>CM060333.1:9370082-9382582 GCA_030674155.1 Stramonita haemastoma
TGGGACACCTTCACCTTTATTATTATTTTTTTTTTTTTTACCTTTCATTAATATAATGACAAGGAAGTCAATTGCTCCTTCTGCACAGCCATTCACACTCTGCCTGCCTGCCTGTATACCTGTCTGCCTGCCTAACCTGCCTGCCTACCTACCTGCCTGCCTGCCTACCTACCTGCCTAACCTGCCTGCCTACCTACCTGCCTGCCTGCCTCCCTACCTGCCTGACTGTCTGCCTACCTGCCTATCCTGCCTGTCTGCCTAACCTGCCTGCCTGCCTGCCTATCCTGCCTGTCTGCCTAACCTACCTGCCTGCCTGCCTATCCTGCCTGTCTGCCTGTATGCCTGTCTGCCTGCCTACCTACCTACCTGCCTACCTGCCTGCCTGCCTGCCTGCCTGTCTGCCTGTCTGCCTGCCTGCCTAACCTGCCTGCCTGCCTGTCTGCCTAACCTGCCTGCCTAACCTGCCTGCCTGCCTGCCTACCTACCTACCTACCTACCTACCTACCTACCTACCTACCTACCTTCCTGCCTGCCTGCCTGCCTGCCTGTCTACCTGCCTACCTGCCTACCTACCTACCTACCTACCTACCTACCTACCTACCTTCCTGCCTGCCTGCCTGCCTGCCTGCCTGCCTGTCTGCCTGTCTGCCTAACCTGCCTGCCATCCCTGGTCTGCTGACAGGCAAAACCTATCTTCTACACACTAGCCTAGCGCTCTTCCCTTCCCTTCCCTCCCCCCCCCCCCCCCCCCCCTCTCCCCCCTCCCTCCGTCCCCCCTCCATCCCCACTCCCTCCCCTCCTCCTCCTTCCTCCTCCTCCCCCCATTCCCCTCTGTAAACAGTTTTTTCGACGTCATGTTTCTCACAATAACACCAACCCCCCCCCCCCCCCCCCCTTTATTTTCAAAACAAAAATAGGGACCCCCCCCCCCCCCAAAAAAAAAAAAAAAAAAAAAAAAAAAAACCATGAAAAGCCCCAATCCCAAAAGTAACCACAAAAACAAAACAAAATCAACTCCAACCTTCCCATCTCTCTCTCTCTCTCTCTCTCTCTCTCTCTCTCTCTCTCTCTCTCTCTCTCTCTCTCTCTCTCTCTCTCTCTCTCTCTCTCTCTCTCTCTCTCTCTCTCTCTCAATGGGGAGGGGGGGGGGGGGGTGCATTGTGAGAAAACGGACGAACGCAGAACATCTTGCACACAAAGTCCTGTTCCGCCTTCATGGAAGAGTAGGCCATTTGTGCCGACGTGTGACCTGTTTGTCTGTCTGTCTGTCTGCAGACATAAATTATGGCAGCGACCTGTTTGTCTGTCTGTCTGTCTGTCTGTCTGCAGACATAAATTATGACAGCGACCTGTTTGTCTGTCTGTCTGTCTGTCTGTCTGTCTGTCTGCAGACATAAATTATGACAGCGACCTGTTTGTCTGTCTGTCTGTCTGTCTGCAGACATAAATTATGACAGCAACCTGTTTGTCTGTTTGCCTGTTTGTTTGTTTGTCTGTCTGTCTGCAGAGATAAATTATCACAGTGACCTGTCTGTCTGTCTATCTGTCTGTCTGTCTGTCTGTCTGTCTGCAGACATAAGACAATAAACTGACCCCCTTGTTCCAATTCAGAGCTGACCATGCAGGAAGTATGTCACTTGATAGTTCAGGTAGGACGTATTCGTTCACTCCTGCCTGCCTCCTGTGTGTGGGGCAAAGCTGGCCTAGTGGTTCGAACCACCAGAGACACCAGTTGGAAGGGCTTATTTTCCCTGGAGTTAGCATCAGTACCTACTCCACTCCTCGGAAATTCCTTTAGATGAGACTGTGAAAACTTTGTATTCTTGTACAAACACATGCAGAACATCTTGAGCACACGTTAAAACCGTTTCACATGACGGGACGCGATTGCCGAGTGGGTAAGTCTGTTCGACTTCAATCTCATAGGTCATGGAGTCGTGGGTTCGAATCTCGGCAGCGTCTGGTGAATGGGTGGGGATTTTTTTTTTTTTTTTTTTTTAACTATGTTCCAGGTCGACTTTCAAGTGTAGACCTGCTAGTGCCTTCATTCTCTTCGTGTTTATACACATGCAGAAGACCACATATATGTGACGCTCCACCACGAAATGAGTCGCTTAGCACATTACCTAATTTTGCGCTAGGAGCCTTTAAAGGCAGGTGGGGGTCAAGCTGTCAATTTTGAGATATTGATTGATTATTAAACTAGATCTGTTTATTTATCTTATAATGAAATATCAAGGCATATTTTTTATTCCTTTTGCTTTTAAATGTGCTTTGAAAAAACCCAAGCCGTCATTCTGACAACCTGTTACTAAAATAAACTTGCCGGTTTCTCATTTTGTCACATCCTGCCGTCTATCATTCCAATTTGTAATAATGTTGCACAGAATTGTCCGATTTTCAATCTGTTTTTTGTATTTGATAGCCACTTTATTGCACATTAATAACATGGCAATAACTAAAAATTGACCTCATGTGCACTCCGTCTCATTATGTGGTGGAGCGTCACATATATGCACGTTATAGGCACAGTTCTCTAAAGAATGACGTACACTGAAAACAAAACAGTTTAGTTAATTAATGAAAAATTGAGAAAGGAAAAAAAAAATCAGAAAATGAAAGTGGTTTGTCGCACACGTGCACGTGTGTGTGTGTGTGTGTGTGTGTGTGTGTGTGTGTGTGTGTGTGTGTGTGTGTGTGTGTGTGTGTGTGTATGTGTGTGTGTGTGTGTGTGTGTGTGTGTGTGTGTGTGTGTGAGAGAGAGTGTGTGTGTGTGTGTGTGTGTGTGTGTGTGTGTGTGTGTGTGTGTGTGTGTGTGTGTGTGTGTGTGTGTGTGTGTGTGTGTGTCTGCGTCTGTGTGTCTGTGTCTCTGTGTCTCTGTGTCTGTGTTGTAGATAAATAGATAGACAGATTCCTAAAGAAATGTCTGCTTTTAAGAACACTAGTACTTTTTTAGGTAATCAACGTGGGGCGGGGGGGGGGGGGGGAGGACTCTAAAGAAAAAAATGAAAAAAATTCACTATTGAAAAAAAAACCAAAAAGAAAAAAAAAACAACCAAATGTGACCTACTAACACACCTAACGTCATACGTGTATTACGTCACGCTTGGCCCGCACGCCACTCTTCGTGCCGTCAACATTGTTACACAATGTGAACTTCCTCTGTACTCAATCCCGTCTCACACGTAACACAGAAAGAGGAGTTGTGGGGGGGGGGGGGGAGGGGGCAGATGGGGAGCAGACAGGAGAAGGTAACAGATTCCGGTTGGAGGAGGTGGGGGTGAGAAGGATGAGGGGGGTTGGGGGGGGGGGGGAGAGGGGGGGGGGAGAGGAGAAGTAGGCCTTTAGGAAAAGAGGATCAGCTTTCTGGGTGGCAGTATTTTATGATGGACTTGTGCACGAAGCCAGAGATGCTTGCTTTGTTGGGGTGAATTTTTTGCCGGGTATGATATAGATCTAGATTCTGCTTTCAATCATTCATTGATTCATTCATTTAACTTTTTTTTTGTTTCGAGGATAAAGGAATTTTATTATTTATTTATTCATGTATTTATTTTATTTTTTTATATCGAGGATAATGGGATAAGCACTCATGTGTGTGTGTTTTTTTTACATCCAGTCCCTGTGTGTATGCAGTTTTTGTAAATCGTGTCATCTGTTCCCACCGTCGCACAAATGGCCTACTCTTACGAAAAGCGGAACAGGATTGATTTAACGGTTCGATTCCCGTTCACCTGTTTCCACCAGTACTTAATGGCCTACTCTTACGCTTGTGTGTGTGTGCCTGTGTGCCTGTGTATGTATGTATGTATGTGTGCATGAGTGCATGTATGTGTGTGTGTGTTTGGGCAGGGGGTGGGGGGGTGGAGGGGGTTAGTCTTTGTGAGGCCTGATGCGATCTTCAAAGAAACAACCAGACACAGGGATGAACATTATTCCCAGTAGTAGGCAGGCCTGTGCCACAGACGAGGCAGACTCTCTCTCTCTGACGATCCATTTCTTCCCAGCTAAGTTTGTGTAAAGAACAGCTTGCCTTCATTATCCCCCCATAGCGAAACAAATTTCCCTGTGATGGTCTCCCTTTAAGAGAAGAAAGGCTTTTTTATGTGTATGGTGAACCAGAACGCTCAAAAAGCTGTTTATTATTTTCTGTGGGACGTTGTTGATGTTTTTTGTTGGTGGGGTTTTTTTGGGTTTTTTTTTTAAAAGATGGGTTGGGTTGGGTTGGTGGCAGGTTGTGTGTGTGTGTGTGTGTGTGTGTGTGTGTGTGTGTGTGTGTGTGTGTGTGTGTGTGTGTGTGTGTGTGTGTGTGTGTGTGTGTGAGTGAGTGTGCGCGCGCTCGCTGTTGTTCTTCTTGTTGTTGTTGTTAGTGTTGCAGCTGGTGTTGTTTTCTTCTCTTCCTGTTTTTTAAGGCTACTTTGTCAGACTTTTTCAAATCTATGATTATAAAGTGTTAATTCTAAGGGTTTTTCCCAAAAGAGAGACACATAAAAATAGCATTTTCATCACTTAAAAAAATCACATGTAGCCATAGGGCTGGTAGTAAGTAATGTTGTAGTGTAGCACAGTGTTGTGTTGTGCAGTAAAGTACAGTGCAGTGCAGTGTCGTGTCGTGTCGTACCATACAAACACAAACATACAAACACTCACACACACACACACACACACACACACACACACACACACACACACACACACACACACACACACACACACACACTCACACACACACACACACACACACACACACACACACACACACACACACACACACACACACACAACATGAAGGTAGCCGCATTCCGACGTCGGGGATGTTTAAATTCTGATATTTAGCACCTTGTGTGAAGAGACTATGAATGAATATCACCAACCACTTTACACTTTGACCTGACGGCTGTGGATTCTCTGGGGACTGGAAGGAAAAAGAGGGGGCATTCTTCTTTTCCTCTGGGTCTGCCCTCCCTTCATACAGAAGGTGGAAAACCGCGAGCGAGTAGAGGAAGCTGGTTACAAAATCTTCAGTGGTTCCACCCACGGTCAACCAGACTATACGGGATTAGGTGAATTGAAGGTAGGGATGTGAAGGAAACCTCCCATAGATTGTTTTTCCTTGGGTATAGATAGATAGATAGATAGATAGATAGATAGATAGATAGATAGATAGATAGATAGATAGATAGATAGATAGATAGATAGATACAGACAAACAGACAGACAGACAGACAGACAGACAGACAGACAGACAGACAGACAGACAGACACAGACACACCGACAGACAGATAGAGACAAAGACATACAAAGACAGACGTATAGAGACAGAGACAGACACAAAGACAGACGAAAAGAGACAGAGGCAGACAGAAAGAGATAAGCAGGCGCGCAGTCAGACACAGAGAGAGAGACAGAGAGAGACAGAGACAGAGAGACAGACAGAGACAGAGAGAGACAGACAGAGAGACAGACAGAGAGAGACAGAGACAGAGAGGGGGGGGAGGGGGGCTTGTAAGTACATACACATGCAACAGACACACAGATGCAGTGCAGGTGTATCCCATCTGCTTTGTCTCCTACTGCCGCTGCCTCTGGTGCTACTGCTACTGCCGCTACTCCTACTGCTGCTACTGCTACTGCCGCTACTGCTACTGCTACTGCCGCTACTGCTACTGCCGCTACTGCTACTGCCGCTACTCCTACTGCTGCTACTGCTACTGCCGCTATTGCTACTGCCGCTACTCCTACTGCTGCCACTGCTACTGCCGCTACTGCTACTGCTACTGCTACTGCCGCAACTGCTACTGCCGCTACTGCTACTGCTACTGCCGCTATTGCTACTGCTACTGCTACTGCCGCTTCTGCTACTGCTACTGCTACTGCCGCTTCTGCTACTGCCGCTTCTGCTACTGCTACTGCCGCTTCTGCTACTGCTACTGCCGCTACTGCTACTGCCGCTACTGCTACTGCCGCTACTGCTAGTGCTACTGCCGCTACTGCTACTGCCGCTACTGCTACTGCCGCTACTGCTACTGCTACTGCCGCTACTGCTACTGCCGCTACTGCTACTGTTGCTGTCGCTACTGCTACTGCTACCGCTACTGCTACTGCTACTGCCGCTACTGCTACTGCTACTGTCGCTACTGCTACTGCTACTGCTACTGCCGCTACTGCTACTGCCGCTACTGCTACTGCTACTGCCGCTACTGCTACTGCCGCTACTGCTACTGTTGCTGTCGCTACTGCTACTGCCGCTACTGCTACTGCTACTGCCGCTACTGCTACTGCTACTGTCGCTACTGCTACTGCTACTGCTACTGCCGCTACTGCCGCTACTGCTACTGCCGCTACTGCTACTGCTACTGCCGCTACTGCTACTGCTACTGCCGCTACTGCTACTGCTACTGCCGCTACTGCTACTGCCGCTACTGCTACTGCTACTGCTACTGCCGCTACTATGCCGCTAACTGCTACTGCTACTGCCGCTACTGCTACTGCTACTGCCGCTACTGCTACTGCCGCTACTGCTACTGCTACTGCTACTGCTACTGCCGCTACTGCCGCTACTGCTACTGCCGCTACTGCTACTGCTACTGTCGCTACTGCTACTGCCGCTACTGCTATTGCCACTGCCGCTACTGCTACTGCTACTGCTACTGCCGCTACTGCTACTGCTACTGTCGCTACTGCTACTGCCGCTACTGCTACTGCTACTGTCGCTACTGCTACTGCCGCTACTGCTATTGCCACTGCCGCTACTGCTACTGCTACTGCTACTGTCGCTACTGCTACTGCCGCTACTGCTACTGCTACTGCCGCTACTGCTACTGCCGCTACTGCTATTGCCACTGCCGCTACTGCTACTGCTACTGTCGCTACTGCTACTGCCGCTACTGCTACTGCTACTGCCGCTACTCCTACTGCTACTACCGCTACTCCTACTGCTACTACCGCTACTGCTACTGCTGTTGCCACTACTGCCGCTACTGCTGCTACTGCTACTGCCGCTACTGCTACTGCTACTGCTACTGCCGCTACTGCTACTGCTACTGCCGCTACTCCTACTGCTACTACCGCTACTGCTACTGCTGTTGCCACTACTGCCGCTACTGCTGCTACTGCTACTGCCGCTACTGCTACCGCTACTGCCGCTTCTGCTACTGCCGCTACTGCTACTGCTACTGCCGCTACTGCTACCGCTACTGCCGCTACTGCTACTGCCGCTACTGCTACTGCCGCTACTGCTACCGCTACTGCCGCTACTGCTACTGCCGCTACTGCCACTGCCGCTACTGCTGTTGCCGCTACTGCTACTGCCGCTACTGCTGTTGCCGCTACTGCTACTGCTACTGCCGCTACTGCTACTGCGGCTACTGCTACTGCCGATACTGTCGCTACTGCTACTGCTACTGCCGCTTCTGCTACTGCTACTGCCGCTACTGCTACTGCTACTGCCGCTACTCTACTGCTGCTACTGCTACTGCTACTGCTACTGCCGCTACTGCTACTGCCGCATCTGCAGCTACTGCTACTTCTGCTACTTACCACCTGTTTTCCTTCCGTCAAACAACAAAAGCTATCACAGCCTTTTTATTCTCTTCTCTTCTTCTCTTCTCTTCTTCTCTTCTCTTCTCTTCTCTTCTCTTCTCTTCTCTTCTCTTCTCTTCTCTTCTCTTCTCTTCTCTTCTCTTCTCCTCTTCTCTTCTCTGCTCTGCTCTGCTCTTCTCTTCTCTTCTCTTCTCTTCTCTTCTCTTCTCTGCTCTGCTCTTCTCTGCTCTTCTCTTCTCTTCTCTTCTCTTCTCTTCTCTTCTCTTCTCATCTCTTCTCTTCTCTTCTCTTCTCTTCTCTTCTATTTCAAAGCTATCCCAGCCTCTCTAGATAGCAGAAAAAGAATCCCACAGATTTGTAACCCCTTGGTTTGTGTCGTTTCTGAGCGACAGCTGTGACGAGATTCATCAATAGTGGAGTTTGGCCTGTGCAACAGATTTTTGCCCACCCTTTGGGTAGCTGTATTCCACCTTCGGGGATGAACTATTGTAGTTCATAATATTAAACACAAGCGGATTTACATAACTGACTTCTCACTTAACTTCTCAAGAAGTTTGTCGGGACTTTGCACAGAGACTTTCAGGCCATGTTGTCGTGGGCGGTTAAAGTCGAGCCTGGAGGAGTCCATTCCATGTTCAATTTGCAAGATGCATGCTAGGTATTACTATGTTCACGTATGTTTTCCATCCCATCAACCATAACTCGCTTGTTTTTCTACATAAGAAAAGGCCGAATAGTTCATGTGTGTGCCAGATGTTCTGCGTGCGTTCACACACAGAACACTTGGTTTATAGCCTAACCTAGGTTTTGGGAAGTGGAGTCAGCACCAATGTTATCTCCAGGGTGGAACCTCCCTCCCCCCCCTCCCTTCCCCATTTATTGGCTACACTCCTGCTTTAGCTTTCGGGTCATGTAGTAGCTTGTACTGTGATGCTAATCGGAAAAATCTGTGCTGATTTTCACAGATTTTTTAAGTATGGAAAAAACGCACTGTTTACTGGTTTTGGGGATTAAGAACATAGAGCAATACCAGGTAGTGACGGGAAAGTTGGAAATGATCATCAATTAATGAGGATTGTTTGTGTTCCTACAGTGTTGACCCCAGCACATGCATATTAGTGGGGTTAGGAAGCTAGCAGCTGACAAAAAACTGAGGGGGGAGGGGGGGGGGGTACAGTGTTTGCTGGGGAAAAAAATTCTTCAAAGCTTCCTAATCTAGGCTAGTCTTTCACAAACTAATATGGTTTTATTATTTGTTTGGATGCCTAAGTAGGTGGGGTATGACTGCAAGAGTAATTATTTAGGAAAACAGAAGGAAAAGTAACAATAGAATCTATCTGAAGCTTGGATGTGGCCCTTTTTTATCATTTTATTTTTAGGATAATAGAATTAAGCAGTTATGTGTGTGTGTTTTTTTTACATCCAGTCCCCGTGTGTATGCAGTATTGTAAATGTTGTCATCCGTTTCCACCGGCACAAAATGGTCGCTTCTCCCGAAAAGCGGAACGGGTTTTAACGTGTGGGCAAGATGTTCTGCCTGCGTTCACACACGGTACTTTGGTTTATAGTCTTATCCGAAGGGCTTTTTTTTTTTTTTTTTTTGGGGGGGGGGGGGAGTAGAGTCGGCACTGGAGTTAATTCCAAAGGAAAAATCCTATTGAACGAGATTCGAACCTGGATCAACAGGTTACGAGCGCATCACTCTGACCACCAGAACATCCTGTCCCCCCTTTTAACTGACCATCCAGTAGAGACTCGAACCCAAAGGCGCCTTTACTGTTCACATATTGGAGTAAAATGATCTTACCACTGCGCCCATGCAGTCAACATCAAAGCCATGGGTGAGAGGGGAAGGAGGGAGGGAGGGAGGGAGGTGTGGGATCTGTAGGAAGCAGAGGGGTCCATACTCTGTGCCTTCTTTTGAAGGCCCATTTATTTAATCGCTGATCGATCGTCTGTCTGAGGGTGTAATGTCACCATCTGTGTGTGTGTGTGTGTGTGTGTGTGTGTGTGTGTGTGTGTCTAGTGTGTGCGTGTGTGTGTGTGTGTGTGTGTGTGTGTGTGTGTGTGTGTGTAGTGTGTGCGTGTGGTGTGTGTGTGTGTGTGAGCTGTTGCTTGTGTGTGTGTGTGTGTTGTGCTGTTGTTTGTGTGTTTGTGTGTGTGTGTGTGTGTGTGTGTGTGTGTGTGTGTGTGTGTGTGTGTGTGTGTGTGTGTGTGTGTGTGTGTGTGGTTTTTTATTTTAGTTTTTCATTTGTTCTTTTAAATCGAGGATAATGAAATAGCAATCGAATCGTTTACGTGCTTTGTTTATATCCCTCCCCCCCCCCCCCCGTGTGTGTGTGTGGTGTGTGTGTGTGTGTGTGTGTGTGTGTGTGGTGTGTGTGTGGTGTGTTGTGTTGTGTTGTGATGTGATGTGATGTGATGTGTGTGTGTGTGTGTGTGTGTGTGTGTGTGCGTGCGCGTATGGATGTGTGTGTGTGTCGTGTGGTGTGCGTGTGTGTATGTGTGTATGCGCGCGCGCGTCCAGTCTACATCAAAAGAAAGCCGCCGGAGTCCTGTATTTGTTTAATCTCTATGTACCTAGTTTGCTAACACCGACAGTCTTCTGTCTAGTGAACGACCTGATCTGTTCATTCAATATGTATTCCTCGAACATCTGTGGTATTGAGGGTTTTTTTTTCATTTTTATTCTTTTATTTCGAGCATAATGGAATAAGCACTCATGTGCTTTGTTTTAATCCAGTTTCCCTGTGTGTATACTGTTTTATAAAATATTGTCATCTGTTCCCACTATCACACATTGGCCTACTCTTCTGAAAAGCGGAACGGATTTTAACATGTGCGCAAGACGTTTTGCGTGCGTTTGCACATGTGATATCGGTTTATAGTCTGTTTAAGCAAGGTGTTGTTTGGTTTGTTTCTCTGTCTGTCTGTCTGTCTGTCTGTCCGTCTGTCTATCTGTCTCTCTGTCTATTTACCCTTCTCTGTGTCTCAATTGCTCTCAATAAACCGTTCTAGTTCTCCTTTCTCTCTAGTGCTCCTTTCTGGGTTCCCTCCTCTCTCTCCTCTCCTCCTCCCTCTCTCTCTCTCCTCTCTCTCTCTCTCTCTCTCTCTCTCTCTCTCTCTCTCTCTCCTGTCTGTCTGTCTGTCTGTTCTGTCTGTCTCCTGTCTCTCTCCTCCTCTCTCTCTCCCTCTCTCTCTCTCTCTCTCTCTCTCCTCTCTCTCTCTTCTCCTCTCTCTCTCTCTCTCTCTCTCTCTTCTCTCTCGTCGTCTCTCTTCCTCTCTGTCTCTTCTCCTCTTCTCTCTCCTCTCTCTCTCTCTCTTCTCTCCTCTCTCTCTCTCTCTCTTCTTCTCTCGTCTGTCTTCGTCTGTCTGTCGTCTGTCTCTGTCTGTCTCTCTCTCTCTCTCTTCTCTCTTCCTCTCTCTCTCTCTCTCTCTCTCTCTCTCTCTCTCTCTCTCTCTCTCTCTCTCTCTCTCTCTCTCTCTCTTCTCTCTCTCTCTCTCTCTCTCTCTCCTCTCTCTCTCTCTCTCTCTCTCTCTCTCTCTCTCTCCCTCTCTCTCTTCTCTCTCTCCTCTCTCTCTCTCTCTCTCTCCTCTCTCTCTCTCTCTCTCTCTCTCTCTCTCTCTCTCTCTCTCTCTCTCTCTCTCCTCTCTCTCTCCTCTTCTCTCTTTGAACCTTTTTTTTTGTTTTAGTTCTTGTTTCTAAATGTAGCGTTTTAACAGCCAGGATTTGCACCCGTTATAACTATACACGCCAAAAAAAAAATAAATAAAAAAACCCACAAAAATTCAGCAGCATTTGTTGTTGTTGTTGGTTGTTGTTGTTTTTTTGTTGCTGTTGATGATGGGTTTTTTTTGTTTTTTTTACTTTACCTTGTGAGTTTCTTTCATGAACTGAGCCAGTTCCGTTCAGGAACTTAAAAAAAAACAAAAAAAAGGTGCAGGTTTGAGGAGAAAGAGGAAAATGGCTTTTGAGTGCTGTGCTCTTCCATAACACCATCCCCTCAGGAGATCGGGTGCAGCCTCAACTGTTTCGCCAGTGGGGGAAGGCAACTAAAGCTGTGCTTTATACCCCGTATGATTGCCCGCTGGGAAAGAAAGAAGGAAGGAAGGAAGGAAGGAAGGAAGAAAAGAAGGAAGAAATGAAGGAAGGAAGGCAGGAAGGAAGGATGGGTTCAGCAGTGCCAACGGTAGCTAGGCTTAGCTAGCACTCAATGATCGGCTTTTGTGCACTCCCTGTGCTGATTGAAAAACTCTTAGTGTGAGAAAAAGAGAATAAAGGAAAATAACATACACACACGCGTCACGCACACACACACAACATCACAAACACACCACCACACACTACACACACCACATCACACACACAACACACACACACACACACACACATACATACATCACATACAAACAAACACACACACACACACACGCACACACACAACATCAACAACACACAACATACACACAACATACAACATACATACATACATACAACACACAACACACACACACACACACTACACACACACACAACACACACACTCACACACACACACCACCAAAACACACACACAACACACACACACACACACACACACACACACACACACACACACACACACACACACACACACACACACACACACACACACACACACACACACACACACACACGTGTGTCTGCATCAACACAGAACTGAAAGAACAAGCAAAAAAAAAATAGTACTAAGACAATAATTATCCTGCTGAACCAAAACAGGTGGAAACACGTCATCTATCTTTAAAAAAAGAATAGTCTATGTGTTTTATTTATTTATTGTTTATTCGTTTATTTATTTATTTATTTATTTATCTATTCATTCTCTTATATCGATAATAATGGAACAAGTACTCGTGTGCTTTTTCTTTACATCCAGTCCCCGTGTGTATGCAGTTTTGTAAATCTTGTCATCTC
>CM060333.1:9387582-9400082 GCA_030674155.1 Stramonita haemastoma
ATAACTGTGTCCCAGATTCAAAAACAAAAAGAAAAACCCAAACAAACCAAACACACACACACACACACACACACACACACACACACACACACACACACACACACACACACACACACACACACAAACCCATCAAAAAACCCCACATAGCATTAAAAAAAAACGCGGCATGATGATTCACACACAAACAACACACACACACACACACACACACACACACACACACACACACACACACACAACACACACACACACACACACACACACACACACACACACACACACACACACACACACACACACACACACACACACACACACACAAACCAACAAAAAAGCCACATAGCATTTTTTTAAAAACTGCATGATGATTTAGGCACACACACACACACACACACACACACACACACACACACACACACACACACACACACACACACACACACTCACACACTCACTCACTCACTCACTCACTCACCTCACTCAAACAACAAAGAAGAGAGAGAGAGAGAGAGAGAGAGAGAGAGAGAGAGAGAGAGAGAGAGAGAGAGAGAGAGAGAGAGAGAGAGAGAGGAGAGAGAGAGAGAGAGACCGAGAAAGAGACAGAGACAGAGACAGAGACAGAGACAGAGAGGCATAGACTGACAATCAGACAGACCTCAAACAGAAACAGAGACAGAAAGAGAAACACAGAGAGAATGACCACAAAAAAATCTACACACACACACAACACACACACACACACACACACACACACACACACACACACACACACACACACACACACACACAGAAAAAAAATCTCTACATTTCAGAAACAAAAGCAGCCATACCTGTCAGTCCAATGTGTGGGATGTTTTGAATTCTTTCAAAACCACAAACCACAAGTTCTTAGATTGTCCCACGCCATGTTCCGTAGCATTTTCTTTTGTTGTTGTTGTTGTTGTTGTTGTTTTTTAAGGCAATCTCTGCCACGAAACCTTGGCTGGCACGGTTTGCAGTTTTGTTACATCATGCGAAACAATCAGCCAGAACAATCAGCTGCTTTTGAACGCACGTGCAATCGAAAAATGCTCGTGCAGCGCGCACATGCTTGCTGCTTAGGGTGTGTGCACAGTGCTTTGTTATCCCGTGTGTGCTGGTTGCTACAACACAAAACAGCACACAGTCTGTGTAGCCTATGTCAAAAACACCACCAGCAGCCTATGGTGAGGCGTTTGTGTCAAAACCTCTGTGCAGCTCAGTTCTTAAGCTTGTAGGAGTGATTTAGTGGTTTTTATGATGGAAAATTTTTGGAAATGAAGAATTAGACATGTGTCTGACTTCGCTTATTAACTATGTTTTGCTGCCTGGGACTTCAGGGTCAATTCCCTTGTGCTGCTACATATAAGTTGTAGAATTATAAGTGGGTTCATTTTGTTGTTGTTGCTTTGATTGTGATTGTGGGTTGTACAAGGAGGATTTTTCTGGTATTTTCTTGATATATCAGGCTCTCTTGGTGTACTCATCTCATGTATTGATGCTACGTTGGTCTGAACGAAGATTGTGTTTCAAAACAAAGTGCTATCTACATGTGAATCTGTTTGTTTGTTTTTTTAAAGGAAGAACTTTGGTTTGTTTCACCAGTGTTAAGCTTTCATGCTGAATAAATTATGTTTGTCGTACCACGTGTCATCATCATCGTCGTCGTCGTCGTTTTCTTCTTCCTCCTCATCATCATACTGTTGTCTCACACACACATAATAACATTATTGTATATATATATATATAGAGAGAGAGAGAGAGATATATATATATATATAGATATAGATAGATAGATAGATAGATAGATAGATAGATAGATAGATAGATAGATAGATAGATAGATAGATAGATAGATAGATAGATAGATAGATAGATGTGTGTGTGTGACATATATATATATATATATATATATATATATATATATATATATATATATATATATATATATATATATATATATATATATATATATATATATAAGGACGGTGGCAGGATGGTTAAGACGTTCGCCTGCCAATATGTAAATCGTGAGTTTCTGGGTTCGTACCCAGCCTCGCCCTTTCTTCCCAGTTTTACGAAAAAATCGAACTGAATGTCAAAGTCATTCGGATGAGACTCGAAACCGAGGCCCCGTGTGCGAATGCACGCAGAACATCTTGCGCACACGTTAAAAAACCCCGTTCCACCTTTCGGAAGAGTAGGCCATCGTGTGCCTGTAGGAGCGGATGACAAAATTATAACAAACCAGCATGCACACAGGTGTCGTGTTTAGACACCACCCCTGAGGAAAAATTGGGGAGTTGGAGTCCCAGAGCGGCTCGGGGCTGTAGGTATATGGCAACGTTCTGGTGGCTCTTGCGACGGTACTGGAACCATTCGTATCGGTCAATGCCTTTCGAATGGATCATTCCAGTGCCGTGGAGAGGGGGGGGGGTCTGCTGCATGGGTAACAGCTTGCCCTCCATACATACTTGCCCAGGCTTTGCGCTCTAAAGACTAGAGCGCAACTCCATAGTCTTCCGAGACTGATGAGTGCCTACTATATATATATATATATATATATATATATATATATATATATATATATATATATATATATATATAAAATTATTATCCCCCTATACAGATGGCTTGATGAAAAATAGCAAATCAATGCTTATTCAATGTACCATCTGGAAATAAAAAAATTGACTTGACTTTACACACACACACACACACTTCGGATAAAACTTATACTGTGCGCACGTTGAAACCTGTCCCATCTCCCATCTCTCCAAAGAGTAGGCCATTACGTGCTGGTGTGAAGGGGGAACAAACTGACAAAACTGCGTGCTCACGGGGACTAGATGTAAAAGAGCACATGATTTGAATGTTTATTCCATTGTCCTCGAAATGAAAGAATTGATAACCCATAAATAAATATCACACACACACGCGCCCATGCACGCACACACACACACATGCCTTACCATGGCCACAAGAAGAATATTCTCCTATCAAGCAAGGCTAAAGAGTTAAACGCTATTTCTGGTTCCACTTTGCTGTAATAATTATAACGGTTGCTGCACCATTTTGCAAGCCTCACTCTGGATCCCAGAAAAGGCATCTTTGGCTTAGTCTCTTCAATAATATTCCTCTGTGGTCAATGTTTTTCCTATTTACTTTTTTATGTACGGCTTGTAACCCGCATTAATTTCTCTGTGAGAACATTTTTTAAAAGATGTTTGAATTGAATTCCAGCCAGACATTAATTTTAGCTCCTTCCTACGCTGGATAGTTAAGTCATGTTTATTCAAAATAGGATTTCTCCGTACACCATGGTGGGAGGAGGGTGGTGGTGGTATTTTTTGTCCTCGTCATCTCAACTCTTGTATTCCTATTTATTTTTTTATGTCTCTTGTTCAATCACTATTCCTTAGATTAACAAAAAGTTGTGTATAAAACCATCATAGGGAAATAAATACAGTTGCATGCAGGAAAAAGACAAAAAATGGGTAGGCGCTGCACTAGTGGCGACGCGCTCTCCCCGGAGAGAGAGAGCAGCCCGAATTTTACGTAGAGAAATCTGCTGTGACATAAAGTGATACAAATACAAATACAAATCATATCCAAGAGGAAGAAAAAGAAGGAAGAAGAAAAGTAAGAACTGTCAGAACAGCTGGCTATGGCCACATTGTCTGGACATTAACTTTACTGGTGTTTCCCTCCAGACACATACCCCTTTAAAAAAAATCAGAGGTTTGGATTCAGGGTAGGGTGGGGTAGGGGAGGAGGAGGAGGGGGGGCCCGGGGGGGTTAATGGCGCCAGCCCCTTCTGAAAGAAAGAGAAAGCATACAGGACCATTTTTTCCTCATCATTAGGTATCCGCAATCCGAATTCGGGTATACATTTGGGGATTATAACCTACCCCTTTGCCAGGACAGTGTGTGTGTGTGTGTGTGTGTGTGTGTGTGTGTGTGTGTGTGTGTGTGTGTGTGTGTGTGTGTGTGTGTGTGTGTGTGTGTGTGTGTAAGTGTGTGTGTGTGTAAGTGTGTGTGTATGTGTGTGTGTGTGTGTGTTAGTGTGTTAGTGTGTGTGTGCATGTGTGTGTGTGTGTGCGGGTGGGTGGGTGGGGGTGGGGGGGTTCCTTCCTGCTCTTTCCAATGTTCATACTGTCGTGGTTCCTTTGACGTGCACAATTCTGTAGGCACACAGTTTTCTTGTTGGGTTTTTGTTTTGTTGATGTTTTAAACTCACTTTGTTATTATTTTAGCTATAGCCACTGTTGTTGTGTAGTGTCTTTTTTAGCATCCACTTTTTTCCTAAGACTCCTGATAGAAAGAAAACAATTCCAGGGTTCTTCCTGTCTTACCAATTCATGTCACAGCCGGTCAGAACATTGCCCTCGCAATTTGACGACCCGAGTTCGACTCCCGTACGAGGGGATTTTTCCCCCCAGAGTTCACATCAGTGCTGACTCCACTCTTCCCAAAAAGTCTTTCGGATGAGACTGTAAACCGAGGCCCCCGTGTGCGAACCGCATGCACAACATCTTGCGCACACTTAAATCTTGTTCCACTTTTCGTAAGAGTAGGCCATTGTGTGCTAGTGGGAACAGATGACAAGATCGGTTTTACACAACTGCATACACACGGGGACTGGATGAAGAAAAGCGCATGAGTGGCTTACTCCATTATCCTCAATATAAAAGAATAAATAAATAAATAAATAGATATGAATAAATAAATAAATAAATAAAAATAAATAAATAGATGAATAAATAAATATCATCCTCAAAGTCTGAATGCGGCTACCTTTATCATGGCTAAACGAGTGCATAGGGAAAATCATACCCTAGGCGAAGAAGCTCTGAGCTGTATATAGGGAGAAACGGGGAAAAAAACACACAAAAACCATGAACTGAAGGCTCCAGCTGAGTCTCTTGGCTCCCTCCCTCCACTGCAGTAATTTGCTTTTGCCTTTGAACCTGTTGGATAACGTAAACACATTTACACACACACAACATCTCATACCTGGGGTGTTCATATTTTAACAACACACACTTAACTATACCTATGCCCACGATGCATGTTCCAATTCCTGCAGTTATATGTGTGCACATTTACTCAAACATATATTATGCACATTTACGCCATGCCAGGGTATAAAACCAGACGCATGCACATGCACACACAGTGCGCGCACGCACGCACACACACACACACTCACACACACACGCACAAACACACATACACACAGACATACACACACACAAACAACACACACATATAAGAAATATATCTATATATTATCTATATATTATATAGTATATATATTTTTATATAGTATATCTGATTATATTCATATATTACTATGTTTTTTTTTTTTTTTTTTAGATCATGCTTGATGAAAAAAAGCATTGCACTGCTTACTCCTGTCCATCTGGAAAAAAAGTTTTACTTTGACTTTGACACTACATTACAGACACACACCTCCCCCCCCTCCTCTCTCTCTCTCTCTCTCTCTCTCTCTCTCTGCATACCCATACACTCTACTGCTCACATGCTCATTCTTAACTCAGTCTTTCCTCTTTTTCCTATCGTCTAATATTACTTAAGTGGAAAGACGTTAAATTGAAGAAACACACACACACACACACACACACACACACACACACACAACACACCACACACACACACACACACACACCACACACACACACACACACACACACACACACACACACACACACACACACAAACATGGTTGGGGACGGTTTTGCCTTGTGGTCAGAACATTGGCTGCAATTTGACACCCGAGTTCGATTCCGTTCGAGGGGATTTTTCCCCTGAGTTAACATCAGTGCTGACTCCACTCTCCCCAAAAGTCTTTCGGATGAACTGTAACGCTTTTTCATAAGAGTAGGCCATTGTGTGCTGGTGGGAACAGATGACAAGATTTACAAAATGCACACACACGGCGACTGGACGTAAAAAAAAGCGCACGAGTGCTTATTCCATTATCCTTGATATACAAGAAAAAAAATAAATGTTTAAAATGGCATAAAGAAAAGCAATGGTGTTCCTGTGCAAACGTATCCAGTGACTATTAACCAACATCATTTTCCTCTCCTTTCGCTTCAATAATTTCTGCAGGATTATTCCAGGCTCAATCTGAATTACCTCCCTTTTGGGGATACCGGGGATTGGACCTGTCAGTCTAAAATAGCATCCCGCCCACCTTCTAGAAAATTCTGTGCCAGGAAATTCTCTCTTTCTATCCCTCCTTTTTTGTTCTGTCTTGTACGTCCCTTTTCTTCCTTTCACTTCCTTTTTTTCCTATTTTCTGCCTTCTTGGTCCACTCTCCTCCTGCCTTTCTTTTCCAGAAAGACTTCAAAGGTCATGATTCTCCATCACACCAGTCAGATGTGCTGGGCCTGACTTTGTCAGAGGATTAACGGCTGCACAAGGCATAAAAATTCGCTCATTATGACAGACAACAATAGTTGCTGTTTGAGTGTTCAAAGATGAAGAATGCGAGGAAGAAGAATGCCAAGAGGACTAGTGCAAAGAAAATGCGAAGTAAAGAATGGAGAAGAAGAATGCGAAGAAGAATGCGAAGAAATGCGAAGAAGAAGAGAGAAGCGAAGAAGAATGCAAAGAAGAAATGCGAGAAGAAGAAGAAAGAAGAAGAAGAGAAGAAGAAGAAGAAGAAGAAAGAAGAAAGAAGAAGAAGAAGAAGAAGAAGAAGAAAGAAAGAAGAAGAGAGAAGAAGAAGAAGAAGAAAGAAGAAGAGGATGATGGATGATGATGATGATGATGATGATGATGATGATGAGATGATGATGATGATGATGATGATGATGATGATGATGATGATGATGATGATGATGATGATGATGATGATGAGAGAGAAGAAGAACAAGAAGAACAAGAACAGAACAAGAAGAACAAGAGAACAAAAGAACAAGAAAGACAGTCTTATTCTTGAGTGATTGAAATTTGTCCTCTGAAAGAAAGAAAAAGAGAAACCAATACCTGCTTGAAGAAAGGAACACAGTGTTCTGTGTCTGTTTAATGTTCAGTGTGTTGGCTCTAAGTGTGCTGTCTCTGTTTAATGTTCAGTGTGTTGGCTCTAAGTGTTGCTGTCTTGTTTAATGTTCACTGTGTTGGCTCTAAGTGTTGCTGTCTCTGTTTAATGTTCACTGTGTTGGCTCTAAGTGTTGCTTGTGTCTGTTTAATTGTTGTGTTGCTCTAAGTGTTGCTTGTTTTTTAATGTTCAGTGTGTTGGCTCTAAGTGTTGCTGTGTCTGTTTAATGTTCACGTGTGTTGGCTCTAAGTGTTGCTGTGTGTGTCTGTTTAATCTCCCCTGGTGTTGGCTCTAAGTGTTGCTGTGTCTCTGTTTAATGTTCAGTGTGTTGGCTCTAAGTGTTGCTGTGTCTTGTTTAATGTTCAGGTGTTGGTTCTAAGTGTTGCTGTGTGTTCTGTTTAATCTCCACTGTGTTGGCTCTAAGTGTTGCTGTGGTTCTGTTTAATCTTCCACTGTGTTGGCTTAAAATGTTCTGTGTGTGTCTGTTTAATCTCCCCTGTGTTGGCTCTAAGTGTTGCTGTGTCTCTGTTTAATGTTCAGTGTGTTGGCTCTAAGTGTTGCTCTGTCTGTTTAATGTTCAGTGTGTTGGCTCTAAGTGTTGCTGTGTCTGTTTAATGTTCAGTGTGTTGGCTCTAAGTGTTGCTGTGTCTGTTTTTAATGTTCAGTGTGTTGGCTCTAAGAATTGCTGTGTCTCTGTTTAATGCTCACTGTGTTGGCTCTAAAGTGTTGCTGTAATGTTCAGTGTGTTGGCTCTAAGTGTTGCTGTGCCTCTGTTTAATGTTCACTGTGTTGGCTGTAAGTGTTGCTGTGTGTCTCTGTTTAATGTTCACTATGTTGGCTTTAAGTGTTTCTGTGTCTGTTTAATGTTCAGTGTGTTGGCTTTAAGCGTTGCTGTGTCTGTTTAATGTTCACTGTGTTGGCTCTAAGTGTTGCTGCGTCTCTGTTTAATTTTCAGTGTGTTGGCTCTAAGTGTTGCTGTGTCTGTTTAATGTTCAGTGTGTTGGCTCTAAGTGTTGCTGTGTCTCTGTTTAATGTTCAGTGTGTTGGCTCTAAGTGTTGCTGTGTCTGTTTAATGTTCACAGTGTTGGCTCTGAGTGTTGCTGTGTCTGTTTAATGTTCAGTGTGTTGGCTCTAAGTGTTGCTGTGTCTGTTTAATGTTCAGGTGTTGGCTCTAAGTGTTGTTGTGTGTCTCTGTTTAATGTTCAGTGTGTTGGCTCTAAGTGTTGCTGTGTCTCTGTTTAATGTTCAGTGTGTTGGCTCTAAGTGTTGCTGTGTCTGTTTAATGTTCACTGTGTTGGCTCTAAGTGTTGCTGTGTCTGTTTAATGTTCAGGGTGTTGGCTCTAAGTGTTGCTGTGTGTCTCTGTTTAATGTTCGGTGTGTTGGCTCTAAGTGTTGCTGTGTCTGTTTAATGTTCACTGTGTTGGCTCTAAGTGTTGCTGTGTCTGTTTAATGTTCACGGTGTTGGCTCTGAGTGTTGCTGTGTCTCTGTTTAATTTTCAGTGTGTCGGCTCTAAGTGCTGCTGTGTCTGTTTAATGTTCAGTGTGTTGGCTGTAAGTGTTGCTGTGTCTGTTTAATGTTCAGTGTGTTGGCTCTAAGTGTTGCAGTGTCTGTTCAATGCTCACTGTGTTGGCACATGGTGTAACTCCTACAGCTGTTTTAGAACTTTGCGGTCTGCACTATTTAACCTTCTGAAAACCTGCTGGTTATTTTTTTTAATCATATTTGCCTATTACTGTAAACAGAGTTTGCAGGAAAAGCAAAAACAAACCAAAAAAAAAAACAAACAACAGCAAAACAAAAGAAACAACAGAAACGAAAAAATTTCTGAAGAGAAGTACCATTAGGGATAATGATCAAGCCATGAGTTTGCAGCTCTTCTAACATTATTTTGGTGTTCTCTATCCCTTTTTGTTTCTTTAAACACGTTTTCAAACGTTTTTGTATTCACCATGCAAAAAAAAAGAAGCCAAAACAAAAACAAAAAGTGGAAATAGAAGGAATATATCATTGGGAATGAACAAAGTCACGAAGCACTGGAAAACCTACACCCTAACCAACTTTTTCTTTTCTTTTCTTTTTATTCTTATATATCGAGGATAATAAAATAAGCACTCATGTGCTTTTTTTTTTACATCCAGTCCCTGTGTGTATGCAGTTTTTTGTAAATCTTGTCATCTGTTCCCACTGGCATACAATGGCCTATTCTTACAAAAAGCGGAACAGGATTTTTAGCGTGTGCGCAAGATGTTCTGCATGCGTTCGCACACAGGGCCTCGGTTTACAGTCTCATCTGAAGGACTTTTAGGAGAGTGCAGTCAGCACTGATGTTAACTCCAGGGAAAAATCCTCTACAAGGGGAATGAACCCCCGATCAAACTTAACATAACAAGAGTAGGTAGGTGCCCTATATCTGGTGGAAATTCAGAATTGAACTGACCGTTTATCTGCTCACTTTCTCCACCAGGGGACAGGATAGCCTGGTGGTCAGAGTGATGCGCTCCTGATCTACTGATTTGGGTTCGAATCTCGTTCAAGAGGATTTTTCCTCTAGAGTTAACATCAGTGGCGATTCCTCTCCCCCAAAATTCCTTCGAGTGGGATTATAAACTAAGGTCCCGTGTGCGAACACACGCAGGACATCTTGCGCACATGTTAAACCCCGTTCCACTTTTCGGAAAAGTTGGCCATTTTGTGCCAGTAGTGGGAACAGACGACAAAATTTACAAACCTTCATACATATAGGGACTGGATGTTTAAAAGCAAATTAGTATTTATTGCCTTACCCTGGAAATAAAAGAATGAATAAAAGAATGAATAGAGGAGTAAAACAAAAAAAGAATAAATGGTTATTCCTTCTTCTTTCTGCTTTTCACGCTTAAAATCCTTGGAAAACTATCAAACAACTACGCCTACACTGGCATACCTGACATAAGCTGTTCAGATTATACCCTCGCACACATATGCACATAAACAAAAATCTCAATATGCCTTCGTGAGTGCATGTACGCGCACACACACACACACACACACACACACACATGCACACACGCACACAAACACACAAACGCACCCACGTGTAAACACGCACGCACGCACGCACACACACACGCATGCATACACACAGGCATGTGCGCATGCACACACATGCACACACACACGCGCATGCATACACACAGGCATGTGCGCATGCACACACATGCACACACACATTCCTACAAAGAAGACAATCTCATTCTTACATTATAGGCTAAAATCCTATTAATTGTGGACTCCTTTTGCTGTAATTACAGGGTTCAGTTTGAATCCTACAACATGATATTTAGCCCCTTTACTCGATTCCATTCTTGAATTCAGCCACACCTTTTGGCTCCCGATTTTTGATAATAGTGTCACCTTTATCGAATCATATCGGAGAAATCTGGAAAGGACTATAATTCGACTAAAACAATCGAACCACAAACAAAAAAACCCTCAGTGCTTGGTAGTAGTTTGCTTTTATCCCCCCCCCCCCCCCCCCATGGGGATTTAGGGGATTTATCAGTATAAACAACATCCCCACCATCTAGAAACTCTGTGCTAGGAATTCCCTCTTTTCTATCTCCCTCTTTGTTTCTCCCTCGTTCTTTTTTTTCTCTCTCTGTTGCCTCCTTCTTGTCTGTTTTCTGTCTTCTTTGATCAGTCTTCTGCAATTTTTCCCCCAGAAAGGTTTTTTTAAAAAATTTAACGGCAGCCCAAGTACTTTTGTACATAGGACAGACAACTTTTGCAGTCTGAGAGTTCGATAAAGAAGAAGAATTTCGAAGAAGAAGAAGATGAAGAAGAAGAAAAGAAGAAGAAGAAGAAGAAGAAGAAGAAGAAGAAGAAGAAGAAGAAGAAGAAGAAGAAGAAGAAGAAGAAGAAGAAGAAGAAGAAGACAAGAAGAACAAGAAGAACAAGAACAAGAACAAGAAGAACAAGAACAAGAACAAGAACAAGAACAAGAACAAGAACAAGAACAAGAAGAATTTCGAAGAAGAAGAAGAAGAAGAAGAAGAAGAAGAAGAAGAAGAAGAAGAAGAAGAAGAACAAGAACAAGAACAAGAACAAGAACAAGAAGAAGAACAAGAAGAAGAACAAGAAGAAGAACAAGAAGAACAAGAAGAACAAGAACAAGAACAAGAACAAGAAGAACAAGAACAATAACAACAACAACAACAACAGCAGCAGCAGCAATAACAACAACAACAACAACAAGTTTAGTTTTGTTCTCTGTAACTTTCTCTTTGGGTTTTTTGTTGTTGTTGTTGCCTTTTCTGTTATTTTCAATCTATATCTCTTGTACAGTTTATACAAATTTGCTTAATATTATATCCACGTAAAAAACATATCTTTAAAAATATTAGAATAGCTATTAGCAAAAGATATGAATATTATTCCCAGCCATCCGTTTTCACTAAATTTCTTTAAAAGAAACTATGTAGATGATTTTTATTTTTTGCGATCTCTGCTTAAAATATCAATGGTAGGATTAAAAACAGGTTTCAAACAGATGACAATTTGTACACAGCATAGTGAGCACACAGCTGGAAGAGTTCTGATCTGACACATGTCAAAACACTTAACACTACACACACACGCGTGCGCGCACACACACATACACATACATACACACGCACACACACCTACACACGCACACACACATGCACGCACGCACACACACATGCACACATTCTCACACACACAAACACACACACACACACCTACACACACACACATACATGCACGCACTCACACACACACACACAAACACACACACATACACGCACGAGCACACACACACACCCGCACGCACGCACGCACTCACTCTCTCTCTCCTCTCTCTCTCTCTCTCTCTCTCTCTCTCTCTCTCTCTCTCTCTCTCTCTCTCTCTCTCTCTCTCTCTCTCTCTCTCTCTCTCTCTCTCTCTCTCTCTCTCTCTCTCTCTCTCTCTCTCTCACACACACACACACACACACACACACACACACACACACAGACACAGACACACACACACACACACACACACACACACACACACACACACACACACATACACACACTTTTTACCTGTTTTCACATACGTTTTTCTAGAGCAAAGTCTAAAAGACATTCGGTTAATGAAAGAAACCGTTTGTTGTCATTAAGTCATAGTCCTGTTACTAGGGTCTTTAAGTATAATGATCTGTACTAATTACATTGATAGCAATGTTAGGGTTTAAGCTGCTATTTCTTTCTACTTTTTTTTCATTATTTTTGTGTTTTATGGTTTTATTATTTTTATTCTTATAGTTGTTAAATGCCGATATTTAGCTATGTGCTTATCCAATCCCCCCCCCCCCCTCCTTCTTCCCACACATACACTCACTCACCCACACACACTTTCCCGTCT
>CM060333.1:9410082-9459017 GCA_030674155.1 Stramonita haemastoma
GCCATCGTGTGCCTGTGGGAACAGATGACAATGTTTACAAAACTGCATACACACGGGGAGCGGATGAAAAAAAGCACATGATTGGCTTATTCTGTTATCCTCGATATCAAAGAATAAATAGATAAATAAAATAAAAAATAGATAACACACACACAAACCACACACATAATTATGTACATAATTTATATATACTTATATATATATATAATATATATATATAATACTAATTATATATAATATCTATCATGATATATAAATTCCTGACAATCAACAGTGCACACACATTCACGCTGCTTCATGTGAAGGGAGTGCTGCAGGTCACTGTGCCCTCCCTCCTCCCTCCCTCCCTCAGTGTGCTGCAGGTCACTGTGCCCTCCCTCCCTCTGTGTGCTGCAGGTCACTGTGCCCTCCCTCCCTCAGTGTGCTGCAGGTCACTGTGCCCTCCCTCCCTCAGTGTGCTGCAGGTCACTGTGCCCTCCCTCCTCCCTCCTCCCTCAGTGTGCTGCAGGTCACTGTGCCCTCCCCTCCCCCTCAGTGTGCTGCAGGTCACTGTTGCCCTCCCTCCCTCAGTGTGCTGCAGGTCACTGTCCCTCCCTCCCTCAGTGTGCTGCAGGTCACTGTGCCCTCCCTCCCTCTCAGTGTGCTGCAGGTCACTGTGCCCTCCCCTCCCTCAGTGTGCTGCAGGTCACTGTGCCCTCCCTCCCTCCCTCCCTTATGTGCTGCAGGTCACTGTGCCCCCCTCCTCCCTCCCTCAGTGTGCTGCAGGTCACTGTGCCCTCCCTCCCTCCCGCAGTGTGCTGCAGGTCACTGTGCCCTCCCTCCCTCCCTCCCTCAGTGTGCTGCAGGTCACTGTGCCCTCCCTCCCTCAGTGTGCTGCAGGTCACTGTGCCCTCCCCCCCCTCCCTCCCTCCCTCAGTGTGCTGCAGGTCACTGTGCCCTCCCTCCCTCCCTCCCTCAGTGTGCTGCAGGTCACTGTGCCCTCCCTCCCTCAGTGTGCTGCAGGTCACTGTGCCCCCCTCCCTCCCTCCTCCCTCAGTGTGCTGCAGGTCACTGTGCCCTCTCCTCCCTCCCTCAGTGTGCTGCAGGTCACTGTGCCCTCCCTCCCTCCCTCCCCTCAGTGTGCTGCAGGTCACTGTGCCCTCCCTCTCCCTCCCTCAGTGTGCTGCAGGTCACTGTGCCCTCCCTCCCTCCCTCAGTCAGGGCTGTTGTCCTTTTTGTAGCCCGTGGTTAAAGGGAAAAAACTGTTGTCAGTTTCCCTCACTGTCATTCTCGGATTATTTCCCTTAATGGAAGCGCTCTGTTCAAGGAAAAAAAATCCAAAGTCTTCTCTTCAACTGATTGATTGATTGTTTGATTGATTGATTGATATGACTGATTAGTTGGTTGGTTGGTTGGTTAATTGATTGAATGGTTGGATGGTTGAATGATTGATTTATGATTGATTGATTCAATGACTGATCGATTCATTCATTCATTTATTGATTGGTTAGTTGATCAAAAGATTGATTTGTTGGTTGGTTGATTGACTGAAAGAATAATTGATTGATTGATTGATTGATTGTGTTGGTTGGTTGGTTGCTTGATTACTTGTTGGTTGACTCATACATTCATTGGTTAATGATCTTTATCCCCAAGGGTTACAGACAAGCATTGACATACTTTTCTTCATCCAGCCCTTGCCCTGGGTAGGGACTGTCCTTAATGATCACAACAAATCATTGCATGAGAGAGAGAGAGAGAGAGAGAGAGAGAGAGAGAGAGAGAGAGAGAGAGAGAGAGAGAGAGAGAGAGAGAGAGAGAGAGAGAGAGAGAGAGAGAGAGAGAGAGAGAAGAGAAGAAAGAAGAGAAGAGAAGAGAAAAAAGGGGGGGGGGGAAGGAAGGGGGGTATTATCAGTAAAAGATCAACTGTAATTATATTGTCAATCTGAACCTGGCACCAACAACACCAAGTCAATGAAAGAAAAAACTGAAATCAATAACAACACAAAACAAGACCACCGATCCACCTTAGCATAGCATGAACAGCGTGCACTTCGTTTTCCAACAACCATGTTTCCTTTTATCAGGAGGAACAGTCAAAGAGTCTGATATAATTAGTAAGGTTGCTGTTACTTAATGAAGTGTGGTCTTTTTAAGGTTTGAAAGCTCTGATTTCAAATGAATGAATGAATGAATGTATGGATGAATGAATGGGTGGGTGGGTAGGTGAATGGATGGATGGAGCGAGGGAGGGAGGGAGGGAGGGAGGAAGAACTGTTTATTTAGATAGATAGATAGATAGATTAGATAGATTAGATAGATTAGATAGATTAGATAGATTAGATAGATAGATAGATAGATAGATAGATCGATCGATCGATCGATCGATCGATCGATCGATCTATCTATCTATCTATCTATCTATCTATCTATCTATCTATCTATCTATCTATCTATCTATCTATCTATCTATCTATCTATATATATATATATATATAGTTAGTCTGGCGATGCAACATATTCTTCAAACACACACATGACTGAGAACATCATCGATATAGCCATCTTCGACACAGAGTGTTATTTAAGAGATTACATCATTGAATACAATTCTTAATATCATCATTATTATTTGTGCTATACATTATCAATTACGAAGGTGAAATCTTGGTCATTTCTTTAAATGCACCCTTATAAGCATGTTACTTTCCATCATTGTTTTGGTAATGCAGTGTTACAAAGAGAGAGAGAGAGAGAGAGAGAGAGAGAGAGAGAGAGAGAGAGAGAGAGAGAGAGAGAGAGAGAGAGACAGACAGACAGACAGACAGACAGACAGACAGACAGACAGACAGACAGACAGACAGACAGACAGACAGACAGACAGACAGACAGACAGACAGACAGAGACAGAGACAGAGACAGGCAGGCAGACAGAGACAGGCAGGCAGACAGAGACAGGCAGGCAGGCAGGCAGGCAGGCAGGCAGGCAGATGCATCAGAGATCTCACGCACATACTCGGCACTTTCAAACACAATCAGTCAGTCATAAATAGAAGTCTTAAGCAAAGACCTTGCTCAAATTTGTTTTATTCTTAGTTCTTAAAAACCAACAACAAAGGGCTGGTGCATTTCTTGCATTAAAAAAACAAAATCAACAACTGAACTTAACATGCTACTTACAAAATTTTATTTAAAAAAACAACAACAAAACTGAACAACAAAGGACTAGTGTATTTCTTGCATTAAAAAAAAATCTACAACCCAACTTAACAGGCGACTCACAACAATTTAAAGAAAATCAACAACAAAGGACTAGTGTAAAGTATTTCTTGCATAAAAAAACCAAAATCAACAACCCAACTTAACATGCTGCCGGCAACACTTTAAAAATAAACCAACAACAAAGGACTAGTGTACTTCTTGCATTAAAAAAAGCAAAATCAACACCAAAATGAACACTCCACTGTAACACTTTTTAAAAAGTCCCAACAACAAAGGACTAGTGCATTTCTTGCATTAAAAAACAAAATCAACAACCCAACTTAACAGGCTACTCCAACACTAAACAACAACAACAACAACAGCAAAGGACTAGTGCATTTCTTGCGTTAAAAAAAAACAAAATCAACAACCCAACTTAACATGGTACTGATAACACTTTAAAAAAACAACAACAAAAGACAAGTGCATTTCTTGCATTAAAAAACAAACAAACCCAAATTAGCAGGCTACTCCCAAGCTTTAAAAAAAATCCAAAACACAAAGGACTAGTGTATTTCTTGCATTAAAAAAACAAAATCAACAACCCAACTTAACACACTACTTGCAAGACTTTAAAAAGAATGAACAACAAAGGACTAGTGTATTTCTTGCATTATAAAAAGAAAATCAACAACCCAACTTAAGCTAATGGCAACGCTTTAAAAACAACCAACAAGAAAGGACTTGTGTATTTCTTGCATTAAAAAAACAAAAGCAACCCAACTTAATATACTACTCCAACACTTTAAAAAAATAAAAATAAAAAAAAACAGAGGAGTAATGTATTTCTTGCATAAAAAAAAAATCAACAACCCAACATGCTACTGTAACACTTAAAAAAAAACAACAACAAAGGACTAGTGTATTTCTTGCATTAAAAGAAACAAAATCAGCAACCCAACTTAACATGTTACTGGCAACACTTTAAAGAAAACCAACAACAAAGGACTTCTGTATTTCTTGCATTAAAAAAACCCAAAATCAACAACCCGACTTAACATGATACTCGCAACACTTAAAGAACAACAACAAAGGAATAGTGCATTTCTTGCATTAAAAGAACAAACAAAATCAACAACCCAACATAGCAGGCTACTCCCATGCTTCAAAAAAAAAAAACCAAAAAAAGGACTAGTGAATTTCTTCCATTAAAAAACCAAAATCAACAACCCAACTTAACA
The DNA here is from genome assembly GCA_030674155.1 of Stramonita haemastoma. Lineage (NCBI taxonomy): Eukaryota > Metazoa > Mollusca > Gastropoda > Neogastropoda > Muricidae > Stramonita > Stramonita haemastoma. The sequence continues at coordinate 9,414,504 of CM060333.1, forward strand.
TACTACTTGCAACACTTAAAAAAAAAAAAAAAAGACTAGAGCATTTCTTGCATTATAAAACAAAATCAACTACCCAACTTAACATGCTAATGTAACACTTAAAAAGTCAACAACAACAAAGGACTAGTGTATTTCTTGCATTTAATAAACAAAATCGACAACCCAACTTAACATGCTACTGCCAACACTTAAAAAAAATAACCAAGGGCTAATTAATGCATTTCTTGCATTAAAAAAACAATCAAAATCCCAACTTAACATGCTACGCCCAACACTTAAAAAAAACACAACAACAAAAGACTAGTGTACTTCTTGCATTAAAAAAGCAAAATCAACAACGAACTTAACATGCTACTTGCAACACTTTAAAAAAAAAAAAAGCAACAACAACAAAGGACTAGTGTACTTCTTGCATTATTAAAAAAACAAAACCAACAACCCAACTTAATTTGCTACTCCAACATTAAAAAAAAAAAACAAAAACAAAGGGCTAGAGCATTTCTTACATTAAAAACAACAAAAACAACCCAACTTAACATGCTATTCCAACACATTAAAAAAAATGAACAAAAATAGACTAGTGTATTTCTTGCCTTAAAGAAACAAAATCAATAACCCAATTTAACATCAACTGGAACACTTAAAAAAAACCAACAATAAAGGACTAGTGCATTTCTTGCATTAAAAAATTCAAAATAAACAACCTAACCTAACATACTACTGGCAACACTTTAAAAAAAAAAAAAAAACAAAGGACTAGTGCATTTCTTGCATTTGAAAAAAACAAATCCAACAACCCAACTTAGCAGGCTACTCCCAACACTTTAAAAAAATGAATAAGGATTAGTGTATTTCTTGCCTTAAAAAACAAAAACAACCCAACTTAACACACTACTTGCAACATTTAAAAAAAATGAACAACAAAGGACTAGTGTATTTCTTGCAATTAAAAAAAAAGCATCAACACAACTTAACATGCTACTCACACTTTAAAAAAAAAAACATCGACAAAGGACTAGTGTATTTCTTGCATTAAAAAAACTAAATCAAGAACCCAACTTAACATGCTACTCGCAACACAAGAAAACCAACAGCAAAAACTTAATGTATTTCTTGCATTAAAAAAACCAAATCAACAAAACCCAAGTCAACATGCCACTAGCAACACTTAAAAAAAAAAAGAAACAAAAAAACAAAGGACTAGTGTATTTCTAGCATTAAAAAAAAAACAACTAATATCTCAACTTAACATGCTACTGTAACACTCAAAAAAAACAACAACAAAGGACTAGTGTATTTCTTGCATTAAAAAAACAAAACAAAACAACGAATTTAATATGCTACTGTAACACTTTAAAAAACAACAACAACAACTAGTGTATTTCTTGCATTAAAAAAACAAAATCAACAATCCAACTTAACATGCTACTACAACACTTTAAAAAATAAACAAACAACAAACTACTAGTGCATTTCTTGCATTAAAAAAAACAAAATCAACAACCCAACTCAGCAGGTTACTGGCAACACTTCGAAATAAACTAAAAACAAAGGACTAGTGCATTTCTTGCATTAAAAATGTCAACAACCCAACTCAACACACTACTTGCAAAACTTTAAAAAAAAAAAAAAAAATTTAAAAAGACAACAACAAAAAACCCAGACAACAACAAAGGACTAGTGTATTTCTTAGCATTAAAAAAACAAAAAAACAACCCAACCTAACATGCTACTGGCAACACTTTAAAGAAAACCAACAACAAAGGACTAGTGTATTTCCTACATTAAAAATACAAAAATCAACAACCCAACTTAACATGCTACTTGCAACACTTAAACAACAACAAAGGACTAGTGTATTTTTTTAATTTAAAAACTAACTCAACAACCCAACTTAGCAGGCTACTGCATCAATTTTTTTTTTAAACATTACAAAGGAATAGTGCATTTCTTGCATTAAAAAAAGCAAAATCAACAACCCAGCTTAACATGCTACTTGCAAAACTAAGGAAAAACACAAAAACAAAGGACTAGTGTATTTCTTGCATTAAAAAAACAAAATCAACAACCCAACTTATCCTACTCCCAACACTTAAAAAAAAAACCTAACAACAAAAGACTAGTGCATTTCTTGGTTTGAAAAAACAAAATCAACAACTGAACTTAACATGTTACTGGCAATACTTTTTAAAAAGATAAACAACAAAGGATTAGTGCATTTCTTCCATTAAAAAAAATCAACAACCCAACTTAATATGCTACTCCAATACTTTAAAAAAAAAAAAAAAAAAAAAAGAACTAGTGTATTTCCTGCATTAAAGAAACAAAATCAAGAACACAACTAAAAATGCTACTGGCAAAACTTAATAAAAAAAAAAATAATAATAAAAAAGCAAAGGACCAGTGTATTTCTTGCATTAAAAAACAAACAACCCAACTTAATATGCTACTTGAAACACTTTTTAAAAAAACCAACAACAAAGGACTAGTGTATTTCTTCCATTAAAAAACAATCAAAAACCTAACTTAATATGCTACTGGCAACACTTAAAAAAAAAACACAAAAAACAAAGGACAAGTGTATTTCTTGCATTAAAAAAAACAACCCAACTGAACATGCTACTGAAACACTTTAAAAAAAATTTTAAAAAAACACCAAAGGACTAGTGTATTTCTTGCATTAAATAAAACAAAATCAACAACCGAACTTAACATGTACTGGCAACATTTAAAAACAACAACCAAAAAACATGGACTAGTGTATTTCTTGCATAAAAAAAAAACAAATCAATAACCCAACTTAACATGCTACTTGAACACTTTAAAAAACAAAAACAAAACTACTAAGGACTAGTACATTTCTTGCATTAAAAAAAACAAACAACCCAACTTAACATGATACTCCAACACTTTAAAAAAACAAAAAAGCAAACAAAGGACTAGTGCATTACTTCCATTAAAAAAACAAAATCAACAACCCAACTTAACATGTTACTCGCAACACTTTAAAGAAAAACCAACAAAGGATTGTGTTTTTGTTGCATTAAAAAAAAAGTAAATCAACAACCCAACTTAACATACTACTCCAACATTAAAAAAAAAACAAAAAAAACAAAGGACTAGTGTATTTCTTGCATTAAAAAATAAAAATCAACCACCCAACTTAACATGCTACTCGCAACACTTTAAAAAAAAAACCAACAACAAAGGATTTAGTGGATTTCTTGCATTAAAAAAATAAAATCAACAACCCAACTAAATATGCTACTCCAAGACTTTAAAAAAAAAAAACAACAACAACAAAGGACTAGTGGATTTCTTGCATTAAAAAAAAACAAAATCAAAAACATAACTTAACATGTTACTTGCAACAGTTTAAAAAAACAACAACAACAAAAAACAGCAAAGGACTAGTGTATTTTCTTGCATTAAAAAAAATCATCAACCCAACTTAACATTCTACTGTAACATTTTTTTTTAAACGAACAACAAAGGACTAGTGCTTTTCTTGAATTAATAAAACAAAATCAACAACCCAACTTAACATGCTACTGGCATCAGCTTTAAAGAAAACAAACAACAAAGGACTAGTGCATTTCTTGCATTAAAAAACAAAATCAACAACCCAACTTAAGCATGCTACTGGCAAGACTTAAAAAAAAAAAAAAAAAAAAAAAAAAAACACAGGAGTAGTGTATTTCTTGCATTAAAAAAAAAATCAAAAACCCAACTTGATATCCTTCTACAACACTTTTAAAAAAAAAACACAACAAAGGACTTGTGTATTTCTTGCATTAAAAAAAACAAAATCACAACCCAAATTAACATGCTACTTACAACTCTTAAAAAAAACAACAAACAACAACAACAAAGGACTGGTGTATTTCTTGCAATAAAAAAACCAAAACAGGTCAGAAAAACAATCTCTCTATAACCACTCCCCCCTCCCTCCAAATTCATACACATGTGAACATTATCATTCCTGCTTAAACATTCTTATAACCTTCCTCCTCCTCCTCCCCCCTCCTCCTCCTTCCATCTCAAGTAACTAAAGACAACCTTTCAGCATTTATAAGCACTGCATGCACCTGTGCATGCAAACATGTGCTCAGGTCTCTACCTTTACACACTACTACATCCACAGTCTTGTTTCACTTCATAAACCTCCTTTTATAAAGTACAAGCATACACTCATGTTCCTTCATTTTCTTCACATAAAGTGTATAACGTAAAATTTACAGCAATATGCTAATTACTATTTTTGCCTCCTGCATACATTTAAAAAACAACACACTATTGCCATTTTTGTGATAGTCATAGGACAAAATCACTTTGATCTTATATCTAAATCAACATAGCGAAAAAGCTTTTTTTTTAAAACCAAAACCACCATCACAACAAAAACCAACAAAAATCCACTTAAGACACCACTGGTTACTCATACACCAAACATCGTCCAAAACTAACAAATAGCAATTATGATATCCCTAACTGCCTTTTCCACTTAAAAAAAATACAACACACACACACACACACACACACACACACACACACACACACACACACCACACACACACACAACACACCACACACACCGAGTGTCTTTTCTTACTGACCTAAACATACTTTCTACCACTAATGTTGACACCACATGTCCTATAATACATAGTGGCCACCACCACCACCACCCCCCCTCCCCCCCCATCCCTCCACCGACTCCCCTCTACTCCCCCTCTACTCGCACTAACAGTCAGTGCCCATGACTTTACCTCCCCCTATCCACACTCAGTCACTTTTTATCTCCCCTCTACACACATTCAGTCATCACTTATATCTCCCCTCTACACACAAATTCAGTCCACCATTTATTCCCAAAGACCTAAACATCTTAACCCTCTGTCCCTCCTAGCATCTTTCCCAAAATTCTCCCCCCCCCCCCTCTCCATCTTTAGCCCAGGGATAGGAAGGGGGGGGGGGGCTCTCAGTGTAAATAGTATCCCCACCTTCTGGAAACTCTGTGCTAGGATTTCCCTCTTTTTTATCCCTCTCTTTCTTTCTGCCTTGTTGCTTTTCTTCCGTCACCTCCTCGTCTATTTTCTGCTTTCTTTGTCTATTCTCCTGCCTTTTTCAAGACTAAAATAAAATAATCATCTCCCATGAAGTCTGATTCACTAGGCCGGACTTCATGCGTTTAAGCAGCGCATTTTGCTCATATCACAATGTTTGCTGTCTGCGCGTTTAAGGATGAAGAAGATATTCTAAAACCATCCCCAACTCCTGGAGACAAATGTTCTGCCAGAGTGTCAGCATGTACCAAGGAATCTACCTGCTATTTGTGTCCACATGTGGGGCCAGGGTTAGTGTAACTGTAACGGTTAGTTGTAAAGGGTTAGGGTTAGTGTTAAAGGTAAATATTGGGGTAAGGGTTGTCAGTCCGTTGGCTGGTCTGTCTGCATGCATGCATGTGGACACAAGAACAGGTAGACACTATGGTATCCCCGACTAAAAATTTAGCCTAGCCAGGGAACGCAGAAGTGTTAACAAATTACTCTAATGACCACTCCTATCAACACCTAGGGTTTTTGTTGGACTTCAGTGTTCGGGTTTTTTGATAAGAAAAATCCAATTCAGTTATGGGCAAATGGACTATATATCTGACATTTTTTTAACAAGTTTTCTCCCTTTAAAAAGAAACGATTAGGCCCTAAGCAAATGGACTTCATAGCCGACACTTTTGAACAAGTTTTCTCATTTTAAAAAGAAAATACGCCCAAAATAAACCTCCCGATAATTTTGAAAAGGGATTACTCCCCAAAAAACCATGCAAAATTTTTTTTTTTTAAGGAATATGCCAAAAATGAACTGCCATGAACAAAAACTATCAGCTAGTCCCTTTTTTCTATCCCCACTCATCAAAGATAACCATTACTTAGCCTACCTTGTTCTCCCAAACACCCCTTTCCCTTAAAATACATCTACCAAAGGTTATGTCTCCTCCTACTACCATACCACCCCCTTTCTATACACACACACTACACACACACACGCACACACACACACACACACACACACACACACGCCGCACGCACGCACGCACGCACGCACCCTCTCTCTCTCTCTCTCTCTCTCTCTCTCTCTCTCTCTCTCTCTCTCTCTCTCTCTCTCTCCAATGCTTATTTTCCATAAAGCCGACAGAAATTTTCTCACTTAAAAAAAACTGACATTAAAGGTTATTGTGTTTTTTTTCACTAATCGCAGCTTGGAACGATAATATTATCCATGGTGGATTATCTTATATACTTGTTCACATTACTGTAAAACTTTATTCTTCTATCATAAAAACACTCTCTCTCTTTCTCCTCTTTCTACTTCTACCACTGCTGCCACAACAAATAATAATAGCACCTGCACCCATCATCCATATCTATGCATTTTCTAAAAAGAAAACAAAAAAACACTTTTTAAGAAAATCACAAAATCCTTCCAAGGATTGATGGGGTATTACGACAAACATTCGAACAAAAACTTATGCAAGTCATAAACAACAAAAAGACTCGATCAAAAAGGCATCACAGATTGCCATTTCTACAACGAATATTGAAGATTAGCGTAATTTCTCAGCTAAATAATTATCAAGTCGGATTGACTAAAAAAAGTAAATGGAGTACAGAACTCGGTAAAAAAAAGAAGAAGAAAGATTGCTGGTCTTACAGGCAACATTGGGGTATGTGAGGACACTGTTCTCTCAACCAATTCATTTTCTAAGATGAAAAAAAGAAAAAAAAACCCTGGATGCCACACTCCAAAAATCCCCAAAAAATATGGAATACTTCATTCCTGATTGATGTAGGAAAAAAAATTACAAAAAATATTCATCTTGTTTTCTGAAATATTCCATGCCCCAAGAGGAATTAAAGGCTAAATCAATCTAGAATCTGGAAATTTTGTTATCTGGTTACCTGCCCTCGTTTTCTTCCTTCACTGCTGCTCCTTTCTGAATCTGGAATCTGTCTGTTGAACTGTTCCTTTTTCTTTTGTGCAGCATTCCTGTTGTATGTCACTGTTTTTACCCCAAGTTGCATTATGTGCAGCATTCCTATTGTATGTCACCGTTTTTACCTCAAGTTGCATGGTTCATGTTGTCAGTCTGGCTAAACTGCTTCACAACATCTTGGCCTTCTGCTCTAGGACATGTATATAATTATGTCACTGGTGTTCTCACCTGAAGTCCTCCTCCTCCTCCCCCCTCACTGTCTACCAGTGTTGTCCTCATGATTGATGGGCAGTGTTGTCCTTGGCGACTATGGTTTTCCTTGATGACTGCTGTTGTCTTCCTTGACTGTAGTTTTTCCTTGATGACTGTAGTTTTCCTCCATGACTGTAGTTTTCCTCCATGGGACTGGTTGTCTTCCTTGATGACTGTAGTTGTCTTCCTTGACTGTAGTTTTCCTTGGCGACTGTAGTTGTCTTCCTTGTGACTGTAGTTCCTTGGTGACTGTAGTTCTCTTCCTTGGTGACTGTAGTCTCTTCCTTGGTGACTGTAGTTCTCTTCCTTGGTGACTGTAGTCTTCTTTGGTGACTGTAGTTTTCTTTGTGACTGTCTTCTTTGGCGACTCTGGTTGTCGCCCCTGACTTGAAAACTCTTCGACGCGTATACTGGGCTTCTTAGTGTTTCTAGTGGAGTGGAGGAAACTGGTTGCAAAATCTTCAATGGTGTCCCAAAAGTCTCCGAGACTACGGGCTAGGTGAAGGTGAAGGTGACGGTGAAGATGACGGTGAAGTGTTCCCCTTTGATGAGATCCTATAGACAAAAAGAAAAGCAGCTGAGTTGAAGGCTTTGTGTGTTGGTGTGTGTGTGTTGTGTGTGTTGTGTGTGTGTGTGTGTGTGTGTGTGTGTGTGTGTTGTGTGTGTGTGTGGTGTGTGTGTGCGTGTGTGTTGCTGTGTGTTGGTGTGTGTGTGTGGTGTGTTGTGTGTTGGTTTTGTGTGTCGTGTGTGTGTGTGTGTGTGTTGCGTGTGTGTGTGGTGTGTGTGTGTGTGTGTGTGTGTGTGTGTGTGGTGTGCGGTGTGGTGTGTGTTGTGTGCGATGTGGTGTGCTGTTTGTGTGTGTGTGTGGTGGTGTGTGTGTGTGCGTGTGTCGGTGTGTGTGGCGAGTGCGTGTGTGGGGGGTGGGTGTGTGTGTGTGTGTGTGTGTGTGTGTGCGAGTGTGTGAGTGCGAGTGCGAGTGTGATGTGCGAGTGTGTGCGATGGTGGAGTGCGAGGTGTAGCACATGTTTCTGACTGGTACCTGTAGCACATGTTTCTGACTGGAACCTGTAGCACATGTTTCTGACTGGAACCTGTAGCACATGTTTCTGACTGGACCTGTAGCAGTGCATTTTCTGCTATTGCTGAACGGCTGATGTCAGACTACACGGGCTTGAAGAAAGTCGACCAACTGCCTAACCCATGATTTCTCTCCCCTGACGACCATCTTGGTTACGGGACTTGCTGATACTGATGCTCTCCCTTTGTTGAACAGGCAGGTCATGAGGGCTTGTCCTCACACATCACTGTCAGGTCAGTCAGGTCAGGTCAGGTCAGGTCAGGCCACTGGATTCCTGACTCACAGCCCCTGAAAGCAGAAAGTCGTCATCAGTAAGACTGAAAACCTTACTTGTTTTATTGGCTTGGTTGTTGAACTAATTTGATTTCGTTTCTTTTTTCCCTGTTCATCGGCTAGACCTTCCAAAATCACCATGGCGAGATTTAGCATATGACATCGTTTACCCACTGTTAAAACAGCTACATTCCGACTTCGGGATGATGTCTACACACGACATCAGTGTGCGTGCGTTCTTGAGATTTTTTCATCTGTTCCTGCGGGAATGCCATGGTCTACTCTTCTCAAAAACGGAACGGATTTTAACGTGTGCGCAAGATGTTCCGCGTGCGTTTGCAGGAGGGGACTTGTGTTATAGTCTCAACCAAACCTTTTGCGAAGAGTCGAGTCGGGTACTGATGTTAACGCAAAAATAATCTCAGTTATCAAGTACACTACTACTTCTGCACATCATTTTTTTCTGAATAAATATCCAAGCAAGGAGGCATTCTTTCAACACAATAAGCAGCAAAAAATCAACAGCAGCGCGCGCCGCACACCCACACACACACACACACACACACACACACACACACACACACACCACGCAAACACACACACAACACACCACCACAAACACACACACAGATAGAGAGAGACAGAGACAGAGACAGAAACAGAGACAGAAACAGAGACAGAAACAGAGACAGAGAGACACATAGTCTTTACAATTAAAAAAACACAGACTTAATGACTCAAGTAATTTACCAGAAGCCAACTCTAGTTTGCTCAGACTTTACTAGCTAAAACACCCACTACCTGAATCATGCAGCATAAAGTCACTCCACTTTACCTGCACACTTCTTACATATACTTACATGTTCTAAACATTTGATGAAGTCAAGTTTCCAGACGATGGGCCCAGTTTTGAGGAGACGGCTCCCGGATGATCCACATGACTCACCACAGAAGAGGATTCTCAGATGACCCACAAGACCACTCACCAGATTAGGACCCGCGTGGAATAAAGTCTGGGAAGGAAGGAGCCGTAAAGGAAATCTGTGAACGTGCCAAACATTGTAGGAGTGTTACACCAAGATCATTGTAGGTGGTGGTGTTTACACCAAGATCACTGTAGGTGGTGGTGTTTACGGACACCAAGGTTACTGTAGGTGGTGGTGTTTACGGACAGCAGGATCGCTGTAGGTAGTGGTGTTTACGGACACCAGGATCACGGTAGGTGGTGGTGTTTACGGACACCAGATCGCGTAGGTGGTGGTGTTTACGGACACCAAGATCGCTGTAGGTGGTGGTGTTTACACCAAGATCACTGTAAAGGTGTGGTGTTTACGACACCAAGATCGCTGTAGGTGTGGTGTTTACGACACCAAGATCACGGTAGGTGGTGGTGTTTACGGACACCAGGATCACGGTAGGGGTGGTGTTTACGGACACCAGGATCACGGTAGGTGGTGGTGTTTACGGACACCAGGATCACTGTCACCAAGATTGCGCTCCTTTCATCTCTGGCCCAAGTTTTATTCCCTAGTTTTTAGTTTATATTTTTCATTTCTATTTTTTTTTGTTTTATAAATTTTATTTCTAAACGCCATGTCCTATTCTATTTCTCATTTTTAAAATGGTTTATGTTTTATCTCATTTATTTTATTCCCTATTCTATGCTATATTTTCTATTTTATTTTATCAACTTTTATCATTGAGCAAGGACTGAGGAAGCAATCAGAAGTGTGGTGCCCAGCGATCGTTTGACGGCAGGTTACTGACCGGCAGTCAGTCCAAAGTCCAGCAAATGAACGAGACCGAGTGGACTGGACTGGCCTCGACTTGCGACGGGAAAAAGTTGAAAACCGCACGCGCGCGAAAGGAATGGAGGAGGAGGAGGAGGAGAGGGGGGAGAAGCTGGTTGACAAATCTCCAGAGTGCCCCAAGATTACGGGATAGGAGAAAGGTAAAGGTGGGAAATGTGCAGGTGAGACAGGTAGTGTCCCTTTTGTGGGAGACCATTGTCCAGACGTCTCACGGCTGGTTTTGTGTTGTGTTTCTGGTATACCTGTGAAATCGGTCGTTGCTATGAGGCGGCAGTAGTGTGGTCAGTGGCTGTGTGCATGCTGACTGACCTCTGTAGACTTTCCACTGTGCAAGACTGCATGCAGTACGGATACAGCTCACTGCGTGCGCTGCGCTTTGTTTGTGATGCGAACGGTTACGCAGACTCATGCAAATGCATCGGATAATAAGCTCTGTGGCTGAATTCGGTGTGATCAGGAAGATGCTGGAACCTCCATGAAGAAAGTGAAGCACTGGGACAGACTGATATCCCCAGTTTGAAAACCCAAGCCCGCTGCCGAAGTCGAGATGCGCGGGGCCCTGACTTGTCAGGCGCTTAACCGCAGCACAAACGCATTTTCGCTCATATGACAGACAGCAATAGTTGCTGTCTGAGCGTTCAAGGAAGAAGAATTTCCGATATTTTCCTGTAGACCCAGATCCGGAAAAAATCCGGAAAAAAACATTCAAGGCTTTGCTGCATGTCAAAATCGAATGCTGGGCCTGACTTGTCAGGCGCTTAACGTCAGCGCTCCTATGACAGACGGCGCGAGTTGCTGTCTGAGACAGTGTTGGACAACGAACCAGAAGCAGAAGCTTCTTTGCATTTCCTGTGACTTCATTCCCTACCCTTTTATTGACCAACACGGGCTTAACCAGCGAGAGTCATGCGGGTCATGAATTGTGAGGTTAGGAGGTCAAAGGTTGCTGCCAAGTTGCTAAAAGCAGACATACATCCAGGTGTGATTGATAGTTTAAAAGAAAAGCATATATGTGTGGGGGGGATAGTGAGGGAGGAAGGGAGAAAAAAGGAGAGGAGGGGGACAGAGAGAGAGAGAGAGAGAGAGAGAGAGAGAGAGAGAGAGAGAGAGAGAGAAGAAAGAGACAGAGACAGAGAGACAGAGACACAGACAGAGACACAGACAGACAGAGAGAGTGAGACAGACAGACAGACAGACAGACAGAGAGAGGCAGACAGACAGACAGAGAGGGGGCAGGAGCGAGAGGGAGGGAGGGAGGGAGGGGGGAGGGAGGGAGGGGGAGAGAGGGAGGGAGGGGGAGAGAGGGAGGGAGGGAGGGGAGGGAGAGGGGAGGAGAGAGGGGAGAGAGAGAGAGAGAGAGAGGAGAGAGAGAGAGAGAGAGAGAGAGAGAGAGAGAGAGAGAGAGAGAAGAGAGAGAGAGAGAGAGAGAGAGAGAACACTGAAATGGTTTAATGGTACCTTGGCCTTGGACCACAATACACCAGGTGAGGGGGGCAGGGTGTGAGTGTAATGCAAAATGACAGAGAGAGAGAGAGAGAGAGAGAGAGAGAGAGAGAGAGAGAGAGAGAGAGAGAGAGAGAGAGAGAGAGAGAGAGAGAATACTTTACTTCACTACAAAAAACAAATAAACAAAATACATAACCAAACAAGTTTAACACGCACAAGATTTTCCCTCAGAAAACAAAATAAAGTTGAAATGAACAAAATCATGACAAAGATCTTTGTGTGTGTGTGTGTGTGTGTGTGTGTGTGTGTGTGTGTGTGTGTGTGTGTGTGTGTGTGTGTGTGTGTGTGTAAGTGTGTGCGTGCGTGTGCGTGTGTGCGCGCGCGTGTGTGCGTGTTTGTTTATGTGTGTCAGTGTGTGCGCGTGCGTGTGTGCGCGTTTGTTATGTGTGTGTAAGTGTGTGTGCATGCAAGCGCGTGCCTGTGCCTGCCTGTCGCCAACAGGCCTACGCATGGACTAGACATTCACATAATTAAATTATGATGTCAAGTATATCCAGTGTCTACCAAAAATACTAATAAATTTCACGGTACTCACATTGAGATGATGGCTGAAGTTCCACGTCACCGTACCAACAGTGGCAATGACAGCCATCACAACTACAACACAAGCTTGTCCTGCTGGTTGGGTGTTCCTGCTTTTCTCTGCAAGTCCCTCGGTGAACAGACAGCTCAGTCTCTGCAGTGAAGGCAGCAGTACGCTGCAGGTCCGCGTATAGCTTCTTGGCCACGGGGGGGGGGGGGGGTCACATGCTTCTTTCACAGTGTCTTGTGTAGTGGAGCAGGGCTGTTGCACATCTTCTCTAGTCTGGCTGCCAGTCTTGCAAGGGCAATGTTCTGTGTGGTCTGTGTGGAGTTTCAAGTTCTCTCCTTAAATCGTCCTTTTCTCAGTTACAAAAGTCTTCCTCTCGAGAGAGCAAAGTTGTTCCTTGGTTGTGGTTTCGGTGGTGGCGGTGGTGGTGGAGGTGGTGGTCTGCTGTTTCCATTGTCAGCCGTCTTGATAACACAAGGCTTCTCTTCTCCTTCCATTAATGTCCAGCAGTCAGAAGTTTCACCATTATTAACACTTTTGGCGAAATGCATGCGTGTGTGTGTACCTAATCACCATTTCATCTTCATAGTCCTTATCCGGTCGGGGGCGGGGGAGGGGGTTGGAAAGTGGTCCCGCATTTACACATCGGCTGTCACTTCAGGCTACCACGGTCGCTTGTCCCATCAGCAAGCTGGCGGTTAGAAGTGCCCCCACACCACCTGGACTGGTGGGCAGGGTGTGAGGCGCCAGACCACAAAAAAAAAAGTTGGGGGGGAGAGCGAGGTGGGGGGGGGAGCGAGGTAGGTGGGAGGGGGGAGGGATGGGGTTGGAGGTGAGACTAACGTGTCCAGAGGGCCCTCACTGCTCTCAAGCAGAAGGCATCCTAGGAGGGAGGGGGTCTCAGCGACTTCAGCTGGGAGGGAGGGAGGGAGGGAGTTCCAGTCAGCCACTGTTCTGGGGAAGACTGTACCTCCTGCAGTCGGTGCAGCAGGGGAGTTTTTGAAGCTGCAGATCCTGGTTTCCACGCTGACCACTCTCTCTGCCAAAGACAAACACAGTGTGACTATTCTTACAGGGATTAGGAGCGTACTGCCCCCGAAAGAAAAAAGCATGGACACTTTGTTATTTATAATGATACAGCAGCGTGAAGACGTGTCTTCTGGTTTACTGCTGGGGCCATGAAAAAACCCACCTCGAGGCAAAATTTATGCAAACCTTGTGGAGTGTGTGTGTGTGTGTGTGTGTGTGTGTGTGTGTGTGTGTGTGTGTGTGTGTGTGTGTGTGTGTGTGTGTGTGTGTGTGTGTGTGTGTGGCTGGTGTGTGTGTGTTGTGTGTGTGTGTGTGTGTGTGTGCATGTGTGTGTGTGTGTGTTTGTGTGTGTGTGTGTTAGCATGTGTGTAAATGTATGTTTCCTTACGATACAATTCAAAACTCTTATGTGTAATAACCCTAATTTCTTGCCATTCTGTTTTTTTTTCCAACTTAAGTATGAACTACTCATATTCTCAAAATCGCATACCCATTTTCATTTTCACACAGATAGATCTTATATGAAACATGAAGGGGTTGGGGGGCAGGTATGGCCTTGTGGTTAGACCCTTGAGCTTGTGATTCCACAAGCCCAGGAGACCACCACAACAGGGATTTCCACATGAGGGGATTTTTCCTCTGGAGTTCACATCAGTGCGAACTCCACTCCCCCATAAAATCCTTTGGATAAGACTAAAAATCAAACTCCCATGTGCGAATGCATGCAGAACATTCTGCCCACACGTTCAAAACCTTTAACCTCTTCTACCTTTTGGAAGACCAGGCCATTGCATACCGGCAGAAACAGATGACATGATTTTCTTTTTAAAAAAAGCACCCCCCCCCCCCCTCTAATTTTCACAGTTGTGCTTAGACACCATTCCCAAAAGTCAGAATGTGGCTACCTTTATGCTTGGTTTCAAAAAACAAAAACCTGGCGCACATGCAAACAAAATCTCACCATTGATGAACCTTGGAGCTCTAGCCCAGGAATAAACACCCCACCCCTCCTCCTCTTCCCCCCCCCCCCCCCCCCCCCACAAAAAAATGTAACACAAAATAAACACCCCCCCCCCCCCCAAAAAAAAAAAAAAAAAAAAGCACGGTAATACAACACAAAAATGACCAACAGTTTTTACCTGTAGCCTCTGGTCAAAACTGCCCGAAATGGCGATGATACCCTTGCAAAGTGATGGTACCGTAAACTGTTGTGTCTGCATAGACACGAAGCGGAGTCAGCCCTGGTCTGATGTGGAATGAAGTGACGTGATGGGAGATAAGGTGAGGGCCAGCTACACTTGCAATGCTACTCACCTCACCTGACAACTCTGTGTGTGGGGGAAGACAGTACAGTTCGGGTTTCACGTGCATCATGGAATGGGTGCTACACTAGGAGTTCACAGCTGCTAGCTCGCCTTCTCTCTCTCTCTCTCTCTCTCTCTTCTCTCTCTCTCTTCTCTCTCTCTCTCTCTCTCTCTCTCTCTCTCTCTCTCTCTCTCTCTCTCTCTCTCTCTCGTCAAGTCAAGTCAAGTCAAGTCAAGTCAAGTCAAGTCAAGTCAAGTCAAATTTTCATTTCCAGATGGTACATTGAATAAGCATTGATTTGCCTTTTTTTCATAAAGCCATCTATCTAGGGGGAAAAAAGGAGAAAAATAAACATTCCACCAATATTGTTTACCTAATATGATTCAACAGCCCCCAAATTAAAAATATACATATATAAACAAACAAAAAAATGATGAAAAAAATAAACAAAAAAGAAAAGAAGACGAAGAAAAAACACTCAAAATTCACACACACACACACACACACACACACACACACACACACACACACACACACACACACACACACACACACACACACACACACACACACACACACGTGCGCGCGTGCACGCACACACACGCGCGCGTGTGCAGGCATGGGCGCGCTCGCTACACGAGCACGTATAATATGCTCATGCACACATTTTGAGTTTTAAAAAGTCATAAAGTGTAAAACAAACAAATTATTTCTGTTACAATATCACTAATACCATTATTTAAAAGTCGAAAAAGGCAATTTATATCAGGTTACAATATCTCATCTGGTTACAATATCTCCATACTTTCAATTCATACATTATACACAAAAGGAGGGAAAATATCAAAAGTCAAACAGAAAACAATACAAACAAAACCAAAAAAACAACCCAACTACGATAAAAATACAATATGATAGCACCCATCACCACTGAAAAAAGAACACCCCCCCCCCCCCCCCCTCCCCACAACTAACACAAAAAAGAAGGTTGGAAGGGACGGGAAGTGGGAAAACACAAAATTATAGTGATGAAAAATTATCATACTAATAAATAAAAACCCTTACACATATCATTATTATTATTATTATTATTATTATTATTATTATTATTGGTTGTTGTTGTTGTTGTTGTTGTTCTTCTTCTTCTTCTTCTTCTTCTTCTTCTTCTTCTTCTTCTTCTTCTTCTTCTTCTCTTCTTCTTCTTCAGCAAACAGGTTAACTCACCGGAATGTAAAAAAAAATAATAATAATCTTTCAGCAGCAAACATCTTGACTCACCGGAATGTTAAAATGAATATATAAATAAATGAAGTGTTAATTATTCTTTGTCGCTACCTTCATCAGAAATTTTAAGTCCACAAGCAGACATGCACAAAGCGATTGACGGTCCAAGGGAAAAAACTCATTCAAAAACGTCGCTGATTCGGCACGTGTACTTTCCCTTGGATTTGCACGCCAACAAGGAAACGGGGATGTTCTGGGTTCGATTCCCAGTCTCGCCCTTTCTTCCCAGTTTGACGAAAAATTGGAACAGAATGTCAAAGTCCTTGGGATGAAGCTATAAACCAAGGCCCCGTGTGCTGCCTGTTGAAGTGAAAGTCGGGGGCAAACATTTATTTCCAGATAGGACATTGACTAAAAAGGGTATTGATTTTTACAAGAAGCAATCAGTCTGATAAATGGTACATAAGTATATATATATATATATATATATATATATATATATATATATATATATATATATATATATATATATATATATATATATATATATATATATTATATATATATATATATATATATATATATATAAACAGAAGAAGCTAACAAAAACAAACAATGCAATTAAAAGAAAACCTCCCCCCCCCCAAAAAAAAAAACCCAAACAAACAAAAAAAACCGCTCAATCACTACCCACATGCGTGTACACAAACACACTGTGTCAAGACAATGTCTCTATACAATCTGGGATATCAGATGGACAAATTCCCTCTGAGGTGGGGGGAGGGGGGAGGCTGTCAGTATAGACAGCATCACCACTTTTTTTTTTTTAAGTCCTGTGCTAAGAATTCCTTCTATTCTATCTCTTTGTTTCTGCTTTGGTCATTTTCCTCTTATTTATTGTCTGCCTTCTTGGTTCATTCTTCTGCTTTTTTGCAGAAAGACGGAAAAGGAAACAGTTTTTCTCCCAAATCTCGAGGGATGCACTGGGCCTGACTTGTCAGGTGTTTAACAGCAGCACTGTGCATATTTTGTGCTAGGCATGTTTTGCTCATAACTATAACAGACAACAAAAGCTACTGTCTGAGCA
Source organism: Stramonita haemastoma (assembly GCA_030674155.1). Lineage (NCBI taxonomy): Eukaryota > Metazoa > Mollusca > Gastropoda > Neogastropoda > Muricidae > Stramonita > Stramonita haemastoma. The sequence goes on from CM060333.1 coordinate 9,431,592, forward strand.
TTGAAAGAAGAAAGGGGCAGTGGTAGAATGGGATGTAAGTTTGTAATAGTATGCAGACAGAGTTTCCAACCATTTTCCAGGTGTGTGGCACTGGAATTGTGGCGACACCACCGCCCCGAAGAGGGCAACCCCGCTCGCACATAGGCCACTTTGGCCGACAGAAACATGCTACAGTGCAACCATTAATGACCCCTACAACACACATCCAATGATAATATCAGACAATATGATGCACCATAAGAAAGTGTAGGGTCTCGGCCACACGCACAAACACAAATAATGGCACACATATACACCAGCGACCGCACGCACGCGCGCACGCGTACACACCCGCCGCCCATGCATAAGCATAAGGCCCGTTTCCATAAGATTTGAGGAAAACGCCACTTTCGGGCCCCTGCCCCCCGCACTTTTGCACAGTTCCAAAGCCCAGGACACCAAGAGCGTGCTCTGCAGTATGCCGACAGTGTTTGCAACGATTTTGCAGGTGTGTGGCGCTGGAATTGTGGCGACACCACCGCCCCGAAGAGGGCAACCCCGCTTGCACATAGGCAACTTTGGCGCACAGAAACCTGGTACAGTGCAATCATTAATGACCCCCTACAACACACATCCAATGATAATATCAGACAACATGATGCACCATAAGAAAGTGCAGACTCTCCGCCACACGCACAAACACAAAAAATCGCACACATATACACCAGCGACTGCACGCACGCGCGCATGCGTACACACCTGCCCATGCATAAGCATAAGGCCCGTTTCCGAAAGATGTGACGAAAACGCCACTTTCGAGACCCTGCCCCCCGCACTTTTGCAGTTCCAGAGCCCACAACACAAAGAGCGTGCTCTGCAGTATGCCGACAGTGTTGCCAACCATTTTCCAGGTGTGTGGCGCTGAAATTGTGGCAACACCACCGCCCAGAAGAGGGATACCCGATTGCGCAGAGGCAACTTTGGCCGACAGAAACCTGGTACAGTGCAATCATTAATGACCCCTACAACACAGATCCAATGATAATATCAGACAACATGATGCACCATAAGAAAGTGCAGGGCCTAAGCTACACGCAAAAACACAAAAAATCGCACACATATACACCAGCGACTGCACGCACGCGCACACGCGTGCACACCCGCCCATGCATAAGTATAAGGCCCGTTTCCGAAAGATGTGACGAAAACGGCACTTTCGGACCCTTGGCACACGCCCTTTTGCACAGTTCCAGAGCCCACGACACCAAGAGCGTGCTCTGCAGTATACATACAGTGTTGCCAAGTATTTCCCAGGTGTGTGCCGCTGGAATTACGGCGAAACCACCGCCCCGAAGAGGGCAACCCCGCTTGCACATAGGCCACTTTGGCCGACAGAAACCTGGTACATAGCCACCATTAACGACCCCTACAACACACATCCAATGATGATATCAGAAAATATGATGCACCATGAGAAAGTGCGGGGTCTCTGCCACAAGCACAAACACAAAAAATTGCACACATATACACCAGCGACCGCACGCACGCTCGCACGCGTACACACCCGCCCATGCATAAGCATAAGGCCCGTTTCCGAAAGATGTGACGAAAACGCCACTTTCGGGCCTTTACCCCCCGCACTTTTGCACAGTTCGAGAGCCCACGACACCAAGAGCCTACTCTGCAGTATGACTACAGTGTTGCTAACCATTTTCCAGGTGTGTGGCGCTTGAATTGCGGCGACACAACCGACCCTAAGAGGTCAACCCCGCTTGCACATATTGGCAACTTTTGCCGACAGAAACCTGGTACAGTGCTACAATTAACGACCCGTACAACACACATACAATGATAATATCAGACAATATAATGCACCATAAGAAAGTGTAGGGTCTCCGCCACACGCACAAACACAAAAAATCGCACACATATCCACAAGCGACCGCACACACGCGCGCACGCACGCACGCGTACACACACGCCCATGCATAAGCATAAGGCCCGTTTCCCAAAGATGTGACGAAAACGCTACGTTCAAGCCCCTGCCCTTTGCACTTTTGCACAGTTCCAGAGCCCACGACACCCAGAGCGTGCTCTGCAGTATGCCGACAGTGTTGCCAACCATTTTCCAGGTGTGTGGCGCTGGAATTGTGGCGACAACCACCGCCCCGAAGAGGGCAACCCCGCTCGCACATAGGCAACTTTGGCCGACAGAAACCTGGTACAGTGCCACCATTAATGACCCCGACCACACCCATCCAATGATAATATCAGACAATATCATGCACCATAAGAAAGTGTAGGGTCTCCGCCACACGCACAAACACAAAAAATCGCACACATATACACCAGCGACCGCGCGCACGCGCGCACGCGTACACACCCGCGCATGCATAAGCATAAGGCCCGTTTCGGAAAGATGTGACGAAAACGGCACTTTCGGACCCTTGGCACACGCCCTTTTGCACAGTTCCAGAGCCCAGGACACCCAGAGCGTGCTCTGCAGTATGCCGACAGTGTTGCCAACCATTTTCCAGGTGTGTGGCGCTGGAATTGTGGCGACACCACCGCCCCGAAGAGGGCAACCCCGCTTGCACATAGGCAACTTTGGCCGACAGAAACCTGGTACAGTGCCACCATTAATGACCCCGACCACACCCATCCAATGATAATATCAGACAATATCATGCACCATAAGAAAGTGTAGGGTCTCTGCCACACTCACTCACACTCACTCACACAGTCCCATGTCCCAAAGGACGTAGGGGGGACATGAGAGAAGACGCAACAGAGATCTTTTTCCATGCTTCACGATCCTGTGTGGCTAGTAGGAGGTGTTGCAGGGGTTGGGCGGTCCAGTCTTTGATGTTGTCAACCCATGATTTCTTTTGGCGGCCTCTTCTTCTCTTGCCCTCGACTGTTCCTTGCAGGATGGTTTTTGCTAGGGTGTTGTGTCTTGTGGTGTGACCAAACCACATCAGCTTTCTCCTCTTTATGGTGGAGAGCAAAGGCTCTTGGGGGCCCACACGCTTTTTGATTTCTTCTTTCACATAGTTATTGGTCTTGTGTTCTTTGTATGATATTTTGAGGAGTCTTCTGTGGCACTTGTTCTCGAATGCTTGGATTCTCCTCTCTAACTCTGCTGTCAGAGTCCATGATTCACAGCCATATAGGAGGATAGATATCACGAGGGATTTGTAAAGGTGGTATTTGGTGCAGAAGCTGATGTTGTTGCTTCTGATGATCTTCTCGAGTCTGACTAGAGCAGATGTTGCTGTTGCAATGCGAGCTTTCACTTCATTGTTTGATGTGCCATCTTTTGTTAGGATGGAGCCTAAGTATTTGAATTGGCTCACCTCTTCTAGTGTTTCTCCATTCATCTTTATTTCCGTGATGTCATTACTCGCGCTGTTGACCATGATCTTTGATTTCTCTGTACTGACCTCCATGCCGTATGCGCTCGCTCGATCTGTTAAATTGTCTGTGAGGATTTGCAGTTCTTGTTTGCTGCTGCCCATGAGGTCAATGTCATCTGCAAATCTGAGGTTGCAAAGGGGTCTTCCACCAATGGAGATGGAAGTGTGGTGGTTTTGCAGTGTCTCTGTCATGATGTTTTCGAGGAAGAGGTTGAAGAGTACAGGTGAGAGAAGGCAGCCCTGGCGAACCCCAACCGTGGTCTTGAAGAACTCGCCCACGTGATTATTCATAAAAACTGCACTTTCTGCGTTCTCGTACAGAGCTTTGATGACTTCAATTAGACAGCTGTCAATGTTGAAGTGCCTGAGTACTTGCCAGAGGCCGTCATGCCATACCCTGTCAAAGGCCTTTTTAAAGTCTATGAAATTGTGGTACAAGTCTTTTTGGTGTTGGAGATGCTTCTCTATCAGAATTCTCAGATTGAAAATTTGTTCCATTGTGCTGCGTTTTGGTCTAAAGCCCGCTTGTTCTTCTGCCAGGAGTTTTTCCGCTTGGTTTTTCAGTCTGTTGAGGACTACCTGCAGCATGATCTTGCTAGGATGACTTATGAGACTGATGGTTCTGTAGTTCTGGCATTGTTTGAGGTTTCCTTTCTTTGGCAGGGGTATTACAAGAGACTGTGTCCATTCTTTTGGCCATTCTTTGGTGTCGTGGATCTTCTGACAAAGTTCTGTGAATCGCCTTGCTGTTTCATTCCCTCCATTTTTTATGAGTTCAGCTGGGATGTTATCGATTCCAGGGGACTTCCCCTTCTTCAATTGTCTAATAGCTGCATCTACTTCACACCTTAGTATTGGTGGGTCTTTATCTTGGTGTTCAGGGGTTTTTTCAGAAACTATGTTGGTATCTGGGCGTAGTGGGTAGTTGTACAATCCCTCACAGTATTCTGTCCAGCGTTGGAGGATGGCATTGTTTTCCGTTAAAAGATTTCCTTCTTTGTCTTCAATAACAGAGGCTTTAGGCTCTGTGGTTTTCGTTAGTGCTTTCAAAGTGTCGTAAGCTGTTTTGCTGTTTCCCTTGGTCATTCCAGCTTCGATGTTGTTGCATTGTTCTTCTATCCACCCTTCTTTGGCTTCTCTCATCTTTTTCCTCACTTCTCTGTGGCTATCCATGCACTTCTGCCACACGCACAAACACAAAAAATCGCACACATATACACCAGCGACCGCGCGCACGCGCGCACGCCTACAAACCCGCGCATGCATAAGCATAAGGCCCGTTTCGGAAAGATGTGACGAAAACGGCACATTCGGACCCTTGGCACACGCCCTTTTGCACAGTTCCAGAGCCCAGGACACCAAGAGCGTGCTCTGCAGTATGCCGACAGTGTTGCCAACCATTTTCCAGGTGTGTGGCGCTGGAATTGTGGCGACACCACCGCCCCGAAGAGGGCAACCCCGCTCGCACATAGGCAACTTTGGCCGACAGAAACCTGGTACAGTGCCACCATTAATGACCCCGACCACACCCATCCAATGATAATATCAGACAATATCATGCACCATAAGAAAGTGTAGGGTCTCCGCCACACGCACAAACACAAAAAATCGCACACATATACACCAGCGACCGCGCGCACGCGCGCACGCGTTCACACCCGCGCATGCATAAGCATAAGGCCCGTTTCCCAAAGATGTGACGAAAACGGCACTTTCGGACCCTTGGCACACGCCCTTTTGCACAGTTCCAGAGCCCAGGACACCAAGAGCGTGCTCTGCAGTATGCCGACAGTGTTGCCAACCATTTTCCAGGTGTGTGGCGCTGGAATTTGTGGCGACACCACCGCCCCGAAGAGGGCAACCCCGCTTGCACATAGGCAACTTTGGCCGACAGAAACCTGGTACAGTGCCACCATTAATGACCCCGACCACACCCATCCAATGATAATATCAGACAATATCATGCACCATAAGAAAGTGTAGGGTCTCTGCCACACGCACAAACACAAAAAATCGCACACATATACACCAGCGACCGCGCGCAGGCGCGCACGCCTACAAACCCGCGCATGCATAAGCATAAGGCCCGTTTCGGAAAGATGTGACGAAAACGGCACTTTCGGACCCTTGGCACACGCCCTTTTGCACAGTTCCAGAGCCCAGGACACCAAGAGCGTGCTCTGCAGTATGCCGACAGTGTTGCCAACCATTTTCCAGGTGTGTGGCGCTGGAATTGTGGCGACACCACCGCCCCTAAGAGGGCAACCCCGCTTGCACATAGCCAACTTTGGCCGACAGAAACCTGGTACAGTGCCACCATTAATGACCCCGACCACACCCATCCAATGATAATATCAGACAATATCATGCACCATAAGAAAGTGTAGGGTCTCCGCCACACGCACAAACACAAAAAATCGCACACATATACACCAGCGACCGTGCGCACGCGCGCACGCGTACACACCCGCGCATGCATAAGCATAAGGCCCGTTTCGGAAAGATGTGACGAAAACGGCACTTTCGGACCCTTGGCACACGCCCTTTTGCACAGTTCCAGAGCCCAGGACACCAAGAGCGTGCTCTGCCGTATGCCGACAGTGTTGCCAACCATTTTCCAGGTGTGTGGTGCTGGAATTGTGGCGACACCACCGCCCCTAAGAGGGCAACCCCGCTTGCACATAGGCAACTTTGGCCGACAGAAACCTGGTACAGTGCCACCATTAATGACCCCGACCACACCCATCCAATGATGAATATCATACAATATCATGCACCATAATAATGTGCAGGGTCTCCGCCACATGCCCAAACACAAAAAAATGGCAGACATATACACCAGCGACGGCACGCACGCGCGCACGCGTACACACCCGCCCATGCATAAGCTGAGGGCCCGTTTCCGAAAGATGTGACGAAAACGGCACTTTCGGACCATTGGCACACGCCCTTTTACAACGTTCCAGAGCCCACGACACCAAGAGTGCTGACAGTGTTGCCAACTATTTTCCAGGTGTGTGGCGCTGGAATTGTGGCGACACCACCGCCCCGAAGAGGGCAACCCCGCTTGCACATAGGCAACTTTGGCCGACAGAAACCTGGTACAGTGCCACCATTAATGACCCTGACCACACCCATCCAATGATAATATCAGACAATATAATGCACCATAAGAAAGTGTAGGGTCTCGGCCACACGCACAAACACAAAAAATCGCACACATATACACCAGTGACCGCGTGCACGCGCGCACGCGTACACACCCGCCCGTACATAAGCATAAGGCCCGTTTCGGAAAGATGTGACGAAAACGGCACTTTCGGACCCTTGGCCCCCGCCCTTTTTCACAGTTCCAGAGCCCACGACACCAAGAGCGTGCTGTGCAGTATGCCGACAGTGTTGCCAACCATTTTCCAGGTGTGTGGCGCTGGATTTGTGGCGACACATCCGCCCCGAAGAGGGCAACCCCGCTTGCACATAGGCAACTTTGGCCGACAGAAACCTGGTACAGTGCCAACCTTAATGACCCCGACTACACCCATCCAATGATAATATCAGACAATATAATGCACCATAAGAAAGTGTAGGGTCTCCGCCACACGCACAAACACAAAAAATCGCACACATATACACCAGCGACCGCGGACATGCGTACACACCCGCCCGTGCATAAGCATAAGGCCCGTTTCGGAATGATGTGACGAAAACGCCACATTCGGGCCCCTGCCAACAACTCTTTTGCACAGTTACAGAGCCCAGAACACCAAGAGCGGTCTCTGCAGTATGCATGAAGTCCTTATAACCATTCTCGATGTGTGTGGCACTGGAAATGTGGCAACATCACGGCGCGGAAGATGGCAACCCCGTCTGTACAGAGCCAAATTTGTCGCCAAGAAACATGGTGAGTCTACGCAAAAACCATCCCTACAACACACATCCAATAATATAATATCATACAATATCATGCACCAGGGCAATCTGCAGGGTCTCCTCCACACGCACAAACACAAAAAACCGAACACTCAAACACCAGCCAACGCCGGCACGCGCGCCTGCATACCCACCCTTCCATGAATAAGGCTTAAGAAGCATTCACAGAAAAGACACAAACGCCGTTTTCCAGCCCTTGCCGCCCGAACTTTTCCGCGGTTACAGAGCCCACGGCACCAAGACCGTCTTCTACACTATGCAGACAAACTTTACATCCATTTCCGATGTGTGTGGTACTGGAATTGTGGCGACACCACGGCCACGAAGATGGCAACCCCGCCTGTACAGAGCCAAGTTGGTCGCCAAGAAACATGGTACAGTACACGAAAAAACCACCCCTACAACACACATCCAATAATAATATCCTACAATATCATGCACCAGGGCAATCTGCAGGGTCTCCTCCACACGCACAAACACAAAAAACCGCACACACAAACATCAGCGAACGCACGTACGCGCGCATGCATACCCACCCTCACATGAATAAGGCTTAAGAAGCATTCACAGAAAAGACACAAACGCCGTTTTCGAGCCCTTGCCGAGCGAACTTTTCCGCGGTTACAGAGCCCACGGCACCAAGACCGTCTTCTACACTATGCAGACAAACTTTACAACCATTTCCGATGTGTGTGGCACTGGAATTGTGGCGACACCACGGCCCCGAAGATGGCAACCCCACCTGTACAGAGCCAAGTTTGTCGCCAAGAAACATGGTACAGTGTACGCAAAAACCACCCCTACAACACATCCAATAATAATATCCTACAATATCATGCACCAGGGCAATCTGCAGGGTCTCCTCCACACGCACAAACACAAAAAACCGCACACACAAACACCAGCCAACGCACGCACGCGCGCCTGCATACCCACCCTCCCATGAATAAGGCTAAAGAAGTATTTGCAAAAGATGGGACGCAAACGCCGTTTTCGAGCCCTTTACCGCCTGAACTTTTCCGCGGATACAGAGCCCACGGCACCAAGACAGTGTTCTACACTATTCAGACAAACTTTACAACCATTTCCGATGTTTGTGGCACTGGAATTGTGGCGACACCACGGCCCCGAAGGTGGCAACCCCGCCTGTACAGAGCCAAGTTGGTCGCCAAGAAACATGGTACAGTGCATACTGCAGAGCACTCTCTTGCTGCCATGGGCTCTGTAACTGTGCAAAAATGCGAGGGGCAGGGGCCCGAAACGGGCGTTTTCGTCACATCTTTCGGAAACGGGCCCTATGTTTATGCTTGGGTGGGTGTGTACGCGTGCGCGCGTGCGTGCGGTCGCTGGTGAATATGCGTGCGATTTTTTGTGTTTGTTCGTGTGGCAGAGACCGTACACTTTCTTATGGTGCATCATAGTGTCTGATATTATCATTGGATGGGTGTGGTCGGGGTCATTAATGGTTGAAATGTACCATGTTTCTTTCCGCCAAAGTTGCCTATGTGCAAGCGGGGTTGCCCTCTTCGGGGCGGTGGTGTCGCCACAATTCCAGTGCCACACACCTGAAAAATGTTTGGACAGACTGTCTGCATACTGCAGAGCACGCTCTTGGTGTCGTGGGCTCTGTAACTGTGCAAAAGTGCGGGGGGCAGGGGCCCGAAACGGCCGTTTTCGTCACATCTTTAGGAAACGGGCCCTATGCATATGCATGGGTGGGTGTGTACGCGTGCGCGCGTGCAAGCAGTCGCTGGTGTATATGTGTGCGATTTTTTGTGTTTGTGCGTGTGTCAGAGACCCTACACTTTCTTATGGTGCATCATATTGTATGATATTATCATTGGCGACACGAGAGCCCCCAAGAGTTAAGAATGCTAGTTTGTCGGAAGGAAAGCTGGTAAGTGTACGGGACAAAAAACAAGCTTTGCAGCCAAGAATAATGACAGTATAAAGCAATATGATGCACCATGGCAAAGTGGAGGGTCCCCGCCACACACGCGCACACAAACGAACGCACTGACAAACACCAGCGCGCGCGCGCGTGCGCGCAAGCATACCAACCCCCCTCCGGAAAAAGGTGCCGTTTTGAGCACAGATGCCAGCCAAAGAGCCGTTTTCAGCCCCGTCGGACCCCCACTTTTGCACGGTAAAAGACCCCACGGCACAACGACAGTATTGTACTGTATGCATACACTCTCTCCTTCCATCTTGGATAGGTGTGGCGCCGGATTTGTGGCGACACGAGAGCCCGGAAGAGCTAAGAAAGCTAGTTTGTCGGAAGGAAAGCTGGTAAGTGTACATGACAAAAAAGAAGCATTGCACACAAGAAGAATGACAATATACAGCAATATGATGCACGAAGCCAAAGTGGAGGGTCCCCACCACTGGCGAGCAGACAAACGAAAAAAATGACAAACACCAGTGCGCGCGCATGCACGCATACAAACCCAACCCCCACCCAGAAAAGGTGCCGTTTTGAGCACAGATGCCAGCCAAAGAGTCGTTTTCAGCCCCGTCGTACCCCCACTTTTGCCCAGTAAAAGACCCCACGGCACCAAGACAGTATCGTACTGTATGAATACACTCTGGCCCACCATCTTGGATAGGTGTGGCGCCGGATTTGTGGCGACACGAGAGCCCCCAAGAGCTAAGAAAGCCAGTTTGTCGGAAGGAAAGCTGGTAAGTGTACATGACAAAAAAGAAGCATTGCACACACAAAAAATGACAATATACAGCAACATGATGCACCAAGGCAAAGTGGAGGGTCACCGGCAAATGCGCGCACACAAACGAACACACTGACAAACACCAGCGCGCGCGCATTCGCGCATGCATACCCACCCCCTGCCCGAAAAAGGTGCCGTTTTGAGCACAGATGCCAGCCAAAGAGTCGTTTTCGGACCCGTCGTACCCCCACTTTTGCCCGGTAAAAGACCCCACGGCACCAAGACAATATCGTACTGTATGCATACACTCTTTCCCTACCATCTTGGATAGGTGTGGCGCGGGATTTGTGGCGACAAGAGAGCCCCCAAAAGCTAAGAAAGCTAGTTTGTCGGAAGGAAAGCTGGTAAGTGTATGCGAGAAAAAACAAGTATTGCACACAAGAAGAATGACAATATACAGCAATATCATGCACCAGGGCAAAGTGCAAGGTCCCCGCCACATGCGCGCACACAAACGAACACACTAACAAACACCAGCGTGCGCGAGCATTCGCACATGCATACCCCACCCCGCGCCCGAAAAAGGTGCCGTTTTGAGCACAGATGTCAGCCAAAGAGCCGTTTTCGGCCCCGTCGTACCCCCACTTTTGCCCGGTAAAAGACCCCACGGCACCAAGACAGTATCGTACTGTATGCATACACTCTCTCCCACTATCGTGGATAGGTGTGGCGCTGGATTTGTGGCGACAAGAGAGCCTCCAAGAGCTAAGAAAGGTAGTTTGTCGGAAGGAAAGCTGGTAAGTGTACGCGACAAAAAACGAGCATTGCACACAAGAAGAATGACAATATTGAGCAATATGATGCACCAGGGAAAGTGGAGGGTCTCCGCCACATGCGCGCACACAAACGAACACACTGACAAACACCAGCGTGCGCGCGCATTCGCGCATGCATACCCATCCCCCGCCCGAAAAAGGTACCGTTTTGAGCACAGATGTCAGCCAAAAGAGCCGTTTTCGGCCCCGTCGTACCCCCACTTTTGCCCGGTAAAAGACCCCACGGCACCAAGACAATATCGTACTGTATGCATACACTCTCCCACCATCTTGGATAGGTGTGGCGCGGGATTTGTGGCGACATGAGAGCCCCCAAGAGCTAAGAAAGCTAGTTTGTCGGAAGGAAAGCTGGTAAATGTACGCAACAAAAAACAAGCATTGCACACAAGAAGAATGACACTATACAGCAATATGATGCACCCCGCCACGAGATCTTTATAACCGGGCAAAAGTGGGGTACGCACCCGGGCCGAAAAACGGCTCTTTGGCTGGCATCTGTGCTCAAAACGGCCTCTTATTCGAGCGGGGGAAGGGTATGCGTGGGCGAATGCGCACGCGCGCTGGTGTTTGTCAGTGTGTTCCGTTTGTGTGCGCGCATGTGGCGGTGACCCTCCACTTTGCCCTGGTGCATCATATTGCTGTATATTGTCATTATTAATGTGCGCCATGCTTCGTTTTCGGTGCGTGCACTACCCGATTTCCTTGCCACAAACTAGTTTTCTCAGCTCTTGTGGGCTGCGGTGTGGCCATAAGTTCGGCGCCATACACGTCGAAGATTGTAGGGGAGGGAGTATGCATACGGTGCCATATTGTCCTGGTGCTTTGTGGTCTGTAACCGTGCAAAGGTCGGGGCAGGACGGGCCTGAAAACGGCGCTTTGGGTCCCGTCTTTGCCCCGAACTGCACCTTTTTGCAGGGGATTCGGTATGCATGCACGCACGCGCGCGCGCGCTGGTGTTTGTCAGTGCGTTTGTTGTGCGCGCATGTGGCGGGGACCCTGCAGTTTGCCCTTGTGCATCATATTGTTGTATATTGTCATTATTATTGTGCGCCCTGCTTCGTTTTCGGTGCGTACACTGTACCCAATTTCCTTGCGACAAACTAGCTTTCTCAGCTCTTGAGGGCTGCGGTGTCGCCACAAGTCCGGCGCCACACACGTCGAAGATTGTTGGGGACGGAGTATGCATACGGTGCCATATTGTCCTAGTGCCTTGGGGTCTGTAACCGTGCAAAAGTCGGGGCAGGACGGGCCTGAAAACGGCGCTTTGGGTCCCGTCTTTGCCCCGAACTGCACCTTTTTGGCAGGGGGTTGTTTATGCATGCACGCACGCTCGCGCGGCGTTTGTGTTTGTTAATGCATTTGTGTGTGTGCGCGCGTGTGGCGGTGACCCTGCAGTTTGCCCTCGTGCATCATATTGCTGTATATTGTCATTATTATTGTGCGCCCTGCTTCGTTTTCGGTGCATTCACTGTACCCGATTTCCTTGCAACAAACTAGCTTTCTCAGCTCTCGAGGGCTGCGGTGTCGCCACAAATCCGGCGCCACACACGTCGAAGATTGTTGGGGACGGAGTATGCATACGGTGTCATATTGTCCTGGTGCCTTGGGGTCTGTAACCGTGCAAAAGTTGGGACAGGACGGGCCTGAAAACGGCGCTTCGGGTCCAGTCTTTGCCCCGAACCGCACCTTTTTGGCAGGAGGGTGGGTATGCATGCACACACGCGCGCGCGCACTGGTGTTTGTCAGTGCGTTTGTTTGTGTGCACGCATGTGGCGGGGACCCTGCAGTTTGCCCTCGTGCATCATATTGCTGTATATTGTCATTATTATTGTGCCCCTGCTTCGTTTTCGGTGCGTTCACTGTACCCGATTTCCTTGCAAGAAACTAGCTTTCTCAGCTCTTGAGGGCAGCGGAGTCGCCACGAGTCCGGCGCCACACACCTGGAAAATGGCAGGAGACGGTGTATGCATACGGTGCCATATTGTCTTGGTGCCTTGAGGTCTGTCACCGTGCAAAAGTTGGGATAGGACGGGCCTGAAAACGACTCTTTGGGTCCTGTCTTTGCCCCAAACCGCACCATTTTGGCCGGAGGTGGGTATGCGTGCGCGCACGCGCACGTGCACAGGTGTTTGTCAGTGTGTTTGTTTGTGTGCACACATGTGGAGAGGACCCTGCATTGGTTGTGGTGCATGATATTGCTGTATATTGTCATTATTAATTTGCACCCTGCTTGGTTTTTGTTGCGTACATTGTACCCGATTTCCTTGCAAGAAACTAGCTTTCCCAGCTCTTGAGGGCCGCGGAGTCGCCACGAGTCCGGCGCCACACACCTGGAAAATGGTGGGAGAGGGTGTATGCATACGGTGCCATATTGTCATGGTTCCTTGGGGTCTGTAACCGTGCAAAAGTTGGGGCAGGACGGGCCTGAAAACGACTCTTTGGGTCCCGTCCTTGCCCCAAACCGCACCTTCTTAGCCGGGGGACGGGTATGCATGCGCACACGCGCGCGCGCGCAGGTGTTTGTCAGTGTGTTTGTTTGTGTGCGCACATGTGGAGGTGACCCTGCACTTTGTTGTGGTGCATGATATTGCTGTATATTTTTTTTTTTATTATTGTGCGCCTTGCTTGGTTTTTGTTGCGTACACCCTAGCAGATTTCCTTGCAAGAAACTAGCTTTCTCAGCTCTTGAGGGCCGCGGAGTCGCCACGAGTCCGGCGCCACACACCTGGAAAATGGTAGGAGAGGGTGTATACATACAGTGCCATATTGTCTTGGTGCCTTGGGGTCTGTAACCGTGCAAAAGTTGGGTAGGACGGGCCTGAAAACGACTCTTTGGGTCCCGTCTTTGCCCCAAACCGCACCTTTTTCGCCGGGGGGGGGGGGTGTATGCATGCGCGCACGCGCGCGCGCGCAGGTGTTTGTCAGTGTGTTTGTTTGTGTGCGCTCATGTGGAGGGGACCCTGCACTTGGCTGTGGTGCATGATATTGCTGTACATTGTCATTATCATTGTGCGCCCTGTTTGGTTTTTGTTGCGTACCCCTTAGCAGATTTCCTTGCAAGAAACTAGCTTTCTCAGCTCTTAAGGGCCGCCGAATCGCCACGAGTCCGGCGCCACACACCTGGAAAATGGCAGAAGAGGGTGTATGCATACAGTGCCATATTGTCTTGGTGCCTTGGGATCTGTAACCGTAAAAAAGTTGGGGTAGGACGGGCCTGAAAACGACTCTTTAGGTCCTGTTTTTGCCCAAAACTGCACCTTTTTGGCCTGGGGGTGGGTATGCGTTCGTGTACGCGCGCGCGCGCAGGTGTTTGTCAGTGTGTTTGTTTGTGTGCGTGCATGTATGTTTACATACATATAAATACATACATGCATACGTACATACATACATACATACATACATACATACATACATACATACATACATACATACATACATACATACATACACACACACATACATACATACATACATACATACATACATACATACATACATACATACATACATACATACATACATACATACATACATACATACATACATACATACATACATACATACATACATACATACATACATACATACATACATACATACACACACACACACACACACACACACACACACACACACACACACACACACACACACACACACATACATACATACATACATACATACATACATACATACATACATACATACATACATACATACATACATACATACATACATACATACATACATACATACATACATACATACATAAACGGACAGACAGATACATAGATAGATAGATAAATAGATAGATAGATAGATTGATAGATAGATAGATAGATAGATAGATAGATAGATAGATAGATAGATAGATAGATAGATAGATAGATAGATAGATAGATAGATAGATAGATAGATAGATAGATAGATAGATAGATAGATAGATAGATAGAGAGAGAGAGAGATAGATAGGTAGGTAGATAGAGAGATAGAGAGATAGAGAGATAGAGAGATAGAGAGATTGATAGAGATAGATGGAGATAGATAGATAGATAGATAGATAGATAGATAGATAGATAGATAGATAGATAGATAGATAGATAGATAGATAGATAGATAGATAGATAGATAGATAGATAGATAGATAGATAGATAGATAGATAGATAGATAGATAGATCCACACTAAAACCAGACCTTTTTTAATACCAAATTCTTGGCATGCATTTCTATTCTTAAAAAGAAACTGGGTGAAAAACAAATAAAAGAGAGAACACTCCGGTCCCCTCCTCCTCCTTCACCCCCACCACCACCACCAAACTCAGATAGTGCCATGGTCAGACAAAAGAAAAATATGAACAACATGAAAGAGGAAGGTAGAATATCAAGTTAGACCTATAACACAAAAGTCTTACATGCCATATTCATATAGACAAACCAAAACAATATCATGATAAAACTGTGTTTTAAAAACGGTATGTCGGCTAGCATAGTTATTATTATTTTGTAATCTTTGAAACTGGGTCCTCAGCACACCTGTATTTGTTTGGTTCGTGTAGGTGTATCCTCGCTTCCCTGTACTCTATCAGTGTGTCTGTTAGTCTGAGAGTCGTACATCTGTCCACTACCTTTCTCAAAATAACTGGCGATACAAGAGAAAGAAAGACAGACCGATAGATACATGGACAGACAGACAGACAGAAAGAAAGAATATCAAAGAAAGAAAAAACATATAAATGGACACAATCAAAATAATTCTAACTAGGAAAACATGCAAAATACATCCAACCTACAGGTGTGTTTTCTTATGTATTCCGGGTTGTTGTTGTTTTTTTTTAATGAATTTTGTATATGATTGTCGCGCGCGCGCGCGCGCGCGCGGGCGTGTGTGTGTGTGTGTGTGTGTGTGTGTGTGTGTGTGTGTGGTGTGTGTGTGTGTGTGTGTGTGTGTGTGTGTTAAGATACGTAAAGAAGACATTTTTGTGGTTGAAACAATTGCAAATACTTTTGTTCTGAATGAGGATTTTGGGAGTACACAGTGATACGTCGCACAGACAAACTGAAATTAATGTTGGCAAAAATCAGAACTGGATTAAAAGGGAGACAATAATACAGTTAAACCAATATCCTGTTCTTGCTTCCCTTAGACCATAGATCTTCCAACCAGAGCAACAAGGGAGACGGACCCTAGTCCCCCTAGCCCCACATAATCATCATTCTATATTATTTTTATCTATTCTTTTATATTCATTTACTCTTTTATACCGAGGATAATGGAATAAGCACTCATGTGATTTTTGCCATCCAGTCCCCGTGTGTATGCAGTTTTGTAAATCTTGTCATCTGTTCCCACCGGCACACAATGGCCTACTCAAGATTACGAAAAGCGGAACAGGATTTAACAAGTACGCAAGATGTTGTGCGTGCATTCGCACACTGGGCCTCGGTTTATAGTCTCATCCGAAGGACTTTTGGAGAGAGTGAAGTCAGCACTGATGTTAACTCCAGGGGAAAAATCCCCTCGAACGGGAATCGAACCCGGGTCGTCAAATTGTTAAATTTTATGCATACCAAGAATAAGGCGTATTTCGGGAAGATGTGACAAAGGGCCAGTTTGAATTCCGTCCTACCCCGACTTTTCCATAATAACAGAGCCCAGGACACCAAAAAGAGTGCTTTACTGCACGCTTACACACTTTACTACATCTTTGATGTGGGTGGCACCGGTCTTGTGGTGACACCACAGCCCAGAAGAGGGCAGTCCGGCTTTAATATAGCAAATTTGTTCGAACGAAAGCTGGTGCAGTGTACGCAATAATACATAGTAGTACATAGAATATCATTGATAGGGGCCTAATATACAATGATTATGATGCACCAGGGCTAAGTGCAGGGCCACTGCCACATGCACACGCACAAAAATACGCAAACACATCCCATGCAAGCATGGGCGTGCATACTCCCTCAAGAATAAAGCGTATTTCGAAATGTGACAAGAGAGTGCTGTACTGTATGCATACACACTTTCCTAGCATCTTTCATATGCATGGCGAGACAACAGCCCCAAAGGAGGCAGCCTAGCTCAATATACGAAGTCTGTGGGACGAAAACCGGTACAGTGTACGCAACAATACATAGTATTACACATAATATTAATGATAATGTACTATATGATGCACCACAGCACAGTGCAGTACCGTCACCACACGCACAAACACAAAAAAACACACAAAAACAAGCGCGCGCACTTATGCACACTCGCATACACAACCCAAGAATAAGGCGCATATCGAGATGTGACAAAAAGGCCTGTTTGAGTCTCGTCCTACCCCAACTTTTGCACAGTAAGAGAGCCCACGGCATCATGAGAGTGCTCTACAGTATTCATACACACTTTACTATCATCTTTGATCTGTATGGCACTGTTCTTGTGGCGACACCACAGCCCCAAAGAGGGCAGCCTGCCTTGAATATAGCAAATCTGTCAGAATGAAAGCTGACACAGTGTACACAACAATAAATTAGTATTACACATAATATTAATGATAATAATATACAATATGATGCACTACAGAACAGTACAGGGCCATTGCCACACGCACACATACATTTCTGAAAGCAGCCTACAAATCACTACCCAAAGAAAAACCCAAAGGGTAAACATAAAAAAAAAAATTGTGACCAGCTGAACAAAACCTTGAATCTGAACGCAACTGTGCGTGTGTTGTGTCGTAAAGTGGTGAAAGTAGTCAAGTAAACATGCTCAAGAGAGGTAACAACTTGACTCTGGTTCTGAAACTTCCTGTGGAAACTTAATAAACTTCTCCTTCCCTTTACCACAGATGGGCTGTCAGTACACAGGCTGCAGATTGCTAAACAAAGAAATCTGAATCTGACATTCTCCTTTGGAGCATGCCTATCAATAGAACAACAGAGTTTACTCGGAAAGTCAGGAAGTCTTGCACTGTTTTGAGTTTGATCTTTTATCTAGATAGTATCTTTTTATGGCTATCATTTTGAGTCGGTTTTCAAGCGTATTGACAAAAAGCGGTGTGCTCGGCAGTTTTGGAAATAATTTCAGTTTCATTTAGACCAGGTTGGGGTTGTTTTGCAGTTGAAGGTCTGACTTCAGTTAGGGACAGGAAAAACATTTAAGGACCCAACACTACACGTGCAAATCATGTCTGTGGAGGTAGGTCGGGTGAGTTGATGTGATTTTTCTTTTTTCTTTTCTTTTTCTTTGCCATTTCAAACCGCCTGACATCTGCATGCAGTGTGGACCACTGGACCAGCAGGGAAAACAAGATGTGTGGGATTCTAACATCAACATCACGTTTGGGCTTTGTCTTTTTTATAAAGACTATGAAGAAGAGCAGTACTGGTAAGTAACTTTTTAGTTAGAAGTAGCTACTTAGTAACAAGGCCGTAAAGTATTGATTGATATTTGTATTAGAACTTGGGGGGAAACCCTGCTTTTGTATATTTCTTGACCACTGCTGGCAAGAAATGTTATCTTGAGAGCAGGGAGTAATTTGGTGCCTTCACAAACGGGACCTCGGCTAAGAGTCTGATGTGGTCTGGTTGTGTCATAAACCAACTAGGCCTGTTCTGTGGTGTTGCATCCTGAATGGCACAGCTGTGTCATAAACCAGAATGGTTTGGGAACTGTCACTAATACGCATTCTCGCGCGCTGGCTCACGCACGCCACCCCACGCACGCATGCACGCAGAGTCAGACTTGCTAGTTAAGATAGTTCTTGGTCATTACGTTAAAGCAAGATATAAGCGAAGGTTTTTAGTGCGAGTTAAAGATCTTAATTCCTACCTCCCCCCAATAAAAAAGCGTTAACTCTTACTCCTTTTATAATGGGAAAGATATTCAGATGCTCTCCTCCTTCTTACAGCCGGTTTTTCAATATTGTCAAATACAGAGCTGTAGAATTGAGAAATGGAAAGAAAGATTTTTTGGATACACGATCTTTATATTTAATGGTAGGTAGGCATCTTTACACCCACAGGTGCAAATAGACATCTTGTGTTTTAAGACATGTTCATGCATCGAACTGAATGTCAGTCATTTGGATGAGACTATAAACCAAGGCCCCGTGTGTGAACGCACACAGAACATCTTGCCACACGTTAAAACCACGTTCCGCCTTTCGGAAGAGCAGGCCATCGTGTGCCGTAGGAGCGGATGACAAAATATATATAAAAAAAGAAACCCAGCATGCACACAGGTGTCGTGTTTAGACACCATCCCTGAGAAAAAAAAATAATGGGTAGACGTTGCACATGTGGCGACGCGCTCTCCCCTCCCCGGGGAGAGCAGCCCGAATTTCACGCAGAGAAATCTGTAGTGACATAAAGTGGTATAAAATAAAATCAAATAAATTTTCTAGCTGAAAGTTTTTGCAGAGCACTTTTGATGTTTTCACAACAGAACTGACAATAAGGATAAATGGAATACTGGGTTTTTTTTGCCCGTTGTCTAAATGTTTGTGAATTTTAACATCTATCATTGTTTTCCTTCTCCGGCTAGTGCTCTAAGGTTCATTAAAGTTGAGATGTTGTGTAAGCGACCGTTTTTACCCACCGTTAAGGTAGCCGCATTCCGAGTTCAAGAATGATGTCTAAACACACCTATGGGCGTGCGCTTCTAAAAAAAAAATCATCCGTTCCTACCGGCACAGACCGGCCAACTCTTCACAAAGGCGGAACGAGTTTTAAGTGTTGTTGTTGTTATTTTAAAGTCTATCCACACTTACTGATATTAAACATTAATTTTGTTGTCAACGCAGTTTAGATTGCTTGACTCTACATTTATGAGTTGTGCTTGGCCTTTTCTTGAGAGAAAAATATGGACATATAAATAAATAAATCGATATTTTAATACAATAAAGTTGCGTGTCATTGTGTGTTTAAGGCTGGAGGATTTGAATCTTATATTTTCTTCTATCAATGACGTCATTGTTGTCGTTACTGGTAATTGGGGGGATCAGTGTTCTTGCGTTTGATTCCCGTTTTTGCCGAAAATTTACCCCATCCACTAGACTGTGAGTGGTGATCTGTGTGCACGTCTTTCAGATCAAATAGTGAACAAGGCCTTGCATGCAACACACATTCAGAGCAAGTAAAAGAACCCATGACACCAAGAAAATGTTCTCTATCAAAATTCTGTAGAAAAAGGCACTTTAATGGGAAACAAATACACTTAAAAGCAGGACCTTTTTATTTTTTAATGAATGGCACTGCTTTTGTGGCAACGCACTCTCTCCCTCCTGGGAGAGAAGCCCAAATTTCAGGCAGATAAATATGCTGAGACTTGAAATAGAATTAAACTCAATTTTCAAGAGCTATAGTACTAGGAAATGTATAGATCAAAATATTTTTTCACTAAAAATTGGTTTCGACTGTGGGAGGGGCATCTATAATACATGCTAATGTATTTCCCTAAAGTAGATTTTTTTTAATAGTAAGACCAACTTCAAAAACATCCACAATGTATTGACCATGAAATTTGCCATAGACTAGTATCAAACTTTTCCCAGCAACAGTGATGTTTTTTTCTTGCCCCTCTGGCTGGTGGCCCCACGGGGGCCAGGCATTGATAGTCTCCCTATGGACTTTTGACCCTGAAGATGCCACACATTTCTTTGCATGGCTGTGGCGGAAAGATTGAAATTAGCAGGGGGGAACAGTAGGACTGAAACGTCACAGAAGATGCAACAAAAAAATATTGTTCGAACTTCATACCCTGTAAGTTCTTCAGACAAGACTCTGAACCCAGGTTCTGTGTGCGAACGTGTGCAGAACATGTTGAACACATGTCAGAAGACCTTTTGGTAGGACATCTTGCACGCACGCCAGAAGACTTTTTTTCATTATTATTTCTAAAGGATCTGCCGAAAGAGATAATGACAAGACAGGATCATGGAACAAAGTATAAATAATGAAAATCCATAATTAAAAAACACAAAACTTCCAGCAACCGCTCACAGTTTTGCCATGGGTAATGTGCTATAGATCTGTAGTAGCCAGTTGCTCGTGTTGTTTCCACCAGGTCTTCCCCACTCCTCCTTGACCTGTCCTCTGCAGGCTGTGAAGACACCAGCAGCTCGATGCTGGAGCACAGGGCCCAGTGGACTTGTCCTCACCCACATGACTTAACCTGACCTATGTAAGACCGATAGGGGGGACGACGGGTAATAACCGGAGACATGGAGCAATGCTTCGAACACAGCCCTGAAGGGTCGAACTTCTGAAGGGCAATATACTCGGTAGAAGTCCATGAAGTTAAAAGTCCCAGAAAAGTCCTTAAATGGCAAACTCCTGGAAAAAACAGCCTCTAAAGGACAGCATCCTGCATGCAAAACAGGCCCCTGAAGGGCAGAAACATGCAAAACAGGCCCCTGAAGGGCAGCATCCTGCATGCAAAACAGGCCCCTGAAGGGCAGAAACATGCAAAACAGGCCCCTGAAGGGCAGCATCCTGCATGCAAAACAGGCCCCTGAAGGGTAGAAACATGCAAAACAGGCCCCTGAAGGGCAAAATCATGCATGCAAAACAGGCCCCTGAAGGGTAAAAAAAGCCCATGCAAAACAAGCCCCTGAAGGGCAGACTCGTAATGCAATGCAGGCCCCTGAAGGGCAAAATCCTGAGAGACCAGCCCCTGAAGGGCACACTCCTAAAAGACCAGCCCCTGAAGGGCACACTCCTGAAAGACCAGCCCCTGAAGGGCACACTCCTAAAATACCAGCCCCTGAAGGGCAAACTCCTAAAAGACAAGCCCCTGAAGAGCACACTCCTAAAAGACCAGCCCCTGAAGGGCACACTCCTAAAAGACCAGCCCCTGAAGGGCAAACTCCTGAAGAATAAGCCCCTGAAGGGCATGCTCCTGAAAGACATGCCCCTGAAGAGCAAATCCGATGCAGAGCCTAGCATTGTTGCCCAGGGATCTAGGATCAACTCCCACTAGGCTGAAACAATTCAGAGATCAAATGCAGTGAGAGCAGTAAGGACTGGGGTCTTTGTGGACATCTGATATTCGACATGCAGCAGTATGTGAAAGGTAAGAAAGGCAAAGCCTCCTGCCATGAAACCGCTCCCATGCGTACTTCACAGGTATGTTTGTACTGAGTACAACCTGTCAAGGTGTGTGTGCATACTGTCCACAAATGTACCTCAGTCTTTCGCATTTCCAAAGCTCAGATCATTCGTCCCTGGAGTTTTATGTAAGGCTCAATGATCGCAGATTTCAGAACTTCATCAGGAGCCTTTGAACCTTACTGTGTGATCACACGGATTGGTAGACTAGGCGTCGACATTGGCTTTGGTGTCCTAAACTGGCACAGCCAGCAAAACCCTTGCACACAGTGCTCAAGGGGAAAGGACACATCCAGCCCTCAGACTTGTTCAAGCATTTGCTCGACCTTACGGGTCTCTTCCATCTCGCCCTGATTCCTTAAAAGTCTTAGCATAGATGTCAAAAGTCAT
This sequence comes from Stramonita haemastoma, assembly GCA_030674155.1. Classification (NCBI taxonomy): domain Eukaryota; kingdom Metazoa; phylum Mollusca; class Gastropoda; order Neogastropoda; family Muricidae; genus Stramonita; species Stramonita haemastoma. Next base: position 9,453,910 of record CM060333.1, read on the forward strand.
GTGGGTCATCTTAGTTCTCTGATCTTGTCTCTGACGTCGTGACTGTTACATGTATTAAGACCTCACAGAGGTAAGTGCACAGGAAATGTTTTGTTCTCTTTTGCTTTTGTTTTTTGTGGTACGACTGTGAAGTCTTAGATTTCCGTGTTTCCTTAACTTACCGAGAGCAGAAAAATTCGAGACATGTATAGTGCATTTTTGTTATTTTGCCATGCACGTATACACAAATGGAAGAAAAGCACCAGCAAGCGTGAATTTAAGTTTAAAAAAAAATAATAAAACGTCTCTCTGATTTGTCAAGTACGGTCAAAATTAAAGCTGAGTACCAATGATTTCTGAATTGTGACAATTAGAAACGCGTCACCTTAATTATTTTGTTATTCATACCTGTAGGCACATAAATGAACAAAATGTCACCTGCACTTTATTGTATAGGATACATTTTTGTAGGAAGCTAGGCAAGACATTAAATGAAGCAGAGAAGTTGATATAGAGAAACGGTAATTAAGGTGTATTATTATTATCATGATTCTTCTTCTCCTAGTTATAATCAGTATCTTTATTATTATTATATTATTATATATATTATTATTATTATTTTATTATATTATCCTTCTCCTTCTTCTTCTCTTTCTTTCTCCTTCTTTTTCTTATTCTTCTCCTTTTTTTTTCTTTTTCTTATCATTAGTAGAAGAAATAAAAGTAGCAGTTGCAGAAGCAGTAGTAGTTGGCCTGGAGTAAACAAACGGTCAGTAGTTGATGTGAGGACGCTTAGATACCGTTACTGGCTAACACATCCATAACAGTTGTGCATTTTCTGAAAGGTAGAGAATACATAACATCAAAAAACACACACACACACACACACACACACACACACACACACACACCTCTCTCTCTCTCTCTCTCTCTCTCTCTCTCTCTCTCTCTCTCTCTCTCTCTCTCTCTCTCTCTCTCTCTCTCTCCTCCTCTCTCTCTCTCTCTCTCTCTCTCTCTCTCCTCTCTCTCTCTCCTCTCTCTCTCTATAATATTATCATATATACTATATTATTTATATATATATATATATATATATATATATATATATTATATATATATATATAAGTGTGTGTGTGTGTGTGCGCGCGAACGGCGTGCACGCGCGCTGTACGAGCAGGCATTTAGTTTTGAAATGTCTCAATTTTTTTGTGCAGAATCCATCTGTCATCAAGACTGTTCCCGTCCTAGGTACTTCAACGCCTGAGGACGCGGCACGAGCGAGTGGATGTATTCAAAATGGTAATACCAGTATGTCATCTGCTGTTGTTGTTGGACGTTTCTGTTGCATCGTATTCTGTGTTGAATATTATCGTAATGTATTGTAATGTAATGTACTGTTTACTTATAGTGTGCTGTATTGTATCGTATCGTATTGTATTGCAGTTGTATAACTCTGTCATACCGTGTGTTGTGGTGCTGATAAAATACATGACTTTTCCCCCAATTACCTTTTCCCAGACAAACTTTGTTCAAATCTAGGAAATCACTTCGTTGTTCTGTCTGTCTGTCTGTCTGTCTGTCTGTCTGTCTGTCTGTCTGTCTGTCTCTGTCTGTCTGTCTGTCTGTCTCTCTCTCTCTCTCTCTCTCTCTCTCTCTCTCTCTCTCTCTCTCTCTCTTCTCTCCTTTCTCTCTGTGCGTGTGCGTATGCGTGCGCGCGTGCGAGCGTGCGTGCGTACGTGCGTGAGTGCGTGTGTGCAGGCATTTGAGTTCAAAATATCTTGCTTTTTTCTGTGTAGATTCATTCTGTCATCGCCACGTCGAAGTCGGAAGCGCTGGGCCTGACTTGTCAGGGGCTTTACGGCGGCGAGTACAACGCAGTTTTGCTCATAGGACTGACAATAGTTGCTGTCTGAGCGTTCGACGAAGAAGAATCCTTCTGTCATCAAGCCTGTTCCCGTCCTAGGTACTTCAATGCCTGAGGACGCGGCAGGAGCAGGTAGAAACATCCAAAAAGGTAATACCAGTACGTCATCTGCTGTTGGTGTTGGCTATTCCACAGCTTAACCTTCTGAAAGTACACAAGAATATAATGTCTGTTTCGCACATCATGCTTAGGAATATCATTGAGATTATAAGAATGCTCTGAGTGAGAAGTTTGTGAATATGACCGATTTTTTTTAAGTGCCTGACTATATTATAGGCAGCTATAATCTGGCTTCAGATTTTTTTTCTCCTTTTATGAAGAGTGAAGCTCATGCTTAGTTTATGTCAGAGATGTAGACAATCTCGACATAATGTAAATCATAACATTTTGATATTGGCATTTGCACTTTGCTTACATCAATAATTCATAGAATAATAATATTAATGATAATATTAATAGTAATAAATAATACTAGTAATGATAATAATAATTATAATGCTACTGATAGCGATAATATTCTCAGTACACAATGTGATCTTTTTTTCTGACAAAAGAGTAATCTATAATGAAATAGTTAGCCAGGAGTCAATGTCTTTTAAAGCCCCACAAATTTCCACGTGTACAAAACGCGCGCAATATTGTTTGCACCAACATGAAAAGTATTTGGTGTTTATTTTAGGGCTAGTGAGCTCTAAAATGATATCAAGGATGCGCTCTCCAGGAAAAAAATAATTTCCGATTTCTGCGCTATTTCATTTCAACGAGACAGGCTCCAGTTCCCTGTGTCCCTAAGTTCTGCATTGTCCGCTGTGATCAGCTCTCTCTGTGGGGGTGACTTCTCTCTGAACTCCTCCAGGAGTCTTTGGGGTATGCGCTGCAGTTAATTTTTCAGGCAGTGCTCTCGGGGGATGATTTGTAACTGGCAGAGCCCGTCTTGTTTTCCAGGTAGCAGGGTGCACAATGGTTAGGTTTGATCGGGGCACACTGCTGACATGACTGGCTTGCAGCAGGTCTGCATTCTAGCACAAAGGGATGGTGCGTAATGCGAGGGCAAGATGTTTACTTTAGCAGGGGAGCTCCACAAATGGATATTTTAGTGGTGCCAAAAGAATAAAGTTGTCCACAGAACTATGATCTTGTTAGATTAAAACCAAATGATTTCTTTTTATTGTTCTTTCACACAGCTCTTTCTTTTCAGGTCAAATAATCCATTGGAAAAAAAACTACACCAGGAAAACTTCAAGGAAAACTACCTGGAAAACTACCCCAGGAAAACTTCAAGGAAATCTACCTGGAAAACTACCCCAGGAAAACTTCAAGGAAATCTACCTGGAAAACACCATGGAAGACTCCCCCACACTACACTGCACCATGGAAGACGCTCCCACACTACACTGCACCATGGAAAACTCCCCCACACTACACTGCACCATGGAAGACTCCCCCACACTACCCTGCATGCAATCCTGCACTATGGAATCCTGCACTGCCAAGTGACTCACTGTTGACATTTCTGCCACGATCTTGCATGTCAGGAATGGAGCTACACAAGTCCAGTAAGTCTGTTTTTTCTGTCTTACCTTTTTAGTGTGTCGTGTTGTGTCGTGCCCTGCCGAGCCGGGTTGCGTCGCGTCGCGTCGGTTCAGGTCGGGTCAAGTCTCTTTCCACGTTGATTTGCGTCGTGCCGTGCCAGGGTCGGGTCGTTTGGTCTGGGTCGGGTCGAGTGCCGTGCTGTGCCGTGTTGTACCGTGCCGAGTCGCGTCGCGTCGCATCGAGTCACGTAGTGTAGTTTTAGTAATGGTAGATTTCTCCGTGCGAAATTCAAGCTGACCTCGAAGGGGAGAGCAAGTCATCACAAGAGCATTACCTCCCATTACTTAAAAAAGATTTACTTTCTGCATCTGAATTTGTTTCCCTGTAAATGTGACTCTCTCTCTCTCTCTCTCTCTCTCTCTCTCTCTCTCTCTCTCCTCTCTCTCTCTCTCTCTCTCTCTCTCTCTCTCTCTCTCTCTCTCCTCTCTCTCTCGGATGAGACTTTAAACCGAGGCCCCGTGTGCGAACGCACGCAGAACATCTTGCGCACACGTTAAATCCTGTTCCGCTTTTCGTAAGAGTAGGCCATCGTGTGCCGGTGGGAACAGATGACATTTACAAAACTGCATACACACGGGGACTGGATGTAAAAAAGCACAAGAGTGCTTATCCCATTATCCTCGATATAAAAGAATAAAGAATAAATCAATCTCTCTCTCTCTCTCTCTCTCTCTCTCTCTCTCTCTCTCTCTCTCTCTCTCTCTCTCTCTCTCTCTCTCTCGCTCTCTCGCTCTCTCGCTCTCTCGCTCTCTCTCTCAAAACCACATGTCAATTTATCCCCAAAAAACAAAATGCATGCTTATCACCACCAGACAAAAGCGACAAAATTTATCACATAAACTGTTTAAAATCTACATAAAAAATGAAGCAATTGAACAAACCTCTCACCACAAAGTACTAGGAGTAACAATTGATGAAAATCTCAGCTGGTTCTACCACATATCTCATCTATGCAAATACTTGTCCCAAAAAGTTTACCAGTTGACTAAAATTAAACACTTTCTTGACTTCAACTCAAGGAAAATGTTCTTTCAAGCTTATATACAATCCTCAATAGACTATGCAGCAACCCTGTGGGATTCTGCCAGTGCAAATACCATGAAACCGTTACTTAGCCTGTATAAACGTGGTCTTAAACTGGTCCTTTTGAAGAAAACAACTTTGCAGAAGTGGACTATAATCAGTTGAATATTCTTCCCCTACACCAACGACTAAAATATAACAAAGGCATTATGATGTTTAAGATAATGACAGGAAATGTCCCCACACCCTTAAAAGATAATTTCCCAATAAATCATTCCAGAAATATGGAAAAGCCAAGAGTCCCAATCCCAAGAATAGACTTGTTCAAATCTAGTTTACTATACTCAGGTCCTACCCTGTGGAACTCCCTTCCTGAATCAATTAAACAGCACCAATCATTAACAACCTTCAAAAATCACCTCCTAAACCACTTAAAACATTACAAATAACAAACCACACTCCCCCCTCTCCCCCCCTCTGTGTGTGTTAGTGTGTATGTTAGTGTGTGTGTTAGTGTTAGTGTGTGTGTGTGTGTGTGTGTGTGTGTGTGTGTGTGTGTTTGTGTTGTGTGTGGTGTGTGTGTGTGTGT
>CM060333.1:9459117-9476617 GCA_030674155.1 Stramonita haemastoma
TGTGTGTGTGTGTTGTGTGTGTGTGTGTGTGTGTGTGTTGTGTGTGTGTGTGTGTGGGTGTGTGTGTGTGTCTGTGTGTGTCTGTGTGTGTCTGTCTGTGTCTGTCTGTGTGTCTGTGTGTCTGTGTGTCTGTGTCTCTGTGTGTGCCACAAGAGCAGCACCACCTTTTTTTTCACCGTTTCCAGTCTGCAACTGTTTTTGTTTCCATATCACGGTGGCTTTTCTTTTCTACATTTTTTTTTTGGTCAGAGACAACTCTCTTGTTGCCGTGGGTTCTTTCACGTGCGCTAAATAATTTTACATAACACACACGGGATCTTAGTTTATTTTCTCATCCAAAAGACTAGCACCCAGACCACCACTCATGGTCTAATGAATGGGGGAAACGTTTTCGGGCTTAAACGGGGATCAAACCACCGCACACTTCCGACCCGACATTTTCGGTTTCTAGGCAGGGGCCTTACCTCTAGACCACCGATCCACTTAGCATAACATGAATAGCATGCACTTCGTTTTCTAACAACCATGTTTCTTTTTATCAGGAGGAACAATCAAAGAGTCTGATATAATTAGTAAGGTTGCTGTTACTTAATGAAGTGTGGTCTTTTCAAGGTTTGAAAGCTCTGATTTCAAATGAATAATTGAATGAATGAATGAATGAATGAATGAATGAATGAATGAATGAATGAATGAATGATGAATGAATGAAATGAATGAATGAATGGGTGGGTGGGTAGGTGGATGGATGGATGGAGCGAGGGAGGGAGGGAGGGAGGAAGAACTGTTTTTTTATACATAATACATATATATATATTTATATACATATATTATTTTATATATATATATATGTATATATATATATATATATATATAATAATATTATATATATATATATATATATATAATATATATAGTTACAGTCTGGCGATGCAACATATTCTTAAAACACACACATGACTGAGAACATCATCGATATAGTCATCTTCAACACCGAGTGTTATTGCAAGAGATTACATCATGGAATACCATTCTTAATATCATCATTATTATTTGTGCTATACATTATCAATTACGAAGGTGAAATCTTGGTCATTTCTTTAAATGCACCCTTATAAGCATGTTACTTTCCATCATTGTTTGGTAATTGAGTGTTACAGAGAGAGAGAGAGAGAGAGAGAGAGAGAGAGAGAGAGAGAGAGAGAGAGAGAGAGAGAGAGAGAGAGAGAGAGAGAGAGAGAGAGAGAGAGAGAGAGAGAGAGAGAGAAAGAGACAGAGAGACAGAGAGAAAGAGAGACAGAGAGACAGAGAGACAGAGAGACAGAGACAGAGACAGAGACATGCAGGCAGGCAGGCAGGCAGACAGACAGACAGACATAGAGACAGATGCATCACAGATCTCATGCACATACTCGGCACTTTCAAACACAATCAGTCAGTCATAAATAGAACTCTAAGCAAAGACCTTGCTCAAATTTGTTTTATTCTTAGTTCTTAAAAACCAACAACAAAGGGCTGGTGCATTTCTTGCATCAAAAAAACAAAACCAACAACCCAACTTAACATGCTACTCCCAACACTTAAAAAAAAAAAAAAAAAAGGACTAGTGTACTTTTTGCATTAAAAAATCAAATTCAACAAACCAACTAAACATGCTACTCGCAACACTTAAAAAAAAAAAAAACAACAACAACAAAGGACTAGTGCATTTCTTGCATTAAAAAAACAAAATCAACAACCCAACGTAACATGGTACTCACAACACTTTGGAAAAAGCAATAGAAAAAGACTAGTGCATTTCTAGCATTAAAAAACAAAAACAACCCAACTTAACAGGCTATTCGCAACACTTTGAAAAAACCAACAACAAAGGACTAGTGCGTTTCTTGCATTAAAAAAACAAAATCAAAAAGTCGACTTAACATGCTACATGCAACACTTAAAAAAAACTTTAAAAAAACAAAGGACTAGTACATTTCTTGCATTAAAAAAAATCAACAACCCAACTTAACATGCTATTCAAAACACTTTAAAAAAAACAACAACAACAAAGGACTAGTGCCTTTCTTGCATTAAACAAAATCAATAACCTAACTTAACATGCTACACTCAACACTTTAAAAAACAAAAACAACAAAGGACTAGTGTATTTCTTGCATTAAAAAAAATGAAAAACCCAACTTAACATGCTACTGGCAACATTTTAAAAGCAACAACAACAACAACAACAAAGAACTAGTGTATTTCTTGCATTAAAAACTCAAAATCATCAACTGAACTTAACATGCTACTTACAAAATTTCATCCAAAAAAACACACAAAAAACGAACAACAAAGGACTAGTGTATTTCTTGCATTAAAAAAAATATATCTACAACCCAACTTAACAAGCTACTCACAACAATTTAAAGAAAATCAACAACAAAGGACTAGTGTATTTCTTGCATAAAAAAAACAAAATCAACAACCCAACACATGCTACTGGCAACACTTTAAAAAATAAACCAACAACAAAGGACTAGTGTACTTCTTGCATTAAAAAAAGCAAAATCAACACCCAAATTAACACTCCACTGTAACACTTTTTAAAAAGTCCCAACAACAAAGGACTAGTGCATTTCTTGCATTAAAAAACAAACAACCCAACTTAACAGGCTATTCCAACACTTAAAAAAACACCAAAAAAAACAAAGGACTAGTGCCTTTCTTCCATTAAAAAACCAAAATCAAACACCCAACTTAACATACTACTTGCAACACTTTAAAAAACAAAACAAAAGACTAGTGCATTTCTTGCATTATAAAAACAAAATCAACACCCAACTTAACATGCTACTGTAACACTTAAAAAGTCAACAACAACAAAGAACTAGTGTATTTCTTGAATTAAATAAACAAAATCGACAACCCAACTTAACATGCTACTCCCAACACTTAAAAAAAATAACAACCAAGGGCTAATGCATTTCTTCCATTAAAAAAACAATCAACAACCCAACTTAACATGCTATGCCCAACACTTAAAAAAAACACAACAAAAGACTAGTGTACTTCTTGCATTAGAAAAGCAAAATCAACAACGAACTTAACAAGCTACTTCCAACACTTTAAAAAAAAAAAGCAACAACAAAGGACTAGTGTATTTCTTGCATTATTAAAAAACAAAACCAACAGCCCAACTTAATTTGCTACTCTAACATTAAAAAAAAAACAAAAAACAAAGGGCTAGAGCATTTCTTACATTAAAAACAACAAAAACAACCCAACTTAACATGCTATTCCAACACATTAAAAAAAATGAACAAAAAAAGACTAGTGCATTTCTTGCATTAAAGAAACAAAATCAACAACCCAATTTAACATTCTACTCGGAACACTTAAAAAAAAAAAAACAATAAAGGACTAGTGCATTTCTTGCATTAAAAATTCAAAATAAACAACCTAAGTAACATACTACTCGGAACACTTTAAAAAAAAAAAAAAAAAAGGACTAGTGCATTTCTTGCATTAGAAAAAAAAATTCAACAACCCAACTTAGCAGGCGACTCCCAACACTTAAAAAAAATGAATAAGGATTAGTGTATTTCTTGCCTTAAAAAAACAAATCCAACAACCCAACTTAGCAGGCTACTCCCAACACTTAAAAAAATGAATAACAAAGGATTAGTGCATTGCTTGCCTTAAAAAAAAAAAACCAACTAAACACACTACTTGCAACACTTAAAAAAATGAACAACAAAGGACTAGTGTATTTCTTGCAATAAAAAACAAAATCGTCAACACAACTGAACATGCTACTCACACTTTAAAAAAAAAACATCGACAAAGGACTAGTGTATTTCTTGCATTAAAAAAAACAAAAATCAATAACCCAACTTAACATGCTACTCGCAACACAAGAAAACCAACAGCAAAAACCTAGTGTATTTCTTGCATTAAAAAAACCAAATCAACAAAACCCAAGTCAACATGCTACTAGCAACACTTAAAAAAAAACCCAAAAAACCCCAAAGGACTAATGTATTTTTAGCCTTAAAAAATATAACTAATATCTCAACTTAACATGCTACTGTAACACTTAAAAAACAAAAACAAAGGACTAGTGTATTTCTTGCATTAAAAAAAACAACAAAAAACTGAATTTAATATGCTACTGTAACACTTTAAAACAACAACAACAACAAGTAGTGTATTTGTTGCATTATAAAACAAAATCAACAACCCAACTTAACATGCTACTCCAACACTTTAAAAAATAAACAAACAACAAACTACTAGTGCATTTCTTGCATTAAAAAAGCAAAATCAGCAACCCAACTTAACATGCTACTCCCAACTCTTTAAAAAAAACAACAACTAAGGACTAGTGAATTTCTTGCATTAAACAAAATCGACAACCAACTTAACATGCTCTTGGCAACACTTAAAAAAACAACAACAACAAAGGACTAGTGTATCTTTTGCATTAAAAAAACAAAATGAACAACCCAACTTAACATGCTACTGGCAACACTTTAAAGAACAAACAACAACAAAAGAGTAGAGTATTTCTGGCAAGACTTTAAAACGCACAAACAAGGGCTAGTGTATTTCTTGCATTAAAAAAAGAAAATCAACAACCCAACTTAACATGCTACTCCAACCTTTTCAACAACAAAAAACCCAACAAGAAAGGACTAGTGTATTTCTTGCATGAAAAAAAATCAAGCCCCAACTTAACATGCTACTGGCTCTCACTCACTCACTCAGTCCCATGTCCCAAAGGATGTAGGGGGGACATGAGAGAAGACGCAACAGAGATCTTTTTCCATGCTTCACGATCCTGTGTGGCTAGTAGGAGGTGTTGCAGGGGTTGGGCGGTCCAGTCTTTGATGTTGTCAACCCATGATTTCTTTTGGCGGCATCTTCTTCTCTTGCCCTCGACTGTTCCTTGCAGGATGGTTTTTGCTAGGGTGTTGTGTCTTGTGGTGTGACCAAACCACATCAGCTTTCTCCTCTTTATGGTGGAGAGCAAAGGCTCTTGGGGGCCCACACGCTTTTTGATTTCTTCTTTCACATAGTTATTGGTCTTGTGTTCTTTGTATGATATTTTGAGGAGTCTTCTGTGGCACTTGTTCTCGAATGCTTGGATTCTCCTCTCTAACTCTGCTGTCAGAGTCCATGATTCACAGCCATATAGGAGGATAGATATCACGAGGGATTTGTAAAGGTGGTATTTGGTGCAGAAGCTGATGTTGTTGCTTCTGATGATCTTCTCGAGTCTGACTAGAGCAGATGTTGCTGTTGCAATGCGAACTTTCACTTCCTTGTTTGATGTGCCATCTTTTGTTAGGATGGAGCCTAAGTATTTGAATTGGCTCACCTCTTCTAGTGTTTCTCCATTCATCTTTATTTCCGTGATGTCATTACTCGCGCTGTTGACCATGATCTTTGATTTCTCTGTACTGACCTCTATGTCGTATGGGCTCGCTCGATCTGTTAAATTGTCTGTGAGGATTTGCAGTTCTTGTTTGCTGCTGCCCATGACGTCAATGTCATCTGCAAATCTGAGGTTGCAAAGGGGTCTTCCACCAATGCTACTGGCTACACTTTACAAAAAAAAGGACTAGTGTATTTCTTGCATTAAAAAAAAAATTTAACAACCCAACTGAACAAGCTACTGGCAACACTTTACAAAAAACAAAGGACTTGTATATTTTTTGCATTAAAAAAAAATCAACAGCCCAACTTAACATGCTACTTCAACACTTAAAAAAAATACCAACAACAAAGGACTAGTGTATTTCTAGCATTAAAAAGAAAAATTAACAACCCAACTTAACATGCTACTGCAACACTTAAAAAAAACAACCAACAACAAAGGACTAGTGTATTTCTTGCATTAAAAAAAACAATCGAAAATGAACTTAACATGCTACTCCAACACTTAAAAAAACAACAACAAACGACTAATGCATTTCTTGCTTAAAAAAAAAACAAAATCAACAACCCTACTTAACATGCTACTCCCAACACTTAAATAAAACAATAACAAAAGACTAGTGTACTTCTTGCATTAAAAAAAAATCAGTCACCCAACTTAACATGCTATTGGCAACACTTAAAAAAAAACCAAAAAACAAAGGACTAGTGCATTTCTTGCATTCAACAAAATAACCAAAGTTAACATACTACTTGCAACACTTTAAAAACCCAACAAAGAACAGGTGCATTTCTTGCATTAAAAAAAACAAAATCAACAACCTAACTTAACATGCTACTGGCAACACTTAAAAAAACACACGCAACAACAAAGTTAAAAAGTTAAAGTCTGTCCCGAGCCTAAGGCTCATCAGGCCGGTGCTTATCCCGGTTTCTGTGGCGCTAAGCGACTGAGAGTCATAGACTCCCCCCTGGATAGGACGCCAGTCTATCGCAGGGTTAACCCCCCAACACAAGGTTGGTACCACCTTTTACACCTGGGTGGGGTGAGAAAATAGCCGTAAAGTGCCTTTTCCAAGGGCACAACGCCATAGCCGACAGCTGGGATCGAACCCGCAACCTTTAGATTACGAGTCCAACGCCCTAACCACTCGACTACCGCGGCGGCTGCAACAACAAAGGACTAGTGCATTTCTTACATTAAAAAAAACAAAATCAACAAGGCAACTTAGCAGGTTATTGGCAACACTTTAAAATAAACCAATAAGAAAGGACTAGTGCATTTCTTGCATTAAAAAAAAACAAAATCAACAACCCAATGTACACACTATTTGCAACACTTTAAAGAAAAAAAGAACAACAAAGGACTAGTGTATTTCTTGCACTATAAAAAAAATCAAGAACCCAACTTAACATGCTACTGGCAACACTTTAGAAAAAAAAACATCAAAGGACTATTGTATTTCTTCAATTTAAAAAACAAAACAACCCAACTTAACACCCTACTTGCAACACTTTAAAAAGAACCCCAAACCCCCAAAAACAAAGGACTAGTGTATTTCTTGCATTAAAAAAAACAAAATCAACAACCCAACTAATCATGTTACTGGCAACACTTTAAAAAAAATAATTTAAAAAAACAACAATGGACTAGTGTATTTCTTGCATTTAAAAAACAAAAACAATCCAAGTTAACATACTACTTGCAACAATTAAAAAAGCAACAGCAAAGGACTAGTGTATGTCTTGCATTGAAAAGAAATCAACCCAACTTAACATGCTGCTCCAACACTTAAAAAAAAAAACAGCAAAGAACTAGTGTTTTTCTTGCATTAAAAAACAAAATCAACAAAACCAACTCAACATGCTACTTGCAACACTTTAACAAAACAACCAACAACAAAGGACTATATTTCTTGCATTAAAAATTAAAATGAACATCTCAACTAAACATTCTACTGGCAACACTTTAAAAAACAACAACAAAGGACTAGTGTATTTTCTTGCATTTAAAAAACCTAATTCAACAACCCAACCTAACATGCTACTTGCAACACTTAAAAAAAAAGAAAAAAAGGACTAGTGTATTTTTTGCATTTAAAAACAAAATCAACAGCCCAACTTATCAGGCTACTGGCAACAACTTTTTAAAAAAAAAACATTACAAAGGAATAGTGCATTTTTTGCATTAAAAAAACAAAATCAACAACCCAGCTTAACATCCTTCTTGCAAAACTTTCAGAAAGAACACAAAACAAAGGACTAGTGTATTTCTTGCATTAAAAAAACAAAAACAACCCAACTTATCATGCTACTCCCAACACTTAAAAAAAACAACAACAACAAAAGACTGGTGCCTTTCTTGGTTTGAAAAAACAAAATCAACAACTAAACTTAACATGTTACTGGCAATACTTTTTAAAAAGAAACAACAAAAGACTAGTGCATTTCTTCCATTAAAAAAAGTCAACAACCCAGCTTAACATGCTACTCCATCACTTAAAAAAAAACAAAAAAAACAAAGGACTAGTGAATTTCTTGCATTAAATAAACAAAATCGACAACCGAACTTAATATGCTACTCCAACACTTTGAAAAACAACAACAACAAAGGACTAGTGTATTTCTGCATTAAAGAAACAAAATCAAGAACCCAACTAAACATGCTACTGGCAAAACTTTAAAAAAAAAAATTTTAAGCAAAAAAAAAGCAAAGGACCAGTGTATTTCTTGCATTAAAAAACCAACAACCCAACTTAATATGCTACTTGCAACACTTTTTTTTTAAAAAAAAGGACTAGTGTATTTCTTCCCTTAAAAAAAACAAAATCAACAACCTAACTTAACATGCTACTCCAACACTTTAAAGAAAACAAACAAAGGACTAGTGTATTTCTTCCATTAAAAAAAAAAAACCAGCTTAAGATCCTACTGCAACAATTTAAAATAAGCAACAACAAAGGACTAGTGTATTTCTTGCATTAAAAAAGCAAAATCAACAACCCAAATGAACATGCTACTGGAACGCTTTAAAAAAACAAACAAACAAACAAAGGACTAGTGTATTTCTTGCATTAAAAAAAAATCAACAACCGAACTTATCATGTACTGGCAACACTTTAAAAACAACAACCACCAAAACAATGGACTAGTGTATTTCTTGCATAAAAAAAAACAAAATCAATAACCCAACTTTAACATGCTTCTTGAACACTTTAAAAACAACAACAACAACTAAGGACTAGTACATTTCTTAGATTAAAAAACAAAACAAACAACCCAACTTAACATAATACTCCAACACTTAAAAAAAAAAGCAAACAAAGGACTCCTGCATTTTTTCCATTAAAAAAACAAAATCAACAACCCAACTTAACATACTACTCCAACATTAAAAAAAAAAAAAAACCCAAAGGACTAGTGTATTTCTTGCATTAAAAAAACAAAATCAACAACACAACTTAACATGCTACTGGCAACACTTTAAAAAAAACCAAAGAAACAAAGGACTAGTGTATTTCTTGCATTACAAAAACAAAATCAACAACACAACTTAACAGGTTACTTGCAACAGTTTAAAAACAAAAAAAAAACAGCAAAGGACTAGTGTAATTCTTGCATTAAAAAAACAAAAATCATCAACCCAACTTAACATTCTACTGTAACATTTTTTTTTTTAAAACGAACAACAAAGGACTGGTGCATTTCTTTAATTAAAAAAAAATCAACAACCCAACTTAACATGCTACTGGCAACAGCTTTAAAGAAAACAAACAACAAAGGACTAGTGCATTTCTTGCATTAAAAAACAAAATCAACAACACAACTTAACATGCTACTGGCAAGGCTTAAAAAAACACAAAACAACAAAGGACTAGTGTATTTCTTGCATTAAAAAAACAAAATCAAAAACCCAACTTAAATGCTTCTACAACACTTAAAAAAAAAAAACAACAAAGGACTGTGTATTTCTTGCATTGAAAAAACAAATCAACAACCCAACTTAAATGCTACTACAACTCAAAAAACAACAACAACAAAGGACTGGTGTATTTCTTGCAATAAAGAAACCAAAACAGTCAGAAAAACCTCTCTATAACCACTCCCCCTCCCTCCAAATTCATACAGATTGAACTTATCATTCCTGCTAAACATTCTTATAACCTTCCTCCTCCTCCTCCCTCCCCCCCCCTCCCCTCCTCTCACTCTCACCTCAAGTAACTAAAAGACAACCTTTCAAGCATTTTATATAAACACTGGCATGCACCTGTGCATGCAAACATGTGCTCAGGTCTCTACCTTTACACACTACTACATCGACAGTCTTGTTTCACTTCATAAACCTCCTTTTATAAATGTACAAGCATACACTCATGTTCCTTCATTTTCTTCACATAAAGTGTATAACGTAAAATTTACAGCAATATGCTAATTACTATTTTTGCCTCCTGCATAGATTTAAAAAACAACAACACACTATTGCCATTTTTGTGATAGTCATAGGACAAGATCACTTTGATCTTATATCTAAATCAACATAGCCAAAAAGCTTTTTTAAAAAACCAAAACCACCATCACAACAAAAACCAACAAAAATCCACTTAAGACACCACTGGTTGCTCATACACCAAACATCTGTCCAAAACTAACAAATAGCAATTATGATATCCCTAACTGCCTTTTCCACTTAAAAAAATACAACACACACACACACACACACACACACACACACACACACACACACACACACACACACACACACACACACACACACACACACACACACACACCGAGTGTCTTCATTCTTACTGACCTAAACATACTTTCTACCACTTATTAACACCACATGTCCTATAATACTTCGTGGCCACCCCCCCCCCCCCCCCCCCCCCACCGACTCCCCTCTACTCGCACTAACATTCAGTGCCCATGACTTCTTACCTCCCCTATCCACACTCAGTCACTTTTTATCTCCCCTCTTACACACATTCAGTCATCACTTATTATCTCCCCTCTATCTACACACATTCAGTATCACTTTATCACCCCTCTATCTACACACATATTCAGTCATCACTTTTTTTTAATCTCCCCTCTATCTACACACATATTCAGTCATCACTTATATCTCCCCTCTATCTACACAATTCAGTCATCACATATTCCCATAGACCTAAACATCTTAACCCTCTGTCCTTCCTAGCATCTTTCCCTAAAATTCTCCCCCCCCCCTCTCCATCTTCAGCCCAGGGATAGGAAGGGGGGGGGGGGCTCTCAGTGTAAATAATATCCCCACCTTCTGGAAACTCTGTGCTAGGATTTCCCTCTTTTTTATCCCTCTCTTTTTCTGCCTTGTTGCTTTTCTTCCCGTCACCTCCTTGTCTATTTTCTGCTTTCTTGTCTATTCTCCTGCCTTTTTTCAAGACTAAAATAAAATAATCGTCTCCCATGCTGAAGTCTGATGCACTAGGCCGGACTTCATGCGCTTAAAGGCAGCGCGAGCATTTTCGCTCATATCACAATGTTTGCTGTCTGCGCTTTAAGGATGAAGAAGATATTCTAAAACCACCCCCAACTCCTGGAGACAAATGTTTTGCCAGAGTGTCAGCATGTACCAAGGAATCTACCTGCCATTTGTGTCCACATGTGGGGCCAGGGTTAGAGTAACTGTAAAGGTTAGTTGTAAAGGGTTAGGGTTAATGTTAAAGATTAATATTGGGGTAAGGGTTGTCAGTCCGTTGGCTGGTCTGTCTGCATGCATGCATGTGGACACAAGAACAGGTAGACACTATGGTATCCCCGATTAAAAATTTAGCCTAGCCAGGGAACAGAAGTTAACAATTACTCTAATGACCACTCCTATCAACACCTAGGGTTTTTGTTGGACTTCAGTGTTCGGTTTTTGATAAGAAAATTCCAATTCAGTTATGGCAAACGGACTATATATCTGACATTTTTTAACAAAGTTTTCTCCCTTTAAAAAGAAACATTAGCCCTAAGCAAATGGACTTCATAGCCGACACTTTTGAACAAGTTTTCTCATTTTAAAAAGAAAATACGCCCAAAATAAACCTCCCGATAATTTTGAAAGAATGGATTACTCCCCCCAAAAACCATGCGAAATTTTTTTTTTTAAAGGAATACGCCAAAAATGAACCGCGTGAACAAAAACTATCAGCTAGTCCCTTTTTTCTATCCCCACTCATCCAAAGATAACCATTACGTAGCCTACCTTGTTCTCCCAAACACCCCTTTCCCTTAAAATACATCTACCAAAAGTTATGTCTCCTCCTTACTACCATACCACCCCCTTTCTATACACACACACACACAGCACACACGCACACACCACACACGCCGCACACACACACACACACACATCTCTCTCTCTCTCTCTCTCTCTCTCTCTCTTCATTCTCTCTCTCTCTCTCTCTCTCTCCATGCTTATTTTCCATAAAGCCGACAGAAATTTCTCACTTAAAAAAACTGACATTAAAGGTTATTGTGTTTTCTTTTTCACTACATCGCAGCTTGGAACGATATATTATCCATGGTGGATTATCTTATATACTTGTTCACATTACTGTAAAACTTGATTTCTATCTATCATCACATCTCTCTCCTCTTCTCCTCTCTTCTACTTCTCTACCTACTACTGCTACAACAAATAATAATAGCACCTGCACCCATCATCCATGTTTGTGCATTTTCTAAAAAGAAAACAAAAAAACATTTTTTAAAAAATCACAAAATCCTTCCAAGGATTGATGGGGCATTACGACAAACATTCGAACAAAAACTTATCCAAGTCATAAACAAAAAAAGACTCAATCAAAAAGGCATCACAGATTATTGCCATTTCTACAACGAATATTGAAGATTAGCGTAATTTCTCAGCTAAATAATTATCAAGTCCGATTGATTAAAAAAAAAGTAAATGGAGTACAGAACTGGTAAAAAAAAAGAAAAAAAAAAGATTGCTGGTCTTACAGGCAACATTGGGGTATGTGAGGACACTGTTCTTTCAACCAATTCATTTTCTAAGATGAAAAAAAGAAGAAAAAAACCCTGGATGCCACACTCCAAAAAATCAACAAAAAATATGGAATACTTCATTCCTGATTGATGTAGGAAAAAAAAACTTACAAAAAATATTCATTTTGTTTTCTGAAATATTCCATGCCCCAAGAGGAATTAAGGCTGAATCAATCTAGAATCTGGAAATTTTGTTATCTGGTTACCTGCCCTCGTTTTCTTCCTTCACTACTGCTCCTTTCTGAATCTGGATCTGTCTGTGGAACTGTTTCTTTTTCTTTTGTGCAGCATTCCTGTTGTATGTCACTGTTTTTACCCCAAGTTGCAGTGTGAGCAGCATTTCTGTTGTATGTCAGTTTTACCCCAAGTTGCATTATGTGCAGCATTCCCATTGTATGTCACTGTTTTTACCTCAAGTTGCATGGTTCGTGTTGTCAGTCTGGCTAAACTGCTTCACAACATCTTGGCCTTCTGCTCTAGGACATGTATATATGTCACTGGTGTTCTCACCTGAAGTCTCCTCCTCCTCCTCCTCCCCTCACTGTCTACCAGTGTTTGTCCTCATGATTGATGGGCAGTGTTGTCCTTGGCGACTATGGTTTTCCTTGATGACTGTAGTTGTCTTCCTTGACTGTAGTTGTCTTCCTTGACTGTAGTTTTCCTTGGTGACTGTAGTTTTCCTCCATGGTGACTGGTTGTCCTTCCTTGATGACTGTAGTTGTCTTCCTTGATGACTGTAGTTTCTTCATTGACTGTAGTTGTCCTTCCTGACTGTAGTTGTCTTCCTTGTGACTGTAGTTGTCTTCCTGTGACTGTAGTTTTTCCTTGGTGACTGTAGTTGTCTTCCTTGGTGACTGTAGTTTCCTTGGTGACTGTAGTTCTTCCTTGGTGACTGTAGTCTTCCTTGGTGACTGTAGTCTTCCTTGGTGACTGTAGTCTTTCCTTGGTGACTGTAGTCTTCCTGTGACTGTAGTCTCTTCCTGGTGACTGTAGTCTTCCTTGGTGACTGTAGTCTTCCTTGGTGACTGTAGTCTTCCTTGTGACTGTATTTCTTTGGTGACTGGTTGTCTTCTTTGGCGACTCTGGTTGTCGCCCCTGACTTGAAAAATCTTCGACGCGTCATACTGGGCTTCTTAGTGTTTCTAGTGGAGTGGAGGAAACTGGTTGCAAAATCTTCAGTGGTGTCCCAAAGGTCTCCGAGACTACGGGCTAAGGTGAAGGTGAAGGTGATAGGTGAGACGATGAAGATGACGGTGAAGTGTTCCCCTGTGATGAGATCCTATAGACAAAAAGAAAAGCAGCAGAGTTGAAGGCTTGTGTGTGTGTGTGTGTGTGTGTGTGTGTGTGTGTGTGTGTGTGTGTGTGTGTGTGTGTGTGTTGTGTGTGTGTGTGTGGTGTGTGTGGTGTGTGTGTGGTGTGTGTGTGTGTGCGTGTGTGTGTGGTGTGGTGGTGTGTGTGTGTGTGTGTGGTGTGTGTGTGTGTGTGTGTGGTGGGTGGTGGTGTGGTGGTGCGAGTGTGAGTGTGTGTGCGAGTGTGTGCGAGTAGTGGTGTGCGAGTGGTGAGTGTGTGTGCGTGTGGTGTGGTGAGTGTGTGGTGTGTTGTATGTGTGTGTGTGCGTGTGTTGTGGTGCGTGTGTGTTGTGTGTTGTGTGTGTGTTTGTGGTGTGTGTGTGTGTGTGTGTGTGTGTGTGTGTGTGTGTGTGTGTGTGTGTGTGTGTGGCGCGCGCGCGCGTGAACATCCTTATTTATCCTTCCTCATCTAGAGCTCCCATGTGAACTGTAGCGCATTCCGACTTCGGGTTATATCTAGATACGCCAGCGTGCATGCGGTTTTCTGTCTTTTTCCGTTAATGTCTTCCCTCTGAGTCTGTCTATCTAACGGCGACAGTTTTTGAATGTGCGCAATTTGTAGTGGTGACTTAGCACAATGGACCTGTTAACTATCGAGCATTCAGTGAGTTGTTTGACTGGAACCTTAGCACATGTTTCTGACTGGAACCTGTAGCAGCATGTTTCTGACTGGTACCTGTAGCAGTACATTTTCTGCTATTGCTGAACGGCTGAAGTCAGACTACACGGGCTTGAAGAAAGTCGACCAACTGCCTACCCATGATTTCTCTCCCCTGACGACCATCTTGGTTACGGGACTTGCTGATACTGATGCTCTCCCTTTGTTGAACAGGCAGGTCATGAGGGCTTGTCCTCACACATCACTGTCAGGTCAGGTCAGGTCAGGTCAGGTCAGGCCACTGGATTCCTGACTCACAGCCCCTGAAAGCAGAAGTCGTCATCAGTAAGACTGAAAACCTTACTTGTTTTATTGGCTTGGTTGTTGAACTAATTTGATTTCGTTACTTTTTTCCCTGTTCATCGCTAGACCTTCCAAAATCACCAATGGCGAGATTTAGCATATGACATCGTTTACCCACTGTAAAACAGCTACATTCCGACTTCGGGATGATGTCTACACACGACATCAGTGTGCGTGCGTTCTTGAGATTTTTTCATCTGTTCCTGCCGGAATGCCATGGCCTACTCTTCTCAAAAACGGAACGGATTTTAACATGTGCGCAAGATGTTCCGCGTGCGTTTGCAGGAGGGGCCTTGTGTTATAGTCTCAACCAAACCTTTTGTGAAGAGTCGAGTCGGGTACTGATGTTAACTTAGCAAAAATAATCTCAGTTATCAAGTACACTACTACTTCTGCACATCATTTTTTTCTGAATAAATATCCAAGCAAGGAGGCATTCTTTCAACACAATAAGCAGCAAACAAATCAAAGCGCACGCGCGCGCGCGCACGCGACACACACACACACACACACACACACACACACACACACACACACACACACACACACACACACACACACACACACACGTACGCACGCAAACACACACACAACAAGATAGAGAAGACAGAGACAGAACAGACAGAAACAGAGACAGAGACAGAAACAGAGACAGAAACAGAGAGACAGAGAGACACATAGTCTTTACAATAAAAAAAAACCAGACTTAATGACTCATAGTATTTTACCAGAAGCCAACTCTAGTTTGCTCAGACTTTACGAGCTAAACACCCACTACCTGAATCATGCAGCATAAAGTCACTCCACTTTACCTGCACACTTCTTACATAATATACTTACATGTTCTAAACATTTGATGAAGTCAAGTTTCCAGACATGGGCCCAGTTTTGAGGAGACGGCTCCCGGATGATCCACATGACTCACCACAGAAGAGGACTCTCAGATGACCCACAAGACCACTCACCAGATTAGGACCCGCGTGGAATAAAGTATGGGAAGGAAGGAGCCTAAGGAAATGCTGTGAACGTGAAAGGTGACAAAGCCACAGTCCCTCGTGACCGCTGTCTCAAAACCTTTGTAGGATATGATGTTTTCCAACACCAAGATCATTGTAGGTGGTGGTGTTTACACCCAAGATCACTGTAGGTGGTGGTGTTTACGGACACCAAGACCTGTAGGTGGTGGTGTTTACGGACACAGATCGCTGTAGGTGGTGGTGTTTACGGACACCAGATCACGGTAGGTGGTGGTGTTTACGGACACAAGATCGCTGTAGGTGGTGGTGTTTACACCAAGATCACTGTAGGTGGTGTTTACGGACACAAGATCGCTGTAGGTGGTGGTGTTTACACAAACCGTAGGTGTGTTACACCAGATCACGGTAGGTGGTGGTGTTTACGGACACCAAGATCGCTGTAGGTGGTGTTTACACCAGATCACGGTGGTGGTGTTACACGGTCAAGATCACGGAGGGGGTGGTGTTACGACACCAGATCACGGTAGGGGGTGTTTACGGACACCAGGATCACTGTCACCAAGATTGCGCTCCTTTCATCTCT
Organism: Stramonita haemastoma; assembly: GCA_030674155.1. NCBI lineage: Eukaryota > Metazoa > Mollusca > Gastropoda > Neogastropoda > Muricidae > Stramonita > Stramonita haemastoma. The sequence goes on from CM060333.1 coordinate 9,475,441, forward strand.
GGCCCAAGTTTTATTCCCTAGTTTTTAGTTTATATTTTTCATTTCTTTTTTTTTTGTTTATAAATTTTATTTCTAAACGCCATGTCCTATCTATTTCTCGTTTTTAAAATGGTTTATGTTTTATCTCATTTATTTTATTCCCTATTCTATGCTTTATTTTCTATTTTATTTTATCTACTTTTATCATTGAGCAAGGACTGAGGAAGCAATCAGAAGTGTGGTGCCCAGCGATCGTTTGACGGCAGGTTACTGACCGGGCAGTCAGTCCAAAGTCCAGCAAATGAACGAGACCGAGTGGACTGGACTGGCCTCGACTTGCGACGGGAAAAAGTTGAAAACCGCACGCGAAAGGAATGAAGGAGGAGGGGAGGAAGCTGGTTGACAAATCTCCAGGAGTGCCCCAAGACTACGGGATAGGAGAAAGGTGAAGGTTGGAAATGTGCAGGTGAGACAGGTGTCCCTTTTGTGTGGAGACCATTGTCCAGACGTCTCACAGCTGGTTGTGTTGTGTTTCTGGTCGTGCCTGTGAAATCGGTTGTTGCAAGGCGGCAGTAGTGTGGTCAGTGGCTGTGTGCATGCTGACTGACCTCTGTAGACTTTCCACTGTGCAAGACTGCATGCAGTACGGATACAGCTCACTGCGTGCGCTGCGCTTTGTTTTGTGATGCGAACGGTTACGCAGACTCATGCAAATGCATCGGAATAATTCCAACAAGAGCTCTGTGGCTGAATTCGGTGTGATCGGGAAGCATGCTGGAACCTCCATGAAGAAAGTGAAGCACTGGGACAGAATGATATCCCCAGTCTGAAAACCCAAGCCCGCTGCCGAAGTCGAGATGCGCGGGCCTGACTTGTCAGGCGCTTAACCGCAGCGCAACGCATTTTCGCTCATATGACAGACAGCAATAGTTGCTGTCTGAGCGTTCAAGGAAGAAGTTCCGATATTTTCCTGTAGACCCAGATCCGGAAAAAATCCGGAAAAAAACATTCAAGGCTTTGCTGCATGTCAAAATCGAATGCTGGGCCTGACTTGTCAGGCGCTTAACGGCAGCGCTCCTATGACAGACGGCGCGAGTTGCTGTCTGAGACAGTGTTGGACAACGAACCAGAAGCAGAAGCTTCTTTGCATTTCCTGTGACTTCATTCCCTACCCTTTTATTGACCAACATGGGCTTAA
>CM060333.1:9481617-9485374 GCA_030674155.1 Stramonita haemastoma
ACTACACACACACACACACACACACACACACACACACACACACACACAACCACACACACACACACACACACACACACACACACACACACACACACACACACACGCACACACACACACACACTATATATATATTATATATATATATATATATATATATATATATAATAATATATATATATATGTATAATAGATAGATAGATAGATAGATAGATAGATAGATAGATAGATAGATAGATAGATAGATAGATAGAGATAGAGATAGAGATAGATAGATAGATAGATAGATAGATAGATAGATAGATAGATAGATAGATAGATAGATAGATAGATAGATAGATAGATAGATAGATAGATAGATAGATAGATAGATAGATACCACACCACACAAAGGAAAATAATGCATGGTTTTTGTTTTGACTTGTATACATAAACAATACAGATACATAATTAAACCTAGATTCGTATGAAATTTGATCTAGTGGTTTGTGGTAATGGCTGTAAATTAGAGTGGAATGAACGTGCTCACGATGTATTATTTCCAATGCAAAAGTTCACCTGTTAACTTTACAGTGCAGACTCAGCTCTCCCCAAAAAGTCCTTCGATGAGACTATAAACCGAGGCCCGTGTGCGAACGCACGCAGAACATCTTGCGCACACGTTAATTCCTGTTCCGTTTTTTGTAAGAGTAGGCCATCGTGTGCCGGTGGGAACAGATGACAAGATTTACAAAAATTGCATACACATGGGGACTGGATGTAAAAAAGCACATGGGTGCTTATTCCATTATCCTCGATATAAAAGAATAGTGTAAATAAAAATAAAATAAAATAAATGCAGCATGCTCTCAGTTATCCCAATTTAAAAAAAAAATTATCTGGAGCCTTGCTTACAGAAATCGCTCTCATGCACGCAGGCCCCACACACTGTACATTTGCAGACATGATACACACACACACACACACACACACACACACACACACACACACACACACACACACACACACACACAAGCATGCACTTAAAGCTCGCGCGCACGCGCACACATATGTACACACGCTCGCATGTGCGCATGCGCTGAAAGGGAGTAAACATGAGCTGCAATCCAAGCTAGGTAGAATAGATAACGCCAATCACCAATTTGAATAAAGTACAAATCATAGCTAACCGAAAACTTCCTGTTGGCAACAGAAAGACGACACACACGATCTTCAGCCTCTCAACAAAAGAACAGAAAGCCGCCCTGCATACAACGAACACACGTTGGTTAATGATTACCCCCGCCTATTTTTGGGGACTTTGAATGGCAGCTAACATGGCAGCAGATGAGCACAGCAACAGAAGCCGAAGCATAACTTCCCCACGTGAGAGAAAAACGCTTCTTGCAGCTGTGTACGCCATCACTGCAGTTGTGACTTCAACGAACATCATATTGTGAGTACGATAACTATTTGCAAGTATTGGGATATTGAATATGTCTAGTTCAAGTAGCCATGGATCCTGGCAGCCATATGCATTTCATGCACGCTCTGAATACACACATGTATACACTTTACTGACTGCCTCCCACCATTAGCCTATCGTGCAAAAGCACACAGAGAGAGAGAGAGAGAGAGGCGCAATGTTGGACGAAATGTCGGACGAAATGTCGTTACAAAACACTGGTCCTCCTTGCCTGTTGACTTAATGAGAGCAGGGTGAAAGCCAGGATAATTTGCAGCCCTTTGACAAAAAGTGAATAATTATTACATGTAGGTCACACAAGTGTAGTGTCGGCGTAGCTGTCGCTGAACGTTTTATGTAGTGCAACGTTTGAACTGTTAAGTAATAATGGAAGGAGTGTTTTGTCTTTGCTGCATTTTCTATTATCTGCTTCTGTTAGATCTAGCAGCCTAAGATGTCCATTGCATTGCAAAACGGTGAACTAGAAAGCCCACAATGTTTATCATTTCAACTTGGCTGAATCCCCGATGCTTCAGCGCAGTCACACGGTTTCGATGACTTGCCATTGTTTGCTTTTTTTTTTTTTTTTTTTTTTTTTTTTTTTTTGGGGGGGGGGTTGTTGCCATTTGGTAGAGCTCCTAGGTTTATCACTGGAGAGATTTTTTACGTATACGACCGTTTTGCTACCATTAACATAGCCGCACTCCGGTTTGGCGTATGATGCCTATACACACCAGTGTGCATGCGTTTTTTATTTAAGTTCTCTCTCGTCAACGGTTTCTTACACAATGGCCTACTCTTTCGACTGTGGAACGGGTTTCGACATATTCCGCGTGCGTTCGGACACGGGACCTCAGTTTAAAGTCTCATCTAGAGAACTTTTCGTAGGTGTGGTCAGATTTTAATCCCATGCTGAAAATCTCCGCGAACGGTGGCTCGGATTAGCACAGATCGAGAGCTCAACGCTTAAACCACTACGCCCAGTTTCAGCTACTTACTTGATGAAATGTTGGTGTATCAGAAAAGAAAGCATATCAGAGACGCATATTTGTGCATAATGATTCAACACCCAGGCATGCACCCATGCGCAGGCATACGCACGAGTGCAGGCATACGCACGAGCGCAGGCGCACGTACACACACTCTCTCTCTCTCTCTCTCTCTCTCTCTCTCTCTCTCTCTCTCTCTCGTCTCTCTCTCTTCTCTCTCTCTTCCTCTCTCTCCTCTCCTCTCTCTCTCTCTCTCTCTCTCTCTCTCTCTCTCTCTCTCTCTCTCTCTCTCTCTCTCTCTCTCTCTCTCTCTCTCTCTTCTCTCTCTCTGTCTGTCTCTCTATGTCTCTTCTGCTCTGTCTCTCTCTCTCTCTCTCTCTTCTCTCTCTCTCTCTCTCTCTGTCTCTCTCTCTCTCTCTCCTCTCTCTCTCTCCTCTCTCTCTCTCTCTCTCTCTCTCTCTCCTCTCTCTCTCTCTCTCTCTCTCTCTCTCCTCCCTCCCTCCCCCCCCTTCCCCCTCTCTCTCAGCCAGAAAAATTCCGGCTTGATTTCCATCTGTTCCCCTACCTATCCTCCCTTCCGCCGCCACGACAGACCGTTGAGAGGTGATCTGGATGCTAGTCTTTGGCTGAGACAATAAACGAGGTCCATTGTGCAACACACTTATCACCCGCTGAAAAAAAATCTTTTTGAAAAAAATAAGCACCTTCGTGTCAAAACAAATATATAAAAAAGTACGGATGACATTGCTCTGATGGCTACGCACCAGTCTCCCTGGGGAGAGCAACCCAAAGTTCATGTTAACTGGAGAAATTTTGTGACTGAAAATGAGGCTCAGGCACTCAAGCGCGCGGGCACAGGCACATACACACATACATGCGTACGCGCGCGCGCGTGCACACACGCATGCACGCACACAGACACACGCACACAGATACACGCACACAGATACACGCACATACAGACACACACGCACGAAACGACGCACGCACGCACGCACACACGAACGCACGCACATACGCGCATACACACACACACTCTCGCGCGCGCGCACACGCACGCGCACACATACACGCTCGCGAACGCACGTGCGCACACGCACACACAGAGACACAGACACACGCACACTCTGTCTCTTCTCTCTCTCTCTCTCTCTCACTCTCTGTCTCTCCTCTTACTTTCTCTTAAATTATGGTCTTTTTTGTTTGTCTTTTGTTATCAGAAAACTTCCCAAGCGTCGACCTTCTCGCTACATACGCCGCATTGTGATCCCACATCGATGTTTAGCTGGGTTTAGTAGGCCTTTGTTAGATAGAGGGTTGGGAACGG
>CM060333.1:9487974-9520474 GCA_030674155.1 Stramonita haemastoma
TTTCTTTTCTTTTGTTTTAGTTTTGTTATGTTTTTTCTTTTAAAAAGTTACACTAAATCACATCAGATGTGAAATCATTGATAAAGTTGGTCCTGTGATTGCAATGGGAATTGTGTAAAAGCATTTTCATGTATGTTGGTGGTAGATCTGTGTATTGATCTTCTGCTGGAAGATTGATGGCTGATTTTACACCAACACATGTGGGAAAATAGAGGATTGAGGGTATATGAGTTTATGTAAAGTTGTGGATAGCGTTTGCCTGGGTTTTCCTTTCTTTTTCTAATTTTTTTTGTTTAGATAATGAGATGAAATGTAAGTTAAAGAAAAACATGGCATGTTTAATACCGGTGTGGAAAATATGTGAGGAGCACTTTTCTTTTCTTTTGTTTTAGTTTTGTTTTTATGTTTTTCTTTTTAAAAAATCACACACCAAATTACATCAACTGTGAAATGAATGATAAACCTGGTCCTATGATTGCAATGGAATGTGTAAAAGCATTTTCATGGATGTTGGTGGCAGATCTGTGTATTGATCTTTGGCTGGAAATTGATGGCAGATTTTACATCAGCACATGAAATTTGTCTGTGGATGACTAAGTAATTCTATATGATATTCAGTATAGTGGTGGATAAAGTGTGCCTTTTTTGTTTGATTTTTATTTGTACATAATAAATAAAATGTAAATAGGTGAAAAGTTAGTATGTTTTATAATGGTGTGCAAGTATGTGTGGGTGAAGGTTTGTAAGTTTTTTTTGTTTTTTTTTCTAAAAGAAAATCAAATCTTGCAAAATGTTAAAAGAGAAATGTATCTAGTTTTCTTATTACCACCAATACTTTATATATTCATTTATTTCTTTTTTTATATGCAGATAATTGAATAAGCACTCTGTGCTTTTTTTACATCCAGTCCCCATGTCTATGCAATAGTACATGAAATAACTTATGCTGGTGGCAAATCTGTGAACTGATTTTCTGCAGGAAGATACACACAGATTTTACACCAACATAAATATGTTATGCATGCTAAAAAAAAAAATTTCTGAAAGATTAGCACACTATGATTTTAAAGTTATAGTAGTGGAGAGATTGAGAAGAAAAAATGTAGCAGTAAATGGTATGTCTGGCCCAAGTTGTTTCAGTGTGTGTTTGTTTTAGTTGTGGGTTGTGTGTGTGTTGTGTTGTGTTATGTGTGTGTGATGTAGTTGTGTGTAATGTCAATTTTAACGTCTTTCCACTTAAGTGATACATCACACCCATACGATGTTGTGTGTGTGTGAGTGTGTGTGTGTGTGTGTGTGTGTTTTCGTGTGTGTGTGTTTATGCGTGTGCTTGTGTGTTGTGTGTGTGTTGTGTGTGTGTAGTGTGTGTGTGTGTGTGTTTGTTTAACGTCCTTCCACAAAAAGTGATTCAGCGTGTGTGTGTGTGTGTGTGTGTGTGTGTGTGTGTGTGTGTGTGTGTGTGTGTGTGTGTGTGTGTGTGGACTTTAGTGTTGGTAGCAGATCTGTTTAGTGATCTTGCTAGAAGATAGAAGCAGATTTTACACCAACACATCTTCATATTATGATCTTAAGTGTAGCAGCATGTAAAGCATGTCTGCATTAATTTATTATTTTTTTTTATTTTGTTTATAAACCATATAATATGTAAATTGAAAAGAAAAATGTAAAAGTTTATATTCTGGTCTGGATAGTGTGTGGGGAGAAGGGGTTTATTTTTTCAAATCACATCAACTGTGAAATGAGTGATAAACTTGGTCATGTGATTGCAATGGAAATTGTGTAAAATGCCTCTAGGCTAGTTTATGTTGGTGGCAGGTCTGTGTATTGATCTTCTGTGGAAGATTGATGGCAGATTTTACACCAATGCATGTGGGGAAAAGATTGATGATATATGATTTTAAGTTTACTTGTGGATAGCATGTGCCTGTATTTTCATTTTTGTTTTTAAGATAATGATGGATGTTGGTGGCAGATCTGTGTATTGATCTTCCGCTGGAAGTTTTAAGTTAAGTTTCTGGATAGCATGTGCCTGTGTTTTGTTTTGTCTTTTAAAATTTTTATTGTTTTTTTTAGATTATGAGATCCAATGTAAGTTAAAGAAAAACACGGCATGTTCAGTACTGGTGTGGAAAGTATGTGGGGAGCAGTCGTCTCTTTAGTTTTAATTGTATGTTTTTCTTTTTAAAATTCACACTAAATCAATCACATGTAAAATGAATAATAAACTTGGTCCTGTGATTGCAATGGACATTGTGTAAAGGCATTTTCATTGATGTTGGTGGCAGATCTGTGTATTGATCTTCCGCTGGAAGATTAATGGCAGATTTTACACCAGCACATGAAATATGTATGAGGATGACTAAGTAATTCTATATGTTATTAAGCATAGTAGTTGATAAAGTGTGTCTTGTTTGTTTGAGGGGTTTTTTTTAGATAATGGAATAGTTTATATAAGCAAGCAAATAGTAACTATAAGTGACATGTGTGGGGGTGGAAAGGTTTATTAAAGAAAAATCATTTCTTTTTTTTAAGAAAATCAAATCTTGCAAAATGTGAAAACAGAAATGTACCTGGTTTAATAATTGCCATCAATATTATATATTTAGGTATCCAGATAATGGAATAAGCCCTCGTGTGCATTTTTTTTACATCCAGTCCCTGTGTGTATGCAGTATTACCTGAAGTAACTCTATGCTGGTGGCAAATCTGTGTACTGATTTTCTGCAGGAAGATACATATAGATTTTACATCAACATTAATATACATACTAAAGAACACTGTGATTTTAAGGATAGTAGTGGATAGATTGAGAACAGAAAATGTAGCAGTAAATGGTGTGTCTGGCCCAAGTTGTTTCAGTGTGTGGTGTGTGTGTGTGTGTGTGTGTGTGTGTGTGTGTGTGTGTGTGTGTGTGTGTGTGTGTGTGTTTAGTATTGGTGGCATATCTGTTTACTGATCTTCTGCTAGATGATAGAAGCAGATTTTACACCAACACATCTTCATGTAATGGTCTTCAGTGTAGTAGCATGTAAAGCATGCCTGCATTAATTTTTGTTTGTTTTGGTGATTTTTATTTTACAAACCACATCAAATATAAATTGAAAAGAAAATTTTTAAGTTTATATTATGGTGTGGAAAGTGTGTGGGGAGAAGGGATTAATTTTTTTGATTCGCATCAAATGTGAAATGAATGATAAAATTGGTCATGTGATTGCAATGGAAATTGTGTAAAATGATTTTAGTTGATGTTGGTGGCAGATCTGTGTATTGATCTTCCGCTGGAAGATTGATGGCAGATTTTACATCAGCACATGAAATATGTCTGTGGATGACTAAGTAACTCTATATGATATTAAGTACAGTAGTGGATAAAGTGTGCCTTCGTTCTTTGGGGTTTTTCTTCTTCATTTTTTTTAATGATAATAAAATTTTGATATGCAAATAAATTTAGCGTGTGTTTTATAATGGTGTAACAAGTATGTGGGGGTGAAGATTTTTTTTTTCTGGAAAGAAAATCAAATCTCGCAAAATGTGAAAAGAGAGATGTACCTGGTTTAGTAATTGCCACCAATATTTTTTTTTTCTTTTTCTTATATCCAGATAATGAAAAAAGCACTCATGTGCTTTTTTACATCCAGTCCCCATGTGTATGCAGTATTACATGAAATAACTTATGCTGGTGGCAAATCTGTGTACTGATTTTCTGCAAGGTTTACACCAACAGAAATATGTTACACATACTAAAGATCTGAAAGATTAACACACTGTGATTTTAAGATAGTAGTGGATAGATTGAGAAGAAAAAATTTAGCAGTAAATGGTATGTCTGGTCCAAGTTGTTTTGGTGTGTGTGTGGGGGGGGGGGGGGGGGGTGTAAGACGTGTGTGTATGTGTGAGACATGTGTGTGGGTGATGGGTGTGTGTGTGTGTGACTTAAGTATTGGTGGCAGATCTGCTTACTGATCTTCTGCTAGAAGATAGAAGCAGATTTTACACCAACACATCTTCATGTTATGATCTTCAGTGTAGCAGTGTGTAAAGCATGTCTGTGTTTTTTGGTGTTTTTGTGTCCATTTTATTTATAAACCATATCAAATGTTAACTGAAAAGAAAAATGTAAAACTTTGCATTATGGTGTGGAAAGTATGTGAGGAGAAGGGGGTCTTTTTTGTTTTTTTTAATCACATCACATGTGAAATGAATGATAAACTTGGTCATGTGATTGCAATGGGAATTGTGTAAAAGCATTTTCATTGATGTTGGTGGCAGATCTGTGTATTGATCTTCCGCTGGAAGATTGATGGCAGATTTTACACCAACACATGTCAAAAAAAGAAGATTTATAATATATGATTTAAGTTGTAAAGAGCATGCGCTTGTGGTTTTTTTCTTTTTATTTTCTTTTTTCTTTTTTTGATTTTTTTGTGATTTATATTTAGATAATGTGGTCAAACAATAGTTTGGATAGATTGAGAAGAATAATGTAGAAATAAATAGTATGTCTGGTTTTGGTGTGTGTAAGTGTGTGTGTGTGTGTTTATTTTTTATTTATTTATTTATTTTATTCTTTTATACCGAGGATGAATTTTTACATTAAGTCCCTGTGTGTATGCAGTTTGGGAAATATCATCTGTTCCCACCGGCACATGATGGCCTACTCTTACAAAAAGCGGAACAAGATTTAACGTGTGTGCAAGATGTTCTGTGTGCGTTTGCACACAGGGCCTCGGTTTACAGTCTCATCCAACAGATGAGACTATAAAGTGTGTGTGTGTGCGAGACATGTGTGTGTGTGTGTGTGAGACGTGTGTGTGTGTGTGTGTGTGTGTGTGAGGTGTGTATGTGTGTGTGTGTGTGAGGTGTGTATGTGTGTGTGTGTGTGAGATGTGTGTGTGTGTGTGTGAGTGTGTGTGTGGTTGTGAGACATGTGTGTGTGAGACGTGTGTGTGTGTGTGTGTGTGTGTTGGTGGAAGATCTGTTTATTGATCTTCTGCTAGAAGATAGAAGCAGATTTTACACCATAACATCTTCATGTTATGATCTTGAGAGTAGCAGTATGTAAAGCATGTCTGTATTTTGGGGGGGTTCTTAATTTTTTTTGGATACATTATTAACTATATGAAATGTAAATTGAAAAAAAAAAAAGTAAAATTTTATATATTATGGTGTGAAAAGTGTGTAGGGAGAAGGGGCTTATTTTTTAAAATTTGCATAAACTGTGAAATAAATGATAAACATGGTCATGTGATTTGCAGTGGGAATTGTGTAAAATAATTATAGTTGATGTTGGTGGCAGATCTGTGTATTGATCTTCCGCTGAAAGATTGATGGCAGATTTTACTCCAATACATGTGGGTAAAAGAAGATTGAGGATATATGATTTTTAAGTTAAGTTGTGGTTAGCGTGTGCCTGTGTTTTGCTTTCATTTTTTGTTTTGACCTTTTTTTTTTCTTAGATAATGAGACGAAATGTAAGTTAAAGAAAAACATGGCATGTTCAATACTGGTGTGGAAAGTATGTGGGGAGCGGTTTTTCTTTTGTTTCATTTTTTTAAAAATCTTTTTCTTTTAAAAAATCACACTAAATCACATCACATGTGACATGAATGTTAAACCTGGCCCTGTGATTGCAGTGGGAATTGTGTAAAAGCATTTTGATTGATGTTGGTGGCAGATGTGTGTATTGATCTTCGGCTGGAAAATTGATGGCAGATTTTACACCAACATATGAAATATGTGTGTGGATGACTAAGTAATTCTATATGATATTAAGTATGATATTGGATAATGTGTGCCTTCTTTATATGTTTGTTTAGTTGTTATTTCTTTTTAGATAATGAAACAAAATATAAATAGGGAAAAAAATTAGTATGTTTTATATATGGTGTGAAAAGTGAAGGGGGGGGGGGGGGGGCGAAGGGTTTTTTTTTTTTTTGGGGGGGGGGGGGGGGGGTTAAAGAAAATCAAATCTTGGAAAATGTGAAAAGAGAAACGTACCTGGTTTTATTATTGCCACCAATATTTTATGTATTTATTCTTTTTTTTTATATCCAGATAATGGAATAAGCGCTCATGAGCTTTTTAAAAAAAAAATTTACATCCAGTCCCCCTGTGTGTGCAATATTACTTCTTGTTTGTTTTTATATTTTTCTTTTAAAAATTACACTAAATCACATCACATGTGAAATGAATGATAAAACTTGGTCCTGTGATTGCAGTGCAAATTGTGTAAAAGCATTTTGATTGATGTTGGTGGCAGATCTGTGTATTGCTCTTCCACTGGAAGATTGATGGCAGATTTTACACCAACAGCTGTGAAACAAAGAAGATTGATAGTATATGATTTAAGTTGTAAATAGCATGCGCCTGTGCTTTTCTTTTTTTTTCTTTTTTTTGATTTTTCGGTGGTTTTTATTTAGATAATGTAGTCAAACAATAGTAGTAAATAGATTGACAAGAATATTGTAGCAGTATATGGTATGTCTGGTTTGCGTGTGTGTGTGTGTGTGTGTGTGTGTGTGTGTGTGTGTGTGTGTGTGTGTGTGAAGAATGTGTGTGTGTGAAGAATGTGTGTGAGGTGTGTGTGTGTGTGTGTGTCTGTGTGTGTGTGTGAGACGTGTGTGTGTGTGTGTGTGTCTGTGTGTGTTGGTGGCAGATATGTTTACTGATCTTCTGCTAGAAGATAGAAGCAGACTTTACAACAACACATCTTCATGTTATGATCTTCAGTGTAGCAGTGTGTAAAGCATGTCTGCATTTTGGGGGGGGTTCTTAATTTTTTTTTTTTACTTTTAACTATATGAAATGTAAATTGAACAAAAAAAGTAAAAGTTTATATTATGGTGTGGAAAGTGTATAGGGAGAAGGGGCTTATTTTTTCAAATATGCTTCAACTGTGAAATGACTGATAAACTTGGTCATTGTTGGAATTGTGTAAAATGATTTTAGTTGATGTTAGTGGCAGATCTGTGTATTGATCTTCCGCTTGAAGATTGATGGCAGATTTTACACCAACACATGTGGGTAAAAGAAGATTGATGATATATGATTTTAAGTTAAGTTGTGGTTAGCGTGTGCCTGTGTTATGCTTTTAGTTTTTGTTTTGACCTTTTTTTTTTCTTAGATCATGAGATGAAATGTAAGATAAGAAAAACATGGCATGTTCAGTACTGGTGTGGAAAGTATGTGGGGAGCAGTTTTCTTTTATTTCATTTAAAAAAATCTTTTTCTTTTAAAATATCACACTAAATCACATCACATGTGACATGAATGTTAAACTTGGTCCTGTGATTGCAATGGGAATTGTGTAAAAGCATTTTGATTGATGTTGGTGGCAGATCTGTGTATTGATCTTCGGCTGGAAGATTGATGGCAGATTTTACACCAACATATGAAATATATAGTGGATGACTAAGTAATTCTATATGATATTAAGTATAGTAGTGGATAAATGTGTGCCTTCTTTATATGTTTGTTTATTGTTTTTTTCTTTTTAGATAACGAAACAAAATGTAAATAGGCGAAAAAAATTATATGTTTTATAATGGTGTGAAAAGTGGGGGGGGGGGGGGGTAAATTTTTAATCTTTGGAAAATGTGAAAAGAGAAATGTACCTGGTTTTATTATTGCCACAATATTTTATATATTATTCTTTTTTATTCCAGATAATGGAATAACACTCTTGAGCTTTTTTTTTTACATCCAGTCCCCGTGTGTATGCAATATTACCTGAAATTACTTATGCTGGTGGCAAATCTGTGTACTGATTTTCTGCAGGAAGATACATACAGATTTTACACCAACATGAATATGTTACACATACTAAAAAAAATTATCTGAAAGATTAACACACTGTGATTTTAAGGATAATAGTGGATAGATTGAGATCAAAACATTAATCAATAAATCATTATGTCTGGCCTGAGTTGTTGTTGTTGTTGTTTGTTTGTGTGAGTGTGTGTGTGTGTGATGTTTGTGTGTGTGTGTGTGTGGCGAGTCAGACTCTGTGTGTTTTGTGTGTGTGTGTGTGTGTGTGTTTGATTCATTTTACGTCTTTTCACAAAATGTGATATTAGACTTTTTTTTTTTTTTAAGTGTGGTGTGTATGTGGGGAGGGGGGGGGGTAGGAGGAGTTTTGGAAGTGGGGAAGGGGGTTAATTCACTAAAACTACACAGAACAGTTAGGAAAAAAAATAATAAAATGAACACAAATGTACATAATTCTTGAATGCAGATAGTATATCCAAATTCAATTCCAAATTCTAAACAGAATCTAACGCATGAGCAATAAAACTATTTATAACCATAACCAACAAGAGAAAAATCTAATCAACAGAAGGAAATGTCTTTTAAGTCCGTAATAATCATAATAAAGAACCAATAGGACAGTGCAGTATAATTTGAAAAATGTATACCTCAGTAATGGATCATTGAATATCTCTGATGAGGATGATGAGGTAAGAACAGGTATATAACATTTCAGCATGCTGCATATCAGTATATGATCAACAGTTATACTATGTCCACATATGCAAGATACATGTCCAACACATTTTGTTTTAAAACAGTTCATTTCCCATCTGCAAGCCAGAGAAACAATTTCTTTTATACAATAAAAATCTGTTTCATATATTTTAACGAAAGACTGAAATTTTACCATCCTTCATATACACCTAGACAACCAAGTTTCTATTTTCATATTGGAATAACTTTTGTTGTGCTTTTTCCACGATCTGATAACATTCTTGTAGTGACAGATGAAGGGTCAAATTTTCCACATCTATCAATTGTTTTGCCCCATTTTTTGCTAAAAGATCAACTTTTTCATTGTAATATATCCAGAGTGAGATGGAATCCAACAAAAAGTTATATCTGAACTTTTTAAGGTGAGGAGATTTAATTAAATGACAAATCTCAAAAACAAGTTCTGATCAACTTTTGTTTGCATAGAACTGATGGCTTAATTACTGATTTTGAATCAACACAAAACAGAATGCGGAAAACAGCTCTTGTGTGTGACTGAAGTCTTGGTGGCAGATCTGTTTACTGATCTTCTGCTAGATGATAGAAGCAGATTTTACACCAACAATCTTCATGTTATGATCTTAAGTGTAGCAGCATGTGAACATGTCAGCATTTTTTTTTTTTTGGGGGGGGGGGGGGGGGGTTGTGTTGATTTTTTTTTTATAAAGGATATCAAATGTAAACTGAAAAGAAAAAAATAAACGTTTATATTATGGTTTGGGGAGAAGGGGGTTATTTTTTTTAATCACATCAAATGTAAAATGAATGATAAACTTGGTCATGTGATTGCAATGGAAATTGTGTAAAATGATTTTAGCTGATGTTGGTGGCAGGTTTGTGTATTGATCTTCCACTGGAAGATTGATGGCAGATTTTACACCAACGCATGTGGGAAAAAGAAGATTGATGGTATATGATTTTAAGTAAAGTTGTGGATAGCATGTGCCTGTGTTTTTGTTGTTGTTTTTTTCTTTTAAAGAAAAAAAATTCCTTAGATAATGAGATCCAATGTAAATTAAAGATAAACATGGCATGTTCAATACTGGTGTGGAAAATATGTGAGGAGCAGTTTTCTTTTCTTTTTGTTTTAGTTTTGTTTTATGCTTTTTCTTTTAAAAAAAAAAAAAAAAAATCACACTAAATAAATCACATGTAAAATGAATGATAAACCTGTCATGTGATTGCATAAATCACATGAATTGTTGTAAAAAGATTTTAGTTGATGTTGGTGGCAGATCTGTGTATTGATCTTCTGCTGGAAGATTGATGGCAGATTTTACACCAACTACATGTGGGAAAATGATTGATAGTATAGGATTTTAATTTAAGTTGTGGATAGCATGTGCATGTGTTTGCTTTTTTTTTTCTTTTGTCTCTTGTCCCTTTTTTTTATTATTTGTTGGGGATATTGAGATCAAATGTAAGTTAAACAAAAACATGGCATTTTCAATACTGGTGTGAAAAGTATGTGGAGAGCAGTTTTCTTTCTTTTCTTTCTTTTTATATTTTTCTTTTTTTTAAAAATAACACTAAATCACATCACATGAGAAAGAATGATAAGCTTGGTCCTGTGATTGCAATGGGAATTGTGTAAAAGCATTTTCATTGATGTTGGTGGCAGATCTGTGTATTGATCTTCCGCTGGAAATTGATGGCAGATTTTACAGGAACAATGTGGAAAAAGAAGATTGATGGTAAATGATTTTAAGTTAAATTGTGGATAGCATGTGCCTGTATTTTGCTTTTTTCTGTTTTGTTTTTCTTTCTTTTCTTTTTCTTTTTTATTTTAGATAATGAGATCAAATGTAAGCTAAAGAAAAACATGTCATGTTCAGTTTTGGTGTGGAAAGTATGTGGGGAGCGGTTTTCTTTTCTTTTGTTTTAGTTGTTTTTTTTTTCTTTTAAAAAAATCACACTAAATCGAATCAAATAGAATTAAATGATAAACTTGGTCATGTGATTGAAATGGAAATTGTGTAAAATAATTTTAGTTGATGTTGGTGCCAGATTTGTGTATTGATCTTCCGCTGGAAGATTGATGGCAGATTTTACACCAACACATGAAATATGTATGTGGATGACTAAGTAATTCTATGTGATATTGATTATAGTAGTAGATACAGTGTGCCTTCCTTGTTTGTTTGTGTTTTGTTTGTTGTTTGTTTTTTTAGATAATGAAGTAAAGTATAAATTGGCAAAAATTTAGCATGTTTTATGATGATGTGACAAGTGTGGGGGTGAAGGGTTTTTTAAAATATTTTTCTCTTAAAGAAAATCAAATCTTGCAAAATGTGAAAAGAAGTGTTCCTGGTTTTATTATTTTATTAGTTTATGTGTTTGTGTGTGTGTGTGTGTGTGTGTGTGTGATGATAGACTCTGTGTGTGTGTGTGTTGTGTGTGTGTGTGTGTGTGTGTGTGTGTGTGTGTGTGTGTGTGTGTGATTTGTGTGTGTGTGTGTGTGTGTAAGACTTTTGTGGTTGTTGTGTGTGTGTGTGTGTGATGAGTGAGAGAGGAGAGAGAGAGAGAGAGAGAGAGAAGAGAGAGAGGAGAGAGAGAGAGACGTGTGTGTGTGTGTGTGTGTGTGTGTGTGTGTGTGTGTGTGTGTGTGGTGTGTGTGTGTGTGTGACTTTAGTTTTGGTGGCAGATCTGTTTATTGATCTTCTGCTAGAAGATAGAAGTCAGATTTTACACCAACACATCTTCATATTATGATCTTCAGTGTAGCAGCGTGTAAAGCATGTCTGCATTAATTTTTGTTTTGTTTTGTTCTTTTTTTTTTTTATAAATCATATGAAATGTGGATTGAAAACAAAAATGTAAGAGTCTATTTATGGTGTGGAAAGTATGTGGGGAGAAGGGCTTTATTTATTTTCAAATCTCATCAATGTGAAATGAATGATAAGTTTGGTCATGTAATTGCAATGGAAGTTGTGTAAAATGATTTTGATTGATGTTAGTGGCAGATCTGCGTATTGATCTTCCGCTGGAAGATTGATGGCAGATTTTAAACCAGCACATGTGGGGAAAAGAAGATTGAGGGTATGCACAACCCAGCATGGTCACAGGTGTCATGTTTAGACACCATCCCTAAGGGAAAAAAAATAATGGGTAGGCGCTGCACTTGTGGCAGCACTCTCCCCAGGGAGAGCAGCCCGAATTTCACACAGAGAAATCTGCTGTGACATAAAGTGGTATAAAATAAAAAATAAAATATGATTTTAAGTTTAGTTGTAGATAGCATGTGCCTGTGTTTTGCCTTTGTTTTGTTTTTTTCTTCTTTTTTTTTTCTTTTTTTTTTTAAAGATAATGAGACCAAATTTAAGTTAAAGAAAATCATGGCATGTTCAATACTGGTGTGAAAAGTATGTGGGGAGCAGTTTTCTTTTCTTTTGTTTTAGTTTTGTTATTTTGTTTTTCTTTTAAAAAATCACACTAAATCACATCACATGTGAAAAGAGTGATAAACTTGGTCCTGTGATTGCAATGGGAATTGTGTAAAAGCATTTTCATTGATGTTGGTGGCAGATCTGTGTATTGATCTTCCGCTGGAAGATTGATGGCAGGTTTTACACCAACATATGTAATATGTATGTGGATGACTAAGGCAATTCTATATGATATTAAGTATAGTAGTGGACAAAGTGTGCGTTCTTTGGGCTTTTTTTTTTTTTAGATAATGAAATAGAATGTAAATAGGAAAAAAAAAAAAACAACCTAGCATGATTTATAATGGTGTGGCAAATGTGTGGGGTTAAGGGGTCTTTTAAAACAAAAATCAAATCTTGCAAAATGTGATAACAGAAATGTACCTGGTCATATAATTGCCACCAATATTTTATATATTTATGTATTCTTTTTTATATCCAGATAATGGAATAAGCACTTGCTGCTTTTTTTTTCATCCAGTCCCGTGTGTACACAATTAAATGAAATAACTTACTTTGGTGACAAATCTGTGTACTGATTTTCTGCAGTAAGATACATACAGATTTTACACCAACATGAATATGTTACCGCATACTACAAAAATTATCTGAAAGATTAATATACTGTGATTTTAAGGATAGTAGAGGATAGTTTGAGAAGAAAACATGTAGCAATAAATGGTATGTCTAGCGCAAGTTGTTGCGGTTGTGTGTGTGTGTGTGTGTGTGTGTGTGTGTGTGTTGTGTGTGTGTGTGTTTGAGACTTTAGTGTTGGTGGCAGATCTGTTTAGTAATCTTCTGCTTGAAGATAGAAGCAGATTTTACGCCAACACATCTTCATATTAGGATCTTCAGTGTAGCAGCGTGTAAAGCATATCTGCATTTATTTTTGATTGTTTTTTTGTGTTATTTTTTTTATAAATCATATCAAATATGATTTTAAAAAAAGGTAAAAGTTTATATTATGGTGTGGAAAGTGTTTAAAGAGAAGTGGTTTATTTTTTCGAGTTGCATCAAATGTGATCAGAATGATAAACTCGGTCATGTGATTGCAATGGAAGTTGTGTATAATGATTTTAGTTGACGTTGGTGGCAGATGTGTGTATTGATCTTCCGCTGGAAGATTGATGGCAGATTTTACACCAACATGTCTGGGAAAAAGAAGATTGATGATATATGATTTTAAGTTAAACTGTGGATAGCATGTGCCTATGTTTTGTTTTGATTTGTTCTGTTGTTGTTTTTTAAGATAATATCAAAATTTTACGTAAGTTAAGAAAAACATGTCATGTTCAATACTGGTGTGAAAAGTGTGTGGGGAGCAGTTTTCTTTTCTTTTGTTTTAGTTTTGTTTTTATGTTTTTCTTTTTAAAAATCACACTAAATCTCATCACATGTAAATAAGTGATAAACTTGGTCCTGTGATTGCAATGGGAATTGTGTAAAAGCATTTTCATTGATGTTGGTGGCAGATGTGTGTATATGATCTTCGGCTGGAAGATTGATGGCAGATTTTACACCGACACATGAAATATGTATGTGGATGACGAAGTAATTCTATATGATGTTAAGTATAGTAGTGGATAAAGTGTGTCTTCCTTGTTGTTTTTTTTCTTTTTTTTTTAGATAATGAAACAAAATTTAAAAAGGCAAAAGAAAATTAGCCTGTTTTCAATAGTGTGACAAGTATGTGGGGTGAAGGGTTTTTTGGGGGGGTTTTAATAAAATCTTGCAAAATGTGAAAAGAGAAATGTGCCTGGTTTTATAATGGCCACCAATATTTCATACATTTATTTATTCTTTTTTTTATCCAGATAATGGAATAAGCACTCATGAGCTTTTTTACATCCAGTCCCCATGTGTATGCAATATTACCTGAAATTACTTATGCTGGTGGCAAATCTGTGTACTGATTTTCTGCAGGAAGATACATACAGATTTTACACCAACATAAATATGTTACACATACTAAACAAAATTATCTGAAAGATTAATACACTGTGATTTTAAGGATAGTAGTGGATAGATTGAGAAGAGGAAATGTAGCAGTAAATGGTATCTCTGGCCCAAGTTGTTTCTGTGTGTATGTGTTTTTTTGTTGTTGTTTTTTTTTGTTTTGTTTTTTTAATTCTTTTATATCGAGGATAACAGAATAAGCAATCGTGCGCTTTTTTTCATCTGGTCCCCGTGTGTATGCAGTTTTGTAAATATTGTCATCTGTTCCCACCGGCACACAATGGCCTACTCTTACAAAAAGCGGAACAGGATTTAACGTGTGCACAAGATGGTCTGCGTGCGTTCGCACACGGGCCTCGTTTTAAAGTCTCATCCGAAGGACTTTTGGGGAGAGTGGAGTCAGCACTGATGTTAACTCCAGGAGAAAAATCTCCTCGACCGGACTCGAACCTGGGTCGTCAAATTGCCAGCGCAATGTTCTGACCACTAGGCTATCTGTCCTGTGTGTGTGTGTGTGTGTGTGTGTGTGTGTGTGTGTGTGTGTGTGTGTGTGACGTGTGTGTAGACGTGTTGTGTGACGTGTGTGTAAGACGTGTGTGTGTGTGGAGACGTCTGTGTGTGTGTTGTGTGTGTGTGTGACTTTAGTGTTGGTGGCAGATCTGTTACTGATTTATGCTAGAAGATAGAAGCAGATTTTACACCAACACATCTTCATATTATGATCTTCAGTGTAGCAGCATGTAAAGCATGCATTTCTTTCTTTGTTTTGTTTTTTAGTGTTTTTTTTATTTTATTGATTCTTTTCATAAACCATATCAAATGGAAATGGAAAAGAAAAATGTAAACATTTATACTATGGTGTAGAAAGTGTGGGGGGGAAAAGTTTGTTTGTTTGTTGTTGTTTTTTTTAAATCGCATCAAATGTGAAATGAAAGATAAACTTGGTCATGTGATTGTAATCGAAATTGTGTAAAAACATTTTCATTGATGATGGTGGCAGATCTGTGTATTGATCTTCTGCTGGAAGATTGATGGCAGATTTTACACCAACACATGTGGGGAAAAAGAAAATTGATGGTATATGATTTTAAGTGAAGTTGTGGATAGCATGTACCTGTGTTTTGCTTTTCTTTTTTGTTATGCCTTTTTTTTTTTTTTTTAGATAATGATATCCAATTTAAGTGAAAGAAAACCATGGCATGTTCAATACTGGTGTGGAATGTATGTGGGGAGCAGTTTTTTTTCTTTTGTTTTAGATTTGTTTTTATATTTTTCTTTTAAAAATCGCACTTAATCTCATTATATGTGAAATGAATGATAAACTTGGTCCTGTGGTTGCAATTGGAATTGTGTAAAAGCATTTTGATTGATGTTGGTGGCAGATCTGTGTATTGATCTTCGGCTGAAAGATTGATGGCAGATTTTACACGAACATGTGAAATATGTATGTGGATGACCAAGTGACGATGCAAGGGAATAAACTCTTCCACTTCTGTTGAAAACTCACCAGTTGTTTCTCTTGTAGTGTGTGTGTGTGTGTGTGTGTGTGTGTGTGTGTGTGTGTGTGTGTGTGTGTGTGTGCGTGTGTGGTTATTGTTGTAGTTTAATTTAAAGTCTATTCACACTTGGTGATATTAGACTAAACAAACAAACAAACAAAAAACCTACCATAAAATATTTACAGAAGACTTGGAAATAATTCTAGCAACATCAGTAAGTAACGGTTTTCTCGAAAACTATGTTCATGGTTCCCTTTGAATTTCAACGCCATTTTGTTTGTAAATGAATTTAAAACTGAACTATGAAAAAGAATATGTTCACAAGATAATGGCTCAGAACACGAGCAAACATTACCAGAATATTTGGTCTTCCAAGAATTCAATCACAACTTATAAATGATGTTAGTAATATGTCTTGGACAGCCTAAAATTTCTAATTTTCCATGGAAGTTATTCTTATGTACATGATTTTCCAATAATTAATTTCACGACAATCATTTTTTAAGTTATGAACTGGGCAATCTCTATTTGTACATTATTTCGCAAGATTATCTGCTATTTCATTCCAGTATATTCCGCAGTGAGAAGGAATCCAGCAAAAATCTATTCCGATACCTTTTGTCATGATACAATGTATTAAATATTTTATTTCAAATAATAAATCTGTTCTTACTTTTGAGCTCCAGTCTTGTAAGCTTATAGTACAGACTTCGAGTCAACACAAAAAACGATGTGAAAGAATGCAAAATTACTGTTATTAATAGTAATCAAAGCCATAAGTATGGCATAGAGCTCAGCGCTGAATATTGAGAAACCCTTTCCTAGATAGAATGATTTTTGTATCTTCAGAGCAGGAATAACGAAACCTGATCCTGCACTTGAGTCATAAACAGAACCATCTGTGAACACATTTAGATATTTAGATAATTTGTTTCAAGTGTGTGTGTGTGTGTGTGTGTGTTTTCCTTTGCTCTGTCTTGTAGCCTGAGGGATTGAAGACGGAAGAAAGATGGTGAAGAGTGGGGTGGGGGTCTGGTTGTTGTAAAGGGGGGGGGGGGGGGCGGCAGGATAGCCTAGTGGTCAGAACATGTGCTGGTGGGAACAGATATTTACACAACTGCATACACACGGGTACTGGATGAAGAAAAGTACATGAGTGCTTATGCCATTATCCTCGATATAAAAGAACAAAATCAAATCTAAAAAGTTGCGCTCGCAATTTGACGACCGGGGTTCGATTCCCGTTCGGGTTTGATTCCCATTTGAGGGAATTTCCCATGGAGGTAACGTAAGTGCTGACTCCACCCTCCCCGAAAGTTCTTTGGATGAGATTGTAAACCGAGGCCCTGTGTGTGAACGCACGCATAACATCTTGAGCACACGTTAAATCCTGTTTCACGTTTTGTAAGAAGTAGGCCGTGTGCCGGTGGAAACGATAACATTTACAAAACTGCATACACATGGGGACTGGATGTAAAAAAAGCACACGAGTGTTTAACGCTTATTCCATTATCCTTGATGTAAAAGAATAAATAAATACATAAATAAATAAATAAATAAATTACACACACACACACACACACCACCACCAACCTTCACCACTACTACCCCCCCCCCCCCCCCCCCCCCCCCCCCCCCCCCCCCCCCCCACAAAACAGGGGCGGAAAACTCTAGTGCCCCAGAGACTTGTCAAAGAGTTCTGGAAAAGAGAGAGGGAAGGAGGCATAGTCAGTCAGCCACTGAACAATGCAAGGGAATAAACTCTTCCACTTCAATCGACAGCACACCAGTTGTTTCCCTTGTATCGTGTATGTGTGTGTGTGTGTGTTGGGGGGGGGCGGGTATGGGGCAGGGGGGGGGGGGGGGGGCGCTGGTTGTATGGGGTGAGAGCATGAGGGTAGGGGGCATCGGTGGTGTATACCTAACAACAACACACTTGCCTAGAAAGCATGAGTGTGAGTTCCAAACCCCCGCTTGTGCCTGGACTTTTCCCTGTCCACAAGATCTTGAGTGGAGCCACATGTGATGAGTGGGGGAGCTGGTATAAATAACTATTGTCAGCACAACTCGAGTAGAAGGTAAAAAAGAGGGTAAGGTGTCCCATAACCTAGGTGGTCATAGGGGAGCGAGGCGTCAGAGACCTCAGCAAAGTGCAGGGTCTCTGCCACACGCACAAACACAAAAAATCGCACACATACACACCAGCGACCTTGGGCACGCGTACACACCCGCCCATGCATAAGCTGAAGGCACATCAAATGATAATATCATACAATATGATGCACCATAACAAAGTGCAGGGTCTCTGCCACACACACAAACACAACGACTTGCACACATATACACTAGCGACCGCACGCACGCTTACACACCCGCCCATGCATAAGTAAAAGGGCTGTTCCCGAACGATGTGACGAAAACGCCCGTTACGGGCCCCTGCCACCCGCACTTTTGCACAGTTGCACTGTACCATGTTTCTTTCCACCAAAGTTGCCTATGTGCAAGCGGGGTTGCCCTCTTCGGGGCGGTGGTGTCGCCACAATTCCATTTCCACACACATCAAAAATGCCCACGGCACCAAGAGCATGCTCTGTTGTATGCATACAATCTTTACAACCATTTTTGATGTATGTGGAAATGGAATTGTGGCGACACTACCGCCCCGAGGAGGGCAACCCCGCTTGCACATAGGCAACTTTGGCGGAAAGAAACATGGTACAGTGCAACCATTAATGACCCCTACAACACGCATCAAATGATAATAGCAGACAATATGATGCACCATAACAAAGTGCAGGGTCTCTGCCACACGCACAAACACAAAAAATTGCACACATATACACCAGCGACAGCACGCATGCGCGCACGCGTACACACCCGCGTATGCATAAGCTGAAGGCCCGTTTTCCGAAAGATGTGACGAAAACGCCCGTTTCCGGCCCCTGCCACCCGCACTTTTGCACAGTTACAGAGCCCACGGCACCAAGAGCGTGCTCTGCTGTATGCATACAATCTTTACAACCGTTTTTGATGTGTGTGGCACTGGAACTGTGGCGACACCACCGCCCCGAAGAGGGCAACCCCGCTTGCACATAGGCAACTTTGGCGGAAAGAAACATGGTAGGCCTACAGTGCAGCCATTAAGGACCCCTACAGCACCCATAAAATGATAATATCATACAATATGATGCACCAAAGCAAAGTGCAGGGTTTCTACCACACGCACAAACACAAAAAATTGCACACATAAACAACAGCGACCGCCTAAGCTAAAGGCCCGTTTCCAAAGATGTGACGAAAACGCCCGTTTCGGGACTCTGCCACGTGCACTTTTTCACAGTTACAGACCCCAGGGCACCAAGACCGTGCTCTGTTGTATGCATGCAATCTTTACCAGCATTTTCGAGGTGTTTGGCGCTTGAATTGTAGCGACACGACGGCCCAGAAGAGGGCAACCCCGTTTGCACATAGGCAACTTTGGCGGAAAGAAACATGGTACAGTGCAGCCATTAATGACCCCTACAACACCGAAACTGATGCCTTGCTCACCCTACGACCACATAGGTTATGGGGCACCTTTACCTTTACCTTAGCATAAATCTTGGGTTAGTGGGATCTTAACTTCATAACTGGTGTCTCCTGTATAAAAAGAAATAATAATGATAAAATAAAATCATAATTGCTTAAACTCTGCTGTGGAAATTCTTATAGCATAGTGGTCTCTCAAAGAGCTTCGTGGTGGTGGCTGGTTGCTTGATTCTGTCCCTGAATCGGACAACTCGGCTGGGACTGTAATATAATCAAAGAAAGAAATGTAGTGGATTTGATAGCAGGGAAAAAAATAAATTCTAGATTTCGCTGATAGTGTTTTTAACCTAAAAAGATAAATAAATAAATGAGTAAAGTATTGGTGGGGGTGGGGTGGGGGGTGGATGCATTAAGAAAGGGTATTCTATCCACAATAAGAGGGTAGAATATATATATATATATACATATATATATACATATACATATATATATATATATATATATATATATATATATATATATATATATATATATATATATATATATATATACAGCCCCGCCATTACCTGTCCTTAAAGGCTACACACCACATTTAAGTTTTGCCCCTTGTTATTCTGTGGTCCCATGTCACTCTTGAATTTATACCGCACGTACAAAAGCATCCATAGAATTTGATTTTTTTTTCTTTTTAAAGTAGTAAACCTGTACCTCCCTCAGTCCTTAGTCGTCTGCTAATTAAAAAAACTATTTTAAAAAAGTCCTTCCCATGAGACTATAAACCGAGGCCCTGTGTGTGAACGCACGCAGAACATCTTGCACACACGTTAAATCCTGTTCCGCTTTTCGTAAGAGTAGGCCGTCGTGTGCCGGTGGGAACAGATGACATTTACAAAACTGCATACACACGGGGACTGGACGAGAAAAAGCACATGAGTGCTTATTCCATTATCCTCAATATAAAAGGGGGAAAAAAAAGAATCCTCGATATAATAAAAGAATAAATAAATAAATGAATAAAATAAATAAATAAAGCACCCCCCCCCCTCCTAATTTGCTCTGCTAACGAGACACTGCACATCATGTGCATGGCTGTATGTAGCCTAGTTAGTGCGGACAGGAACACTCAGAGCACAGTACATAGCGTGCAGCCACACTGCCCTGGGGACATCGGACATTCGCTCGTCTCATCAGCTAATGCACTGACCCCCTGCCCCTAAGGAGATCGACTGCTGTGGCATGAATATTCATGAGGACATGACAGGCAGGTAACTCCGGGACTGTGTCAACCTGAGCCTGTCAACAGGCTACACTTGGACGGGGTAGCTTAGTGGTTAGAACATTGTGCTCGCAATCTGACGACCCGGGTTCGAATCTCGTTCGAGGGGATTTCTTTTTCTCCTTGAGTTATCACCAGTGCTGGCTCCACTTCCCGAAAAGTCTTTCGAATGAGACTGTAAACCGAGGTCCCGTGTGCGAACGCTCGCAGAACGTCTTGTGTACATGTGAAATCCTGTTCCGCTTTTCGAAAGAGTAGGCTATTTTGTGCCGTGAGGGAATAGATGACAAAAGTTACAAAAACTGCATACACACAGGGACTGGATTTTAAAAAAGCACATGAGTGCGTATTCCATCATCCTTAATATATAGTCCATCGGCCGAGGCCAGTCCTTCGGATGAGACTAGAAGCCGAGGCCAGTCCTTCGGATGAGACTATAAACCCAGGCCCCATGTGCAAACGCACGCAGATTATTTACCAAATTTTGAGATAGGCAGAACAGAGAGAGGAATGGAGGGAACTGGTTGTTACGTCTTCGGGGGTGCCAGACTACGGGATAGATAGATAAATAGAGTTGTATACGATATAAATATCATGTGATGTTGATATTATACTGTACCACTGAGGTGTATAGTATTATACTGCAGCATTGCGGTGTATATTATATCAATATTATACTGCAGCACTGGGGTGTGTATGATATTGATATCATCCTGTAGCACTGATGTGCATATGACATTAATCATAATTATACTGTTGCAGTGAGGTGGATTTGATATTAATACTATACTATAGCACTACGGGGGCGGGATAGCTCAGTGGTCAAAGCACTCGCTTTCCCCGGCCAAGGTTATGCAGCATCGAGCGTAGTTACAAGTGGATGGGTGACCGTTTGCGCGCCATGTCTTTAGTACAGTCCCCTAGTTCACCCAGCTTTAAATGGATACCTGCCCTCTGTAGGGTCAGGGAAGGTCAAGCAGCGAGGGAGAGGAGATGGGCGCTGCCCTCAATATGCTGGCCCTGGAAAAGCTGAGGTCTCTGACGCCTCGCTCCCCTACGACCATATAGGTTATGGGACACCTTTACCTTTACCTTTTTACTATAGCACTGAGATATATAATTATAATGTTATGATGATGTTAGTCACAGCAGATTTCTCTGCGTGAAATTGGGGCTGCTCTCAAGAGCAGTGCCACACTTTTTTTTTTCTTTTCCTGTCTGCAACTGTACTTGTTTTCCTATCAAAATTTTGCCAAGGACAACTCTCTTGTTGCTGTGGGTTTTTTACGTGCGCTAAATAATTTCGTGTAACATACAGGGACCTCGGTTTATCATCTTATCGAAAGACTAACACCAGACCACCATTGGGCCCAAATGGGGTTTAAACCACTGCACACTTCCGACCAGACTTTTCGCTTTCATGGCAGGCGCGTTACATCCAGACCACTGATCTATCATTTATTTCAAAAGAATTCTTTTGCTGTGATGATGACAGCTTTTTCCAGCTAAATGCCAAGTGACTGACACACTTCGCTTTGTTTGGTGTTGGATGTAACTCTCTAATAATGTGCGATCCACACATAAGGAGTCGTATTGCACCAGAGGTCAATTTTTAGTCATTGACAAGTTATTAATTTGCAGTAAAAAGGCCATTCAATGCAAAAAACATATTGAAAATCGGACAATTCTGCGCAAAGTTATTACAAACTGAAATGATAGACTGCAGGTTGTGACAAAATGAGAAACGGGCAAGTTTACTTTTGTAACAGGTTGTCAGAATGAGGGCTTGGGTATTTTCAAAACACATTTAATAGCAAAAGGAATTAAAAAAAAATTATACCTTGATATTTCATTACAAGGTAGAATAACAGATATAGTTTAATAATCGATCAAAATTTCGAAATCGACAACTTGACCCCCACCTGCCTTTAATGGCTCCTAGCACAAAATTGGGTAATGTGCTAAGCGACTCATTTAGTGGTGGAGCGTCACCTATATATACATGATTATATATATATATATATATATATATATATATATATATATATATATATATATATATATATATATATATAAGCTGTCAGCTCCTTGTTGCTCCAGATGGATTTGCACATCACGTGGTTCTTTTCTGAATAAATAAGCATCTGTTTAAACAAAACAAGTAAACAAGCAAGCAAGCGCATACACA
Organism: Stramonita haemastoma; assembly: GCA_030674155.1. NCBI lineage: Eukaryota > Metazoa > Mollusca > Gastropoda > Neogastropoda > Muricidae > Stramonita > Stramonita haemastoma. The sequence continues at coordinate 9,510,370 of CM060333.1, forward strand.
CGTACAAACAAACACAAACACATACACACGCACGCATGCACACACACACAACACACACAATGCATACGCGCGCGCGCGCGCGCGCACACACATACACACACGCATACACGCACACGCACACACACAGTGACGAAGAGAGACAGACAGACAGACAGACAGACAGAGAAGAGAGGGGTTGGAAGGATTTGATTGATTTGATTGATTTGATTGATTTATTCTTTTATATCGAGGATAATGGGATAAGCACTCTTGTGCTTTTTTACATCCAGTCCCCGTGTGTACGCAGTTTTGTAAATGTCATATGTTCCCACCGGCACACGATGGCCTACTCTTACGAAAAGCGGAACAGGATTTATTTAACGTGTGCGCAAGATGTTCTGCGTGCGTTCGCACACGGGGCCTCGGTTTAAAGTCTCATCTGAAGGACTTTTTGGGAGAGTGGAGTCAGCACTGATGTTAACTCCAGGAGAAAAATCTCCTCGACCAGATTCGAACCCGGGTCTTCAAATTGCCAGCGCAATGTTCTGACCACTAGACTATCCGAGAGAGAGAGAGAGAGAGAGAGAGAGAGAGAGAGAGAGAGAGAGAGAGGAGAGAGAGAGAGAGAGAGAGAGAGAGAGAGAGAGACGAGAGAGAGAGAGAGAGAGAGAGAGAGAGAGGAGAGGAGAGAGAGAGAGAGAGAGAGAGAGAGAAACTAAACAGACAAGCAGACAAAATAAAATAAAATAAATAATTATAATTCAAACAAAACGCCAGTTACATTCAACCTTTTTATGTCTATTTATTGCATAAAGAATGACCAAAAAAGAATCAATCCAATGCTACAGGAGAACGGGTTATATCATCATCATCAGAACATTTCCAAGGCCTTGCTTGTTGCTTTCAGCTAACAGGTGAAGCATTCACAGAGAACCATTCTACAACCTGGAGAAGAAGATGAAGGAGAGAAGAACAAGAAAAGCACCAGTCATATTATAGCCAGTCAACCGGAATAGCCACAATCTTGACAAAAAGTGTGGAGTAGATCATTATTATTAGCGAGGGCACGTATGTATTAATAACAACCATCAACAACAAAGCACATTGACACGTGCTCATATTTTAAATCATCATAGCGAGAAAAAAAAACAAACATAAAACATAAACTCGATAGCCTACTGCCTAAAATTCTAACAAAGCTATTATTATACACTAAAAATTTCAAGGTCTCAAGAATGTTTGCAAATTAAAACATTTTTTTTCTCATTCCTTGGCTAGAGCTCCAAGGTTCACCAATGGTGAGATGTATGAGTGTGCGACCTTTTTTTTTTTTTTGATCCACTCTTACGATAGCCGCATTCCGTCTTCTGGAATACGATTGGGAATTGAACTAGGACAGTCTGAGGTGCACCCTACTCTTTCCGACTTTCAACTGTCGTGGGGTGTTTTACGTGCACATGTCCATAAGCACACGGGTCTGACTGGTTTTTAAAAAAAAAAAAAAACCTCCACCGAAAAACTTGACATTCAGTTCGATTTTCTCATCAAACTTGGAATAAAGGGCAGTCCAGCTCCCTTCCCACTATCCCCTTATGACAAGAACGGGCGTCTCGCTTATCACAATAAACCTTTGTCATTGTCAGAGAGAAAAAAAAGGGGGGAGGGGGGAGGGTAAAAAGGCAGACTCAAACCCAGAACCTCACGGTTTACTTGTTGGGCAGAGGGAGCGTCTAAAACCGTCCTGCCACCTTCCTTCTTCAATAAAAATTAATAAATGAGTAACAAGCATTGCTTATTGGAATAAGCTCAACATCAAATTATGCCGTCTTGAACAATTTTGTGAAAAATCAGAGCAACTTTACGATGGGGAGGGGGGGGGGGGTGGAGCGGAACAAGAACAAATGATAAACAAAGCAGTTGAAAACGAGAAGCAAGCTGACCGAAGCTGGGCTACATAAATTATTATCCTCACCAGTCTGTGACAATGTTTCGTGCTGTTCGCCTTCCCGCTTCATTCCGTGGGGTTTATAGCTCTTGTAGGCACCCATCAGTCTCGGAAGACTATGGGGTTGCGCTCTAGTCTTTTTAGAGCACAAAGCCTGGGTAAGTAAGTATGGAGGGCAAACTGTTACCCATGCAGCAGACCCCCCCCCCCCTCCCGTCTCCACGCCACTGGAATGGTCCAATGGAAAGGCAATGACCGATACGAATGGTTCAAGTGCCGTCACAGGAGCCGCCAGAACGTTGCCATATAGGCTACAGCCCTTGGGGTTTCCCCAACTCCCCGACTAGGAAAGCATATCAGGGTTGTTCACACATCGTTCAGATTCAGTGGCTCCATCACCCTTCACTTGAACTTCAAACCCAGCACCACCTAATCCCTTCCATATCCAACACCATCAACCTGGGGGGGAAATATGACAGCCCGTGATTTCATTCCTGAAGGCTAATAAGAACCCAGCCATGCTTTGGGGATGACTCTTTCCAATGAACCTGTTTACCTGTATGCTCATTTGCTATGGCAGCACAACAACTACCCATCCCAGCAAAAGATAACGTGTTCGGCAATTTTGCAAAACAAACAATAAACAAAAAAACAATAAGCAAAAAGCAATAAACAAACAAACAATGAACAAACAAACAATCTTTTTTATATATATAAATCAGTCTGCAGGCAGATAAAGAAAACACTGTTCTATGGCAACACTGGGGATGGGATAGCTCAGCGGTCAGAGCACTCGCTTTCACCAAGCTATCAGTACAGTCCCCCAGTCCACCCAGCTGTAAATGGGTACCTACCTACCCTCTTTAGGGTCAGGGAAGGTAAAGTAGCGAGGGCGCCGCCCTCACTATGCTGGTCCCTAGAGAAGCTGAGGTCTCTGATGCCTCGTTACCCTACGACCACATACGTTTAGGAACACTTTTACCTTTACTTTGTTATGGCAACACACCTTCAATGATGACAGCAATCAGTATATAGCGTAGAACATTTTTGACAGCGTTTTGTGAAAAGCGCAAAACTACAAGTATGTAAACCATATCCATAGGGAATGATAATCATCTCTTCAAAAAATAAAATCATATCATCATCATCATCATCATCATCATCAAAAGAACTCTGCCTTTACAGCAAAACAAATCATGAAAATTGTATTTTCCTACTGTGAAAATCTGTGTGTCTGTGTCTGTGTCTTGTCTGTCTGTCTGTCGGTGTCTGTGTGTGCGTGTGCGCACGCGCGTAAATTTGATGGGTTTTTTTTTATACTGTAGCTAAATATTGCTTCAAAAATGTACATCTGTCCTATGCTATATTCACATCTAACAGATAGCATGCAACCATCTAAAAAAATATATTCTAAATCAGACAAAATCGATATTAAAATAATATTAAAAAAACATGGGTTCACTTTCTTACTACAAACTTGTTATTTTTTTAAGTTGACAATCCCTCCACCTGCATACATACACTTGTTCTCGCAGATAAGGTAAGGTAAAGATCGGCTACTGATTAGCGAATTTAAGCCAGTAGTGATTTGGGGATAAAGTCACCTTGAGGGGAGAGAATCCACCTCGTGATCTATCTAACAAATTACTGATGCTGTGTTCCAGTCTCGAGAAACGGTCATTGAAGGGGGTTACTTCCCCTGGAGCACTGACTTAACTTTTCCCTTGAATTAAGACAATGAACTTGGATATAAGACTGATTTGCAGAAGTTCATTCACTTGAATAAGACTTTATAAAAAAAATGGTAAGACTATTATCAACTTGGATAAAACCATAAACTGAGATCCTGTGTACAAATGTACCATAACTTCTTGTGCACACACTAAAATACTTATCCTTTTTTGTGGAATATTAACCCATTATTTTATTCACCCTGTGGGGATGCCAGGGGACCTATCAGTGTAAACAGCATCCCCACCTTCTGGAAATCCTGTGTCCGGAATTTCCCTCTTTTCTATCCTCTCTTTGTTTCTGCCTTGTTTCTTTTTTTCTTCCTGTCACCTCCTTCTTGTCTATTTTCTGCCTTCTTGATTTATTCTCCTGCCTTTTTTCCAGATCAAACTATAACAATTCTCTCCCACGCCGAAGTCAGATGCGCTAGGCCTGACCTGTCAGGCGCTTAACGTAAGTGCAACGCGTTTTTGCTTATAATGTGACAGACAACAATAGTTTTTGTCTGAACGTTCGACGAAAAATGGGTATAGAAATTACGAGGGTCTTTTGAAAAAATTCTGCCAGGGAAACCATGTTCTGCAGAAATACAAGTTAAAGCAAAAAAGGAAGAGACACGAACAATGGATGGCACGTATGTAACTATGGACGTTCGTTGTCCCTGAGAGGGCAAGGTAGTTCCAATTTCATTCAGAGAAAGATGCTTTGTTGAGGAAAAAAAAAAAAAGGAGTGGAGGAAAACAAGTGTAGGTAACCACTAACAACTTTTTCAAATCATTTTGAAAATGATTTATGAAAGATTCAATTTTAAAATAAAATAAAAAATAAAAAAGGGGGGGGGGGGGTAAAGCTGCTATGACTGCAGAAATGAATGTATGATTTATAAAACACATTCTTTACGTTTCTCGGCCACAGCTATGAGGTTCACCAATGGTGCGATTTTTGTGTGTGTGATCGACCGTTCCCTCCCTCCCCCCTCTACCCTCCCACCCACCCCAAATACTATTTAGGTAGCCGCAGTCTGACTTCGGGGACAAAAGGCATATAAACCTTCACAGATAAAGGCGTGATATGAGGAAGCAGAATCTTGCACAGCTGGTGGGATCGGGCGGTGGCTGGAGTGGACCAAAAAGAGCACCAGCATCATCAGGATTTACGATGGATGACAGATCATTGACAATGTGGGTATCTGCTCTTTTAGTGCTGTGAGCAGGCCTGTATTCAGACTAAAATTTAGTGTAGGCCTAATATCATTTGTCAATAACTGTTCGTCTATTTCATTTGCAATAGGATGAACGTATGTGAAAGGCCTCATGCAGGGTGAGATTTATTTCAAGGTTTTAGGATTTAAACCAGGCTTCTTCAAGAACGGAATGATAAAGGCTTTTTTTTCCTAAATGTTAGAAGTACATTTCAAAGGTTCAGACTGGTCACATTTCCATAAACTGGCTGGAAAAATGTCCAGAAATTTGAGAACTAAGCTCATGGGAGCAGGATCTAAAGCAGAGAAGGAAGCTGGCTTTCAGGATCTGTTTGCGAACTGGGTCTCGGTTAAGCAGCTGGAACTAAGGACAGCCTGATGGGTTGTGTGATCAGAAAATCATGTACAAAGTCACGTCTGTCTTCTATTTATTTTATTTTTTTTATTCTTTTATATCGAGGATAATGGGATAAGCACTCTTGTGCTTTTTTACATCCAATCCCCATGTGTATGCAGTTTTGTAAATCTTGTCATCTTTTCCCACGGCACACGATGGCCTACTCTTACGAAAAGCGGAACAGGATTTAACCTGTCTTCTGTCAATCCTAGTCTGATCTGGGCAGTTTTGTCATAAAACATGAGATCTGAAAGAGAGCCAGCAGGTTTTGTTATCTTCATCTGGCAAGACTTCAGAGCAATCACACTCACTCATTCTCCAGGGACTAAATCAGAGAAAACATTTTTTTCTTGGGTTCGGGGAATTTCTGTCTGAGGCTGGGGGAAAAAAACCTAGTTGTGGTTCTTTTGCTGAATGTAACCTCTAACAGTAACAGCCTTTAGTGGTGAAAAATGTCGGTATGAACGTTTGGACCTGGTTTTCATTTTTTTTGTTGTTGTTTTGTTTTTATCTTTCAGCATATCATCGGCGGGGGGGGAGGAGGGGGTTGAGGTGGGGAGAGGAGGCGGGATAGCTCAGTGGTCAGAGCACTCGCTTTCCGTAGCCAATATAAAGCAGCATTGAGCGTGTTTGCTAATTGGATGAGTGACCGTTTGCGCACCTGGGCTTCTGTACAGTCCCCTAGTTCGCCCAGCTGTAAATGGGTACCTGCCCTCTTTAGGGTCAGGGAAGGTAAAGCAGCGAGGGAGAGGAGATGGGCGCCGCCCTCAAGATGCTGGCCCTTAGAGAAGCTGAGGTCTCTGACGCCCCGCTCCCCTACGACCACATAGGTTACGGGACACCTTTACCTTTTTTTTTTACCTATATCGTCTGGCTTGTCTATCCTATGGAGTCTGTTAACTAGGTGTAGTAGGGAGGACAAGGAACAGACCTTTCTCAGGAGCATGCTGGTCATTGAGAGGATGAAGAACAGAACTGGGAAGTTAACAAGTAAGTCCGCGTCAACTGGGGTGCAGATGAATGAGGGTGAACTCAGAAAGTCAGACTTCAACTGTGATCAACGCTTCTGATCTTCCTACTTTTCATGGCAGTATAATTATGGGGCCTTGAAAATCAGAATCCATAAAAACCAAAAAGCAGGTGACACGTGAGCAAATTATCAACAGACAATAATCACACAAGATGAATGGAACTACATCTAAAACAGACCCTCTGTTATGAGTTGGTACCTTCAAAAAAACTGGTGACAGCCTGCTTCGAAAGACTCCATAATATATGGAAATTGGTTATCACCAACAATGAACACACTCCCTACTAACAAACAGATCACACAAGCACTAAAAACAAAAGTCGCTGTTAAAGTGGAAAGTTTGTTTGCCTTTGACGGAGGAAGGGGAGGGGGGGTGGTAACAAAACCGTGTAGTCCCCACAATCGGCTAACCCAGAGCAAGGCACACTTCCAAAACATCGAAGCTGAAACAGTGTCTTCTTATACCTAGCAGAACTGTAAGGTCCAGACAACCAACAGTGCCAGCACCACCACCTCTCTCTCTCTCTCTCCAGTTTTTGCCTGTCCTCAAGAAATAACAATGCTGGGTGGGTCTAGCTCACAAATGATGGGATCATCACCATTTTTTTTGTCCTTAGGTCATATGTCACATCAGAGTCAGGCCAAGCACATATATCAAGATCATGATCTACTCACTCTTAGTTCGTGAATGTTTGAGGTTTTCTTTACAACCAGTCTAGTGTACAGTGATGGCGATGGCTGTTGGTGTTGTTGTGGTTGGAGTTGGTGGTTTGTTGTTGTTGATGGCACTGTAGGGGGAGGGGGATCATTCTGCTGACTGTGTTCACGCAGTGTAGCCCACACAGGAGGGGTGAAGAAGTGAAGGAGACAGGTGGCTGTTACACTGGCTACGTTTCCTCCCCCTTCATGGCAGGAGTTGGGCAAGGCACACCAACGCCTACCTGTCCATGAAGAAGTCTGACAAGAATATCACACAATGCGAGAAAACAAGCACACTCGCTGAGTCATCCGCTGGGAAAACTGTTGTGTTTCTTTTTCTGTTACCAAATCACCAGGAGCATTACATTATATTATACCATTGTACGTTTCGTTTTGCAGTGTTTGGAAGAAACAGTAGGACATATTCAAAGACTGGTTTCATATATTTCTGTAGAAAGAAGACACACACCCGAGAAGTGGCTGGTTTTACAAGGTGATAATATCTGTAGAAATATGATGATGAGCTCACATATATCTAGAAAAATAGAATATCGTGTATAGATTTCTTTCCTCAGTATCCATAAGAAAGCACAAAGACACTCCTGTCATAACAGATTCAGTGGCTATGAACAACTGCTGTAGTCAGATAAGACTACAACAAGACTTTTGCAGCTTTTTTCCTGGAACCTACGTGATGTAAAAGGAACCCCGATGATTCACTCATGTTCTCCTCTCATTTTCAGAGACCAAACATACTTATCTTTATGCCTTGTACCAAGAGAAAATATTGGTGTTTCTGTTTATAGAGCAAGACATGTTTCCACATTTTGGTCCATGAATAAAATCACTTCTTCCTCCAGACATATCCACAGAAATATTGATCTGTTTGAGCTTCGATGTCTCAACAAGTAGCCCAAACCACGAAGTTGCTTTTTCGCTGCCTCATCTTTCCACGCCACTTGTGTGTCCATCTGTGTTGTCTCACTGCTGCTTATCTGTTCATAGTTATTGTTTTGTGTAGAGTGTACCTGTGCCACATCCTGTCTCCATTCTCTGTTGTCTCACCAGCCACTGTCGTTGGTCTGTGGTTCTACCGTTTTGAGATGAACAGGTGGTGAGCAAGGACAGAGATCAGTGTCAAAATTCTATTCTCAGAATACCATACACTCAAGATCATACTGATCAAACTCGGAGCTGGTCATTATCACAGGGGTTGCTGGATTACAATCCATTTCTGAATCAAGGATCACAAAAGAGTAGAAAGCCACAGGTCACACTGGTCAGGGCCTGCTGTCAGGTGTGGTCACCACACTGAGCTGGAGAAGTCAGCATTACAATGGCAAGGCTAAAAGTACACAATGGCATGATGTCTACAGCACAGCATATCGCAAGGCCAGGTCACACAAAAAAGCAATTTCATAACAACAAGAATCACAAAGTTTGCCGAACAAAATTCAGATTCAAACAGCAAGGTCACAGAATTAGGAGCACTAGTGATCATGAGATTCCAGCATGTCGTGAACAGATTTTTCAGCAGACTCTTTACAGATGTGGTTTTAGACAGAAGAGTGTGACATATGCAATACCTCTCTGAGAAATCTCCAGTCTGCCCCCTGATCAAGCACACGAGATTCAAGATTCTCATCTTGTACAACAGCGACAGAAACCACAGTGTGAAGGAAGGCCAGACACTTCAGTCCATCATGATGGAGATAGATGATTAACGCCAGTAAAGCTGATCCCGAATTTTCAAACTGATCCCAGTTCATTAAAAAAATTGGAATGGTGATACGTTCAGTTCACTTTACCAGACGAAGCCAGACACTAAGAATGCTTTGTAGGTTTATACAGCCACCCTCCTGTTTATTCACAAATACGTTCAGAGATTCTTGATTTTGTCCTCCATAATTTGTGGATGACTATGTATAAAATCCATTGTGAATGAATTCTCCAATCCTGCACAGCTTCAGTGGGTAAGCACAATAAACAAAACTCGCTGCGTTGTTTAGCAAGTTAGAAGGTGGTTCGTGGAATAATAATCTCTTTGTAAAGACCCTCCTGGTACAAAGTCTTCACACTTTTTGAGTGGAATGAAATGTTGAGACAATGGACAGAACGTCAGCTGTGCCGTCTGTAAATTTTCATCAGGTGCTGAGCAATAGAGAAGTGGTGACTTTATTTTGTACAAGACATGAACCTGCCACTGTCTGCAGTTCAGTACATAACACAGCTTTCAACAGTCATTTCCGCAATTATGTCTGTCAGTGCTCTGATGCCATGGTGCAGGCTTCAGATATGTCAGAACTGTAACTGGGAGTTCGTGACGACACGGACAGCCGGTCACGCATGATTTCCGACAGACCGGACACGGAGCTGCCGTGAGCAGGCTGGAAGCTGTTGGGAGGCAGAGGCATCACGCCCGTGACCTGGGGACGCTCCAGTTTGGTGATGTGCTGGAAACAGCAGGGCTGAGAAATGTCCGTTTTCTTGGGCAGCTTGCACTTGACCCTCCTCTTGCTGTCCTGCTTCTTCTTCCTCTTGCCCCTCTTGGTCAGTGTCCCTGAACCCTCGTCCAGCTCCGCCGTCAGCTGCGTGATGTAGGAGCCAAACTCACCGGCCGCTTTACTGTCGTCAAAGCTGAGCCCCACCAGCTTCTTGACGTCCGTGGACAGCTTGAGGGTGTGGAAGTTGGAGTCAGGGCAGGAGTAGTGGCTCACGGCGTTGACAAAGTCCTTCCACAGCACAAACCCCGTGCCTTTCTCCGCCAGCACGATGGTCAGCTGCTTACTCCGGTGATGATCTCCAGAATCCTGCACCAAGAGAGGAATGCCCGTGGTCACAAACTCCCACAGGTCACTGTACTTCGACGAAGACACACTGCCATTCATCGGGGTGGGGATGGACGGAGAAGACCCTTTGGACGCTACCGAACCGAGGTAAAGGTTAGCAAGGCACCGACACACCGTGACCTCGGTCTTGTGGGAGCGGTAAAACATTCCACCTGCTGCACATCCTGATCCGTTACCCCGTCCCCCAGGCTGGCAGTCAGCGGGATGCCGCTGACGCTCTGGTACCGGGAGGTCCCCAGCAGGCCGCTCTCCCGACTGACAGAGCTGGTGAAGA
>CM060333.1:9545474-9547875 GCA_030674155.1 Stramonita haemastoma
GCATGTGTGTGTATGTGTGTGAGAAAGAGAGCAGAGACAGAGAGAGACAGAGAGAGAGCAGAAGAAGACGAGAGACAGACAGAGAGACAAAGGAGACAGACAGACAGACAGACAGACAGTCAGAGATAAAGAGACACAGAGAGAGCAAAAGAGAGAGTGACAGAGAGACAGAGAGACAAAGAGACAGAGAGACGAAGGACACAGAGAGAGAGACAGAGACGTAGGGTACATAGAAACAAGACGCAAAGACGTAGAGGAAAAAAAAGAAACGAAAACCAAATAAAAAAACGAAAAAAAATCCCAGATCATGGGGGGGAAATGACCAGGTACAGACAATACAAAGGAGCCAACACAGAGAGCTGAGTCCCTGCCTGTTCTGGCATACCATTCCTCGCACCTCCTGCTTTGTCCTCCTCCTCCTCTTCCTCCTCCTCCTCCTTCCTCCTCCTCTAGTCCGTACTATACCACTACACCAATCGATTAAACCAGTTGGACATAAAGAGCTACGACGGTGGGGGGTGGGGATGGGGGCGGTGAAGGGGAGGGGGGAGTAGATATGAAATCTACAAGCCTCCATTTCTCAAGGTAAGGTGTTAGTTAGAGGAAAAAGAATGTAGATAATAAACTATAGGCAACGTGTGTGATGTCGTTAAGTAATTGTAGTCCTAAAGTGGTCAAGCTGGACAGAAATTAAGAACTGCACACCCCCCCCCCCCCCCCCCCCCCCACCCACCCCACCTCTTCTCTCTCTCCCGGGATTGGAAACTTCGTAGAACTGCGTGCAGTATTTGGTATAAGAAATAATGTAAGCGTTCAGTTTCAAGTGCGTCTCTCACTCCGAAGTTGGATGTGCTGGGCCTGACTTATCAGGCGCTTAACGGCAGTGCAACGCATTTTCGCTCCTAAGACAGACCACAATAGGTGCTGTCTGAGCGTTCGACGACAACGAAGAAGACGAAATGCATTATTCTAGATCTCAATGTCAACGGGTCTAGATGATATTACCTTTGTTGATATTGCACATCAACATTTATCTTCGAAAACGGTCACAATCAAAGGGTTTTCAGGGTAATGTTCGAAAGTACTCTTTTATGTCTGCAGTCTCGACTGAGTTTTTGATTATGTAATAATTATATTTTTTATTGGCGTTAGTTTCCGCTGTGCTAACAGTTGTTGATATGAATACAATGTGCAAAGCTAAGCAGTGAAAAATTTCTCATTACTAAAGGACAGGGTTTGCGGAGTTGAACGTCTTATACCAGTTATGGACAGGAGAACCACTTAATGACACCACAAACCTGTACAGACAGACGAAGGATTCGCAGACGACATTGACGGAAAAGCAAAGTTGAAAACAAGCGCTAATTTGATGAAGCCAAACACTGTTTGTCCTACAGACAAATCGATTTGAAGTTGGGAGAATTTAGCCATTTTTAGTGATGAGGATTTTCATGTACATATCTATCTATCTCTCTCTCTCTCTCTCTCTCTCTCTCTCTCTCTCTCTCTCTCTCTCTCTCTCTCGCTCTCTCTCTCTCTCCCTCCCTCCTCCCTCCCTCCTTCCCTATCATATTCTCATGTATACTCTTTAATTATTGTGCCTTTTTATTATTCAAATCAAAATCATCATTGATTCTTCTTTCATTTTCGTTTCTGAATGAGTGCCTTTTTATATCATTACCTTATTATTGTATCTGTATTATTTCTTACCTGTTGTTTGATACTTGGTATGGTTTCTTGCTCTTGGTATTTGGATCATTATAATTGTTGTTGTTTAATTGAGGTTATCTTTTTATCTTGATGTTATCCCTGGAAAGGGCGGGGACTGGATGTAAAAAAAAGCATACGAGTGCTTATCTATTACCTCGAATAAAAGAGTTTGCCTTGCCTTGCCTTGCCTGCCCTTGCCTCCTCCCTCCTCCCCCTCTCTCTCTCCCTCCCTCCCTCACGCCCCCTCTCTCTCTCTTAAAGCCTAACAAAACAACAACAAAAACAACACAAACAAAATACTAGCTACTTGCTACTAATTTGGGTAGAGGGGTGCAATAGCCTATAGGTTTAATTAAAGCATACACCTGCTGACTTGACAGTAATGTAACGAAGTTAAGGTCACGGGTTCAGGTTGTCATTCAGACGCCTGGCTGGCTGTTCACTGGGATTTTCTTTCCTGTGGGTTCATATTGGTACAAATCTACTTCCCTGAGAGTACTGGGAGCATGGAGGAGGGGGGGGGGGTTCTTCCTCTCGGCTAGAGCTCCGAGGTTCACCAATGGTAAGATATTGCGTATGTGATCCTTTTGGACCACCATAAACAAGCCGCACACCTGTATAAAAAAAAAGAGCACTTTCCTTCTGTTTTTCTATAAGACTTTTATACCCACTACTAAGGCATCCACAGAAA
>CM060333.1:9547975-9552975 GCA_030674155.1 Stramonita haemastoma
CCCCGTCACGAGGCCCCGGGTGCTGTTGCCTGTGGAGTCTGAGGAGAGAGGGGGGATGAGAGAGGGGGTTGTAGGGGGGGGGGGGGGTTAGTGTGGTGTGGTGTGGTTGTCGGTGTGGTGTGGTGTGTTGTGGTGGTGTGGTGTGGTGGAGTTTTGTTGCGGTGTGGTGTGGTGTGGTGTGTTGGACTTTCGTGTTGTGGTGTGGTTTTGTGTTGTGTTGGAGTTTTGTGTTGTGGTGTGTTGTGTTGTAGTGTAGTGTAGTGTAGTGTAGTGTAGTGTAGTGTAGTGTAGTGTAGTGTAGTGTGGTGTGGTGTGGTGGTGGTGTGGTGTGGTGTGGTGTGGTGTGGTGTGGTTGGTGTGGTGTGGTGTGGTGTGGTGTGGTGTGGTGTGGTGTGGTGTTGTGTTGTTGTTGTACTGTGTTGTGTTATAGTGTAGTTTTGTGTTGTAGTGGAGTGGAGTGCAATGCAGTGCAGTGCAGTGCAATTAATCTGTGTGCAATTCAGGCTGCTCTCCCTGGGGAGAGCATGTCACCACAAGAGTACTTGACTGCATGTATAATTCTTTCCTTATCCTATCTAATGACTTTCACCATGTAAATGTGTGTTTCATTGATGGCTTGAAAGATGTGTCCTTTTCTGCATTGCTGTTTCTTCCCTTGTTTTCTTGAATCATGGATTTTATTTCATGTTGTTTAAAGCCTCACCTATCAGGAAAGTCATACTAGGGCTGTCACCTTGTTCAATTACTGCAACTCCAATGACATTCATTTCAAGTCTAAAATCAACATCACCTTATTCCTTCAAATATCCAACACTGCCAACCTGAAAAGAAAATCACATTACCTAGTTGTTGTTGTTGTGATTAAATTAATGTTCCGGTGGAGATTTCCGATTAAGGGACTGAGCAAATCCCATTACTATTATCATTTCTCTTCTTATGGTTGACAAACCAAGGCTGTGGTGAGGACACCAACCATTCCTCTTAATCTGTCAGCCCAAGTTTTTAAAAAGCATAAAAAGGATAATTAACACTTCAAAGAAATAAAAGCACATTTTCAAAATGGCAAATACCACTGCAGAATGGACATACTCTGCCCATCCCAGTGTTTACAATATCGTTGTCTGGTGGCCAGAACAAAACAATACAGGAAAAATGTCCTATAAAATCTGGAGAGAAAAAGTTGTAAAATTTGCTTGCTAAAAGGCTGTCAAAAAAGACTGGGAAGGCAGGCAAAATATATTGAAGAGGACGAGGAAGGATAGAAAGATAAGGAAACAGGCAGAAACAAAGAAAGTGATAGAAAAGGGTGTTGATCTAGTTCAAAATTTCAAAAAGTCAGGAATGGTGTTTACACTGAAAGAGCAACTGGTATTCCATTGGGGTTAATTCACCTCTGTCACTTTCTGCAATATTCTTTCTTTTTCTAAGAGTAAGAAGTAAATTGCAGACATACTCAGTTAAGCACACAGCTTAACAGTCATCAAACTGGTTTTTTTTTTTTTTATATATGTAATGTGAATAAAATAAGACCAAGCAAACCAACAACAAAAAAGTAAAAGAAATCAGATGAAATACAATTTTAAAAAAATAAAAATCACACAAACTAATGCTTGTGACTCAAACCAAAACCAATATCAAATCAAACTGAAGATGATAAAAATCATCTTTCAAACAAAGTGTCAAATTCAAACCAGTCAAACTCTGACAGCACAAACTGCATCATGCTGAATCATGAGGATCAAAGACAGGAAGGAGAATAACCGCCACCACCAAACCAACCGAATCTAAAATGCACATTACACACACACACACACACAAAAAAAAACCCACAAAAAACAAAAGGGGAATGATAATTCATGCAATCTTTTATCAAAGATGCGCAACTCCTCCTGCATTCCAGGCAATCACCATAATGACCTCCCTTTTCCATGGCACCCACAGCATCAGCATGGCTTGACACCTCTATAACCAGGTGGTCAGAATGATGCGCTCGGGATCTGCTGACTTGGGTTCGATTCTCTTTCAAGAGGATTTTTCTTCTGGAGTTAAAATCAATGCTGACTCCACGTGGTCCCCCCAAAAGTCTTTTGGATGAGACTATAAACTGAGGACGCATGTGTGAACGCTCGCAGAACATCTTACACATATGTTAAAACCTGTTCCGCTCTTTGAAGAGTAGACCATTGTGTGCCAGTGCAAATGGAGGACAAAACTGACAAAAATGCACACACACGGGGACTCAAATCAACAACTTGATGCCAATAAATGCAAAGAGATGACATAGTCCCTGTCATAGCATTTAGATGTGGTATTGTACTCTATACCATTTTCAGTCACTGCAGACTGCTCTCTGTGAAACTTGAGCTGCTCTCCCCAGGGAAAGTACATCATCACAAGAGCAGCACTACCCACACATTAAAAAAAAAAATCATTGCTGTCTACATGTATATTTGTATCCCTACATGAGTGGCTTTTTTCCCCCCAATCACAGAATTTCATCGCGACCACTCTCTTCTTGCTGTGGGATCTTTTAAACACACTAAATGTGTGCTGCACACAGGACCCTTGGATTTATTTTCTCATCCAAAAGACTAGCATCCAGACCACCACCAGTCAAGGTCTAGTGGATGGAGAGGTAGGGGAAAGGAGTTCAGGCTCATAGGGGTGGGTATTGACCCTGCACTTGCTGTTTTTCCAGGTAAGGTGGGTTAGCTCCAGAGCGCTCATCTCACTGATCACCTAAAGGCCTGCTATGAACGAGAGAGATTCCAGCATAAGCAGGTGGCCTGGGGCCAGTTAAGCCATGCTGAGCTGTGGGTGCTGACAGGTTAGGACAGGATGGGATGGGACGGGGCGGGACAGGATGGGACGGGACAGGATGGGGCAGGACATGGTGGGACAGGTCGGGGTAGGACAGGATGGGGTGGGACAGGACAGGATGGGACGGGATGGGGTGGGACAGGACAAGCCAGGACAGGGTGGGACAGGACAGAACAGAACAGAACAGGGCAGGGTGGGACAGGATGGGGCAGGGTGGGACGGGACGGGACAGGTAGGGGCCTCCTCATCGTGAGTGGTGCTGCTCACCTGACGCATGAAGTGCGGTTCCTCTGCACATCCCTAGGAATGCTACGGATAGCAACAGTGACAAAGACAGAGGGAGAGAGGACCCCAACAGAGAGAGAGAGAGAGAGAAAAGAGCAGTTTATAAACACCAAGTTGTGTGCCTTACCCACCATTCTGTGTTTACATACATGCACACAACATTCTTCCTTTCTTTCTCTGCAGGAGGGGATGGACAAGACAGAAGGAAGGGTGGAGTGGAGTGGAGTAGAGCGACAGGAGGCATCAGTGGATGTTACCAGCTTGTGCCTTTCTGGCTTACTAACTCATGGTGGAGGTTCGGAGTGTGAGTGTAACTTGTGTGTTTCTGGGGTCAGTGGTGATTCTGCCATGTCCACTTAAACTGCAGAACATCTTGAGCACACACATTAAAAACCCTTTCTGCCTTTCAGAAAAGTGAGCCATGCCAAGCCAGAAGGATCAGATGACAGCATTTAAAAATGCACATGGGTGTTTAGACAGCAGAAAATATCACACAACAACGCAGAACATAACCATACTCACACGCAAGGTGCATGCATGTCAGACACATAACAAAAAAACAACTACAGGAGACAGGTCTTTCTAACACGCCCCTGTGTCAGAAGACACAGGCAGAGAGGTGTGCGCGTGTAAAATACAAGACCTGTGACATGATGCATGGTGATCCATCCACGATTAAAAAAAAACTTACCCCTGATTCTACGTCAGCATCGACAACAAAAATAAACTGATTAAAATGAAAAGTACTTTCTAACAGTGATAACACAGCAGTGCACAGACATAGCGCATGACTCATGCTCCATCCAAAACACTGCCAGCTGACTGTCTGAATCATCAGAACGTTTTGTGCACACATTAAAACCCATTCCGCTTTATGGAAGAGTAGGCCATTGTGTGCCAGTGGGAACGGATGACAACGTTTACAATACTGCATACACATGGGGACTGGATGTAAAAAAAACCCACATAACTACTTATTCCATTATCCTCCAAAACATTTTTTTTTGTTGAAGAATCTACTTTGTCAAGAGAGCTGAAGCCTAGAAAATAAAAAAAAAACAGGTGAGTGTCACCAGCGGTGTTAAACTATCAACTGAGTGTTGCTAGACCTTGTGGATTATTTCTCCACAGCACTGGGCACACTTTAGCAGAGAATCCCTCACTTTCTGCATCCAGTAAACCAGCTGAGGGAGGCAGCACAATGTGTCTGCGGCATAAGAAATGCAACGATGTCTCTTACACTGACTGAAGACTTAGGCTTTACAAAAAGAGTCTCCTGTTTCAGAATGAATCTGTACAGCTGTGTGAATGTTAACACACACCAAAACTGTTACTGTAGACAAGGAGCTAGTTCTCGTTGAAATACTGTCAGTTAAAACACATCAAAGTGTGAGTATCAACAGTTTTAAAATCAAACCAACACCAGGAGTTGGTCAAGGTTAGTTTAGAATCAACACCCTAGCAACATGGAGTCAGAAAACTGCTTTGAACACGGAGAACACAGCACTACTCCACAGTTATGAAACTGTCAGGCTTTTGACTCAGAATACAGGCCAGAAACAGCAGGCTTCTACATTCAACAAACATTATGGTTTGAGTACGAGACAGCTGCTACTAACAACATACACACACACACACACACACACACACACACACAACACACACACACACACACACACACACACACACACACACACACACACACACACACACACACACACACACACACAACACAAACAACACACAACAACACACACACACACACACAACACACACACACACACACACCACACACACACCACACACACCCACACACACAACACCACACACACACACACACACACACACACACACACACACACACACACACACACACACACACACACACACACACA
>CM060333.1:9555475-9569327 GCA_030674155.1 Stramonita haemastoma
ACAGATCACACACATAGATCACACACATAGATCTATGCTAATGCACACAGAACATCTTGCGCACATGTTAAAAGTTGTTCTGCCTTTTGGGAGAGTGGGCCAGGCCACTCATGCTGGTAAGGACGAATGAGGAAAATATCGTAGGAATCCGTCAGTCTTGGAAGACTATGGAGTTGAGCTCTATGCTCTAGAGTGCAAAGCCTGGGTAAGTAAGTCTGGAGGGCATGCTGTTACCCATGCAGTAGATTCCTTCCCCCCCCCCCCCCCCTCGTCACCTCCATGTCACTGGAATGGTCCATTGGAAAGGGAAAAAAACATAACATTTTAAAACTGGATGTACACTGGTGACGTGTTTACACCTCATCCATGAAGTCAGGATGCAGCAACCTTCACTCACTCACTCAGTCCCATGTCCCAAAGGACGTAGGGGGGACATGAGAGAAGACGCAACGGAGATCTTTTTCCATGCTTCACGATCCTGTGTGGCTAGTAGGAGGCGTTGCAGAGGTTGGGCAGTCCAGTCTTTGATGTTGTCAACCCATGATTTCTTTTGGCGGCCTCTTCTTCTCTTGCCCTCGACTGTTCCTTGCAAGATGGTTTTTGCTAGGGTGTTGTGTCTTGTGGTGTGACCAAACCACATCAGCTTTCTCCTCTTTATGGTGGAGAGCAAAGGCTCTTGGGGGCCCACATGCTTTTTGATTTCTTCTTTCACATAGTTATTGGTCTTGTGTTCTTTGTATGATATAATTTTGAGGAGTCTTCTGTGGCACTTGTTCTCGAATGCTTGGATTCTTCTCTCTAACTCTGCTGTCAGAGTCCATGATTCACAGCCATATAGGAGGATAGATATCACGAGGGATTTGTAGAGGTGGTATTTGGTGCAGAAGCTGATGTTGTTGCTTCTGATGATCCTCTGGAGTCTGACTAGAGCAGATGTTGCTGTTGCAATGCGAGCTTTCACCTCATTGTTTGATGTGCCATCTTTTGTTAGGATGGAGCCTAAGTATTTGAATTGGCTCACCTCTTCCAATATTTCTCCATTCATCTTTATTTCCGTGCTGTCATTACTCGCGCTGTTGACCATGATCTTCGATTTCTCTGTACTGACCTCCATGCCGTATGCGCTCGCTCGATCTGTTAGACTGTCTGTGAGGATTTGCAGTTCTTGTTTGCTGCTGCCCATGAGGTCAATGTCATCTGCAAATCTGAGGTTGCAAAGGGGTCTTCCACCAATGGAGATGGAAGTGTGGTGGTTTTGCAGTGTCTCTGTCATGATGTTTTCGAGGAAGAGGTTGAAGAGTACAGGTGAGAGAAGGCAGCCCTGGCGGACTCCAACCGTGGTCTTGAAGAACTCGCCCACGTGATTGTTCATGAAAACTGCACTTGTTGCATTCTCATACAGAGCCTTGATGACTTCAATTAGGCAGTTGTCAATGTTGAAGTGCCTGAGTACTTGCCAGAGGCCGTCATGCCATACCCTGTCAAAGGCCTTTTTGAAGTCTATAAAATTGTGGTACAAGTCTTTTTGGTGTTGGAGATGCTTCTCTATCAGAATTCTCAGGTTGAAAATTTGTTCCATTGTGCTGCGTTTTGGTCTAAAGCCCGCTTGTTCTTCTGCCAGGAGTTTTTCTGCTTGGTTTTTCAGTCTGTTGAGGACTACCTGCAGCATGATCTTGCTAGGATGGCTTATGAGACTGATGGTTCTGTAGTTCTGACATTGCTTGAGATTTCCTTTCTTTGGCAGGGGTATTGCAAGAGACTGTGTCCATTCTTTTGGCCATTCTTTGGTGTCGTGGATCTTCTGACAAAGATCTGTGAATCGCCTTGCTGTTTCATTCCCTCCCTTTTTTATGAGTTCAGCTGGGATGTTATCGATTCCAGGGACTTCCCCTTCTTCAATTATTTAATAGCTGTGTCTACTTCACACCTTAGTATTGGTGGGTCTTTATCTTGGTGTTCAGGGGGTTTGTTGGAAACTATGTTGGTATCTGGGCGTAGTGGGTAGTTATACAATCCCTCACAGTATTCTGTCCAGCGTTGGAGGATGGCATTGTTTTCCGTTAAAAGATTTCCTTCTTTGTCTTCAATAACAGAGGCTTTAGGCTGTGTGGTTTTAGTTAGTGCTTTCAGAGTGTTGTAAGCTGTTTTGCTGTTTCCCTTGGCCAATCCATCTTCGATGTTGTTGCATTGTTCTTCTATCCACGCTTCTTTGGCTTCTCTCATCTTTTTCCTCACTTCTCTGTGGCTATCCATGTACTTGTTGTTGGCTTCTTGACTTGTGAACTTTTGCTTCTTAAGTTCTCTTCTTTTGTCGCAGAGGTCAAGAACCTCATTTGTCACCCAGGGTTGTTTCTTTGTTCTGCTTCTGCCTAATGTTTCTTCTGCTGCTGTCGTTAGCACTTCTTTGATGTTGTTGGCTAGTGTGTTCACATCATTGTCAATGGCTGTGAGTGCGGCGAACTTTCCTCCAATGTTGGCTTGGAAGATCTCAACCACTGTTGGGTCTTTGAGTTTTTCCACGTCGAATCTTATGCGTGGGCTTTTTGGCTGTTGCAACAGCAGCAACCTTAGTAGGGGACAAAAAAACGGTCATATACATAAAAATCTCACCATCGGTGAACAAACCTCAGAGCTCTAGCTGAGGGACAAACAAACAAACAACCCCTCCCCCCCAAAAAATCATCATTATTTTCATGATAATCATCATCATCATCATCATCATCATCATCATCATCATATTTTCATGACCATCAACATCATCATCCTTATTATTTTCCTCCTCCTCCTCTTCGTCATCATCATCATCACCACCACCATCATCACCACCACGAATCAGTCGTCAGACCAGCCCTGGTTTCCCTCACCTCCTGCCCTGGCTGTCCTTGAAGACGATGGGTTTGGTGAAGGAGATGGGTCTGGGGCTGCAGAAGGTCACTTTGCAGGGCACACAGCACGGGTCGATCTGACCGTTGTCCCCCAGGCACTGCTGGATTTCTGAAACAGTGATAATAATAATAATAATAATAATAATAATAATAATAATAATAATAATAATAATAATGATAATAATAATAATAATAATAATAATAATAATAATAATAATAATAATACATGGAATTTGTATAGCGCTATATCTTGTAAAAAACAAATCAAAGCGCCTAGGATTTTACTGCCGGCGTTTTTACCTCTCTGCTGTCCACGTTTGTTCTTTTTAAATTTTATTTATTTATTTATTTATCTATTTATTTGTCTATTTATTCATTTATTCTTTTATTTTGAGGATAATACAACAAGCACTCATGTGCTTTTTTACATCCAGTCCCTGGTGTGTGTGTGTGTGTGTGCGTGTGTATGCGTGTGTGTGTGTGTGTGTGTGTGTGTGTGTGTGTGTGTGTGTGTGTGTGTGTGTGTGTGTGTGTGTGTGTGTGTGTGTGAGTGTGTGGGGTGTGTGTGTGTGTGTGCATGTGTGTGTGTGTAAAGTTTTGTCAATTTTGTCATCTGTTCCCACCGGCACACAGTTTACTCTTCCGAGTAGTGAAACAGGTTTTAACATGTGCGCAAGATGTTCTGCGTGTGTTCACATACAAGACCTTGGTTTATAGTCTCATCCAAAGGACTTTTAGGGGGAGTGAAGTCTGCACATATGCAAAATCTCACCTTTGGTGAACCTCAGAGCTCTAGCTGAGGAACACACACACACACACAAAAAAGTCAATATATCTCATTATTGAAGGACAGAAATAAGCACACATTATGCTTTTAAAAAAAAATCCTGTCCCTAATGAATTTTTAAAATAATTTTTCGAGAAGGGTGAAAGGAGAGTGGTGTCCCCTACCGTTGCCTTGTGGGAAGGTGACCTTGACAGGTTTGATGACCTCCCCATCCTCACATTCTATCGCAGGGGTCTCCACCGTCAGTTCACTGGCACTGCACATAACGATGATAATGAAAATGATGATGATAATGATGATAATGATAATGATGATAATGTATGGAATTCACATACTGCTGAATCCTGTAGATCAGACAAAGCAAAGCACTTGCATTCCAATCATTCACATGCATGCAGCTATTCATGATTTTTTTTTTCAAGTCAAAACTTTTATTTTCAACCATTCACGACTAAGATTACACAGACAGACACAGACAGACACAGAGACACAGAGACACACAGAGACACAGACAGACAGACAGACAGACAGACAGACAGACAGACAGACAGACAGACAGACAGACAGACACACACACACACACACACACACACACACACACACACACACACACACACACCCCCTCCCTGCGCACGCACACACACACACACACACATACACACACATAACACACATAACCCCTCCACACACACACACACACACACACACACACACACACACACACACACACACACACAACACACACACACACACACAACACACACACACACACAACATCACACACACACACATACACCCCCCCCCACACACACACATACACTTCCCCCCCCACACACACAACCCCAACCCCCCCTCACCCACATACAAACACCCCACCCCCACCCCCCCACACACAAATCAAACCAGCCCCAGACAGACAGACATGCTCAGCTCAGCTCAGCTCACCCTTGGTACTGTGAAGCCAGGATGCTGAATTCACAGTGGACATCAGTCAGCAGGGGCACAGGGGTCAGGCAGATGCCAGGAGGATCGAACCAGACCTTGGGCTCCTGCAGGTGACCCATGATGTGCAGCATCTGGTAGGGCTTGTCCCACTGCTCGTGAATCACCACCGGCACCACCGCCTCGTACACACCCGGCTCCTCTGTGAACAACACACAGCACCATTTTTGTTGTTTTCTTCTTCTTTAGTTTGTTTGTTTGTTTGTTGTTTGTTTGTTATCACACACACAACACACACATACTTCCCACAATCCTCATCGCTCCCCCCCCCCACATGATCACCACCAACACCCCCCTCATGTCTCCCCCCCCCCCACCCCACACACACACAGAGTAACTAGGACAGAAGACCATGGTGACAGGGCCTGATCAGGCTCCAGCTCTTCCCCCATATACATACACACCCACACATACACCCCCCCCCCCCCGACCAACCCCCCCTACTCCCTCCCTCCAACCACCCACCATACCACCCCCATCCCACACCCAACCCACACACACAGTAACCTACTAGGGCAGAAGACGATGGTGACAGGCAGAGTCTGACAAGACTCCCACTCTTTCCCTATATACATACACATACACCCCCCCCCTACTCCCCCACTCCACCCCCACCCCCTCAACCCACACACACACCATACCCCCACAACCCCACAACCCCCCCCCCCACACACACACAGTGCACAGTGACCTACTAGGGCAGAAGAATATGGTGACAGGCAGAGTCTGGCCAGGCTCATATACACCCAACCACCACCCCCTACTCCCCCCCCCCCATCCACCCACCATACCACCCACCATACCACCACCACCACCACCTCCCCAACACCCCCCCCCTACACACACACAGAGTGACCCACTAGGGCAGAAGACGATGGTGACAGGCAGGGTCTGGCCAGGCTCCAGCTCTCCCTCGATGCCGTTGTTGGAGCCGTCCGAGATGAAGGGCACTCCCGAGGAGTGCAGGAACTTCAGCACCCCCTCCTCCATCGCCTTCCCCACCGCCCGCAGGTCAAACCCCCACTTCAGCTTGGCCCCGCTGTTGTTCACCAGCACTGTCGACTGTAACAACAACAACAACAATGACAACGATGAGAATAATGATGGTTCGTATGTACTGCTGTGACAACAAGAAGAAGAATGGTTCGTATCATGTACTGCTGTGACAAAACGGGTCAGATTCATGATGTTAAGAGTATTTGGGTTGGGTTGGGTTGTGGTGTGGTGTGGTGTGGTGTGGTGTGGTGTGGTGTGGTGTGGTGTGGTGCGGTGTGGGTGGGGTGGTGGGGTGGGGTGGGGTGGTGGTGGTTGGGTGGTGTGTGGTGGTGTGGGGTGGTGTGGTGGGGGGGTGTGGTGTGGTGTGGGGTGGTGTGGTGTGGGTGGGTGGTGTGGTGTGTGTTGTGTGGTGGGGTGTGGTGTGGTGTGCTGTAATGCATGTGTGTGTGGTGTGGTGTGGTGTGGTGTTCATGTGTTGAATGCTATGTGTGTGTGGTGTGGTGTGGCGTGTGTGTGATGTGTGTTGTGTGTGTTGTGTATGGTGTGGTGTGGTGTGTGGTGGCGTATTGTGGTTTGTGTGTGGGTGTTGTTGTTGGTGTTGTGCATGTTGTGTGGTTTGGTGTGGTGTGGTGTGGTGTTGTTCTTTTTTTTTTTTAAATTCTTTTTATTTCAAAGCACTTCACGACACCACACTATACTACACCACATTACACCACACTGCACCTCACCACACCTCACCACACCACACCACAATACAAATACACTAAAATCATCAGACCCATTTGTCAGGGGGTGATATGGGTGGGTGTATATGTATATGGTGTGGTGTGGTGGGGGTGTGGTGTGGTGTGGTGGTGTGGTGTGGTGTGGTGTAGTGTGGTTTGGTGTGGTGTGGTTCAGTGTGGTGTAGTGTGGTGTGGTGTAGGGTGGTGTGGTGTGGTGTAATGTGGTGTAGTGCGGTTTGGTGTGGTGTGGTGTGGTGTGGTGTGGTTTAGTGTGGTGTGGTGTAGTGTGGTGTGATGCGGTGTGGTGTGGTGTGGTATGGTGCGGTGTGGTGTGGTGTAATGTGGTGTAGTGTTGTGTCATGTGGTATTGGTTCTGAATTAGTATTTGTTACAGCACCCAGTTTTTTGTTTTAAAGGAGAGATACAAGAAAAAACACCATTGTTAGTTTTTCTTTCCCAAGAATACACACCCAAACCACAGCAATTTGTCAGTGTTATCATGTCCACAGCCCATAGTTTAAAGGAGATGATCCCAACACCAAAGTGGATACAGTGCAGAGTGCAAAGACAGGAGTACACAGTGCATACAGGACAAGCCCAGTGCTTGCAGGAGACAATGATGACAACAGCAACTCCTTTTCCCCCCTATTCTTCAGCTAGAGTTCTGAGGTTTACTAGAGGTGAGATTTTGTGAAAGCGACCGGTTTTGGTCCACAATGATAAGGTAGCTGCATTCCGACCTCACAGATGATGTCTAAACAGGACACCATTGTGCATGAAATGTTTCAGTTCTGTCATCTGTTCATACCAGCTCAGAATGGCCTGCTTTTCCTGAATGCAGTACAGGTTTTAATGTGTGCGCACATTGTTCTTTGTACGCTCACACATAGGATCTCAGTTTGTAGTCTCCTTTTTTGGGGTAGTGAACAGCCCTGCTGTTAACTCTAGGGAAGAAGTCCCCTCCAATGGGTGCCTCAGTGGTGGTTGAACCAAGGCTGTCTGGTCATGATTTCAATGCCCTAACCACTAGGCTATCCTGCCCCATGGGTGACAAGTTTCAAAATCTCTCGCAAATAGGTCAGCTAACTGAGAACCGCATGTTTCATCTGAACAAAGATGGCATCAAAGTAGAAGAAACTGACAGAACTCCTAAACGTTGAGATCCAGTAAATAACTGGTTCACAAATCTTGTTCATTTCTCATGTCAACTTCAGCCTTTCTCAATCTCTGATAGGTTCTGGAAAAATAAACTATCGAAAAAATAAACAACCCAAAAAACAACAACAAAAAAACCCACAAAAACCCTTGGAAATACCAATTACCAAACACCAGTTCTTAGAAAAATATGGATGTTGACAAAGTGAACTGTATATCTATTTTCAATCACCGCTCTTTGCATAACTTGAAATTCTAAAGAAATGAATTGTTATAACCTAGATGACAAACAATCAAGGTTGTGGTATGCCTGAAGTAATGATCAACATAACTCAACCCAGACCACAGTGCTAGCTAGCAAGACATTTTCCTTTTTTTTCTTTTTTTCTTTTTTTAAATTTTAAATCAGTAACACACTCATGTCAGAATATTATTCACACATTTTCCTTATTCTCTGTTCAAAGCAATAATCAATATACTCAACCCAGGTCACAATGCTACGTATCCATTTTCCTTATTCTTTGGCTTAAAGTAATGGCACATCCAACTTAGGTCACAATGCAGTTTAGACATTTTCCTCATTCTTTTCACCCATCTCTGAATTAAATGTGTCACTTCTTCAGCCAGCCAGCCAGCCCTGCACATCCCTTAAAGAGCCGTTGGTAGGTTCCATGTTAGAATGTGAGAGCTGACAGACTGTTACATTTCTGTCACTGGCTAGTTTCACCATACACAGCCCATGCATGTTCTTTTACACTATTTGTTGACAATGTTAGCTTACAAAACTTGACCCCAAACAAAGTTCTAGTAGACACCCCCCCACCCCCCTCTTTTTCCCTCCCCTCTCCCATTCCTATCCCTATGGTTACAAATGTGACCCAAAATGCCCAGAGATACTGATACACACAGCATTCTGTCGAAGCTCGGAAGTTCATAATGGAATGTGAACAAGGTATGATTGGAATGTCTTCTTCTTCTTCTTCAGCCTGCGGACCAACACCTCTTCTTCTTTGTCATCTGTTTTCACCAGCATATAATGTGCGTGTGTGTGTGTGTGTGTGTGTGTGTGTGTGTGTGTGTGTGTGTGTGTGTGTGTGTGTGTGTGTGTGTGTGTGTAGGTTGTAGTTTAATTTAAAGTGTATTCACACTTGGCATTATGTGTGTGTAGGTGTGCGTGCGCAAGTGTTCAAGCTACAGGACTGATAATTTTCTGTGTGCATGAGCGTGCACATGCATGCACACACACACACACACACACACACACACACACACACACACACACACACACACACACACACACACACACACGTACTTGTGTTTACACACGGTATATACCACATAGACCATGCCGTACGTGTGCCACGCAGACCTGCCAACGTGACACCCCTAAAACATTCCAAACTTTTCAAGAGGAACATTCCAAAGGAGACTTCCGAGCTTCGAACATAGAACCGCCCCCCCCCCCCCCCCCGCTCCCCCACCAGCACCACCCCCACCCCCACACACACAGCAGTGCAGATCACTCTAACATGAAAAAGCAATCAGCAAGCATGACTCACCTTATCATTGTGCTGCAACAACAACAACAACAAAACAGTCACCATGCATTTAACCACAAACTCAAACGGTTATCAAAAGACAACCAACACCAATGCTGCAGAAGAGAAGAAATAAAACAACAACAACAACAACAACAACAACATTATAAGCCATGCCTTCAACTGTAAGCTTCGCAAAGCTGATTGCGTAACACACAAAAACTTAACACATCTAGTGATCAAAAATGTTTACTGTACTATTTTGGGTCATATCAGATGCTGTGATACAACTCTGTGTGGTGTGTGTGTGTGTGTGTGTGTGTGTTGTGTGTGTTGTGTGTGTGTGTGTGTTGTGTGTGTGTGTGTGTGTGTGTGTGTGTGTGTGGTGTGTGTGTGTGTGTGTGTGTATGTGTGTGTGTGTGTGTGTGTGTGTGTGTGTGTGTGTGTGTGTGTGTGTGTGTGTGTGTGTGTGTGTGAGCATGTGAGTGTGAGTGTGTGTGTTGTGTGTGTTTGTTTGTGTTTGTGTGTCTGCATGTGTAAGTGTGTCTGTTGTGCATGCATGACAGACCCCACTGCATTCACTGTGACTGACTGTACAGCCACAACAACCCATATCAACCAGAAACAACATAACAACAACAACCAACCGATGTCATGCCAAAACCCCAATACTGCTGCTGCCAACAGACACTTGCCTTAAGAAACTTCTTCAAACACAGTGCTGCTGACTGTCTCACCGGTCACGACACAAGCCAACACACATCAACATTTGTTGTGACTGTCTTCAGATATAAGGTGTGGTGGTGAAAGCACTCCTTTAATCAAGAGGCTAGATCTCTGTTTAAGTGTCATATTCTGTGTCTTAAGTGTCATTCTTTTAATTCAGAGGCTGGGTCTCTAAGTTTCATATTCTACGTCTTAAGTGTCACTCTTTTAATTAAGAAGCTGGGTCTCTGTTTAAGTGTCATATTCTATGTCTTAAGTGTCACTCTTTTAATTAAGAAGCTGGGTCTCTGTTTAAGTGTCATATTGTATGTCTTAAGAGTCACTCTTTTAATTAAGAAGCTGGGTCTCTGTTTAAGTATCATATTCTATGTCTTAAGTGTCACTCTTTTAATTCAGAGGCTAGGTCTCTTTTCAAGTGTCATATTTTATGTCTTAAGTGTCACTCTTTTAATTCAGAGGCTAGGTCTCTGTCTAAGTGTCATATTCTACATTTGTTGCATTACCATCAAACACCTGACAAAGTCAAGCCCAGTGCATCCGACTTTGGGAAGGGTGAGATCTGTTTATCATTTTTTAAAGCCTTTTTGGAAGGACAGGCAGGAGAATGGACTTAGAAGGCAGAAAATAGACAAGGAAGAGATGAAAGGAAGAAAAGGAACAAGGCAGAAATAAAGAGGTACAAAGGAGGGAATTCCTAGCACATCATTTCCTGAAGGTGGGGATGCTATTTATACTGACAGCCCCCCCCCCCACCCCCACCCCTTCCCCCTCTCCTTTCAATTCCAGGGGCCAGCTCTCTGGGAATGAATGCATGACCAGTTTTGTTGTCCATCTGCAATGTAGTGTTTGTGTGTTTCTCTACCTATTATACATACAGAATTGTCTCAGCAGAATCTACCACTATTTTCCACAACAAACACTTTTTCTCTAGTGGACTGTTCCATCAGCTACAATCATGATGATCTAACACAAACAACAACAACAACAGAAATACACCACAAGATCTACCAGCAAGCAGATCACTGCACTGCATATAAATATACAGACAAACAGATAGATAGATAGACAGCTAAGATATATAGATAGATGAACAGATACAGATAAATATAGATAGATATAGAGACATACATACATATATAGATAGACAGATAGATAGATAGATAGATAGATAGATAGATAGATAGATAGATAGATAGATAGATAGATAGATAGATAGATAGATAGATAGATAGATAGATAGATATGAATATATATAGATAGATATGAATATATAAAAATACATATTAATATATATACATATATATGATAGAAACCCCTCCCCCATCCCACACTTTCCATCAAACATGATTCTTATTGGTAACCGTAATGATACTGTAGCTAAATATCACTGATTATCTTTTCTTTTTTGTTCCTAAGATAAGATGGCTTGATAATGAGTGAAAAACCCCAAATCCCAAACGCATTGCTTCTTCACAGTACCATCTGAAAACAAAAAGTGGCTTGATGATGAAAAAAACAAAAACAAAACAAAACAAGCCAAATGCATCACTTATTCAATGTACTATCAAAAAATGAAAAATGGCTTCATGATGAAAAAAAAAAGACTTGATGATGACCTCCCCCCCCCCCCCCCCCCCCCCAAACAAAAAACCCAAATGCATTGCTTATTCAATGCACCATCAGAAAATAAAAAATGGCTTGATGATGAAAAAAAAAAACCCAAACAAAAGACCCCTCCCCCCCCCCTCCCCCCCCGAACCCAAATGATTGCTTATTCAATGTACCATCTAAAAAACGAAAATAAAAAATAAAACTTGGACCTGGACTTGGACTTGGACTCGGACTCAGACCTGGACTCAGACCTGGACTCAGACCTGGACTCAGACCTGGACTCAGACCTGGACTCAGACCTGGACTTAGACTTGGACTTTGGACTCAGACTCAGACTTCAGACTTTTACTCACCGTGGTGGCTCCCAGGCCGGTGTTGACGGACATCTGGTGGAAGTTGACGGGGAGGGAGAAGTGGATGCGGGTGTGGGAGAGCTGCAGCGGCTGGCGCAGGGCGGTGGCGATGATGTGTTTGCGGGGCGTGGACACCGTGAAGGGCTGGGGGCGGGGGTTCACGATGTGCTGGATGCCGTTCTTGTTGGAGGGGGCCGGGGGGGGGGAAGGGGGGGGGGCGGGGGGGGGCCCAGGTGGTTGATGGTGACAGGGAGGATGTGTCGTAGGCCGCCACCTGGGTCCCACAGAGAAAATGAATGAATGAATGAATAATCTTTATTTTTCAAAGGGTAACAGAGTCAGCTTTTACTTTTTTTTTTTTCATCCGGCCCTTGCCCTGATCAGGGAATAAAGCTAAGAACCCCCCTCCCTACCCCTACATACCAGCATCACCAACAACAACTGTTCAACCAATATTTTAAAAGAAGAAAACGAGAGAGAGAGAGAGTAGTTTTGTGTTGTACTGTGTGGTATTGTGTTGTATTGTATTGTACTGTGTTGTGTTGTGTTATGTTGTATTGTATTGTGTGGTGTTATGTTGTATTGTATTGTGTGGTGTTATGTTGTATTGTGTTGTGTGGTACTGTGCTGTGTTGTGTTGTGTGGTATTGTATTGTACTGTGTTGTGCTGTGTGGTATTGTATTGTCTTGTGTGGCATTGTGTTGTGTTGTATTGCGTTGTGTGGCGTTGTGTTGTACTGTGTTGTGTTGTGTGGTGTTGTGTTGTACCGTGTTCCATTGTTTGGTATTGTATTGTACCGTGTCGTATTGTGCAGTATTTAATTGTACTGTGTTGTACTGTGTTGCATTGTGTAGTATTGCATTGTATTGTACTGTGTTGTACTGTCTTGCTTTGCGTAGTGTTGTATTGTACTGTTTTCTACTGTGTTGTATTGTGTTGTATTGTACTGCTGGACGGAGGATGGCCGGATAGTTTAGATGTTTGCCTGATAACAAGGAAAACCATGAGGTTTTGGGGGTTGATTCCCAGTCTTACCCTTTCTTCCCAGTTTGGCAGGAAAACCAAACTGAACGTCAGGTCTTTCAGACGAGACTCTAAATCAGTTGGACCTGTACGCTTACAGACTTGTGCACGTCTTAAGAACCCATGACAGTAGAAAATCGAAAAGAGCAGGGAGGTGCTTCCCAACTGTCCTGGCAAAATTGGTAGGTTCAATTCCCACCTGTGCTCCAAAAAATAAGAATGCATTTACCTTAATGGTGGGACAAAAAATAACCAAATAGTCGCATACACAAAAATCTCGCCACTGGTGAACCTCAAAGTTCTGACCGTGGAACAAAAAGTATATATATATATATATATATATTATATATATATATATATATATATATATATATATATATATATATATATACATATATATATATATATTCTACTTTACTATATACTCCTTTCAAACACGGCATATTTCTCTGCATGAAATTTGGCGTGTAGAACACGCCACCCACCACAAGAGCAGTGTTAAAACTTTTCTTGTTTGGCTGTTTTGTTTTGTTTGGCTGTTTTGTTTTGTTTTGTTGCACACACAAAATCTCACCATTTGTGAATCTTGGAGCTATAGCCAAGGAGCCAAAAGAAAAAAAAATCTGAGATAGGCGGAGAGTGACACAGAGACAGACAGAAACAGAGAAAGACAGAAAAACAAGTCAGACAGAAACAAACAGAGACAGACAGGCAGACAGACAGAGATACAAATACAGAGACAGACAGACAGACTGACTGACAGGCAGGCAGACAGAGACAGACAAGAGGAGACAGCCAGACTGAGATACAGACAGACAGACAGACAGACAGAAAGGAAGTTTTAGAAGTTTTTAGAAGTCAATTTTCTGGATTTTTTTTTGTGAGGACAGGATGAAAAAAGTTGTGTAAACTTAATCTTTTACCCTCAATAAAGATCATTTTGACTTGACTTGACTTGACAGATAGACTGATAGGCAGGCAGGCAGACAGACAGGCAGACAGACAGAGACAGACAGAGATACAGACAGACAGACAGATACAGACAGGCAG
>CM060333.1:9569427-9571927 GCA_030674155.1 Stramonita haemastoma
TGTGTTTGGCTTTGTCATTTTTTTTTGTTTTCTAGTTATCTTTTTTTAAGGGGGGGGGGGGGTTATTTGTTTATACACTATTGCATTGTCGATTTTTGTTTCACTTTTGCTTGTTTAGGTCATTGTTTTGTTGTTGTTTTTTTCTCTTCACTGTTACACAATGTCCAATAATGTTGTTTTTTTTTGTTTGTGTTCGGTTCGTTATCTTCTTCTTTTTTTCTCTTTCTCCACTGTTACACAGTGTCCAGAGATTGTTCTTTTGTTTGTGTCAGTGTTTTTTTTTTCATTTTCATTTCATTTATACTACTTTATGTCACAGCAGATTTCTCTGCGTGAAATTCGGGCTGCTCTCTCTCAGGGAGAGAGCGCGTCGCCATTATTTTTTTTTCCTGTCTGCAACTGTAGTTGTTTCCCCTATCAGAGTGGCTTTTTTCTACAGAATTTTGCCAGGGACAACCTTCTTTGTTGCCGTGGGAACTTTTACGTGCGCTAAATAATGATGTATAACACACGAAACCTCAGCTTATCGTCTCATCCGGAAAAAAAACTAGCACCCAGACCACCACTCGGGGTCTAATGAATTGGGGAAAAAATATATGGCCCAAACGGGATTCGAACCACCGGCACACTCCGACCCGGAGTTTTCCGCTTTCTAAGTCAGGCGCGTTACGTTTAGACCACCATCCACGTCACCACTGTTGCACAATGTCTAATGATGGTTCTGTTGTTTCTTTGTGGGGACATGTTTCTTTGGCCGGACACAGACTGCTGAAGGGCAACCCGCTGATTGACCTGAGCAACAAAACCTTTAGCCCTATGAAACAGCTGCACTTCATGTCAGTAGCAACCTGTCTGTCTGTGTGGGTGTGTGCGGAGGGGGGGAGGGGGGGGGGGGGGGGGGGAGGGGGGGGGGGATGGGGGTGGGGGGGTAGGGGTTAGTGTAGTGTGTGGGGGGAGGGGGGTGTAGTGTTGTGGAGGGTGTGTGTGTAGTTTGTGTGTGTGTGTGTTGTATATGTGTGTGTGTGTAGTGTGTTGTGTGTGTAGTGTTTGTGTGTGTGTGGGGGGGGGTTGTGTTGTGTGTGTGTGTGTGTGTGTGTTTGTGTGTGTGTGTGTGTGTGTTTGTGTTGTGTGTGTGTGTGTGTGTGTGTGTGTGTGTGTGTGTGTGTGTTGTGTTGTGTTGTGTTGTGTTTGTGGTATGTGTGTGGGTGTGGGTATGTGTGTGTGTGTGTGTGTGTGTGTGTGTGTGTGTGTGTGTGTGTGTGTGTGTGTGTGTGGGTGTGGGTGTGTGTGTGTGCATGTGTGTGGGTGGGTGGGGGGTGGGGGGGTGTAATGTTGTGTGTGTATGTGTGTGTAGTGTGTGTGTGTATGTGTGCGTGTGTGGTGTGTGTGTGTGTGTGTGTATAGGGGAGAGTGTTTGTGTATGAGTGAGGGTTTATCCCTGCACGTATATGTGCATGTGCATGTGCGTGTATGTGTGTGTGTGTGTTTGTGTGTGTGTGTTTTGTGTGTGTGTTTGTGTGTGTGTGTGTGTGTAAATGTTTACATGGACGCGCTGCACACATGTGTCCGCCTTTTTGTCTGTATGATTATCTCTCTGTCTGGCCGTCTGCTTGTCTATTAAGTATTTACTTGTCCTTCACAGAGAGAGAGAGAGAGAGAGAGAGAGAGAGAGAGAGAGAGAGAGACAGACAGACAGACAGACAGACAGACAGACAGACAGACAGACAGACAGAGACAGACAGAGAGAGAGACAGAGAGACAGAGAGACAGAGACAGACAGAGAGACAGAGAGACAGAGAGACAGAGAGACAGAGACAGACAGACAGACAGACAGAGACAGAGAGTGAAAGAGAAAGAGAGAGAGATAAAAGGAGAGAGAAAGAGAAAGGAGAAAGAGAAAGAAAGAGAAAATTGAAGAAATGCATAATATATATATGTATATATAGATATATTTACATGTTTATGTATATATAATATTTTTTTAGATATATATATATATATATATATATATATATATATGTGACGCTCCACCACATAATGAGACGGAGTGCACATGAGGTCAATTTTAAGTTATTGACATGTTATTAATGTGCAATAAACTGGCTATCAAATACAAAAAACAGATTGAAAATCGGACAATTCTGTGCAACATTATTACAAATTGAAATGATAGACTGCAGGATGGGACAAAATGAGAAACGGGCAAGTTTATTTTAGTAACAGGTTGTCAGAATGAGTGCTTTGGTATTTTCAAAACACATTTAAAAGCAAAAGGAACAAAAATTATGCCTTGATATTTCATTATAAGGTAAATAAACAGATCTAGTTTAATAATCAACCAAAATCTCAAAATTGACAACTTGACCCCCACCTGCCTTTAAAGGCTCCTAGCGCAAAATTGGGTAATGTGCTAAGCGACTCATTTCGTGGTGGAGCGTCACATATATATATATATATATATACTATATCTTCTATCAGCATGTGTCTGTGTGCGTGCGTA
>CM060333.1:9576927-9579427 GCA_030674155.1 Stramonita haemastoma
TTCACCAATTATCAAAATTAATGTTTGTGTTTGCGACCGGTTTTTTTTGTTGTTGTTTTGTTTGGTTTGGTTTTGTTAGGGTTTTTTTTCCTACCATGATGGTAGCCGCACTCCGACGTCGATGATGTATTGTGTTGGGTATGCTTGTGTTTCCATAACTTTGCTGAACGCTGACATGAATTACAGGATCTTTCATGTGCATGTTTGATCTTCTGCGTGTATACGCCAACGGAATGAAGGCGCTGGCAGTGTGATGTTTTGTTATTATTATTTTATTAGAAATATTATTATTATTATCATCATCATCATCATCATCATGATCATCATCATCATCATCATCATCATCATCATCATCATTTTATATCGAGTATAATGGAAGAAACGCTCACGTACTTTTTTTTTTTATCCCAGTCCCCGTGCGTATGCACTTTTGTCAGTTTTTGTCATCCGTTCCCACCGGCCACCACGCAATGGCCTACTCTTCCCAAAAGCTGAATAGGTTTTAACATATGGGTAAGAAAGATGTTCTGCGTGTGTTCGCACACGGGACCTCAGTTTATAGTCTCATCCTAAGGATATTTGAGAACTGGAGTTCCTTGTACGTGTGTGGAATCAGTGACTACAAAGCTTTGACAAGTGTACAGCGTATGGCGATTTTTTAAAATTCTTTTATATCGAGGATAATGGAATAAGCACTCGTGTGCTTTTTTTCATCCAGTCCCCGTGTGTATGCAGTTTTGTAAATTTTGTCATCTGTTCCCACCGGCACAGTGGCCTACTCTTACGAAAAGCGGAACAGGATTTTAACGTGTGCGCAATATGTTCTGCGTGCGTTCGCACACGGGGCCTCGGTTTATAGTCTCATTCGAAGGTTTTCTGGGGAGAGTGGAGTCAGCACTGATGTTAACTCCAGAAGAAAAATCCCCTCGAACGGGAATCGAACTCTTGTCGTCAAATTGCGAGCGCAATGTTCTGACCACTAGGCTATCATGTCCCCTCTGTTTGTGTGAGCATGGCATCATATAGTTTGTTTACATTGTATTGTATTGTATGGTCTGCTACTTTTATCCAGGACAGACTTCTTTCTGTCAAATCCGGGCTGCTGTCCGTGGGAAGAGTGTGTCGCCACAAGAGAAGTGCCACAAGCCATCATTGTTTGTGAGGGGTTGTTGTTATTCTTGTGTGTTCTGGTTTCCATGATCTGTGGGTCTCTGTGCCCAATTTAATGGGTCTTCTCTGTGGCTCTTTATGTGTTCAGTGTTCAGTGCTCAGTGCTCAATGCGAAAGACGATATGATACTCTGTGATGATTTACATGCACTTTTTTTTCGGGAGTTTTTTTTTTTTTTTTTTTTTTTTTTTTTTGGGGGGGGTGAGCCGCAGGGGGATGGGGTTATTAATTTTCTTTTCTTTGTTTGTTTGTTTTGGTGTTTGGTTGGGGTTTTTTTTGTTTGTTTGTTTTTCCTTTGGTTTGTTTTTGTGTCATTGCTTCTCTGTGTCCGTCTTCCTTTGTCCCTGTGTTTGTCCGTGTATTTTGAATGTTTTCCTGTCTGTCTGTCTGTCTCTGTCTCTGTCTCTGTCTCTGATTGTTTGTCTATCTCTCTATCTCTGTCTCTGTATCTGTATTTGTCTCTCTCTGTCTCTCTGTCTGTCTCTCTGTCTGTCTGTCTGTCTGTCTGTCTCTGTCTTTCTCTGTCTTTCTCTGTCTTTCTGTCTCTGTCTCTGTCTCTGTCTCTGTCTCTCTCTCTTAAAAATCTGAGAGCGCTTACTAATCTCTGTGTGTGTGTGTGTGTGTGTGTGTGTGTGTGTGTGTGTGTGTGTGTGTGTGTGTGTGTGTGTGTGTGTGTGTGTGTGTGTTGTAATGGCTTTATTTTAAAGGGGGTGCAGTGGGAATAAGGACTGTTTGCGTGACTTTTTTTTTAAGAAAGCGAGTGAATGAAATATAATTCATATTGTTCCAGGAAATGGCAGTACAGTGAAAAATCAAAACAGTTATGATAGCATGTATCCTTTTTCACGAAGCTAAGTCCTGGGTGGTTGTGTTTTTGCTTCGATACAGTCTATGGATTCGATTTTAGTCGCCTTTTTATTTTATTTTTTTTATTCTTTTATTTCGAGGATAATGAAACAAGCTCTCGTGTGCTTTTATGACATCCAGTCTCCCGTGTGTATGCAGCTTTGCCAATTTTGCCATCTGTTTCCCACCGGTACACAATGGCCTACTCTTCCGAAAAGCGGAACGGGTTTTAATTCATGTGTGCGCAAGATGTTTTGCTTCTTTGAAAGTGATACAGGGCTGTATTCTTGCCAGAAGAAGTCAAACAAAACAAAAAAAAACAAAAGAAACGAGCCAGTTTCATTAGATTATCATTAAGATTTTCTATGTATATATTACGTTTATATTGCGAATGATAGCAAAACAATATTGGAAAACTGCGTGGTTTGTGCCTTGAGCTTCTTCTGGCCAAAGACTGGCTTATGGTTTGTGCTGGGCACAACTG
>CM060333.1:9586927-9601773 GCA_030674155.1 Stramonita haemastoma
ACATGCTTTTGCAGCGAACAACTCTCACGTTTCCGTGGGTTCTTTTACGTGCGCTAAATAATCATCTGTAACACACGGAATCTCGGTTTATTGTCTCATCCGAAAGACTAGCACCCAGACCATCATTCATGGTCTAATGGATGGGGGGGGGGTAGTTTTGGGCCCATACGGGGTTCGAACCACCGCACATATCCGACCCAAAGATTTTGCTTTCTAGACAGGCGCGTTACTTCTAGACCACCGATCCACCAACGTGTCTTCATTGCTGTCGACGTTGTTTTGTATTGATTAACTTAATTATTTATCTATTTCTTTATTCTTTTATATCGAGGATAATGGAATAAGCACTTGTGTGCTTTTTACGTTCAGTCCCCGTGTGTATGCAGTTTTGTAAATCTTGTCATCCGTTCCCACCGGCACGCAATGGCCTACTCTTACGAAAAGCGGAACAGGATTTAACGTGTGTGCAAGAAGTTCTGCGTGCGTTCGCACACGGGGCCTCGGTTTACAGTCTCATCTAAAGGATTATATTCTCAGGCTGTGTAGTAGCTTGACATTTTTTTTTTCAAAAGGTATGAAATGATGGCGCCTAAATAAATGTCACTGATTTATGGTTAGTTAGACTTTTCTATCAAGCGCAGTGCACATACTTTTCACTTCTACTTAAACGTCTTTCTGTCGTGTATTATGTATCATACAATTTATCTATTGTACATTTCATTTCTCATCCTCGTTCTTCAAAAACAAAATAAAAACCACTCAAAGTGGTCAGCAGTTGATACTGAATAATCTTGGAATTCATCGCATTTTTCTCTTTGTAGCGTCTGCCTCAAAAATTATGGTAGAGGTCATCAGGGGCATGATCAGTTTCCATAAACAAAAGGCGAAGTTGACAAGTTCAAGGCCAAGCAGAGCAGTATCCAATGACTTGTCGCGTAGTTTCCAACCTCTCTCCAATCACAATGCAGGTTTCAATTCAGGGGCTTTCCCACCGTACGTAGACGTCATTGTCTATATTTAACAACAGGGTTTTTATTGGTTCCAAACAGTTCATTCATAAGCTTGCGTCTATACACAAGGCGGTCTTTGTGTTCAGGCAGATTTCATTCATAAGCCTGTGTCTACACAAAGCGGTCTTTTGTGTTGCAGTGTTTAACCTAGGTCAAACCAGCCACTTCAACCAACAATAAGTGGCTGATGTGATTTGTCACAGGAGTCCTGTTGAATGAATGAGTCGTCTTTTGGCTGATGTCGCTCTAATCCAATCAATGAGTGTAGCCACACGGACTCCCTAAAAGATCCTTTTAACCAGATATTCCACCAATCACCTTTTTTTTTTTTATTTCTGGGAGAATTGGGCTTTTTCCTGTCTAATATGAGTGAAAGTGGTAAAGGTCTAGTGGGTTGCTAAGGGCAAAGGTTTTTTTGTTTTAAGGAATCTGATTTTGGTTTTATCTCATTTGTGACGCTCCATCACGAAATGAGTCGCTTAGCACATATTCCACTTTTCGGCTGAGACCATTAAAGGCAGTTAGGGTCAAGTAAGCAATTTTTCTGATTTTGATTGATTAATAAAGTATAGCCATTATTCTAACTCACAATGAATATCAAATCATAATTTTGTCTCCTCTTGCTGTAAAACAGGTTTTAAAATACCCAAGCCCTCATTCTGACCACCTATTACGATGCTAAACTTGTCAATTTCTCATTTTGTCATTTCCTGCAGTCTAGCATTTTAATTTGTAATAACTTTTCATAGAATTGTCCGATTTTCAATCGTTTTTTTTTTGTATTGTATAGCCATTTTATTGCAATTTGTTTACATGCCAATAACTAAAAATTGACCTCTTGTGCAATGCGACTCATTATGTGGTGGAGCGTCACATTTTTGTGTGATTGTTGTGGTTTTATTCCCTGTTTTAATCTGTATAGTTGCACAGTTGTAATTGAGATTTAAAACTTTATGAGGTGACAGCCCCCAATAATATGGTCTGTGTGGTTGGTGGAGCTATAAACAACATTATTAGACTGGATTGAATTGGATTGGATAAGCCCCACCGACCACAGAGGTCAGATTGGGACTGTCACCTCAGCTTGTAGAATGTTGATCTCATGAATAAATAGAAAAAAAAATAATTATATTTCTCAGAATAAAAATGTGTAGCAACTATAATATTCAGATTAACTCACTCTCACTCACTCACAGCAACTATGATATTCAGATTAAAACAGGGTATGAAATCATCTCCACTGTCCTTCCTTGTATCAACCGCCCTGGTCAACCCATAAAAGGTCAACCAACCCAGCGGGTCATCACGTTGTGGGAGAAACCACTTCGCTAACAATACATAAAAATGAGATGAAACCAAAAAATCCCAGTTTCCTTAAAACAACCCTATTGTTAGTGGATAAACTAGGACAGTCATCTTCACACGTATCAAACAGAGGGAAAAAGCTGATTCTCTCAGGAAGTTGAAAAAAATTGGTGTCCACTGACCCAGTTTCATGGTTTAGCAAACAAGTAGATAAGTTCTTCTGACTCAGGATAAACCTGTTGTGTGTATATGTGTTATCTTTTTTGCATTGTCAGATAAAGCACACAACATACATGACAAGTCACAGGTCATATGTTTTAGATAGGTAAACTGGTTATGGTTCAAAACGACACCATTCGTGATAAAGGCAAAGGCATTTGTGCAAGGGAACAAGAAATACATTCAGTAAAGGAAGAGAACATTAAAAAAAAAATTATTTCAAGAAGAACGGAATAAGCATTCATGAGCTTTTTCTACATCCATTCCCCGTGTGCATGCAGTTTTGTAAATTTGTATAAAATATATATATAAAATTGACAGCCCAGGGCTAAAGAGAATGAATAGTGGTTTAGATTTTTTCCTTTTCTTGTTTTTCGTTATTAAGCTGGATCCCCGAGGTTGACCAAAGGTGAGATTTTGTGTATATCAGACCATTTTTTACCCACTAGTAAGGTACCTGCATTCCGACTTCGGGGATGATGTCTAAACATGACACTTGTACACATGCGGTTTTTCTACAATCATACACTTTGTCATCCAACTCTACTGGTACGAAATGCAACACTATTCCGAAAGATGTTTCTGTGTGCTCGCATACAGGGCTGGCTCTCCTCCAAGAAAGACTGGATGTAAAAAAAAAAAATTTAAATTAAAAAAACCCACATGAGTGCTGTTTCCATTCCCCTTGATATAAAAGAATAAAATGAGTGACAGTAACCTGCAGTACAATTTTTTTTAGTCAGGCCATTAGATCTTGTCACATGCCCATACCAGCGTCGGTTTTTACCCATTGAGTAATGTCAGCAGGTCTATGTATACTGTGTGGACTGAGGTGCTGTGTGATTGATGGTTTGGCGCACTCTTTCCTTGATGATGTGGCCACTCTACCTGTCTCATGTTTATCAACTCGTCATAGGAGAGCATTTTATTCCCAAGCCATAGCATTTTATTCCCAAGGCTTGGATTCTGATCTTTACATCCGCTGTCAGAGTCCACGTCTCACAGGCATGCATAGTATGGATATATATGTAAATTTATACAACACGCCTACCTGCCTGCATACCTGCCTGCCTGCTTGTCTGCTTGTTTACCAACCAATGAACCAGCCAACCAGCCAGCCAGATACCATCCAACTAACCAGTTAGCCAGCCAGCCAGCCAGCCAGCCACAGAGAGAGAGAGAGAGAGAGAGAGAGAGAGAGAGAGAGAGAGAGAGAGAGAGAGAGAGAGAGAGAGTGAGAGAGAGAGAGGAGAGAGAGAGAGAGAGAGAGAGAGAGAGAGAGAGAGAGAGAGAGAGAGAGAGAGAGAGAGAGAGAGAGATCAAATCGAATTCTTTTATTTCGAAGATAATGAATAAGCACTCTTGTGCTTTTTTTTTAACATCCATTCCCCACAGAGAGAGACAGACAGACAAATGAACATGTGCGAACGCGTGCACACACACACACACACACACACACACACACACACACACACACACACACACACACACACACACACACACACACACACACACACACACACCATGAAACTTCAACAAAACATGTAAGGATTGACACAATCCGACAAGTAGCCTGATTTCGAACAATGGAACAACGAAGACCACAGACTAGAGCTACGAAACACATCCTGCAGCATTTCTATACGACAGGAAACACACACACACACACACACACACACACACACACACACACACACACACACACACACACACACACACACACACAAACGCACGTACGCACGCACGCACACACACACACACACACACACACACACACACACACACAATAGGATGACATTTTCAGAAAAAGCCATTGTATGTAGGAAACAGGAGAGCGTCCATCGGGATACAATTTGATCGAAACTGAAATTCTCATTCAGCTCTTTCTATTCATCTCTATTCAAACACGCACGCACGCACACGCGCACGCACACACACACACACACACACACACACACACACACAGAGTTCACACACACACACACACACACACACACACACACACACACACACACACACACACACACACACACACACAACAGAGGCCCCGTGTGTGAACGCACGCAGAATATCTTGCGCACACGTTAAATCCTGTTCCGCTTTTCGTACGAGTAGGCCATCGTGTGCCGGTGGGAACAGATGACATTTACAAAACTGCATACACGTACACACGGGGACTGGATGTAAAAATGCACAAGAGTGCTTATCTCATCATCCTCGATATAAAAGAATAAAAACATTTTCACACACACACACACACACACACACACACACACACACACACACACACACACA
Organism: Stramonita haemastoma; assembly: GCA_030674155.1. NCBI lineage: Eukaryota > Metazoa > Mollusca > Gastropoda > Neogastropoda > Muricidae > Stramonita > Stramonita haemastoma. The sequence goes on from CM060333.1 coordinate 9,591,757, forward strand.
CACACACACACACACACACACACACAACACAGAAGCAAAGTCTGATGATGATGATGATGATGATGATGATGATGATGATGATGATGATGATGATGATGATCATTCCACTTAATCAACACTTACTGGACTAGGCAGTCCACACTGCAGCTAGTTCCTGGTGATCTTGACTACAAAAGACCAGACAGGAAAGAAACACACTGACTGTACATGGCTTGCAGATGAAGTGTGTAGCACTGGATTCCAAGCCACTTGATTCCATGCAGGAGTTTTTTGTTCATTTGTACTGTCCCAAGGGGGCGGGATAGCCTCATGGTCAGAACATTGCGCTGGCAATTTGACGACCCGAGTTCGATTCCTGGTCGAGGGGATTTTTCATCAGGAGTTAACATTAGTGCTGACTCCACTCTACCAAAAAAGTCTTTCAGATGAGACTGTAAACCGAGGCCCCTGTAAACCGAGGCCCCTGTAAACCGAGGCCCCGTGTGCGAATGCACGCAGAACATCTTGCACACACGTTAAATCCTGTTCCGCTTTTCGTAAGAGTAGGCCATCGTGTGCCGGTGGGAACAGATGACAATATCTACACAACTGCATACACATGGGGACTGGATGTAAAAAAAAAGAGCATATGATTGCTTATTCCATTATCCTCGATATAAAAAAATAAATTTAAAATAAATAAACACACAAACACATACATACACACACAAACACATGCAATCACTCATACATACAATCACACACAAACACAAAACACACAAACACACACACAAACAAACAAACAAACAAACAAACACAGTTTACAGTTCACACACACACACACACCACACACACACACACACACACACACACACACACACACACACACACACACACATACACACACACACACACACACACACACACACACACACACACACACACACACACACACACACACACACACACACACACACACACACAAACACACACACACAGATTTGATTTGATTTGATTTGATTTATTCTTTTATATCGAAGGTAATGGAATAAGCACTCTTGTGCTTTTTTACATCCAGTCCCCGTGTGTATCCAGTTTTGTAAATGTCATCTGTTCCCACCGGTACACGATGGCCTACTCTTACGAAAGAGAGAGAGAGAGAGAGGGGGGGGGGGGGCACTTATCACTGTCAAAGCAGAAGCAGACCAAAGTCTGTAGTCTACACTGTAGTTCCTGGTAGACTTGTCTGCAAAAGCCTGACAGAAAAAAAAACGTACTGTCTACACATTTTATGCAGATCCGGGAGACTAAGTGTGTAGCACTGGATTTCAAACAACTTGATTCCATGCAAGTTTTATTTTATATTTGTAGTGTCATAAGATCAAAAGGACTTGTAAAAACATTACTACAAGGCACTGTACAGGGAGGAAGAAAAGGAGGCAGACCAAGGAAGAGATGGGAAGACAACATCAGCGAATGTACAGGTCTAGAACTCAACAATTTTTTTGAGAAAGGCAGAACAGAGAGAGGAATGCAGGGAACTGGTTGTCAAGTCTTCAGGGGTGCCCCCACAGTCACCAGATTTACGGGATAGATAGATAGATAGATAGATAGATAGATAGATAGATAGATAGATAGATAGATAGATAGATAGATAGATAGATAGATAGATAGATAGATAGATAATAGATAGATAAATTGTTATCCGTTTCCATCGGCACACAATGGCCTACTCTTCCGAAATGCGGAACATGTGCGCAAGATGTTCTGCGTGCGTTCGCACAAGGGACCTCGGTTTATAATTGCGGGTTTTTCCATGAGTGCTGATAAGATAAAGAGAGTATAACAAAAATTATTCTCTCAAAACAACTAAAATGTAAAATTTTACTAACGAATTTTTTTAAAAATCAATTAGTAGGAAAAGATTAAAAAAAAAACGTGTGCGAATGAATGACAACAATTTAAAGTACGACCAATGAATAACAACAATCTGAAGTACGACTAATAAATTGCAACAATCTGAAGTACGATTCTTGGCAGAGTGTATGTTGATCTATATAATGCAGAGTTAATTCTCTACAAAGCATTTCTGTGGTTTTTTTTACTGATATCATTTCAGCACAAGTAAGTGTGAATCGACTGACACACATGCGCGTGCACCACACACACACACATACACACACACACACACACACACAACAACACACACACATATCTATATATATATATATATATATATATATATATATATATAATATATATATATATATATATATAAATATATATATATGTAAATATAATTATATATATATACATATAATATATATATATATATATATATATATATATATATATATATTCACTGACTCAGAGAGAGAGACAGTCAGACAGACAGATAGAGAGAGACAGAAACAGAGACAGAGACAGAGACAGCAAAATACAACAGAAGGGTGGGCATAAGGATTGGACATATAGCATAAGCGTTATAAATAAATATGGTAATGACTATCGGCGTATTCGATGAAATAATGCATAGCAATACCAAGGCAATCAGCTACATCAGCCATATCTGATATTTAGGCTGTGACAAGTGGCCATTATGTGACAGATAATCAACAATGCTTGCAATAAAGTTCTTATTCACTTAAGATGTCCTAGAAAATTATGCTGGAGAGAGAGAGAGAGAGAGAGAGAGAGAGAGAGAGAGAGAGAGAGAGAGAGAGAGAGAGAGAGAGAGAGAGAGAGAGAGAGACAGACAGACAGACAGACAGACAGACAGACAGACAGACAGACAGACAGACAGACAGACAGACAGACAGACAGACAACAGAGAGATGGGCAGAGAGAGAGAGAGAGAGAGATAGACAGAGATAGACACAGAGAGACAGACAGAGAGACGGTCAGAGAGATTGCACAACACATTATTGCAACAGTTGGACAGATAGACGGACGGACGACGACACACACACTCACACACACACACACACACACACACACACACACACACACACACACACACACACACACACACAACACACACACACTACACACACACACACACACGCGCACACACAATACACACACACACACCTCTCTCTCTCTCTCTCTCTCTCTCTCTCTCTCTCTCTCTCTCCTCTCTCTCTCTCTCTCTCTCCTCTCTCTCTCTCTCCTCTCTCTCTCTCTCTCTCTCCTCACCACACACACACACACACACACACACACACACACATGCACACACACAACACACCAACACCTCTCTCCCTCTCTCATCCTCTCTCTCTCTCTCTCTCCTCTCTCTCTCTCCCCTCTCTCTCCTCTCTCTCTCTCTTCTCTCTCTCCCTCTCTCTCTCTCTCTCTCTCTCCTCTCCACACACACACACACACACACACACACACACACACACACACACACACACACACACACACACACACACACACCACACACACACACACACACACACACACACACTACACACACACACATACACACACACCACACCACACACACACACACACACACACACACACACACACACAACACTACACACACACACACACACACACACGCGCGCGCGCGCGCGCGCGCGCGCGCGCTAAAATCGTACCACACCACCTCACACATCAGACCATCTGACCGTTTAGTTGGAACAAATCTAACTGGAAACTCCTACCTCTGTTATATTATGACTCAACCACCTGTAACAGCTCCTACAACATCAATGCTGTATTACTCTACACATACCATCAAACAATACACTGTCATACAGATTTCCCCGTTCTAAGAAAAAAAAAAGGTAGGCCTACATAACTATGCATGTGCTTGTCAGCATATTCTGATGTTAACTTCACAGGGGCTTTTCCCACCGAGTCAAGTTGAGAGGTCATCCTGTGTGTGATGAAAGGGTCAAGTGCGTTTCTCGCTCGTCACAAGATCCGGTAGTAGGCAAGCGACAGGCCTAGACCCTATACTAGTATAGCTAGGCCAGTATAGCAGCACATGGGGCCACTACGCTAGAATGAAAGTAGGCCTAGTATGCATACATGCATACAGAGGCCTGAAACAGGCTACACACCACCTTTAAGAAAACGTACTCTTCCTTCTGTTTTTTTTTTCTTCTATATTATGGTTTTTATTATCATTTCTCCAAAAGTCCTTTGAATGAGACTATAAACCGAGCCTCCGTGTGCGAACGCAGGCAGAACATCTTCACTCACGTTAAATCTTGTTCCACTTTTCGTAAGAGTAGGCCATTGTGTGCCGGTGGGAACAGATGACAAGATTTACAAAATGCGTACAAAAGGGGACTGGTTGTAAAAAAAAAATAACACCTGAGTGCTTATTCCATTATCCTCGATATATAAAAAATAGATAAATAATTATATGAATACCGCACGTACAAAGGCATCCATGTGTGTGTGTGTGTGTGTGTGATGTGTGGTGTGTGTGTAGTGTGATGTGTGTGTGTGTGTGTGTGTGTGTGTGTGTGTGTGTGTGTGTGTGTGTGTGTGTGTGTGGTGTGTGTGTGTGTGTGTGGTGTGTGTGTGGTTGTGTATGTGTATGTATGTGTGTGGTGTGGTGTGAGTGTGTGTGTGTTGTGTGTGGTGTGTGTGTGTGTGTGTGTGTGTGTGTGTGTGTGTGTGTACCGCGCGTGTGTGGTGTGTGTGTGTGTGTGTGTGTGTGTGTTTGTGTGTGTTGTGTGTGTGTGTGTGTGGTGTGTGTGTGTAGTGTGTGTGTGTGTTGTGTGTGTGTAAACCACCTTTTTATGAAAAACTAGCCTCTGATTCAAAACTCGTGGATTTTTGCACAAATTTCGTAGGATTGGACTTTTTTTTCAGTAAGCACTGTAACCCTCCGCCCCCCCCCCCCCCCCCCCCCCCCCCTTAGTCCTTTGTCATCTGCTAGCTTCCTAACCACAATACTCATGCCTGCGCAGGTCAATACTGTATGAACACAAGCAATCCTCATTTGATGATCATTTCCAATTTTCTTGATACTGCTCTTTGTCCTCAGTACCACATGAGTGCTTATTCCATTATCCTCAATACAAACAAACAAATATATAAATAAATAAACAACACTCCCAGAACCAAGTGCACACTGCATTTGTTCCATACTTTAAAAAAAATCATTGAAAATCAACAAAAAATCGTCCGGACCTACACTTCCACAGAAAGACACTACATGACCCTCAAGCTAATACAGAAGTGTAACCCTAGAGTAAGCAACGTAACGGTTAGGCCCAGTGCAGTCGACAGTCTTGTTTGCGATGGTTGCGTTGACTCATCATCGGGAAATATCCTAGGCTAGGGGTCGTGTGCCTTGTTAGGCCAATCTCCGTTGTCAGATTTCAGCTGTCCCGGAACCGCTATATAAGGCTGGAGCCACAAGCGAGAGTTTAGTTAATAAACCCTAGGCGACTTGCGACACAGGAGCGAGCAGATTAGGTGATAACAAGGAATATTAATTGAGTTTGGTTCAAAGTTTGCTGAGATTCTAGTAGATCTACATTGTGCTGAGATTGAGATTTGATTTTGAGTTTCATCTTTGATTTTTACGCTTGAGTAGGTTGCAGTTGGTTAGCTTGTTCCAGATGTTTTGCTGCAATCCTTTTAAAGGTAAAGTGGATTTTGATTCATTGTTGGTTGAGTTTTTTAATTGTTTTATTTTATTACAATTACAAACAAAAAGCAAACAAACACATACACACACATACACATACACACACACACAAGCACACACACACACAACACACACACCACACACACACATCACACACACACACACACACACACACACACACACACACACACACACACACACACAACACACACACCACAGCATTGTATTCGGCACTGTGCTGCTTGATTGAAGACTATAGTATGGAAGTGAAAGACATGGAGAGGGCGTAGCCTTATTTTAAGGTAGTAGTCGTCTTGTTTTATTCATTGATTACATCACTGTCCAAAGGGAGTCATCTATCCGAGTTAGATAGGCCTAATGCGGTATCAAGGGGACGGGATAGCTCAGTGATCAGAGCACTCGCTTTCCCCATACCAAGGTTAAGCAACATCGAGCGTGGTTACCAAGTGGATGGGTGACCGTTTATGCGCCTTGGTTTCAGTACAGTCCTCCAGTTCATCCTGTTGTAAATGGGTACCTGCCCTCTTGAGAGTCAGGGAAGGTAAAACAGCGAGGGAGAGGAGATGGGTGCCACCCTCAATATGCTGGCCCCTAGAGAAGCTGAGGTCTCTGATGCCTCACTCCCCTACGACCATATAGGTTATGGAACACCTTTACCTGTTACTGCTGTATCTATCAATCAGCCACCATTATCTAGTATAGATCTCTAATCGGGCCTAGACCGTTCAGCTTGTGTTCTGACGGCGCAGGTTTTAGCCACAGGGGCTTACTCTTTCGAAAAGTGGAACAGGTTTTAACATACGCGCTAGATGTTCTGCGTGCGTTCGCACTCAGGGCCTCGGTTTATAGTCTCATCGGAAGTACTTTGGGGGGAGAGTGGAGTTGGCACTGATGTTAACTTCGGAGGAGAAACCCTCTTGAACGAGATTCGAACCCTGGTCAGCAGGTCACGAATGCATCACTCTCACCACCAGGCTATCCCGATTCTCTCGAACAGGCGCCTGCCTCGGTGTTGGCTCGAACCCGGGCCTTGCCGTCAGACCAACGAGCTTAACTTAAGTAATGTTCTAACCACTAGACAACCTCGGGCTTTCAACGTAGGAGAGTGGAGGATAAAAAAGGTAGAGAAGGGTAAGTGGAATTAATTCCAGTGCAGTCTAGATAGTCCGCCACCATTACATAGTTCATTCCATAGTTACAGTCCAGTTCCAGTCTAGATAAACATGATGATCAGTTTTGCCCTGGTGCAGTACTCATGAATCTCTTTTTTGTTGTTGGGATTAAACTAACGTCCCAGCGGAGATTTCCGATTTAGGGACTGTACTGATCTCCTCTGGTTTGCTCCGTTACAGTCATGTTAAGTGCTGTTTGTTTTCCATAATCTCATTCCTGAATCAAATCGTGTTTGTATGTATGCGTGTATAAGAAGAGAGACAGAGAGGCAGAGACAGAGAGAGTCTGTCTACCCTACTAATCTGTCAGTGTGTCCGGTGGTTTGTGTTTCATCAAACCAGAGCCAACCTTTCCCCTTCCCTCCCCCCTCTATGAAACACACACACACACACACACACACACACACACACACACACACACACACACACACACACACACTACACACACACACACACACACACACACACACACACACACCCCTTACACACACACACACACACACACACACACACACACACACACACACACACACACACACACACACACACACACAAAACCAGACAAGAATAAGTGGAATTCCAGTGCAAGCAGTTATAGTCTAAATGACCAGGATCACCAGTTCTGCCTTAATAATACACAGTACTTATCTCTGCTGCTTTGCTCTGTTACACTAGGCAGCATCAGGAGAAAGCGGGGCGACTGGGGGGAAGACTGGAGGGTGAAGGTGGTGGTGGTGGGGGACGAGAGGTGTGGGAAAACCTGTCTGATACAGCGGCACTGCCACGGCGCCCTCCCCCTCACCTACACCCCCACCCTCTTCGACACCAGCACCACCAGTAGCCAAGTCAACGGCAGAAAGGTCAGTACCGGGTTTTGGTGTTGTCGTTTTTTTGGTTTGTGTTTGTTGTTGTTTGTTGTTGGTTTTTTTTTGGTTTGATTGTTGTTTTGTTATAATATGTTTTGGGGGGTTTGTTGTTTAGTTGTTTGTGTTTTTTTGGTTTGATTGTTGTTTTGTTGTTTTTGTGTGTTTTTGGTTTGATTGTTGTTGTTGTTGGGGTATTTTTTTGGGGGGGCTGGGGGTTGTTTGTTTATTTGCTATTGGGGGGGGGAGGAGGGGAAGGGGGAAAGATTGGCTCTCGTTTGATGAAACACAAACCATCGGACACACTGACATACTGGTGGTAGGGTAGACAAGACTCTCTCTGTTTCCCTCTCTCTCATACACACACATGCATACAAACATACACACACACATCTCTGTCTGTCTGTCTGTCTCTCTGTCTCTCTGTCTCTCTGTCTCTGTCTCTGTCTCTGTCTCTCTCTCTCTCTCTCTCTCTCTCTCTCTCTCTCTCTCTCTCTTATACACACACACAATCATTCAAACATAAAAACACACACACACGCCCCCCCCCCCCCCACACACACACGCCCCCCCCACACACACACACACACACGCACGCACGCACGCATGCACGCACGCACGCACGCACGTACACACATACATACACACACACACACACACACACAGAGGATCGGAGGTCTAGAGGTACGCACTTACCTAGAAAGCGAAAAGTCCGGGTCGGTAGTGTGAGGCGGTTCGAAACCTGATGCGGTTCGAACCCTGATTGGGCCCAACCCTTCCCCCCCCCCACCCATCCATTAGTCTATAAGTGGTGGTCTGGGTGCTAGTCTTTCGGATCAGTCGATAAACCGAGGTCCCGGGTGTTACACAAAATCATTTAATGTCCCTGGAAAAATTCTGTAGAAAAAAAAGCCATTCTGATAGGGAAACAAATATAGTTGCAGACAGGAAAAGACATAAATGGGTGGCGCTGTTATTGTGGCGACGCGCTCGCCCTGGGGAGAGCAGCCCAGATTTCAGCAGGTTATGGGACACGTTTACCTTTTAGACTCTCAGAAATGTTGTTTGTATCACACCTGGTCACCATGCCCCACTGAGCTAGCTGACCGATTTACAAGCTATCAGAATTATAATATTTGAAAAAAAAATATAATGTTTGAACAAAATACAAATTGTAGCTATGTTGTCGTTCATCATGATTCGTATCAAATATGCCTGTCAGGTATTGTAACTGCCCTTCAGGGGATGATTAAAGCAGTTTTGACTTGACTTAACTTGACTCTCTCTCTCTCTCTGACCACAGGTGCAGATGGTTCTGCAAGACACGGCTGGACAGGAAGACCTGGACCGTCTGCGGCCGCCCTTTTACCTGCACACTGACGTCATCCTGGTCTGCCTGGCAGCGGACGGCGGGGAGGACAGCTGGGGCAAGGTGCACACAGTCTGGCTGCCTGAGATCCGGCGCTGCTGCGGCAAGCACGTGCCCGTCCTGCTGGTGACCACCAAAACGGACCTGGTCAGCTCTGGTGGGGACCCTCCTCTCTCCCTGCCCACCGCTCACCCTCTTGACCACGGTCACACTGCCTGTGACCGTCGTTCTGTCCAGCAGCTTTCGGTGAGACCCCTGTGTTCTTCTGTCGACAACCCTGCTTTTCGTCACCCTGACTGTGCAGACACTCGGGATGACGTCACAAACACTCATGACGACGTCACAGCCAAACGTTCTTCAGCCGACAGTGGGATTTTCGGTTCGACTGAGAGCTTGGTCCCCGCTGGAGGGCGATCTGAAGACAAGCACTCTATCTCTTTCAAACGGCGTGATTCCCAAACGGGGAAGAGGACGAGTGACGCCGGGTCACGTGACAGTGGCAGGCGGAGTGTTTCTTGTGGGCAAGTAGAACACTTCCCAGCTGGGTGTTCTAGTAGTGGTGATGGCAACAAGCCTCCGTGTGTCGGACAGAACTGTAGCAGCAGCAGCAGCAGCACGCATCAAAGAGGACGCAGTCTGGCCTCGCAGATGGGAGCGGTGGGGTATTTCGAAACGTCTGCTCTTTTGAACCAGGGTGTGGACAGGGTGTTCCAGGCTGCTTTGTCTGCAGCCATGGCCTCCAAACAGTGGAGGAAAAAGTACAGACTATGAACGTGGACAGAATTAGAACACTGAATGAAGGTTGTGAGTGAGTGAGTGAGTGAGTGAGTGAGTGAGTGAAAGCTGTTGTTGGTAGTGCTAAGAGTTGGAGTGATTTGGGGGGTTATAATAACACACAAACGAACTTGGAAAAATAAAAACTTTTTGTTCAAGAGGTTTGATTATGTATGACTCAGGGTTCTTTCTACTATAAAAAGAAATATTATTCTGAGG
>CM060333.1:9601873-9606873 GCA_030674155.1 Stramonita haemastoma
TCTCTTATTTGGGATTTTTGTAGGTTATCCATGTCAACCCTAAAAGGGCCTCAACCATCTTTTACTAAACCATACTGCTGCATACTTTCCACCCTGTGAAATTGAGAAAGAGGGGCCCTGTTAAGTAATGACAAATAAGGAAATTTAAAAAAAAACCATTCCTGTGCCAGGTAACTGGTCTTAAAGGATGCTTCAGGAAACAACAAATCCAAATGTGAAAGATCTTTTGTTTGTTCCGGAATGGGTTTTTTTTTTCTCTTTTAGTTCGAAAACATTAAAAAGTTTTGACAGTTTGCATTATTGCTCCCCCCACCCACCCCACGCCCCAAAAAAGGTCGAAAACACATCATGTATTCAGGTAATTTTGCATTTGCCAATACTAAGGTGCATACACATAAGTCCAATAGATAAATATTGTCTAACATTATCATTAGTTAAAATGTGTTAAAACGTGAAACAAGAGCAAGAAGTAAATGTATTCATGTGTAACTTTTTGATGACTTTTGTCAATACTTTAAACATTTCCACCATTCATCCACGTACAAACCACCAAACGCCACACCACACACCCTCTCCCTTCCAGACACGGTCACAGAATCCTTAGCCAGACTCGACTGGAACGGGGAGCAACTCCTGGAGAAAGCCATGACGGCCTTCCGGTTGACCTTGATCCGAGACCTGATGCCTGAGGTCATCAAGGACGTGACGGAGATCCTGCAGACGGAGCACGAGCAGCACAAGGTGCAGCATCTGGCCCAACAGCTGCTGCAGGAGCACGTGACCAGGCTGTTCGGGATCGACATCAGCAGCCTGGTCTTCCTCCTCCGACACAGCAGCATGACCGCCGCCATGACAGTCGTCACCTCGCCGACACAGCAGGCGCAACTGCAGCGGCTCCTCTTCGCCTTCCTGCCCCCCTGGGTGGCCCAGCATGCTTCCCTCACCGTCAGCTTCTACACCATCACGCCAGCTGACCGCGCTGACTCCTTCGGCTTTGCGGATCCTGTCAGCTTCGCCTTCCTGGTCACGACTTGGCGGCCTCACAGAGGTCTTTCTGCTGGACAGAGGTCTCAGAGGCGTGGGGAAGATCCCCAGCTGTATGGGAAAGATCCCACGCTGCACGCATCGGCAGAGAACCCTCTTGGCACTGCAGTGAGTGAGGCCCAGGCTTTTGCCAAGATTGTGTCTTCACTGCGAGAGAGGCAGGCTGGCATGTTATCTTCGATAGACGTGACAGAAGCAGAAACATCGTCCGAGGGTGAGGAGGAGGTGAGCGGTTCACAGGAGGCGCATCCAAGGCTCTTACTCGACGAGGTAACAGGATTTTATTTATTTCTTTGTTTTTTAGAGAAAGGAGGGGGGGGGGGGGGGGGGGATTGTGGAGTTTTTGTTGTTAGGTTTTTGTTTGTTTGTAGTTTTGTTTTGTTTTTGGTTCGTATGCCCATCTCTCTACTCCCCTGCCCATCTGTCTGTCTGGTATCTGTCTGTTCATATGTCTGTCTATGCGTCTGTCTGTCTGCTGTCTGTCTGCCCGTATGTCTGTCTATCCATCTGTCTGTCTGCTGTCTCCCTGCCCGCATGTCTGTCTGTCTGTCTGTCTGTCTGTCTGTCTGTCTGTCTGTCTGCTCTTTGCCCATTATGTCTGTCTATCCATCTGTCTGTTTGCTGTCTCTCTGCCTCCCTCCTCTCTGACGGTCTCTGTCTTCCTACCCATATGTTCTTATCTGTATGCTTGTCCGCCTGTCTCTGTTTGCAAGTTCTTTTGTCCATCTATCTCTCTGTCTGCCTCTGTCTGTCTTTCAGTCTTTTTATTATCTGTCTGTTTCTGTCTGTCTTTCAGTACGTATGTCTGTCTCTGTCTTTCAGTATGTATGTCTGTTTCTATCTTTCAGTATGTATGTTTGCCTCAGTCTGTCTTTCAGTATGTATGTCTGTCTCTGTCTTTCAGTCTGTATGTTTGCCTCAGTCTGTCTTTCAGTATGTATGTCTGTCTCTGTCTTTCAGTCTGTATGTTTGCCTCAGTCTGTCTTTCAGTATGTATGTCTGTCTCTGTCTTTCAGTATGTATATCTGTCTTTGTCTGTCTTTCAGTCTGCATGTTTGTCTTTTTTTGTCTTTCAGTATGTATGTCTGTCTTTGTCTTTCAGTCTGTATGTCTCTGTCTGTCTTTCAGCATGTATGTCTGTCTTTGTCTGAGTATGTATGTCTGTCTTTGTTTGTCTTTCAGTCTGTATGTCTGCCTCTGTCTGTCTTTCAGTCTGTATGTCTGTCATGCCATAGAGAAGACCATCATGGAACGTCCAAAGAAAGGGAAGATAACAAACACACAAGTCATGATGGTGTCGTATTGCAGACAGCAGATTTTCCGCGGTGGGGATGCCAGGGGCCTGTCAGTATTAATAGCATCCCCACCTTATGGAAAATCTGTGCTAGAAATTCCCTCTTTTCTATCACTCTCTTTCTCTCTGCCTCGTTTCTTTTCTTCCTGTCATTTCCTTCTTGTCTTTTTTCGTACCTTCTTCGACCGTTCTCTTGCCTCCCCTCCCCCCCCCCCCCCCTACACCAAAGAGACTTGAAAGATAACAATTCTCTCCAACGCTGAAGTTGTATGTGCTGTGCCTGACTTGTCAGGCGCTTAACGGCAGCGCTACGCATTTTCGCTCATATATTATAACAGACATCGGTAGTTGTTGTGTGAGCGTTCCACGACAAAGAAGAAGACAGCAGACTTCTCTGCATGAAATTCGGGCTGCTCTCCCTGGGGAGGGGGCGTCGGCACTAGAGCAGCACCACCCATTTTTGAAAAATTGTGTTCCTGTCTGCACGTGACTTTATGTCCCTATCATAGTAGGCCTACTTTTTTTTTTTAAAAGAATTTTGCGGGGGAAATAGCTGGCTTGTTGCCATGGGGTCTCTAATGTATGCTGAAACTGGGTTGCCCTCGGGACTCCAGTTTTATCGTCTCATCCAAAAGACTATCACCCAGACCACAACTGAAGGTTTAGTCGATTGGGGAAAAGTTACAGCTCAAGCAATCCATCCGATTTGACAGTGGTGAGAACTCGATTCCCTACTAAGTCCTTTGGATATGATTGTAAACCAAGGCCTAACACACGAACGTGCACAGAACATCTTGTGCACACGTTCAAACCTCATCCAGAGTAGACTCACTGAGGCCGGTAGCATCGATGACTCGAACATACCCAGCATGCATCCTGCTACCAGGAAAGAGATAGGCTCCACCAGGTTAGTGTCAGTGCCCACAACACACTGCTTGACACGTTTATTGTAGTATCGAAACAACTCCTCTAGAAGTTAGAGACAGAAGTCGTAGGAAGTCAAGTGTTGAGGATTATCATTCAACACTGACATCTCCACCAAAGCCGTTCCTGGTGTCCTTAAATGAATTCCTCGTCGCTAACTGGATGAAGATGGATAGCCTAGTGGTCAGAACATTGCGCTGGCAATTTGACGATCCGGGTTCGAGTCCGGTCGAGGAGATTTTTCTCCTGGAGTTAACATCAGTGCTGACTCCCACTCTTCCCCAAAGTCCTTCAGATGAGACTTTAAACCGAGGCCCCGTGTGCGAACACACGCAGAACATCTTGCGCACACGTTAAATCCTGTTCCGCTTTTCGTAAGAGTAGGCCATCGTGTGCCGGTGGGAACAGATGACATTTACAAAACTGCATACACACGGGGACTGGATGAAAAAAAAGCGCGAGTGCTTATTCCAATATCCTCGATATAAAAGAATAAAAGAATTATTAAAAAAAAAAAGTGGAATTGCGCGGACCTGGTGAAAAAGTAGCTTGAAACGGCTTGACACGTACTTTTTCTATCAACACATACGAAAACACGACCCCGATATATTGGCAATGAAAAAATATATTACATAAATTAAAAAAAAACCAGTCGAGACTGCGAATGCAGAATGAATAGCCCACTCCTTTACTTTCCCGGGGTGAAATGTGGTGTTTTACCCCATTCACACCCTCACAGAGATAGCAGGAACTGTCAGGCTCAGAATCGTTTGTCTTGCTGTTGCCAGTCTGCATTGACAGCCCACCTGATGAAGGAAAGGAGAAAGGGTTTTTCTTTTCCTGCAGGTAGTTTCCAAACACAGGGGGGGGGGGGGGGGGGGGGGGGGGGCTGAAGTCCACTTTACGACGATACCCATTCAACAACACAACAACCGGCTCTTTTGAATGTTTGCTCTGAGATAGAGAGAATGCCGTTGGGGTGTGTTGTCTAGATTTCTGCCCTCATTTTGTTTCTTTCTTATGACACATTTCAAGATTTGACTTTTCAGACAGTATTACATCACACAAATGAACATGCAGAGCATGCCTTCATACGTGTAAGCCTAACACTTCATTCAAGCGTGTGTTTTTTTTTTTTTTTTTTTAATCTTTGACTCTGCCATTTTTTTTCTTTCTCTCACTCACTCACTCACTCAGTCCCATGTCCCAAAGGACGTAGGGGGGATATGAGAGAAGACGCAACAGAGATCTTTTTCCATGCTTCACGATCCTGTGTGGCTAGTAGGAGGTGTTGCAGGGGTTGGGCGGTCCAGTCTTTGATGTTGTCAACCCATGATTTCTTTTGGCGGCCTCTTCTTCTCTTGCCCTCGACTGTTCCTTGCAGGATGGTTTTTGCTAGGGTGTTGTGTCTTGTGGTGTGACCAAACCACATCAGCTTTCTCCTCTTTATGGTGGAGAGCAAAGGCTCTTGGGGGCCCACACGCTTTTTGATTTCTTCTTTCACATAGTTATTGGTCTTGTGTTCTTTGTATGATATTTTGAGGAGTCTTCTGTGGCACTTGTTCTCGAATGCTTGGATTCTTCTCTCTAACTCTGCTGTCAGAGTCCATGATTGACAGCCATATAGGAGGATAGATATCACGAGGGATTTGTAAAGGTGGTATTTGGTGCAGAAGCTGATGTTGTTGCTTCTGATGATCTTCTCGAGTCTGACTAGAGCAGATGTTGCTGTTGCAAT
>CM060333.1:9611873-9624139 GCA_030674155.1 Stramonita haemastoma
TTAAACAAAACAGTCATCCAAGAAAAAAAGTTTAATTCATTGTGGATTCATAAGATTAGACAACACAATTTCCTTGCTATTAGTAATATTTGATAAATACAAGATTTTTTTTTTCAACACCATGCGACAGTTGTATATTATCAGATACTGAGACAACTCTATACTTTTAGACTCTATATGTTCTATTTAAGTGCCTGTATATATCATATATACTTAACACAAGCTAAATGTTATTCTTGTTCATGACAAAATTATGGGATATACAAGACAGATAACTTTCAGTACTAACATGCAAACACACTAAAATTGATTATGCACCTTGTGTGGAACTCGGGGAGTGTGTGTTTTAATTTTTTTTTAATTATTCATTTATTCATTCTTTTATATTGAGGATAATGGAATAAGCACTCATGTGCTTTTTATATCCAGTCCCCGTGTGCATGCAGTTTTGTAAATATTGTAATCTGTTCCCACCAGCACACAATAGCCTACTCTTACGAAAAGCGGAACAGGATTTAACATGTGTGCAAGATGTTCTGTGTGCATTCGCACACTGGGCCTCAGTTTATAGTCTCATCCGAAAGACTTTTCGGGGGAGTGGAGTCAGCACTGATGTTAACTCCAGGGGAAAAATCCCCTCGACCGGGAATCGAACCCGGGTCGTCACATTGCGAGCACAATGTTCTGACCACTTGGCTATCCCGTCCCGTGTGTGTGTGGGTGGGTGGGTGTGAATGTGTGTGTGGGTGTGTGTGGGTGTGAATGTGTGGGTGGGTGGGTGTGCATATGTGTATGTGTATATAATATACACACATTGTTCAATTCAAAGTCTGAACAGATGGTACACAACACCATAAGATTTATTTTGAACAAACGAATAAATGAGTAAGTACTTATAAACACTACCCCCAACAAACAAAACACACACAAAAAAACGAAATAGTCATCACTAATACACACCATCTCACACAAAAACACTGACTGCCATAAGTTTACTTATATAAAACAAATATCAATTATTGATGATGCGTAACTGCAACAAAACGAAACATTTCACATCAACACGCAGTTTATTCTTTCAATCAATTTGAATATTCAACGTTGCTGTACAACAAAAACAAACACAAAAAGCAAAGAAAACACAAGCAATTTATTTCCATTTTTCATGAAGAAATGATAACAATAACCTCTATTATTACAAAATATACAAATAGAAAAACAGACAGACAGAAAAAACCATCATAAAAAAATTGTATCACAGTTGCAAGTTAAAGAAACAAGTTCCCATCATGAACAACGTGTTAACACTGGTGTTGTTTTTATGAAAAAATAAATACATCTATGATTAAAAAGAAACCCCCCAAAAAAGAGAAGAAAAAGAGATCTTGGAAAATAGATTTATCACAGTGCTCAAAGACTAAAATAAATACTATATTATAAAAAGATGTGCTTTTCGATAAATAATTTCATTTATTTTAATAGCCAAATAGACCATAGGTCATGTGCATGAAGATGCATCCCCAACATATCAATAAAAAAAAAAAAAAGTTTCAGGATCAATTAGTATTATTAGAAACACTTATTTCACCTGCGGCATGAGAAGCAGCTGTCATACCAATTAATATATTGATTTTAAACTAAAACCTTCATTTGTGATTTTCCCTAACATTGGCAAAAGATTTGCACATGGCCAAATCGTGCATCCCCCATCCTCCACCCCCCCCCCCACCCCCCCCAACAAAAAAAAATCAACAAAAGCGTACAGTATAAAACAAAGAATGAACACGTGTTCACGCAAAGCACAAAGGAAATTTGGAAATTTAGCAACACAAATTTCAAAAAAGAAAACATTTCCAACAACAACATAAAAAACCTCAAAGTTGCATAGTGTACGTAGATGTACTGTTTTGTGAACACATTCACACAAAAAAAAGCTTCTTTCTTTTTTTTTTTGTTTCCTTCTAAAAATGCAGAGACATCAAAAATTGACTTTTAAACAATACAAACCAGATCACACAAATTGGCAATAAAATAGGAAAACTTCAGGTCCTGATGTACCCCAACTCTCCCCCCCCCTACCCCACACCAAAAGCCCCCCCAAAAAAAAAACCACCAAAAAAAGGCAACAAAACCCCACAAAAAACGAGACAAAACAAACCCCATCCAACCAAAAAAAAAAAACCGACCATAAAAAGGCAACAAAACCCCACAAAAAACAAAGCAGACCAAAACAAACCCCGAATCCCTAGATTTTTCCTAAAAATATTTCCACCATGGACTACAGAGACTAAAAAGTTGAATGAAATTCTTCAACAACTCTTTAGACACTCAGTTTAACAAAAGAGCCTGTGTTGACAGTCCTAAACGTCTGTTTCTCCCCATAACAATGCACACCTGATTACATCAACAACCCTAAAAAAAAAAAAAATATTTTTTTTAAAGCACAGTAAGACAAACAACTAAACACAATCAAAACAAAACATAAAAATAAAGCCATGTAAGACAAACAACTAAACACAATCAAAACAAAACATAAAAATAAAGCCATGTAAGACAAACAACTAAACACAATCAAAACAAAACATAAAAATAAAGCCATGTAAGACAAACAACTAAACACAATCAAAACAAAACATAAAAATAAAGCCATGTAAGACAAACAACTAAACACAATCAAAACAAAACATAAAAATAAAGCCACCTCAAACCACACCAAATGTATGTTGCAGGTACAACACAGTTCACAAAAATATGCCAGGAAAGGAAAATATTTTCTTTCTTTTTGTTTTGCTTTTTGTTCCGCACCTTAAAGCTCCAAGGCTTGCCAATGGCGATATTTTTGCATATGCGACTGTTGTTGTCGTTTTTTTTCCCCCTCCACTATTAGGTAGCTGCATTTCAACTTCAGAGATTTTTTTTCTTTGAAATCAGTGCTGTGTGACAGTCTGTCTGATTTCCCACTTTCAGCACCCACACAGAGAAACCTGCCTTTCAGCTTCACGGCTCAAGCCAAGTCACCAACATGGCAGCACAATAACATGTGTAAAAACATCCTCTTTGGTTTTCACAGGGAAAAGCCCTTCTCTTTCTGGGTACACTTCACGAAAAACATCAGGGACTCCAACACGAAAACTCTTCAGCATGTTGAGCAAATTTGCTAATGGTTTAGTGAGTGAATCATATGCCATATGTGTTGTGTTTAAGTGTGTGAGAGCATATGTACATACATATTAATGAGTATTTTTCATGTAACCCAGTCGGGGGAGTAACATATTCTTGTAATTCTTGGTTAAAAAATTTTTTTTACTCTCTTTATCATTTTCTCAGCATAAAAACAATCGTAGGCAAGATTAGTTTTGTCACTAATCAGATCTTAACGAGTAGTTTGGTTTTCTTGGGTGGTGGTTTTTCTAGCCCCCCCCCCCAGCAATCAACATTTTCATACAGATGTTTACCAGCAGGCAAAAAGCATGCTGGGTTATGTTGGTGTCACCCATTCCACCAGCCAAAATTGGCTTTCCTGGAAAAAAAAACCTGTTAAAGTTAAGTTAAAGTCTGTCCCGAGCCTAAGGCTCATCAGGCCGGTGCTTATCCCGGTTTCTGTGGTGTTAAGCGACTGAGAGTCATAGACTCCCCCCTGGATAGGACGCCAGTCTGTCGCAGGGTTAACCCCCAACACAAGGTTGGTACCCCTCCTTTTACACCTGGGTGGGGTGAGAAAATAGTCGTAAAGTGCCTTTCCCAAGGGCACAATGCGAACCTGCAACCTTTAGATTACGAGTCCAATGCCCTAACCACTAGACTACTGCGGCGGCTTTTGAAAGAACCTAGCAGTGTAAAAAATAAAAATTTTAAAAAAGTGCTCTGTGATAACTTTTGGGAATCCTTAAATGCAATTCCTCAATTCTTTCCTGCTGAAGCACACGCACACACAAAAAGAGTTGGCATACAAATCTACTGTAGGTTCAGTTACCCTTTCCAAAAAATATTACAACACTGGAAACCAAAAACAACACCAAAAAAAAAGAGTTCCCCAAAGAAGAGGTTAAACGAATGGCTAAGTGGATTTATTACTCTATCAACAATAGGACAACTTGCTGTGCATTTAAAACATTTACCGCCACAGGTGAAACAGGAACGTGCTAAGGGAAGAAACCCAGCCCCAAATCTGATATTTTACACCAAAGCTATCTCCCTTGTAAAAAGATGCATACAACCTGAAGCTGATCACGGTATTATTTCAAATATACAAAACCATAACGTTCAGATCATTTGGACGGATCATTTTATTGCCAAATAACAATCTTTACACTCTTAAATATTTCCCCATAATGTTTTAACACAGAAAGAAGCACCAAAAAGAAAGAAAAAGGATGATGTTTTTAACTCCAACTCCCAAGAAGCTTTAAAAAAAAAAGGAAAAAAAAGCAGAAATATACATTCCCATCCCACAATCGATAAATCAAAAAAGCTAAGGCACCAATTGGAAAGGACTGGGATGCAAATGCAGAATTAAAAAGATATGTTCATCATTCTGAAAATTACCCTTTGCCTTTTACAGTAACAACTGTACAAATGAATGACTGCAAAACATACCACGGCAACAGCTTATACTTGTAAAAAAAACAAAAACAAAAAAAAAGCACCCGCCTTAAAAAAAAAAGGTCAGCGGGCATTTCGGGATTTTTTTTTTTTTTTATATAAAAAGATGGCTAAAGCTTAGCAAACGGAAGCTCAAGCAAGTGTTTGTAAAGTCTCTGTCCAATTTTCCTCGGTTTATTAACTTCAACAGATGGGGACTTGGATTGATAAAAACCAGTGTATGAAAGAAAACAGTGACTGGATTCAAGTGTAAATGTGGAAACATAAGAATTGAAAGCAGTTTCTAGATTTCGCCAGATCTACGACAACAAATTTATATGCTTTTTGCTGTCTGAGAAGAGAGAACTGAGAATCATTCTATATGAGAGAATTTTTTACCACTTTTCTCCACAGCTGTGAGCCTGTTTGTGCATGTGTTTGATGTGGTACCTATGGTGCAGTTAAATGTACTATCTTCAAACAGCAATCATATGATGTACACTAACTCCAAAATTCAATTTTCATGCCAGAATTGTATTTGATGTTTTATTCTTTTAAGAACTGCCTTGAAGCTCTTTCAAAGTCCCCATCCCCTACCCCAACCCTCCCAAACTCAACAGAATTTTTGCATATCACAGAAAATTAATGAAAATCAAAGCTTGATCTTATCTTGATTCCAACATACTCTGTTCCTGATGAATAGATTTTGGAGTGAGCATGTCAGATGACAGGACTGCAGAGAATGAGAAAATGTTTGTAATTGGTTCAAATCATGAGTTAATAAAAACAACACTCAAAACATATCAACAGATAAAGCAATTATAGTGATGCCATGAACCAAAACAAAAAACCAAAACAAACAAAAAAAACCCAACACCATTTCATTTCTCAAGACTGACTGTTGAAACA
This sequence comes from Stramonita haemastoma, assembly GCA_030674155.1. NCBI lineage: Eukaryota > Metazoa > Mollusca > Gastropoda > Neogastropoda > Muricidae > Stramonita > Stramonita haemastoma. The sequence continues at coordinate 9,617,364 of CM060333.1, forward strand.
GCAAAGCAATCAGCCATAAATATGACAAACAACTCGTAACTATGTCAATCTTTACTAATACAAAACTCACAATTTTAACAATTTCTTCAAATCACAGCAGAACAATATTCAATGACAAACTAACATCATGATGATCAATTCTATATGGTGTTTTATCAAACAGTGTTATGCTACTGGCAAGAAAAATGTACCATCAATCAATTTCTACGACTTGGACAATCATAAATTTGATCAAAGAAAAACTGTTTTCCATAGAGTCTATGAAGTCGATCTCACCAGCTGTCAACTCCAATAACTTCTGAATCAATTTCCAAACTTAATTATTTTAAGAGCTACTTATCAAGATTCAAAGATGAAAACTGCTTTCAAAGGTATCAATACTTTCTGAATAAATTTCAATACTTAATAATTCCAAGAGAAACTTAGCAAGATTCAAAGATGAAAACTACTTTCAAAGGTATCAACACTTTCTGACTAAATTTCAATACTTAATAATTCCAAGAGAAACTTGGCAAGATTCAAAGATGAAAACTACTTTCAGAAGTCTCAGTTTTTATCTGAAAAATCACAAAATGTCGATGTTCAACTCAATTAATTAAGATTCTGTCAAAACTCTAAACAGCAGTCCTATTGACAAAACCCCCCCCTCAGCACTTGAGTGGCTTTTTTCTGCAATGCAAACTCTATGGGCACATGTGTTAATGTGATGGGCATTCCCCAGTTTAACAATCGCCAAACTACGCACTCTGACTCGCTCATCCCACCTGGGAATCACTGTGAGACCGTGAGTACTCACTGGGTGAGAAGCTTGCACGTAGGACTGTTTTCAAATGCCTGACCATGCAGGCAGCCACACTCCGACTTCAGAGGATTTGGACACAAATTTGACGTGTGGCTGTATACACTGTCTCCACCACCATTTATTCTTAGTGCCTTGGTTTTAATAAATCTAAACTGGCACATGTAAGTATACATGGCTACGAATTACAATTCCTTAAAAAAAAAAAAGGGATTTCTCACTCTTACCACCAGTAAGTACCTAAGATGTCAGTGAACACACACATGAAACAGGGTAAAACACCCCAAAACAACTTAAAACAAACAAAACACACTTTACCTTTCTAAAATAACACAAACTGACAAAATCAATGAACACACAAAAAACAAAAACAGAGGAAAAAGACTTCCACTCTTATCTCCATACTGTACTCTCTACTGACCTCAACAACACTTTTTAATGTATATACACAAATAGGGGGAAAGACAAAGAACAGGGGGAGGGGGGGAGGGGGAGTGTTACTACCTGAGCTGACTCATAACACCTAACAAAAATATTAATAATAACAACTGAAAACAAAAATCAAGAATATCAACAACCTTGCACTGTGCTGTGGATTTGGTCAAAACCTACGGAGCTGCTTTACTTAAGTGTCACCAGTAAATATGTCCGCTTCAGATCATCAAGAGGAAACAATCAGAAAATAAGGATGTGGCTAAAACAAGAAATTAAAAAAAAAAAAACAACCTCTGACATGAATTACATGTTATGGTTATGCTTTTTTGGGGGCATGAGCTGTTTGGGCTTTTCTTTTTTCAAATCACACTTTTTCCCCCCTTATTTTACTTGAGTTGATACTAACTATGTCTAAATGATAAAAATGAGACTGACAGTTTAACATTTATCTCCGACTGCAAAATAAATAATGATACAAGTGCTCTCAAACAAAAAAAAATCAGTGTAGGGAATAAATCTGACAACAACATTTATGGAAGTTCGTGTCTGAGACTGTAACAGTTTACATTAATTCACTGTATGACTATTTTGTTCACGTCGTCTTATGACTGGTAACAGACTAGTCATGATTTTGTACTGCGAAATGATCACCAAATTCTTATCTAGATTTACAGAAGGGGTACTCAGACAAGATTTTGCTGATACAATTGAAGAACGCAAACTGAAAATAAACCCACAAATCAACAAAACCTAACAAACCAACACACAAACTAACAAACACCCACACACTCAAACGTAACTTACAAATCTTCTAAGACAGATTTGCAGCCTCACTCATACAACACAAACTTTCTAACGAAAACCCCCCCAACTTCTCTTTCCTACCAATTTCAGCAGGACGTACCATGATTAAAAAAAAACCTCATGACAGGTGTATCAACACACATTCATGCCTCATCTCACATTGTAAATGCTCTGATGAACAAATCATGTTCCTGCTGGGTCCATGTGGCTGTTCATTCAGTTCATTCCTAAATAAAAAAAATATTCAGGTCTTTTCCTGAATGCTAATTATCCATTCAAATAATACTAAACAACCCCCGTCTCATTAGTCTGTAGATGATTCGTTCGCTTCATTCTCGCAACGTTAACTGTCGAACCCGGGGAGACCGCTCTAACGATAACGACAATCCCCACCCACAAGACTGCACGATTCTTAAAATCACTCTCGCCAAACAACAGCATTCTACTAAACGCCAATCCTTAGCATTCAAACAAACACACATAATACTGACTCCGAAACCCACAAAAGACATGCCAGACTCCAACCAGGACGTGCAGGCATGGTACCCTTTCCTTTCAGCACCCCGGTGACAACAACAACAACAGACAGAGGCTCGCTAGTGAAGCACAAGGCGGCAGGTAGGTGGCAGCGGCTAGTAATACCCGTAGCGTTGCTGACTGCGGCCAGGAGCGTACACGTAGCTGCTCTGATCCACCTGGGGGACACAACAGACAGCCTAGTGGTCAGAACATCGCGCTGGCAATTTGACGACCCGGGTTCTATTCCCGGTCGAGGAGATTTTTCTCCTGGAGTTAACATCGGTGCTGACTCCCACTCTCCCCCCAAAAAGTCCTTCGGAGGAGACTTTCCGCGTGCGAACGTTCGCACGCAGAACATCTTGCGCAAACACGTTAAATCCTGTTCCGCTTTTCGTAAAAGTAGGCCATCCTGTCCCGGTGGGAACAGATGACAAGATTGACAAAAAATGCATACACACAGGGAAGACTGGACGTAAAAAAAAAAACAAAAAACCTACGCAAGCACACAAAGAAAGCGCTTAATTCCACAATTCTCACTAACAAAAGATCAAGAAAACCGAATCCGAATCCAAATCCAAAATCACCACCCACCTCTTTGCAGTAGACGTCGGGGACCCAGCCGATGGTGGACTGCACCATAACGCACGGTGTTGCGGCCGAAGAGGCGGCGCTCGTAGTCGATGAGCTGCTTCCAGAAGCCCACGTTGGGGTGCACCACGGGCCTGCGGTGCTTGCAGTGGCGGTAGGCCTGGTCCAGCGTCATGCGCTGATGCTTCATCAGGTAGGCTATGCACAGCGAGGCCGAGCGGCTCACCCCCGCCACGCAGTGCACCAGCGTCTTGCCGTGCATCCTCTCCACCTGGGCAACACAGCCACAACAAGTTCAAGTTTAAAAGTTCAAGTCTGTCCCGCGCGAGCCTTAAGGCTCATCAGGCCGCCGGTGCTTATCCCGGTTTCTGTGGCTGTTAATTAAGCGACTGAGAGTCATAGACTCCCCTCCCCCCTAGATAGGATGCCAAGTCTGTCGCAGGGTTAACCCCCAACACAAGGTTGGTACCCCCCTTGTACACCTGGGTGGGGTGAGAAAATAGCCGTAAAGTGCCTTTTCCAAAGGCACAACGCCATAGCCGAAAGCTGGGATCGAACCCGCAACCTTGTAGATTACGAGTCCAATGCCTTAACCACTAGACTACAGCAGCGGCTCTGCAACCAACAAGGGAACGGGATATAGCCTAGTGGTCAGAACATTGCGCTGGCGATTTGACAACCCAGGTTCAATTCCCGGTCGAGGGAGATTTTTCTCCAGGAGTTGTTTTTGTTGTTGTTTTTTTGTTGTTTTTTTCTCCTGGAGTTTACATCAGTGCTGACTCCACTCTCCCCTAAAAGTCTTTCGGATGAGACTGTAAACCGAGGCCCCGTGTGCGAACGCACGCAGAACACCTTGCGCACAACGTTAAATCCTGTTCTGCTTTTCGTAAGAGTAGGCCACCGTGTGCCAGTGGGAACAGATGACAAGATTTACAAAACTGCATACACACAGGGACTGGATGAAAAAAACCATATGAATGCTTATTTCATTGTCCTTGATATAAAAGAATAAATAGATAAATAAATGAATAAAAAAAAAAAAAACCATCAGGTCAGTCAATGCTGAGGGTTTTTTCTGAGACTGAACGTTCGTTCGTCTGTCAATCATAAAGAAGGGTAAACTTAAATGGTACGGGCATGTCACAAGATCAAAAGGACTTGCAAAAACAATACTGCAAGGCACTGTCCAAGAAGGAAGAAAAAGAGGCAGACCAAAGAAGAGATGGGAGGACAACATCAGCGAATGGACAGGCCTAGAACTCAACAAAACCTTGAGAAAGGCAGAACAGAGAGAGGAATGGAGGGAACTGGTTGTCAAGTCTTTGGGGGTGCCCCCATGGTCGCCTGACTCTTGTTAATAATCTTTTACATAAAAACGGAAGCTGTCAGTGTTTATTCAGAGAAAAATCAAACTTGAACAGAACGAGCAGAGACGAAGCTGATGTCAGGTAACTGACAAGCAGCGAGAAGAAACGTCGCCTCTTTCTTCACTTCACTAAGACAACCCACACCTACACATGACAGGGTGTCGACTGTGCATGAGCCCTGATCCCTCAAAGCAGATTTTGTCCCTTGAAGGCAAAAGCTGAAAGGAGTCCAGTCAATAGAGCCCTTAGGGGATCTGTGCTTCGCATTATGAATAATTAATTCCTCGACGAAAAGCATTTACACATTTCCCGCTGTGACTGCCATACATGGGTCCTGAGCTTTTTCACTCCTTTCCTTTTCATAGGGGCCACTTGGTTCGGTGGTAATTGCTCTGTTGTTGATAGCTTGGTTGTAATAATTCTGTTGTTATTCATCATAACTCACTTGGCCTGGTGAGTTTTCTTTCCCTGCTTTTCAATGCATCATGCCCGTTTGTAAGGCACTTTTTAAAAATCTTGGGGAAAAAAACCCACACACAGTGGAAAAAAAACAAAAAAACCCCCCAACCACAACAACAACAAAACCTACCAAAATCAATTTAGTATGAGCTATTAGTTAATAAAATCCTTAAACCATCTCCAAATGGTGTGTGTGTGTGTGTGTGTGTGTGTGTGTGTGCGTGCGTGCGTGCGTGCGTGCGTGTGTGTGTGTGTTTATTCCATTTATTTTATTCTTTTATTTTAAAGATAATGGAATAAGTGGTCATGTGCTTTTTTTTTTTTTATTTACATATAGTCCCCATGTGTATGCGATTTTGTACATTTTGCCATCCATTCCCACTGGCATGCAATGGCCTACTTTTCCAAAAAGGGGAACAGGTTTTAACATGTGTGCAAGATGAGTGTAGTGTGTGTGTGTGTGTGTGTGTGTGTGTGTGTGTGTGTGTGTGTGTGTGTGTGTGTGTGTGTGTGTGTGTGTGTGTGTGTGTGTGCGTGCGTGCATGCATGCATGTGTGTGAGTATGTTTGTGCGAAAATTTGACATGAGAAGGTGAGAGACAGATAGACAGACAGAGACAGATAGACAGCAGCAGACACGGCTAAAAACAAAACAGAGACAGAAACCAACAAAAACAGCAATCACATCACAAATTCACACCCCCCCCACCCCCACCCCCAACCCTCCCCCAACCACCACCCCCCAAAATTATCTGCGAACATACCTGATAGATCTTGTCGGCACAGCGGTCAAAGTAGACCCCCAAGTGGGCAGAGAGCACAAGACAGCAATCACATCACAAATTCATGCCCCCCCCTACCCCTGACCCCCCCCCCCCCCCCCCCCCCCGCGCCCCCACAGTGCACAAATCCAACATCAGTCAGTAGGGGCCTAGTCAAGAGTGCTAAATTTAGTGCGCTCTTTCCTTTTACCTAGTAGTCCATGTGCTGTCAGTTCCTGCTATGATTAGCACCAGCTGGCCACAGCTAGGTTTGGATGGGATGGGATAATTAGCTCCTGAGAGTAGCTGAAAATGAGGGATACTGACAGCTGTGCCCCCCCCCCCCCCCCCAAAAAAAAAAAAAAAAAAATCTCCGAACAACATACCTGGTAGATCTTGTCGGCACAAGCGGTCGAAGTAGACAAAAACCGACAGACAGCAATCACATCACAAATTCATACAACACCCCCCCCCCCCTCTTACCTTTTCTCCCTTAACCCTCCCCTCCCTGCCCCATCCCCCAAAAAAGAAAAATCTCCGAAGAACATACCTGATAGATCTTGTCGGCACAGCGGTCGAAGTAGACAAAAACCGACAAAGACAGCAATCACATCACAAATTCCCCCAACCCCCCAATCCTCGCCCCTACCCCCACCCAAAAAAAAAAAAAATTCTCTCTGAAGAACATACCTGATAGATCTTGTCTGCACAGTGGTCGAAGTAGACAAAAACGGACCAAGACAGCAATCACATCACAAATTCATGCCCCCAGAGGGCACAAGACAGCAATCACATCACAAATTCCCCCAACCCAACCCCCCCCAACCCCAACCCCCACCCCCAAAATTCTCTCCCAAAGAACAACAAACATACCTGGTAGATCTTGTCGGCGCAGCGGTCAAAGTAGACGCCCAGGTGTGCTGAAGGCACGTCATCGACGTGGATCTGGATGCACTCCACGTTGGGCATCTTGAGGTTGGGGATGTCCAGCGTCACGTTGATCACGTGCGTGATGCCCAGCTTGCGGATGCGGTCCCCCTTCACT
>CM060333.1:9624239-9639066 GCA_030674155.1 Stramonita haemastoma
CAAACCTACGAGTAAACAAAGTAGAAGGGGTTTTGGTTTTTTTTTAAATATTTCTATTTTTTTCTTATTCAAACCTTGGGGGTAATTGGGTGTGTGTTTTTTAATTATTTTTATTTATTTTATTTAAAAAAAAAAAAATTTTTTTTTATTCTTTTACCCCGTGGATAATTTATAAGTCTCGTGTTATTCTAGGGTGCCCCCTTGGGATTCCCGCTTTTTTTTCAACTTTGCCGCAAAATAAGGACCAGTGCGCCCTGACGGACGCAAAAAAAAACTGTGGATAGCGCATATTTGAAAAACGGGGCCCCCCGCAACTTGCCTTTGTATATTTTTCAAAATAGCGCTACATCTGGTCATTCGTTCATACCCCAGGAAGAGGTCAGATTACGCCTACAGTCATAAAAAACGTCCCCCAGCGGCGGGGCTGACGTCATTTTTCACCTTTTACGTCATTACGTCTTTTTTCAAAGGAGCCTGAACCCCTGAAACAAGTGACGATTGTGACAAGATCGTTAGTGGTAGAAGCCGTTGTCCCGCAGGCTTAAAAGCTGGCAGACCTAAAAGTTTTTAGGGTTTGGTTTTTCAGATCGGCTAGACAAGTAACCCGGCATGGCAACAATGATGGCATAGGGTAGACTATCGGCTGGAGATATCAAAATGATTTTGACACCCCCCCCCCCCCCCTCTCCTCTCTTCTCTCTCCCTCTCTCTCCTCTCTCTTTCTCTCTCTCTCTCTCCCCTCCTCTCACCCCCCCCCCTCTCTCTCTCTCTCTCTGCATGGGAGGAAAAACAAGACTTTGATATTAGATTTCACCTCTTTTCTCATCTAGATCTAGATCTCTCTTTAACAGAAAATCTCTCCTCTCTTCTCTCTCTCCCTCTCTCTCTCTCCTCCTCTCTCTCTCCCCTCTCTCTCTCTCTTTTCCCCTCCCCCTCTTCCTCCTGGGGAAGGGGGGAGGGGCAAGACTTTGATATTGGCTTTCACCTCTCCTCATCTAGATCTCTCTAACTCTGAAAGTGGAAATACAAAATTGACTTTGACCCCCCCCCCCCCCCCCCCCCCCCCCCCCCCCCCCCCCCCTCTCTCTCTCTCTCTCTCTCTCTCTCTCTCTCTCTCTCTCTCTCTCTCTCTCTCTCTCTGCTTTATGGGACTGGAGGAAAAGATAAGACTTAGATATTGGCTTTAACCCCTTTTGTCATCTAGATCTAAATCTAGTTCACCCTCCAACTCTGATTGGAAATACAAAATGGACTTTTGACGTCCATTCCTCCCTCCCCCAACCTCTCTCTCTCTCTCTCTCTCTCTCTCTCTCTCTCTCTCTCTCTCTCTCTCTCTCTCTCTCTCTCTCTCTCTCTCTCTCTCTCTCTTTCATATGGTAAAAGGGGAAGGGGGGGGGGGGGAGACTGATTTTGGCTCTTGCCTCTTTTTTCATCTAGATCTAGCTCTCTCTCCAACTCAAAATGTGGAAATACAAATTTGACTTTGACTCTCTCTCTCCTTCCCTCCCTCCCCCCTCTCTCTTCTCCCCCCCCCCCCCCCTCCCCCCCTTTCTCTCTCTCTCTCTCTCTCTCTCTCTCTCTCTCTCTCTCTCTCTCTCTCTCTCTCTCTCTCTCTCTCTCTCTCTTTCTCTTGTATACAAACAATGCATCACCTCCTGTATCTATGTAGTATGTATCCCTCCACATCTGAATGTACCACAATCTTCCCCCCCCCCCTTTCTCTCTCCCCCTCCCCCCCCCCCCCCCCTCTCTCTCTCTCTCTCTCTTTCTTTCCTGTGTAAGAAAATCATTTTACAGACCAGCTGCAATACATAAGGTGTATATTAAATCCTGTCTGCTGACATACCATCCTGTTTGTTTTGTTTCTCGTTCTTGAAAAATAGCAGAAATCAGAGTACTAACGGTATTATGAGCAAATACTACTTACTACTTGTCCCCTTTTTTATGAAGAGAAAAGGGGGGAGGGGGGCAAATGCCCCCTTTTTTTCATTTCAGGGAGCCCTTGGGCCCCCTTTTTTGAAATCCTAGAATCAACACTGAGCTCTCAAGTGTGTGTGTGTGTGTGTGTGTGTGTGTGTGTGTGTTTAAATGACAAACAATTGTGATCAAGCTTTTTTTTCATGAACACATACACTTGTACACACAAAACTATCACATATAGACCAGGGGGACGAGGTAGCCTAGTGGTTAAAACATTGTACTTGCAACCTGACAATCTGGGTTTGTATCCCGTTCGAGGGGATTTTCCCCTTGGAGTTAACATCAGTGCAGACTCCACTGCCCTAAAAAGTCCTTCGGATGAGACTATAAATTGAGATGCCTCGTGCGAACGCATGCAGAACATCTTGCGCACGTGTTTAATCCTGTTTCACTTTTCAAAAGAGTAGGCCATTGTGTGCTGGTGGGAACAGATGACAAAATTTACAAAACTCATACACATGGGGACTGGATATAAAGAAAAGCACATGAGTGCTTATTCCATTGTCCTCAATATAAAAGAATATTTCTAAAAAGCACACGCCCCACAAAAGACATTATTTTAATTCTAAAAGAAGGGAATAAAACAGACACCACGAAAAGGCTCACACACACACAAAAAAAACGGAGATAAAAAAAATGTTGCCATAAGATCCCACAGCATAAGCATGACCCCATGTTTATGATGCAGGAAACTGATGAACTGGTTCAAATCCCGGCGTGTCAAGGATGAAGGGCAGAAGGAGAACAAAGAGGTGGCCACGTGGGAAAAAGACTACAACATGGCCTCCATGCCTGACCTCGGCCTCTTTGACGAGTATCTGGAGATGGGTGAGGGACGCCGCTGTCGTTTTCTTTCCTTGGCGCCAGGAAAGATTGGAGCTGTTGATCAAAAATTAATTTGATTAAAAATTTTTTTAATATTTTATACCACTTTATGTCACAGCAGATTTCTCTGCGTGAAATTCGGGCTGCTTTCCCCGGGGAGAGCGTGTCACCACAAGTGCAGCGCCTACCCTTTTTTTTTTTTTTTTTTTTTTCCTCAGGGATGGTGTTTAAACACAACACCTGTGTGCATGCTGGTTTTTATAATTTTGTCATCCGCTCCTACCGGCACACGATGGCCTGCTCTTCCGAAAGGCGGAACGGGGATTTAACGTCTGCACAAGATGTTCTGCGTGCGTTCGCACATGGGGGCCTCGGTTTCTAGTCTCATCCGAATGACTTTGACATTCAGTTCGATTTTTTCGTCAAACTGGGAAGAAAGGGTGAGGCTGGGTACGAACCCAGAAACTCACGGTTTACATATTGGCAGGCGCCGTCTTAACATTTTATGGGATTTATATCGCGCTGAATCTTGTAGAGCACACACATCAAAGCGTCTTAACCATCCTGCCACCTTCCTTGATGAAGAGAGCAGAGCAGATACCAGGTTTTTGCAGATTTTTTTTGGAGAAACAAGTTCTCTGTTTAAAGATTTGACCAACAACCTTTTAAGAAAATTTTTGGGTGTGTGTGTTGGAGAAGAGGAAAACTAAATTGTTGTCAGTGTTTTCAATTTCTGCTGCTTCAGTTGGTTGCTGTGGGAAGACGATAACATGTGTTTCCTGCTTGGCAGAAGAGTATTGTGACAAGTCCTGTCGTAAGATGGTGTTTTGTTTTAGTACTGCATTATGGGGTAGAAACAGTCACTTTTGGGTAAAGGGGGGGGGGGGGGAGGGGGGAGGGTTCTTTTTTTAAAAATTTTCAGCATTGTAGTGCAGCTTTGCAACATTTGCCTTTATCAGACATGATGATGTTGCAGATTGGCTTTGTGGCTGTCTTTGTGTGTATGCTGTATTTCAGTGTTGCAGTATGGCTTTGTGACCATCTGTGTGTGTGTGTGTGTGTGTATTTCAGTGTTGCAGTATGGGTTTGTGACCATCTGTCTGTGTGTGTGTGTATTTCAGTGTTGCAGTATGGGTTTGTGACCATCTGTGTGTGTGTTTGTGTGTGTGTGTTTGTGTTTGTGTGTGTTTGTATTTCAGTGTTGCAGTACAGGTTTGTGACCATCTGTGTGTGTGTGTGTATATATTTCAGTGTTGCAGTACAGGTTTGTGACCATCTGTGTGTGTGTGTGTATTTCAGTGTTGCACTACAGGTTTGTGACCATGTGTGTGTGTGTGTGCATTTCAGTGTTGCAGTACGGGTTTGTGACCATGTGTGTGTGTGTGTGCATTTCAGTGTTGCAGTACGGGTTTGTGACCATGTGTGTGTGTGTGTGTATTTCAGTGTTGCAGTACGGGTTTGTGACCGTGTGTGTGTGTGTGTGCATTTCAGTGTTGCAGTACGGGTTTGTGACCATGTGTGTGTGTGTGTGTGTATTTCAGTGTTGCAGTACGGGTTTGTGACCATGTGTGTGTGTGTGTATTTCAGTGTTGCAGTACGGGTTTGTGACCATGTGTGTGTGTGTGTGTGTATTTCAGTGTTGCAGTACGGGTTTGTGACCATGTTTGTGTGTGTGTATTTCAGTGTTGCAGTACAGGTTTGTGACCATGTGTGTGTGTGTGTGGGGTTGTATTTCAGTGTTGCAGTATGGGTTTGTGACCATGTGTGTGTGTGTATTTCAGTGTTGCAGTATGGGTTTGTGACCATGTGTGTGTGTGTATTTCAGTGTTGCAGTATGGGTTTGTGACCATGTGTGTGTGTGTATTTCAGTGTTGCAGTACGGGTTTGTGACCATGTGTGTGTGTGTATGTATTTCAGTGTTGCAGTACGGGTTTGTGACCATGTTTGTGTGTGTGTATTTCAGTGTTGCAGTACGGGTTTGTGACCATGTGTGTGTGTGTATGTATTTCAGTGTTGCAGTACGGGTTTGTGACCATGTGTGTGTGTGTGTGTGTATTTCAGTGCTGCAGTACGGGTTTGTGACCATCTTCGTGGCTGCATTCCCTCTGGCCCCGCTGTTTGCCTTGCTGAACAACATCATTGAGATCCGGCTGGACGCCTACAAGTTTGTCACCCAGTGGAGACGACCTCTGGCCGCTCGGGCACAGGACATTGGTCAGTCAGGGGTTTGGTCAGGGGGAAGAGTGAGGGAGTGAGTGAGGGAAAGAATGAGTGAGGGAGGGAAAGATTGAGGGAGGGAGGGAAAGAGTGAGTGAGGGAGGGAAAGATTGAGGGAGGGAGGGAAAGATTGAGGGAGGGAGGGAGGGAAAGATTGAGTGAGGGAGGGAACAAAAGGGTGAGTGAGGGAAAGAAAGAGTGGGTGAGGGAACGAAAGAGTGAGTGAGGGAACGAAAGAGTGAGTGAGGGAACGAAAGAGTGAGTGAGGGAACGAAAGAGTGAGTGAGGGAAAGAATGAATGAATGAGTGAGTGAGTGAAAGAATGAGTGAGTAAGTGAAAGACTGAGTGAGTGAAACAATGAGTGACTGAATAAAGGAATGAATACATAAGGAGTGAATACAATAAATGAAGAAGGAATTAATTCAAGACTGAGTTAGTGAATGAAGGAATGAATCGATGAATGTGTGAGTGATTGAATGAATGAAAAATGAGTGAGTGAATGAATGAAGGAATGAGGCAAAAAATGGAGGAATGAATACAGTAAATGACTGACTGACTGAATGTGTCAGTGTATGACCAGATGAATAGACAAGTGGGGCAGTGGAGGACTGAGTGGGGGAATAAAGGAAGGAATGAACAAGTGAGTGAGTGAGTGGCTAACAGAATGAATAAATCAATGAATGCATAGTTGAAGGGATGAATGAATGAGAGAAGGGAATAATGAGTGAAGAAAAATGAATGAATTTTATTTATATAAAAAAAATTAAGTTGTAGGCTTTTCTTCCATTTTTCTGTGTGTGTTTGTTGTTGTAATTTGTTATGTAGAATGATGATGTTATTTGATGCTGTGCTGATTTTCAGTACTGTTTTCTTTTCTTCTTTTTTTTGGTTTGTTTTGTTGTTGTAATTTGATATGAAGAATGATGATATTATTTTGATGCTGTGCTGATTTTTGTTGTTGTAATTGGTGCAGGTATCTGGTTTGGCATCTTGAGAGGCATTACAACAGTCGCCGTGGCCAGCAATGTAAGTGACTGGTGGTTGTGTGTGTGTGTGTGTGGGGGGGGGGGGGTGTGTGTGTGGTTGTGTGTGTGTGTGTGTGTGTGTGTGTGTGTTGTTTTTCTCATCTTTTTTTTTTTTTTTAATTTTACCTCTGACAAATGTAGTTGTTTTTGGATGGCTTGATTATTGGGATCTTTTGTTAGGTAGGATTTTTTGTTTTTGTATTGTTGTTTTTTGTTGTTGTTTTTTTTGTTTTGTTTTGGGGGGGTGGGGTGGAGGGGAAGGTGAAAGAGTCAAAGATTGTGTGGAAATGTAAATAAATGATGACAAACTACTTGGTAAAATAAATTAAAAAAAAAAAATTTTGAACTTGGTAAAAAAATTTTTTTTTTAAGTTGGAGGGGTCCCTCCCTTTTTTGGGGGGAGGGTGGGCAGGGGAGGGGAGGGTAACTTTTTTATCTTTTTATCAGGGCTGTCGTTGCCATTGTGAACATGTTATGTTTTATCAGGAAGATGATAGAAAGTGAAGATTTCTCTTATATAAAATGCTTTGTATAGGTGGGGGGGGGGGGGGGTGGTGTCTTTATTTTCCTCCTTTTTTTTTGCTTTTCTATATGAAATGCTTGTTTTTTTCGAAAATAAACAACCAGCCCACCCCCATCCCCTTAACTTCATTCTGCTGTTGGTCCCTGAAGTTGGAATGTGGCTACCTTTGGTGAAGCTCGGAAGAACAAAACAAAACCAAAAAAATTCTACTGTTAATAGGTGCATAAGAAAAGATACTCGCTTTGTGTTTTGGGGTTTGGTTTTTTTGGGGTTTTTTTTCTTTTGAAATTTGCAGTCATTACAGTTTGTGTTGCAAAAATGGCAGTGCTATTCACACACAGAAATGGATCAAGTTTTACCAGTGCACATGATTTTCAGAAATGTGTGACAGCATTTTGTTTTCCCTAAAAGACATTTTGCCTTAAGTGTTTCAGTCTGGTGACTAGGTCCTGAAATTGTAAACACTGGGATAGACAGAGGATGTCTACTGTGTTATTTGCTTATATGGCATTTCATATACATAGAAGATACACACACACACGCACATACACGCACGCACGCACACACACACACACACACACGGGGGTGGGGGGGGGGGGGATGGGATAGCATAGTGGACAGCTATTTAACGACCTGGGTTTTAATTCCCATTCAAGAGGATTTTTCTCCTGGAGTTAACATCAGCGCTGACTCCACTCCCCCCAAAAGTCCTTCAGATGAGACTATAAACCTAGGCCCTGTGTGCGAACACTTGCAGAACATCTTGCACACATGTTAAATCCTGTTCCGCTCTTCATAAGAGTAGGCCATTCTGTGCCGGTGGGAACAGATGACAAGATTGAAAAAAATGCATACACACAGGGACTGGATGTAAAAAAGTACATGAGTGCTTATTCCATTATCCTCAATATAAAAGAATAAATTAAAAATAAAAAAAATAATTAAAAAACACACACTAGCTTACCAGCTGTGAGATTTTTGCATCTGCAATAAAAAAAAAAAATTTTGCCCCACCATTAAATTAAATTAATAAAGTAGCTGCTGCATTCCAGCTTCAGGGAGATGTCTGTCTGTTTTTCATCGTGCTTTTGTTTTTCAGGCTGCCATCATCGCCTTCACATCAGAGTTTATCCCCAAGCTGGTGTACCGCTATGGGTACAACAGCGGCGACATTGAAGGCTACGTGGAGTTCAGTCTGTCCGTGTTCAACGTGTCCCACTTTGAGAATCGAAGCATCCCCGTCACGCCCAAGATCGACAATGTGGCCGAGTGCAAGTGCGTATTAGTATCGTGTGGCTGTGTGTGTTAGTATCATGTGGCTGTGTGTGTTAATATCATGTGTGAGAGTGCAAGTGTGTATTAGTATCATGTGTGAGAGTGCAAGTGTGTATTAGTATCATGTGTCAGAGTGCAAGTGTGTATTAGTATCATGTGTGAGAGTGCAAGTGTGTATTAGTATCATGTGTCAGAGTGCAAGTGTGTATTAGTATCATGTGGCTAAGTGCAAGTGTGTATTAGTATCATGTGTGAGAGTGCAAGTGTGTATTAGTATCATGTGGCTAAGTGCAAGTGTGTATTAGTATCATGTGTGAGAGTGCAAGTGTGTATTAGTATCTTGTGTGAGAATGCAAGTGTGTATTAGTATCTTGTGTGAGAATGCAAGTGTGTATTAGTATCATGTGTGAGAGTGCAAGTGTGTATTAGTATCATGTGTGAGAGTGCAAGTGTGTATTAGTATCATGTGTGAGAGTGCAAGTGTGTATTAGTATCTTGTGTGAGAGTGCAAGTGTGTATTAGTATCATGTGTGAGAGTGCAAGTGTGTATTAGTATCTTGTGTGAGAGTGCAAGTGTGTATTAGTATCTTGTGTGAGAGTGCAAGTGTGTATTAGTATCATGTGGCTAAGTGCAAGTGTGTATTAGTATCTTGTGTGAGAGTGCAAGTGTGTATTAGTATCATGTGTGAGAGTGCAAGTGTGTATTAGTATCATGTGGCTAAGTGCAAGTGTGTATTAGTATTATGTGGCTGAGTGCAAGTGTGTGTTAGTTAGTATTGGGAGGGGGGGGGGGGTGTTGTTGAATCTTCGCATTTGTCAGAAGCCTTTATTCATCAGTGCCATGACCTATCGTCATATTGTATTGAATACAATTGTATTGAATTGTATTGTGTTGTTATGGTATGGTAGTGTCTACAACTGTCAGTCATGGCAGATTTCTCTGCATGAAATTCAGGCCGCTGTCCACAGGGAGAGAGTGCGTTGCCACAAAACCAGCACCACCTTTTTTTTTTTTTTTTTTTTCCTTTTTGCTGTTTGTATGTGTTTGTATAAATGTGTATATTTACACTAGAACAGTGTGTGTGCATGTGCATATGTGCATGCACGTGCATGTACATATACATATATATGTGGATTGGTTGTCCAGAGGTAATGCGCCTGTCTAGAAAGTGAAAATTCCGGGTCGGGGTGTGGGGTGGTTCAAATCCTGTTTGGGCCTAAAACTTTCCCCCATCCATTAGACCATGAGTGGTGGTCTGGGTGCTAGTCTTTTGGATGAGACGAGCAGAGATCCCGGGTGTTACACATCATTATTAAGCGCACATATAAGAACCCTAAGGCAACAAGAGGGTTGCCCCTGGCAAAATTCTGTAGAAAAAAGCCACTCTTGATAGGAAAACAAATATAGTTGCAGACAGGAAAAAGAAAAAAAATAATGGGTGGTGCTGCACTTACAACGATTCACGCACCCCGGGGAGAGCAGCCCGAATTTCATGCAGAGAAATCTGCTGTGACATAATGTGGTATAAATAAAATAAAATAAAATAAAATGTGACGCTCCACCACGAAATGAGTCGCTTTGCACATTACCCAATTTTGCGCTAGGAGCCATTAAATGCAGGTGGGGGTCAAGTTGTCAGTTTTGAGATTTTGATCGATTATAAAACTATATCCGTTATTCTACCTTGTAATGAAATATTAAGTCTATTTTTTATTCCTTTCGCTTTTAAATGTGTTTTGAAAATACCCAAGCCCGCATTCTGACAACCTGTTACAAAAATAAACTTGCCCGTTTTCACATTTTGTCCCATCCTGCAGTCTATCATTTCAATTTGTAATAACTTTGCACAGAGTTGTCCGATTTTCAATCTGTTTTTTTGCACTGTATAGCCCTTTTGTTGCAAATTAATAACTTGGTGTGGTTGCAGGTATCGTGATTTCTGCGACAGTACAAATAGATGTATGTGTGTGTGTGTGTATGAAAGAGAGGGCTTTTCTTCATCATGCTGACTGTGTGACTGGTGTGGTTGCAGGTACCGTGATTTCCGCGACAGTACAAATAGATATATGTGTGTGTGTGTGTATGAAAGAGAGGGGCTTTCATCATCCTGACTGTGTGACTGGTGTGGTTGCAGGTACCGTGATTTCCGGGACAGTACAAACGACTACAAATTCACTATGGAGTACTGGCATGTGCTGACGGCTCGTCTGGCCTTCGTCATCGTCTTCATCGTAAGATGGTTTCCTTCCCCCTCCCCTCTCTCCCTCCCTCCCTGCCACTTGTCTCTTGCTTCCAACCCTAAATTTCCGTTGACCACTTTTACTTTTCTTGAACTCACTTGACTTGGCAAGTTTTCTAACCAGTTTTTCACCGCATCCTGCCCTTTTGTAAGTTAAAGTCTGTCCCGAGCCTAAAGGCTCATCAAGCCGGTGCTTATCCCGGTTTCTGTGGCGTTAAGCGACTGAGAGTCATAGACTCCCCCCTGGATAGGACGCCAGTCTATCGCAGGGTTAACCCCCAACACAAGGTTGGTACCCCTTTTACACCTGGGTGGGGTGAGAAAACAGCTGTAAAGTGCCTTTTCCAAGGGCACAACGCCATAGCCAAAAGCTGGGATCGAACCGGCAACCTTCAGATTACGAGTCCAACGCCCTAACCTCTAGACTACAGCGGCGGCTGCCCTTTGTAAGGGTCAATAATTTTTTTTTTTTATAATTTTAAATCACTGTAGTTGCTGCAAGATGTGGGGAGGGGGGAGTTAAGTGGTTAGAGCATTATGTTTGCAATTTGATGGCCCAGGATCCAGCCAGGGTTTGGGCCTCCACCGAGACACCCGTTCAAGGAGATTTTTTACCCTGCAGTTAACATCAGTACTGACTCCACTCTCCAGAAAGTTCTTCAGAGGAGACTGTACACTGAGGCCCTGTGTACAATCGTGTGCAGAACATCTTACGCACACGTTAAAAACCTGTTCTCCCTTTTGGAAGTGTGGACTATTCATGCTGGTAAGAACAGGTGGCAAAAAAAAACCCCAAACACACAAAACGAACAACAAACAAACTCAAAAACTGCACGCAGACTGGTGTCATGATTTGACATCATCCCTGAAGTCGTAATTTGGTTACTTTAAAAAACTGGTATGTAGAATTAGTGAGTGACATAGTGTAGAGTTTGTTTGAGTATAAAGTGGGTTTAAAATTTTTTTTTTTTTTATCATAACTAGCTTATAGAGATGCATAGAAACTAGATTTTTTTTTTTTTACAATGATGAGTTACAGTAACAGTCAGGTCAGTCACAAAGACTCCTAACAGACAGACACAGACATACAGACAGCAAAGTCTCTTCTGACTTGCTGCTTTTGAAAGGTAAAGGGCCACCCACCATAGCTTTTTAAAATTTAATTTAATTTTTTTTTATTCTTTTATATCGAGGATAATGGGATAGGCACTTATGTGCTTTTTTTCATCCAGTCCCCGTGTGTATGCAGTTTGTAAATCTTGTCATCTGTTCCCACCGGCACACGATGGCCTGCTCTTAACAAAAAGCGGAACAGGATTTAATGTGTGCGCAGGATGTTCTGTGTGCATTCGCACACGGGACCTCGGTTTACAGTCTCATCTGAAGGACTTTTTGGGGAGAGTGGAGTCAGCACTGATGTTTACTCCAGGAGAGAAAAATCCCCTCGCACGGGAATCGAACCCGGGTTGTCAAATTGCCAGCGCAGTGTTCTGACCACTAGGCGGCTTGGGGCTGTAGGCTATATGGCAACGTTCTGGTGGCTCCTGCGACGGTACTGGAACCATTCGTATCGGTCATTGCCTTTCCAATGGATCATTCCAGTGGCGTGGAGAGGAGGGGGGGGTCTGCTGCATGGGTAACAGCTTGCCCTCCGTACTTACCTACCCAGGCTTTGTGCTCTAAAGACTAGAGCGCAACTCCATAGTCTTCCAAGACTGACGGGTGCCTACTACATACATGCCTGTGTGTGTGTGGTGGTGTGTATGTGTGTGCAGCTGGTCGTGGTGTTCCTGCAGTGGCTGATCTCGTTCCTGGTGACGGACACCCGCGCACGGTGAAGATGCAGATCCTGCGGGAGAAGTACCTGGCCAAGGAGTCCATCCTGGCCGCCGAGGTCCTGCGCCGCGACCGCCTGGGCCTGGGCAGCTCCACCCACCTCTTCCCCCCACCCCTCCCGTCCCCCCTCCGCCTCCGCCTCCCCCGCCAAAGGTGCTCTGGCCCCCGACCAGCCCTTGTACTGAGAGCACGCTGTTTCTTACCTTACTTTACCTTTCCTTACCTTACCTTCTTCCAACAGTTTTGTTTGTACTGAGAGCACGCCAGTACCTCCCCATGCCCTCTTCCAACAGTTTGTTTGTTGCTGTTAGTACGCCCTTACCTTACCCCTTCCCCTTCCCTCTTCTGACAGTGTTTTTGTACTGAGAGCATGCCAGTACCTTTCCTCCCCTTCCCCTCTTCCAACAGTTTGTTTGTTTGGGTTTTTTTTAGTTATGGCAGTTTACCTCCCTCCCCTTCCCCTCTTCTGACAGTTTGTTTGTTTGGGTTTTATTTTAGTTATGGCAGTTTTTTTTCTGTTGGGTTGAGCATGGTATTTATTTATTGGTTTCTTCATCTATTTTTTTTTCTTTTTTATATATCGAGGATAATGGAAGAAGCACTTGTGTGCTTTTTTTTTTTACATCCAGTCCCCTTGTGTATGCAGTTTTGTAGATCTTGTCATTTGTTTCCACATGGAGAGTGTTTGTTACCTTTGAGAGCTCAGTTTGCTGGCCCTGGTTTTGAGGTGGGGGGGGGGCTCTCTCAGTATGACCAGCATCCCCACCTTCTGGACATTGACAGAAATAGAGCGTCGTGTTGCTGCATGTTTTGTTGTTACTTGTTTCTGTATCTCTTTGAGTGCAGGTTTTTCACGTGTGTCGTTTTGCTGTTATGTATGCTTTTTGTGCCTTGCCTTGAAAGGTATTTTTCTAAGCAAGACTTTTTGAGTATAATCAGCAACGTTCAAAAATGGCAAGCAAGGCAGTTGAGTTGCAGTTGTTGTTGTTTTTTAGAACAAATATCAGGTGTTTGATTTTATGACTAATGTGGTGTTCTGATAACAATATGGCTTACATGAATTTCATGGTTTAAACAATTGACTTTTGTATTGTTTTTGTTATGTGTATATGTTCCTTAAAAAGTTTGTGTTTTTGAGTTAGTGATTTTATAAAATTTGTTTATTTTGAGGATATAAAGCAATTAGGGATCGTTTGAAGTGGGGTTTTTTTTATTGGAAACTTTTTTCATATCAGTGTTTGTATAGCCAGTGAACTCTCAGCAATTTTATTGGGAGTTTTTTTTTCAGCCTAGCATGCCTTTTATTGAAGTTTTGTTCTGTGCATTCTTACATCTGAAATATTGGAGTTGAATTTAGTCTTAAGAGGTATTTTTTTGCGTGCAGAAAAGTTTCACAAATCATGTATAAGAAACAGCTTACAAAACAGATGACAAATGTTTCATGAAAACAGATCATTCTTGTCTTTACACTAGCAGTGTCTGTTCGTTTCAGCAAGGCACGATTGACGTTGAAGTTTCAGGGGATGTTTTGATCAATTTCATACTTTCAGAAATGAGAACATTAGATTTAAAAACTGAAAGAAAACAGTATTGTAGGTGATTTTTTAAACATATGTAATGCAAAATCTTAAGCAGGAGTATTGCATTTTTTGTCTACACATTCCTCCCCGCGTGTGGACATAGGATGAGGAAGGCTTTAACTTCCTCTGTGAAGTATTAGTCAGTATTTCTGTTGTCATGTTGTGCACAAGTCCACAGTGTATGGCAGTGTGTTTGACCTCAAGACCTGAAGGTTTACGCTCAAGGGGTCTGTAGAGAAGATGTGTACAGTGTCAGTCATGCGCTAAAGATATTACCCAGCTGTGGCATCATGTAGAGTTGTTCCCTTGTGGCTTGTGCTTCTGCCACTCTCTGAATCATGGTGAATTATACCCATAACCAAAAAAAAAAAAAAAAACCCCAAAACTGTAGAAAGCTTGAACAGTTCTATAAACATTTTCAAACTTTACGGAAATAGGCAGACCTTAAACAGCTTCCCTAGTGTAGTAGTATGTAGATATGCTTTAAGCAACAAAATTTATTTGGCCTTTTTGAAAAAAAAATCATGCGAGTCTGTAGAAATGGCTTGAAATGTACCTGTAATTCCTAAGTGATAAACCGAGAGAAGTGATACAGTGATACAGAGAAAGGGGAAAGAAGACAGGAGGCTGTGTGTTCATCCAACAGCAGTGCACTGATTGTGAAGGATGTGTATCACACTTTTCACTTAAATTACATCTTTGAGACAATAAACTGAGGCCCTGTGTGATGTATGCTTCTGTTGCGCACTAAGGAACCCTCAGCATCAAGGAAGTTAGTTGCCGCTGGCAAAACTCTTTCAGAAAAACGGACTAATTACAGGCCAAGAAAATGTTTACTCTCATGAAAAAGAAACAAAACAGATGGCAACTAACTATATCAGTGCATTTTTTTTTTTTTGGGGGGGGGGGGAGGGAATGGAAGAACTCAATTTTCATGCAGATAAATTCCTTAGTAAAAATTTGTTGAGTTAATGACACAGCAGAAGAGAATTTGGGTTCAGGACAGGTTTAAAACATGTACAGTTCTTCCATCAAGAGAAGGGGTATTCTTTGAAAGATGATATATGTACATACAGTTAGTTACTCGTTGGTAATATTATACATCTAAAAGCCAGTTGGCTGTACATCATACTGCATGTTTCTAAGCGCTCATACTTGCCATAATGTTGACGTTGACAAATGCCGTGTTGGTGTCAAAGAGCACGACATGGGGTTTGATCACTCAGGTTTCCTATCCTATCACCTGCTGCTGCTGGCTCTGAAAGGATTTCGATACTGTTAATTATTTATGGGTTGTTATCATCACGCAATTATTCCTTGCTGTG
>CM060333.1:9639166-9654166 GCA_030674155.1 Stramonita haemastoma
TTTTACGTCTTTTCCAAAAAAAATGGATATTAGACAAAAAAAAAAAAAAGTGGGGGGTGGGGTGTGTATGGGGGGAGGGGGGGGGGGTAGGAAGAGGAGTTTTGGGAAGTGGGGAAGTGGATTAATTCACAAAATTAACAGACTTAAAAAAACAAAAAACAAAAAAACAAAATGTACAAATTCTTGAATACAGCATGTAAAAATTTCCCAAAATTTCTAAACAAACCCAAAGCATGAACAAAAAAACATTTAAAACCTATCCACAAAAAAAATCAATCAACAGAGGAAATGTCTTTTAAACCCCCTAAAAATCAAATAAAGAACCAATAGGACAGTGCAGTAAGATTAAAAAAGGGATACCTCAGAAAATGGATATTGAATATCTCTGATAGGAGATGGGGTAAGAGCAGTATATAACATTTCAGCATCTGCATATCAATATATGATCAACATTATACTTGCCACATATGCAAGATAATGTCCTTCATATTTTTTTTAAAAAAACATTCATTTTCCCTTGCAACCAAGAAAAATTTTCTTTTTACAATAAAAATCTTTTTCTTTTAATTTTAACAAAAACTGAAATTTTTCCCATCCCTTCATATCACCAAAAACCAAGTTTTTTTTTTCATTTGGATAACTTTTGTTGTGTTTTTTCACGATCTGATAACATTCTTGTAGTGACAGATGAAGTGTCAAATTTTCCACATCTATTAATTGTTTTGCCCCATTTTTTCCTAAAAGATCACTTTTTCATTGTAATAATTATATACCAGAGTGAGATGGAATCCAACAAAAAGTTATATCTGAACTTTTTAAGGTGAGGAGATGAATTAAATGACAAATCTCAAAAACAAGTTCTGATCTTTTGTTTGCCTAGAGCTGATGGCTTGAATTACTGATTTTGAATCAACACAAAAAAGAATTGCGGAAAACAGCTCTTGTGTGTGACTGAAGTCTTGGTGGCAGATCTGTTTACTGATCTTCTGCTAGATGATAGAAGCAGATTTTACACCAACAGATCTTCATGTTATGATCTTAAGTGTAGCAGCATGTGAAGCAAGTCTGCATTTTTTTTTTTTTGTTTGGGGGGGGGGGGGGGGGGGGTTGTGTTGCTTTTCTTATAAAGGATATCAAATGTAAACTGATAAGAAAAAGTAAACGTTTATATTACGGTTTGGGCAGAAGGTTTTTTTTTTTTAATCGCATCAAATCTAAAATGAATGATAAACTTGGTCATGTGATTGCAATGGAAATTGTGTAAAATGATTTTAGCTGATGTTGGTGGCAGGTCTGTGTATTGATCTTCTGCTGGAAGATTGATGGCAGATTTTACACCAACGCATATGGGAAAAAGAAGATTGATGGTATATGATTTTAAGTAAAGTTGTGGATAGCATGTGCCTGTGTTTTTTTCTTTTTGTCTTTTAAAGAAAAAAGATTTCTTAGATAATGAGATCCAATGTAAGTTAAAGAAAAACTGGCATGTTCAATAGGGTGTGGAAAAGTGTGGAAAATAATTATGTAGGAGCAGTTTTAGTTTTGTTTTATGTTTTTTTTTGAAAAAAGATCACACTAAATCAAATCACATGTGAAATGAATGATAAACCTGGTCATGTGATTGCATGAATCAATGTTGGTAAAATGATTTTAATTGATGTTGGTGGCAGATCTGTGTATTGATCTGCTGGAAGATTGATGGCAGATTTTACACCAACACATGTGGGAAAATGATTGATAGTATAGGATTTTAATTTAAGTTGTGGATAGGTGTGCCTGTGTTTGACTTTTCTTTTTTGTTTTGTCTCTTGTCTTTTTTTTATTTTTTTTATATTGAGATCAAATGTAAGTTAAACAAAAACATGGCATTTTCAATACTGGTGTGAAAAGTATGTGGGAGCAGTTCTTTTTTTTTTTATTTTTTTTTTTTTAAATCACACTAAATCGCATCACATGAGAAATGAATGATAAGCTTGGTCCTGTGATTGCAATGGGAATTGTGTAAAAGCATTTTCATTGATGTTGGTGGCAGATTGTGTATTGATCTTCCGCTGGAAGATTGATGGCAGATTTTACAGGAACACATGTGGAAAAAGAAGATTGATGGTATATGAATTTTAAGTTAAATTGTGAATAGCATGTGCCTGTATTTTTCTTTTTTTTTTTTTTTTCTTTCTTTTTTTTTTTTTTTTTTAGATAATGAGATCAAATGTAAGCTAAAGAAAAACATGTCATGTTCAGTTTTGGTGTGGAAAGTATGTGGGGAGCAGTTTTCTTTTCTTTTGTTTTAGTTTTGTTTTTATGTTTTTGTTTTAAAAATCACACTAAATCGAATCAAATATGAATTAAATGATAAACTTGGTCATGTGATTGAATGGAAATTGTGTAAAATGATTTTAGTTGATGTTGGTCCAGATTTGTGTATTGATCTTTGGCTGGAAGATTGATGGCAGATTTTACACCAACACATGAAATATGGATGTGGATGACTAAGTAATTCTATATGATATTCAGTATAGTAGTAGATATAGTGTGCCTTCCTTGTTTTTTTGTTTTTTTTTTTGTTTTTTTTTTTTTAGATAATGAAGTAAAATGTAAATAGGCAAAAATTTAGCATGTTTTATAATGAATGTGACAAGTGTGGGGGTGAAGGGTTTTTTAAAATATTTTTTTTCTTAAAGAAAATCAAATCTTGCAAAATGTGAAAAGAAATGTTCCTGGTTTTATTATTTTATTATTGTTTATGTGTGTGTGTATGTGATAGACTCTGTGTTGTGTGTGTGTGTGTGTGTGTGTGTGTGTGTGTGTGTGTGTGTGTGTGTTGTGTGTGTGTGTGTGTGTGTGTGTGTGTGTGTGTGTGAAAGATTGTGTGTGGTGAGAGAGAGAGAGAGGAGATGGGGTGTGTGTGTGTGTGTGTGTGTGTGTGTGTGTGTGTGTGTGTGTGTGTGTGTGTGACTTTAGTTTTGGTGGCAGATCTGTTTATTGATCTTCTACTAGAAGACAGAAGCAGATTTTACACCAACACATCTTCATATTATGATCTTCAGTGTAGCAGCGTGTAAAGCATGTCTGCATTAATTTTTGTTTTGTTTTGTTCTTTTTTTTATATAAATCATATGAAATATGGATTGAAAACAAAAATATAAAAGTCTATATTATGATGTGGAAAGTATATGGGGAGAAGGCGTTTATTTTTTTGCAAATCTCATCAAATGTGAAATGAATGATAAACTTGGTCATGTGATTGCAATGGAAGTTGTGTAAAATGATTTTGATGTCAGTGGCAGATCTGTGTATTGATCTTCCGCTGGAAGATTGATGGCAGATTTTAAATCAGCACATGTGGGGAAAAGAAGATTGAGGGTATGCACAACCCAGCATGGACACAGTGTCATGTTTACACACCATCCCCAAGGGAAAAAAAATAATGGGTAGAGGGGGCACTTGTGGCGACACGCTCTCCCCAGGGAGAGCAGCCCGAATTTCACACAGAGAAATCTGTTGTGACATAAAGTGGTATAAAATAAAAAATAAAATATGATTTTAAGTTTAGTTGTAAATAGCATGTGCCTGTGTTTTGCATTTGTTTTTTCTTTCTTTCTTTCTTTTTTTTATTATTTTTTTTTATTAAAGATAATGAGATCAAATTTAAGTTAAAGAAAACCATGACATGTTCAATACTGGTGTGAAAAGTATGTGGGGAGCAGTTTTATTTTCTTTTGTTTTAGTTTTGTTATTTTGTTTTTCTTTGAAAAAATCACACTAAATCACATCACATGTGAAGTGAATGATAAACTTGGTCTGCCATTGCAATGGGAATTGTGTAAAAGCATTTTCATTGATGTTGGTGGCAGATCTGTGTATTGATCTTCGGCTGGAAGATTGATGGCAGATTTTACACCAACATGTGTAATATGTTTGTTGATGACTAAGTAATTCTATATAATATTAAGTATAGTAGTGGACAAAGTGTGCGTTCTTTGGGATTTTTTTTTTAAGATAATGAAATAGAATGTAAATAGGCAACCCCCCCCACCCCAAAACAACCTAGCATGATTTATAATGGTGTGGCAAATGTGTGGGGTTAAGGGGTCTTTTAAAACAAAAATCAAATCTTGCAAAATGTGATAACAGAAATGTACCTGGTCATATAATTGCCACCAATATTTTATATATTTATTTATTCTTTTTTTATATCCAGATAATGGAATAAGCACTCCTGCGCTTTTTTTTCATCCAGTCCCGGTGTGTATACAGTATTAAATGAAATAACTTACTTTGGTGGCAAATCTGTGTACTGATTTTCTGCAGGAAGATACATATAGATTTTACACCAACATAAATATGTTACCGCATACAACAAAAATTATCTGAAAGATTAATATACTGTGATTTTAAGGATAGTAGAGGATAGTTTGAGAAGAAAACATATAGCAATAAATGGTATGTCTAGCACAATGTTGTTGCGGTGTGTGTGTGTGTGTGTGTGTGTGTGTGTGTGGTGTGTGTGTGTGTGTGTGTGTGTGAAACTTTAGTGTTGGTGGCAGATCTGTTTAGTAATCTTCTGCTTGAAGTTAGAAGCAGATTTTACACCAACAAATCTTCACATTGGGATCTTCAGTGTAGCAGTGTGTAAAGCATATCTGCATTTATTTTTTATTGTTTTTTGTGTTATTTTTTTAATAAATCATATCAAATGTAATTTGAAAAAAGGTAAAAGTTTAAATTATGGTGTGGAAAGTGTTTAAAGAGAAGCAGTTTTTTTTTATGAATAGCATCAAATGTGAACAGAATGATAAACTCGGTCATGTGATTGCAATGGAAGTAGTGTATAATGATTTTAGTTGATGTTGGTGGCAGATCTGTGTATTGATCTTCGCTGGCAGATTTTACACCAATATGTCTGGGAAAAAGAAGATTGATGATATATGATTTTAAGTTAAACTGTGGATAGTGTGTGCCTATGTTTTGCTTTTGTTTTGATTTGTTCTGTTGTTGTTTTTTAAGATAATATCAAAATTTTATGTAAGTTAAAGAAAAACATGACATGTTCAATACTGGTGTGGAAAATATGTGGGGAGCAGTTTTCTTTTCTTTTGTTTTAGTTTTGTTTTTATGTTTTTCTTTTTAAAAAAGAACACTAAATCACATCACATGTGAAGTGAATGATAAACTTGGTCCTGTGATTGCAATGGGAATTGTGTAAAAGCATTTTGATTGATGTTGGTGGCAGATCTGTGTATTGATCTTCTGCTGGAAGATTGATGGCAGATTTTACACCGACACATGAAATATGTATGTGGATGACTAAGTAATTCTATATGATGTTAAGTATAGTAGTGGATAAAGTGTGCCTTCTTTGGTTTTTTTAGTGTGTTTTTTTAGATAATGAAACAAAATGTAAAAAGGCAAAAGAAAGTTAGCATGTTTTATAATGGTGTGACAAGTAAGTGGGGTGAAGGTTTTTGAGGGTTTTTTAAATAAAATCTTGCAAAATGTGAAAAGAGAAATGTGCCTGGTTTTATAATGGCCTCTAATATTTTATACATTTATTTATTCTTTTTTTATATCCAGATAATGGAAAAAGCACTCGTGAGCTTTTTTACATCCAATACCCATGTGTGCAGTTTTAGATGAAATAACTTATGCTGGTGGCAAATCTGTGTACTGGTTTCTGCAGGAAGATACATACAGATTTTACACCAACATAAATATGTTACACATACTAAACAAAATTATCTGAAAAATTATTACACTGTGATTTTAAGGATAGTAGAGGATAGATTGAGAAGAAGAAATGTAGCAGTAAGTGGTATGTCTGGCCCAAGTTGTTTCTGTGTGTGTGTGTGTGTGTGTGTGTGTGTGTGTGTGTTGTGTGTGTGTGTGAGACGTCTGTGTCTGTGTATGTTTCTGTGTGTGTGTGTGTGTGTGTGTGTGTGTGTGTGTGTGTGTGTGTGACTTTAGTTTTGGTGGCAGATCTGTTTACTGATCTAGTGTTTGGTTTTTTTTTTTAATTTATTGATTCTTTTTATAAACCATATCAAATGTAAATGGAAAAGAAAAATGTAAAAGTTTATACTATGGTGTAGAAAGTGTGGGGGGAAAAAGTTTGTTTTTATTTATTTATTCATTATTTTAAATCGTATCAAATGTGAAATGAAAGATAAACTTGGTCATGTGATTGTAATGGAAATTGTGTAAAAACATTTTCATTGATGATGGTGGCAGAGCTGTGTATTGATCTTTGGCTGGAAGATTGATGGCAGATTTTACACCAACACATGTGGGGGAAAAGAAAATTGATGGTATATGATTTTAAGTGAAGTTGTGAATAGCATGTACCTGTGTTTTGCTTTTCTTTTTTGTTATTCCTTTTTTTTTTAGATAATGATATCCAATTTAAGTGAAAGAAAACCATAACATGTTCAATACTGGTGTGGAAAGTATGTGGGGAGCAGTTTTCTTTTCTTTTGTTTTAGTTTTGTTTTTATGTTTTTCTTTTTTTAAAAATCACACTAAATCACATCACATGTGAAGTGAATGATAAACTTGGTCCTGTGATTGCAATGGGAATTGTGTAAAAGCATTTTCATTGATGTTGGTGGCAGATGTGTGTATTGATCTTCTGCTGGAAGATTGATGGCAGATTTTACACCGACACATGAAATATGTATGTGGATAACTAAGTAATTCTATATGATATTAAGTATAGTAGTGGATAAAGTGTGCCTTCTTTGTTTTTTTTCTTTTTTCTTTGTTTTTTTTTAGATAATGAAACAAAATGTAAAAAGGCAAAAGAAAGTTAGCATGTTTTATAATGGTGTGACAAGTATGTGGGGTGAAGGTTTTTGAGGGTTTTTTAAATAAAATCTTGCAAAATGTGAAAAGAGAAATGTGCCTGGTTTTATAATGGCCACTAATATTTTATACATTTATTTATTCTTTTTTTATATCCAGATAATGGAATAAGCACTCCTGCGCTTTTTTACATCCAGTACCCATGTGTGTGCAGTTTTAGATAAAATAACTTATGCTGGTGGCAAATCTGTGTACATACTGATTTTCTGCAGGAAGATACACACAGATTTTACACCAACATAAATATGTTGCACATACTAAACAAAATTATCTGAAAAATTAATACACTGTGATTTTAAGGATAGTAGAGGATAGATTGAGAAGAAAACATGTAGCAGTAAATGGTATGTCTGGCCCAAGTTGTTTCTGTGTGTGTGTGTGTGTGTGTGTGTGTGTGTGTGTGTGTGTGTGTGTGTGTGTGTGTGATGTGTGTGTGTGTGTGTGTGTGTGTGTGTGTGAGACGTGTGTGTGTGTGTGTGTGTGTGTGTGACTTAAGTTTTGGTGGCAGATCTGTTTACTGATCTTCTGCTAGAAGATAGAAGCAGATTTTACACCAATACATCTTCATATTATGATCTTCAGTGTAGCAGCATGTAAAGCATGCATTTCTTTGTTTTATTTTTTAGTGTGTTTTTTTTTAATTTATTGATTCTTTTTATAAACCATATCAAACGTAAATGGAAAAGAAAAGTGTAAAAGTTTATAATATGGTGTAGAAAGTGTGTGTGGGAAAAAGTTTTTTTTTTTTTTAATCGCATCAAATGTGAAATGAAAGATAAACTTGGTCATGTGATTGTAATGGAAATTGTGTAAAATCATTTTCATTGATGATGGTGGCAGAGCTGTGTATTGATCTTTGGCTGGAAGATTAATGGCAGATTTTACACCAACACATGTGGGGGGAAAGAAAATTGATGGTATATGATTTTAAGTGAAGTTGTGAATAGCATGTACCTGTGTTTTGCTTTTCTTTTTTGTTATTCCTTTTTTTTTTTTAGATAATGATATCCAATTTAAGTGAAAGAAAACCATGGCATGTTCAATACTGGTGTGGAATGTATGTGGGGAGCAGTTTTGTTTTCTTTTGTTTTAGATTTGTTTTTATATTTTTCTTTTTAAAAATCGCACTTAATCTCATTATATGTGAAATGAATGATAAACTTGGTCCTGTGATTGCAATGGGAATTGTGTAAAAGCATTTTGATTGATGTTGGTGGCAGATGTGTGTATTGATCTTCTGCTGGAAGATTGATGGCAGATTTTACAGGAACACGTGAAATATGTATGTGGATGACCAAGTAACAATGCAAGGGAATAAACTCTTCCACTTCTGTTGAAAACTCACCAGTTGTTTCTCTTGTAGTGTGTGTGTGTGTGTGTGTGTGTGTGTGTGTGTGTGTGTGTGTGTGTTGTTATTGTTGGAGTTTAATTTAAAGTCTATTCACACTTGGTGATATCAGACTAAACAAACAAACAAACAAACAAACAAAATACCTACCATAAAATATTTACAGAAGACTTGGAAATAATTCTAGCAACATCAGTGTTTTCTCGAAACTATGTTCAATGGTTTCCTTTGAATTTCAACGCCATTTTGTTTGTAAATTGAATTTAAAACTGAACATTGAAAAAGAATATGTTCACAAGATAATGGCTCAGAACAAGAGCAAGTTACATTACAAGAATATTTGGTCTTCCAAAAATTCAATCGCAACTTATAAATGATGTCAGTAATATGTCTTGGACAGCCTAAAATTTCTAATTTTCCATGGAAGTTATTCTTATGTACATGATTTTCCAATAATGAATTAATTTCACGACAATCATTTTTTAAGTTATGAACTGGGCAATCTCTATGTGTACCTTGTTTCGCAAGATTATCTGCTATTTCATTCCAGTATATTCCGCAGTGAGAAGGAATCCAGCAAAAATCTATTCCGATACCTTTTGTCGTGATACAATGTATCAAATATTTTATTTCAAATAATAAATCTGTCCCTACTTTTGAGCTCCAGTCTTGTAAGCTATATAGTACAGACTTTTGAGTCAACACAAAAAACGATGTGAAAGAATGCAAAATTACTGTTATTAATTTTAATCAAAGCCATAAGTATGGCATAGAGCTCAGCGCTGAATATTGAGAAACCCTTTCCTAGATAGAATGATTTTTATATCTTCAGAGCAGGAATAACGAAACCTGATCCTGCACTTAAGTCATAAACAGAACCATCTGTGAACACATTTAGATGATTTAGATAATTTGTTTCAAGTGTGTGTGTGTGTCAAGTCAAGTCAAAATGATCTTTATTGAGGGTAAAAGATTAAGTTTACACAACTTTTTTTTCATCCTGCCCTCACAAAAAAATCAAGAAAATTGACTTCTAAAACAATCAAAGACAAATATCAACCGTGGTTGAAAACTAAAATAAATGAGGATTTTCATCCAAACAGAATCTTACAAGATAACACTGAAGACAGTAACATAAACTCAAGTCATACAGACAAAATAATGGAAATACAAAAATAACCCACAAATAAAAAAAGTAAAAAAATGTGTGTGTGTGTGTGTTTTCCTTTGCTCTTGTCTTGTAGCCTAAGGGATTGAAGATGGAAGAAAGATGGTGAGGGGTGGGGGTCTGGTTGTTGTTAAGGGGGGGGGGGGGAGGTGCAGGATACCCTAGTGGTCAGAACATGTGCTGGTGGGAACAGATATTTACACAACTGCATACACACGGGTACTGGATGAAAAAAAGCATGTGAGTGCTTATGCCATTATCCTCGATATAAAAGAATAAAATAAAATAAATTGCACTCGCAATTTGACGACCGGGGTTCGATTCCCATTCGGGTTTGATTCCGGTTCAAGGGAATTTCCCATGGAGGTAACATAAGTGCTGACTCCACTCTCCCCGAAAGTCCTTTGGATGAGACTGTAAACCAAGGCCCTGTGTGCGAACGCACGCAGAACATCTTGCGCACACATTAAATCCTGTTCCACTTTTTGTAAGAGTAGGCCATCGTGTGCTGGTGGAAACAGATGGCAATATTTACAAAACTACATACACATGGGGATTGGATGTATAAAAAAAAAATATAAATAAAAAAAGCACACGAGTGCTTAACGCTTATTCCATTATCCTCGCACGCAGAACATCTTGCGCACACGTTAAATCCTGTTCCGCTTTTCGTAAGAGTAGGCCATCGTGTGCCGGTGGGAACAGATGACAATATTTACAAAACTGCATACACACGGGGACCGGATGAAAAAAAGCACATGATTGCTTATTCTGTTATCCTCGATATAAAAGAATATATAAATAAATAAATAAATTACACACACACTCACACCACCACCACCACCAACCTCCACCACTACTACCCCTCCCCCCCCCCCCCCCCCCCCCGCCCCCCCACGAAACAGGGGCGGAAAACTCTAGTGCCCCAGAGACTTGTCAAAGAGTTCTGGAAAAGATAGAGAGGGAAGGAGGCATAGTCAGTCAGCCACTGAACAATACAAGGGAATAAACTCTTCCACTTCTATCGACAGCACACCAGTTGTTTCCCTTGTATCGTTTGTGTGTGTGTGTGTGTGTTGGTGGGGCGGGTATGGGGGGGGGGGGGGGGGGGGGGGGCTGGTTGTTGTATGGGGTGAGAGCATGAGGGTAGGGGGCATCCGTGGTGTATACGTAACAACAACACACTTGCCTAGAAAGCAAGAGTGTGAGTTCCAAACCCCTGCTTGTGCCTGGACTTTTCCCCTGTCCACAAGATCTTGAGTGGAGCCACATGTGATGAGTGGGGGAGCTGGTATAGATAACTATTGTCAGCACAACTCGAGTAGAAGCTAAAAAAGAGGGTAAAGGTGTCCCGTAACCTAGGTGGTCGTAGGGGAGCGAGGCGTCAGAGGCCTCAGCTTCTCTAGGGGCCAGCATATTGAGGGCGGCGCCCATCTCCTCTCCTTCACTGCTTTACCTTCCCTGACCCTAAAGAGGGCAGGTACCCATTGACAGCTGGGTGAACTGGGGGGGGGGGGGGGGCGCTGTACTGAAGCCAAGGTGCACAAATGGTCACCCATCCAACTGGTAACCACGCTCGACGCTGCTTAACTTAACTTGACTTGGGGAAGGCTAGCGCTCTGACCACTGAGGTATCCCCACTGAATGATATTCCTTTGGATGAGACAATTATAAACCGCAGTCCCTTGTGCAATTTCCATCCAGTGCACGTAAAAGAACCCACAACAACAAAAGAGTTGTCTCTGGCGAAATTCTGAGGAGAAACGCCACTCTCCTACAGAAACAGCTAAACTTGAAGATAAGATTTGTTTTTAATGGGGTGGCGCTTCTCTTGTGGCGACGTGCTCTCCCCAGGAAGAGCAGTCCGTGTTTCATGCAAAGAGATCTGCCATGACTGAAAATAGCATGAAGTAAATTTAGTATAGTACAATACATCAAGAATTGATGATATGATGATGATGATGATGATTATGATAATATAATATACAAAAATGATAGTGACTGTCCTTATCATTGTGATAACAATAATTATATTTTTGTGAAAACCAAATCGCAGTGCTTTCAAATCATTCAGACATAAGCAACTAATACAAAGATTATCATTTATTCAAGTACTTCACACACACACACACACACACACACACACACACACACACACACACACACACACACACACACACACATACACTCACACACACTCACACACACTCACACACACACACACACACTCACACACACACACACACACACACACACACACACACACACACACACACACACACACACACACACACACACACACACACACACACAGAGGCGGGGACGGGATAGCCTGGTGGCCAGAGTGATGCGCTCATGATCTGTTGACCCGAACTTGAATCTCGTTCAAGAGGATTTTTTTCTCTGAAGTTAACATCAGTGCCGACTCCACTCCCCCCAAAATGTCCTTCAACGAGACTATAAACCGAGGTCCCGTGTGCGAACACACGCAGAATATCTTGCGCGTATGTTAAAATCCATACCACTTTTCGAAAGAGTAGGCTATCGTGTGCTGGTGGGAATACTGCATACACACGGGAACTGGCTGTAAAAAGGCACATAAGTGCTAATTCCATTTTCCTAGAAATAAAAGAAACACACACACACACACACACACACACACACACACACACACACACACACACACACACACACACACACACTGCGCGCGCGTGCACACACACACATAACAGTCCTTCGGATAAGACTATAAATCGAGGCCCCGTGTGTGAACGCACGCAGAACATCTTGCGCACATGTTAAATCTTGTTCCGCTTTTCGTAAGAGTAGGCCATCGTGTGCTGGTGGGAATAGATGACATTTACAAAACTGCATACACACGGGGACTGGATGTAAAAGAGCACAAGAGTGCTTATCCGATTATCATCGATATAAAAGAATAAAATAAAATAAAAAATAAACACACACACACACACACACACACACACACACACACACACACACACACACACACACCATCACCACCACCACCAACCTCCACCACGATCCCTACCCCCACCTCCATCCCCACCACCCCACGAAACAGGGGCGGATAACTCCAGTGCCCCAGAGATTCTGGAAAAGAAGGAAGCAGAATCAGCCACTGAACAATGCAAGGGAATAAACTCTTCCACTTCTATTGACATTAAGGCAGTTGTTTCCCTTGTATCGTTTTTTCTCACACGGGGCCTCGGTTTATAGTCTCATCCGAAGGACTTTGCTAAGCAACCATCCAATGACCCCTACAACACACATCCAATGATGATATCATACAATATGATGCACCATAACAAAGTGCAGGGTCTCTGCCACACGCACAAACATAAAAAAATTGCACACATATACACCAGCGACCGCACGCACGCGCGCTCGCGTACACACCCGCCCATGCATAATTTAAAGGGCTGTTCCCGAAAGATGTGACGAAAACGCCCGTTTCGGGCCCCTGCCACCCGCACTCTTGCACAGTTACAGAGCCCACGGCACCAAGAGCGTGCTCTGCTGTATGCATACAATCTTTACAACCCTTTTTGATGTGTGTGGCACTGGAATTGTGGCGACACCACCGCCCCGAAGAGGGCAACCCCGCTTGCACATAGGCAACTTTGGCGAAAAGAAACATAGTACAATGCAACCATTACTGACCCCCACAGCACACATCAAATGATAATATAATACAATATGATGCACCATAACAAAGTGCAGGGTCTCTGCCACACGCACAAACACAAAAAAAATCGCACACATATACACCAGCGACCGCACGCATGCGCGCACGCGTACACATTCGCCCATGCATAAGTTAAAGGACTGTTCCCGAAAGATGTGACGAAAACGCCCGTTTCGCGCCCCTGCCACCCGCACTTTTGCACAGTTACAGAGCCCACGGCACCAAGAGCGTGCTCTGCTGTATGCATACAATCTTTACAACCCTTTTTGATGTGTGTGGCACTGGAATTGTGGCGACACCACCGCCCCGAAGAGGGCAACCCCGCTTGCACATAGGCAACTTTGGCGAAAAGAAACATAGTACAATGCAACCATTACTGACCCCAACAACACACATCAAATGATAATATCATACAATATGATGCACCATAACAAAGTGCAGGGTCTCTGCCACACGCACAAACACAAAAAAATCGCACACATACACACCAGCGACCGCACGCACGCGCGCACGCGTACACATTCACCCATGCATAAGTTAAAGGACTGTTCCCGAAAGATGTGACGAAAACGCCCGTTTCGCGCCCCTGCCACCCGCACTTTTGCACAGTTACAGAGCCCACGGCACCAAGAGCGTGCTTTCTGTATGCATAAATCTTTACAACCACTTTTGATGTGTGTGGCATTGTCCATTAGAGGTTGCTGATTTGAAAACAACAGTGGGATTTCATGAACCTACCGCCACGCTGTTTGTTCCTGGTCACATCACCTAGGGACTGAAACACTCGTAAACAAAGCAGCACCACCATACCACACAGAAACAGCATAAGCAAGCTACAGGAGTATAGTAGATAATAGTTTTAAGAAAACCTAAAATGATGATGATAATAATGATAACCATCATCATCATCATCATCATCATCATCATCATCATCATCATCATCATCATAACAATGATAATAATAGATGAAAAGGTAAAGGTGTCCCATAACCGATGTGGTCGTAGGGGAGCGAGGCATCAGAGACCTCAGCTTCTCTAGGGGCCAGCGTATTGAGGGCGGTGGCGCCCATCTCCTCTCCCTCGCTGCTTTACCTTCACTGTCCCTAAAGAGGTCAGGTACCCATTTACAGCTAGCTGGGTAAACTGGGGGACTGTACTGAAGCCAAGGCGTGCAAACGGTCACCCATCCACTTGGTAACCACGCCCATGCTGCTTAGCATTGGCTGAGGGAAAGCGAGTGCTCAGGCCACTGAGCTATTCCATTTTTGTTCGGGACTGTGGGGGAATTTGTTGTTGTTGTTGTTGTTGTTGTTGTTCCCCAACTACAGATTGGAAGGTCACCAAAGGCGAGATTTGGGTATTTATTTATTTATTTATTTATTTTATTTATATCGAGGATAATGGGGTATGCCACCGTTAGACACTTAGGGCAGCCGCATTCCAACCTCTGGGAGGATGTCTGAACACAATACTAATGTGCATGCCTTTTTTCCAAAAAATGTCATCCGGATATTCCCACTTGTAGCCTACATATTGGCCTACACTTCAGAATGGCGGAACGGGTTTTAACGTGTGCACGATATGTTCTGTGTGCGTTCGTACACGGGACATCAGTTTATAGTCTCACCCGAAGGACTTTACGGGAGTGGGGAGGTACTGGTGTAAACTCCAGGGGAAAATCCCTCGAACGGGCGTACTGGTGGTGGCTCAAAGCCACACAGTCAGATCTCCAGCTCGCCGCTGTATTCATTAGGTTATCCCCCATGCCGCCCCACCTCCCCTGTAATAGTCTCGGGGGTAATGGTGGGGGGGGGGGGGGGGGGGGGGCTACTGTGAACCTTAGAGGCTTAGATATGCATTGGTGGTCTAGTTGGTAACGCGCCTGCCTAGGAAGCGAAAAGTCCGGGTCGGAGTGTG
>CM060333.1:9656666-9666666 GCA_030674155.1 Stramonita haemastoma
GTCTATTTCTGTCCCAGTAGCAAGACGCATGCTGGGTACGTTCATGCCGTTTACATCACTTAGCCAACTCCCATGGACGTGTTTGAGTGGTGGAATCTACTTCTGTTCAAAATCAGGATGCATGCTGGGTATTTTCGCGACATTCCTATTACTTGGCTGTCATTGAAGATGTTGAGTCTGGTGGAGTCTATTTCTGTGCAAGTGGTATAATACATGCTGGGTATGTTGATGCAAGCCATTTACATTACTGCGTCATTTCCAGTCAGTACGTTAAACCTGGAAGATTCCATCTTTGTCCAAAAAGCATGATGCATGCTAGGTTATTTCATATCACATGGTTTCATTTTCTGTCCAATGGGGATGGAGTTTTGAAGGTGTGTGATCGATGCTCCGTGTGTTTGTACACACAGTCCTGGCTGAGAGCATCCCTCATCCCACAGACAGATGGAGGGATCCGTCCAGTAGCAATGGCAGCCCCGGAGAGAGAAAACCATCCCTCTGACAAACAAGGTGGAAGAGACTGGTAACGGTGCTTTCATTTATTGTCATAGCCTATATTATCACACACACACACACACTCCCATCCGTGTGCGTGCGCGTGCACATACGCACTCATGCAGACACACACACTTAACACACACTTAACACACACCACACACACACACACACACACACACACACACACACACACACACACACACACACACACACACACACACACACACACACACACACACACTTAACATACACACATACACACACAAACATCCACACACGCATGCACACAAACACACACACACAACACACACACACACACACACACACACACACACACAACACACACACACACACACACACACACACACACACACACACACACGCACACATGCGCGCGTGCGCGCACAGACTAACAGGTACCAAAAAGATTGACAGACATTTAGACATACTCAGAGACAATCAGACATACACAGAGACAATCAGACATACACAGAGACAATCAGATATACACAGAGACAATCAGACATACACAGAGACAATCAGACACACACAGAGACAATCAGACATACACAGAGACAATCAGACATACACAGAGACAATCAGATATACACAGAGACAATCAGACATACACAGAGACAATCAGACACACACAGAGAGACAATCAAACATACACAGAGATAATCAGACATACACAGAGACATTCAGACATACACAGAGAACAAGTCAGACATACACAGAGACAATCAGACAGACACAGGAGACAATCAGAACATGACACAGAGACAATCAGACATACACAGAGA
Source organism: Stramonita haemastoma (assembly GCA_030674155.1). Classification (NCBI taxonomy): domain Eukaryota; kingdom Metazoa; phylum Mollusca; class Gastropoda; order Neogastropoda; family Muricidae; genus Stramonita; species Stramonita haemastoma. Next base: position 9,657,968 of record CM060333.1, read on the forward strand.
CAATCAGACATACACAGAGACAATCAGACATACACAGAGACAATCAGTCATACACAGAACAATCAGTCATACACAGAGACAGATCAGAATACACAGAGACATCAGATATACACAGAGACAATCAGTCATACACAGAGACAATCAGATATACACAGAGACAATCAGACATCACACAGAGACATCAGACATACACACAGAGACAATCAGACATACACAGAGACATCAGACATACACAGAGAGACAATCAGACATACACAAGACAATCAGACATACACAGAGACAATCAGACATACACAGAGACAGACAGATAACATACACAGAGATAATCAGACGTACACAGAGATAATCAGACATACACAGAGACAATCAGACATACACAGAGACAGTCAGACATACACGAGACAGAGACAATCAGACATACACAGAGACAATCAGACATACACAGAGACAATCAGACATACACAGAGACAATCAGTCATACACACAGACAATCAGACACACACAGAGACAATCAGATATACACAGAGACAATCAGACATGCACACAGAGACAATCAGACATACAGAGATATTCAAACTGACAGATAAGACAAACAGACATGCAATCAGACATACAATCAGACATTATCAGAGAGACAGACAATCGGATGGACAGACAGAAAATGAGACAGACAGACGGACATTTACACAGACTGGCCAAGTCGTCGGCATGTGGACAAATCACAGTCTTAAAGTTCAAATCTGCATCAGTGAATGACGGACTCGGTTCACTGTGGACACAGTTCCATGAACCTGACCAACATGCTTTGGATCCATCGACACAATCGTCCTTTTGACAAACTGGTTTTCATTTTAATGACCCAATCGTGAAAGCAAACTGCCCCCGAGCTAAAGCACACAGAGTTTCGCTCTTTCCGTTCATTCTACTAACTAAACACTCAAGACTAAGCTCAGTCTACTTCATGGGTCACTGTTTCTGGAATTTCTACCGATAAAAGCTTTCACTGATGATCTGTGTTTGGTTTCACTTTCACTGACCGACTGCCGTCAATGAACCGTGACGTTCGGTTTTCACAGTTGCTAGAGATAGTGGCAGAAAAGGAGAATTGCCGGAGGAAATTTGACCTGAAGTGACAAGGATCTATACTGAATACGAATACGATCTCTTTACTATCTCAAATAGGACGGGAAATTCATGACTGTTACAAGCAAGCACAGCTAAAAAACAATCAAGGAGTAAACATAAAATAGTGCAAATCAATGTCACAGACCCAGGCAACCATTTTTCAAACCTTCCTTTTTTTCATCCGCATATGAATCAGTAGAAGAAAAAATTGAAAGAAAAAAATGAAAGAAACCAAAACCATTAAAAGTGTGGAGGTACATTGGAATCAACCTAAGAAAAAAAAAAAGCAAAGGCAGCAAATCTTGTCAAAGAGAAGAACACTCACGATTAAAGAGAGAAATCAGGAGCAAGATTCGAAGAGACAAGAAAAAAACTGGTTGGAAAAAAAATGTTCAAAGAAAAATGAACGCGACAAAAAAAGGAAAATAGAGTGAACTCTTTAAACAGATCATTAAACAAAATCAGTTTCAAGCCAAAACTCAGTACAGTAAGTTTATTCATACCTCAGACAGAGCTGGCATAACTGAACCGGAAGACATTCTAAAAAGATGGCATGAATAATGGCAAAACATTATTTAACGGCCAAGAAGAAAATATACCTCAAAAAGATATTGATTTGAATTTCAACACAAACAGCCCTGAGCTCTATGCAGATCCCCTCATTAGAGACGTTGAGACAGCCGTCAAAGAGCTGAAATGCAGACAATCACCAGATAAATGCAGACAATCACCAGATAAATGCAATCACCAGATAAATGCAGACAATCACCAGATAAATGCAGACAATCACCAGATAAATGCAGACAATCACCAGATAAATGCACACAATTACCAGATAAATGCAGACAATCACCAGATAAATGCAGACAATCACCAGATAAATGCAGACAATCACACCAGATAAATGCAGACAATCACCAGATAAATGCACACAGTTACCAGATACATGCAGACAATCACCAGATAAATGCACACAGTTACCAGATACATGCAGACAATCACCAGATAAATGCACACAGTTACCAGATACATGCAGACAATCACCAGATAAATGCAGACAATCACCAGATAAATGCACACAGTTACCAGATACATGCAGACAATCACCAGATAAATGCACACAGTTACCAGATACATGCAGACAATCACCAGATACATGCACACAATCACCAGATACATGCACACAATCACCAGATACATGCAGACAATCACCAGATAAATGCACACAATCACCAGATAAATGCAGACAATCACCAGATACATGCACACAATCGCAAGATAAATGCACATAATCACCAGATACATGCACACAATCACCAGATAAATTAATGCAGACAATCACCAGATAAATGCAGCCAATCATCAGATACATGCAAACAATCACCAGATACATACAAACAATCACCAGATAGATGCACACAATCACCAGATAAATGCACACAATCACCAGATACATGTAGACAATCACCAGGCCTTCATAGTATTCCCGGAGAACTGTTCAAACATTCAGGAGAAGGTGGGATTAGAGTCATGCATGACCTACGCTGTAAAATCCGAAAGACTGGTCAGTGGCCAGCAGACTGGAAATCACATGAATTTGTCATGCTCCACAAGAATGGAAATGTAAAAGACTTCAGGACAATAACTCTGATCTGTCACGCCAGCAGGATCTTGTTGATCATAATCTTAAATAGAATGAAACAAAAAGTAGAGTTCTAAAATTACCAGACTGCCAGGCAGGCCACAGAACCAAAAGCAAAAACAATTGACATATTATTCGTGCTCCAAAATATATCACTGAAAAGGCGAAAAGTTTGAATAAAGAGCTTGTCACTACCTTCCTGGACTAAATCAAAGCCTTTGGCAGTGTGACTCACCAGCATCTTTTTGACACAATGTATAGCTCCCAGTATTTAATGCTAGGGACGGTTTCAATGTTCTTGCTGTCTCTGCTTGTCAGTGCTGACGCCGTTGGCATTGTTTTTTGTCAAATGGGTCTTCTCTGCACTGATCTTTTTTTAAAACTTATTTTATACCACTGTATGTCACAGCAGATTTCTCTGCGTGAAGTTCGGGCAGCTCTTCCCCGGGGAGAGCGCGTCGCCACAGGTGCAGCACCTACACATTATTTATTTTTCCCCTCATGCATGGTGTCTAAACACGACACCTGTGTGCATGCTGGTTTTTTATAATTTTGTCATCCGCTCCTACTGGCACACGATGGCCTGCTCTTCCGAAAGGCGGGACGGGGTTTTAACGTTTGCGCAAGATGCCATGCCATGCTATGCCATGAGTATGCTGAAAAGGCTTCATGTAGGGGATTTACCAAGTGGACCAGCTTTCGCTCTTTTCCAATAGGAGTCGATGTCGTCCACAAAACACTACACTTCAATATCCTACACTACACTACACTACACTACACTACACTACACTACACTACACTACACTACACTACACTACACTACACTACACTACACTACACTACACTACACTACACTACACTACACTACAATACACTATATAATGCTACTCTACAACGCACTCCACTGCACAACACACGCTCTCCAAGGCGAGATCAGCGCATGCAGAGAAATCTGCCTGGACTGAAAGTGGTGTATATTGCAACAGTACAGAAGATACAGTACAACAGAATACAGTACAGCAGAATGCAATACAGCAGAATACAGTACAGCAGAATACAGTACAGCAGAATGCAGTACAGCAGAATACAGTACAGCAGAATACAATACAGCACAATACAGTACAGCACAATACAGTACAGCACAATACAGTACAGCACAATACAGTACAGCACAATACAGTACAGCAATACAGCACAATACAGTACAGCACAACACAATACATTCCCTGTGGCAATGCTGAGGGCTTTTTCTGCATGAATGGCATCCCCCGCCTTCTGAAAATTGCGTACTACAAAGTTTTCTTTTTCTATCACTTTATTTGCTTCTGTTTTTATCCCCCCCCCTCCTCCCCCCCCCTCTCTCTCTCTCTCTCTCTCTCCTCTCCCTCTCCTCTCTCTCTCTCTCTCCTCTCTCTCTCTCTCCTCTCTCTCCTCTCCTCTCTCTCTCTCTCTCTCTCTCTCCTCTCTCTCTCTCTCTCTCTCTCTCTCTCTCTCTCTCTTTACATGCTTTCAATCTCCTGTCTCTTTTCAGGCAAATCTGAAACACTTTTTTTTTTTAATGAACTTTGTGATCCGCTGCCCTGAAGTGGGAATGTGTCCGCTGAGATCCAACAAGCAGACCTCCTGCAGAGTGACGAGTACTGGAGTAGATCAGGCACTATTCCACTCAAAAGAGAAGAAGAAGAAGAAGAAGAAGAAGAAGAAGAAGAAGAAGAAGAAGAAGAAGAAGAAGAAGAAGAAGAAGAAGAAGAAGAAGAAAACAAGAACAAGAACACAAAACAAGAAAACAAGAACAAGAAGAAGAAGAAGAAGAACAAGGAGAAGAAGAACAAGAACAAGAACAAGAAGAAGAAGAAGAAGAAGAAGAAGAAGAAGAAGAAGAACAGAACAACAAACAACAACAACAACAACACAACAACAACAAAACTACTCACAATGCTAACTTTGAGTGTTTTACATACTGAAAAAAAGCGATTTTTTTTTTTTAAAAACCAGCAAGGTGGCCATGCATTCCACACTTTCTTTCTTCTGTGCAGGAGGGGTGAGCGAGCAGCAAAGAAATCCAAACATTGCTGACTGCTGCTGCTGCTGCTGCTGCTGTGTGACCAGCCTCCCGCTGCTGGCTTTTTCACCCCCACTGACTGACAGTCTGCTGGGGTCCTTGGACTGAAGGTGGCTGAGGAATGACTGTGCTGAGGGGACAGTTCTCTCCTCTTCTCTCTTCTTCTCTTATCTTCTCTTCTCTTCTCTCTTCTCTTCTCTTCTCTTCTCTTCTCTTTTCTTCTCCTCTCTTCTCTTCTCTTCTCTTCTCTTCTCTTCTCTTTTCTTCTCTTCTCTTCTCTTCTCTTCTCTTCTCTTCTCTTCTTTTCTTCTATTCTCTTCTCCTCTCTTCTCTTCTCTTCGCTTTTCTTCTCTTCTCTTCTCTTCTTTACTTTTCTCTTCTCTTCTTTTCTCTTCTCTTCGCTTTTCTTCTCTTCTCTCTCTTCTTTACTTTTCTTTTCTCTTCTCTTCTCTTCTTCTTCTCTTCTCTTCTCTTCTCTTCTCTTCTCTTCTCTTCTTTTCTCTTCTCTCTTCTCTTCTCTTTCTTCTTCTCTTTCTTTCTCTTCTCTTCTTCCTCTCTTCTCTTCTCTTTCTCTTCTCTTCTCTTCTCTTTCTCTTCTTCTTTCTCTCTTCTCTTCTCTTCTTTCTCTTCTCTTCTCTTTTTTCTCTTCTCTTTTCTCTTCTCTTCTTTTCTCTTCTCTTCTCTTCTCTTCTCATCTCTTCTCTTCTTTTCTCTTCTCTTCTCTTCTCTTCTCTTTCTCTCTTCTCTTCCTTCTCTTCTCTTCTCTTCTCTTCTCTTCTCTTCTCTTTCTCTTTTCCTTCTCTTCTCTTCTCTTCTCTTCTCTTCTCTTCTCTTCTCTTCTTTCTCTTCTCTTCTCTTCCTCTTCTCTTCTCTTCTCTTCTCTTCTCTTTTCTCTTCTCTTCTCCTTCTCTTCTCCTCTCTTCTCTTCTCTTCTCTTCTCTTCTTTCTCTTTTCTTCTCTTCTCTTCTCTGCTTCTCTTCTCTCCTAACTCTTCTTCTTTCTTCTCCTTTTCTCCTCGCTTGTCTCTTCTAATCTATCTTTCTTTCTTCTTCTTTTTCTCTTCTTGTGAGAAATCAGTGGAGTCTGCAGCAGTTTTGTCCTGAGTTATCTCTGTCTGAAATCCGTGTAATCTGTGGAAGTTTTTTTTTGTACTGTTCTGTGAGAAGTCAGTGCAATTTGTGGGCAGTTTTGTGCTGTGTATCTGTAAGAAGTTAGTGTAACTTGTGGGCAGTTTTGTGATATATATCTGTGAGAAGTCAGTGCAATTTGTGGGCAGTTTTGTGCTGTGTATCTGTAAGAAGTTAGTGTAACTTGTGGGCAGTTTTGTGATATATATCTGTGAGAAGTCAGTGCAATTTGTGGGCAGTTTTGTGCTGTGTATCTGTAAGAAGTTAGTGTAACTTGTGGGCAGTTTTGTGATATATATCTGTGAGAAGTCAGTGCAATTTGTGGGCAGTTTTGTGCTGTGTATCTGTAAGAAGTTAGTGTAACTTGTGGGCAGTTTTGTGATATATATCTGTGAGAAGTCAGTGCAATTTGTGGGCAGTTTTGTGCTGTGTATCTGTAAGAATTAGTGTAACTTGTGGCAGTTTCGTGATGCATATCTGTGAGAAGTCAGTGTAACTTGTGGGCAGTTTTGTGCTGTGTATCTGTAAGAGTTAGTGTAACTTGTGGCAGTTCGGATGCATATCTGTGAGAAGTCAGTGTAACTTGTGGGCAGTTTTGTGCTGTTCTGTGAGAAGTTAGTGTAACTTGTGGGCAGTGTTGTACTTTGTGAGAAGTTAGTGTAACTTGTGGGCAATTGTATACTATTCTGTGAGAAGTTAGTGTAACTTGTGGGCAGTTGTATACTATTCTGTGAGAAGTTAGTGTAACTTGTGGGCAGTGTTATACTGCTATGTGAGAAGCTAGTGTAGTCTGTGGGTAGTTTTCACATCGTAGGGATTTTCTGTGAGAGATTTTACACTTTTGGTACCAGTTTCTTTCCACTTAATAGCTGTTAACTATTTGCAAATTATAATTTTTTGGCGTCTCAATTTTGTAGATTTTTTTTTTAATTTGCGGGGTTCTTTTTTTAGAAGTGCTGAGCTGCTCAGCTTTGGCTGATGTTTATATTTTGTTCTCGTTTTATTGCCCTTGTCTTTGGAAACACCAGAATGTTACGTCTTTCTCGCCTCTTTTTTTCTTTTCTTTTTCCTTTTCTTTCTTTTGTTTTTTTTTTTTATTACAGACCTTTTTGTTTATGGCTTGTTTTGAAATGAAAGGCAATGTATACGTTTTGCAACCTGGAAGTAAATCAGTTTCAAACATAACAATAATGGTGTTCGATCATTTCGGAAATTCCAGACTTTAACAGATGGTATCTATGTTTGAAATTGTAATAGTGTTAGTCTCTGGTTCACACAGAAGAAACACTGTGTTGTACCACTGAAAGTTTTGCAGACAGAAGAAGTTTCTGTCAGCGTTTTGCATAGTTCAGGTCTTGAGCTCAATTTGTTTTGAATTTTAGTTTGAAAAACTCCACAATGAGACAGGGGCTTCTAAATTCTTAACAGAGAGAGAGAGAGAGAGAGAGAGAGAGAGAGAGAGAGAGAGAGAGAGAGAGAGAGAGAGAGAGAGAGAGAGAGAGAGAGAGAGAGAGAGAGAGAGAGAGAGAGAGAGACAGACAGACAGACAGACAGACAGACAGACAGACAGACAGACAGACAGACAGACAGACAGACAGACAGGACACAGAGAGAGAGTGAGAAAGAGAGTCAGACAGACAGACAGACAGACAGAGACAGAGAGGGAGAGAGAGGGAGGGGGCAAAATAATAACGAACCAACCTGATAAACCTTGGTAGAGCACGTTTTGCCACTAACTGTTGACATCTTGAGCTAACTGCTGGCTGTTCAAGGGCAGAATAAGTGTTGCAGACAGGAACCATTGTGAAGGTGTCCACTTTCTTTGTGAACACTACGGAGAAAAACTTCCAGGCTACGAAGGTCAGGAAGGAATCTGTCAGACAGAACTCACTTCTGCCATCGTTAATTTTATTTGATTTTATGTTATACCACTTTATGTCACAGCAGATTTCTCTGCGTGAAATTCGGGCTGCTCTCCCTCCCCGGGGAGAGCAAGTCGCTACAAGTGCAGCGCCTACCCATTTTTTTCCCCTCAGGGATGGTGTCTAAACACACCTGTGTGCATGATGGGTTTTTTTGTTTATAATTTTGTCATTCGCTCCTACCGGCACACGATGGCTTGCACTTCCGAAAGGCGGAACGGGATTTTAACGTGTGTGCGAGATGTTCTGCGTGCGTTCGCACACGGGGCCTCGGTTTATAGTCTCATTCGAAGTTTTTTTTTTCCTGGTGTTTATGCTACCATGATTAAGGCGATGATGACAACATCACACTGATGATGAAGACAACCACGATCATGAGGAAGATGGGTTCTCAGTTCACGCTTTACTAAGCAGTCGCTGGAAACTGTATTACCAGTAAGTGATTTGTGGATGTAAAGATTCAAAATGCTGAGAAATTTTTAATGTACGATTTCGATTGTTAAAGTCATCTTTGTTCTGAGCCATATCACTGCTGCCCTGAAAAATGTTGCTCATGCGTTAGTGGTTGTTGAAGATGATTAAAACGATGAGAACGAAAACACATGATGATGATGATGATGATGATGATGATGATGATGATGATGATGATGATGATGATGATGATGATGATGATGATGATGATGAGGTGTTGTGGTAGTGTGGTGGTTGGTGGTGATGATGATGTGTGATGGTATGGTCATGATGATGATGATGATGATGAAAATGATGATGACGACGATGACGATGACGATGACGATGACGGTGGTGGTGGTGGTGGTGGT
>CM060333.1:9674166-9689166 GCA_030674155.1 Stramonita haemastoma
GACAGTAATGGCCATGTTTACATGTCAGAGACAATGCCAGTCAGCTGAAACCTGCATTAGATAGGAATAGTCTGTTCTGTATTTTTTTCTAGAATTATCTTAGCAGGTTTATTTCTGTCTGTGTTAAGCTGTTTTAAATGGTAGACTCAACAATAAAAATGATGTAATTCTATTAAGAATCAGAAACCTGTCTATAACATCAAATCAACAGTTTAAAGTTCATACACTACATCACAATGATGTAAAACCCTCACTGAAAGACTATCTGCAGCAGATTAAAAAATAAAAAGGAATTCATATCCATGCATATTTTCCAGTCAACACAAAGCATGTTCCAGAGATGAGTACCAGGTTTCTGTGTGTGTGTGTGTGTGTGTGTGTGTGTGTGTGTGTGTGTGTGTGTGTGTGTGTGTGTGTGTGTGCGTGTGTGTGTGTGTGTGTGTGCATGCATGCGTGCATGCATGCGTGCATGTGTGCGTGCGTGTGCATGCACGTGTGTGAGAGAGAAGGATAACTCTGAACCGGTTTGATGTGTACATCCCCTTTGGCCACAATACATGGGGGAGAAAGAGGGGAGACAGAGACAGACAGACATACAGACAGACAGACAGAGAGGTGAGAGAGAGAGAGAGGGAGGGAGAGAGAGGGGGGGAAAGAGAAGGAGGGAGAGAGAAAGAGGGTGAGAGAGAGAGAGAGAGGGGGGGGGGGGGGGGCAGGCGAAGCTTTTCCACTTAATAAGGACAATCCCAGGAAAAAACCTGAAAACTTAAACCCTTTTGACGGATGATGTGCACCTTGAACAGAAAACATGTCCCAGTCTTTGTCTCGGACCCATTACTCCATGCAGGAAACTTAAGTAAAAAAAAAAAAAAAAAAAGGCTGAATCTTATTTGCTTAGTAAAACAGATCTGCCACATGGGTTATCTACTGCATTCCTTTGTCAAGATGAACAAAATGTTTGTAGCGAAAAAAACTTTCACTTGAACTCACCTCATTCTGTCTCATGGATATTACAACAGCGTAAAGAGGAAGAAAACTCTGCCTAGGACGGTCCCAAGCCCGGCTGAAAAAGGAGGAGGGTTTGGCGTAGGGTTAGCTACCCCACCCTGTGAAAAAAACTCTAGCTACAGAAACGCCAAATAGCAATTTAAAAGACATCGCGGACCTGGGGAGGGATGGACCTCCAGCTGGAAGGAGTATGAAGTCGGGCGGTGAAAGCCAGAATCATCTGGAAGTCGTCAGACTGAAGACCATCATCTCCACCAGGACCACCACATCCATCGGTACATGGAACGTCAGGACCATGTACGAGACGGGGAAGACAGCGCAAGTAGCCGCAGAGATGAGGAAATTCAACCTCACCATCCTAGGAATCAGCGAAGTCAGATGGACTGGTTCCGGGCAGAAGCGACTGACTTCCGGGGAGCTGCTGCTGTTCTCGGGGCACGAGCAGGAAGATGCTGCACACACCCAGGGAGTCGCCCTGATGCTTTCCAAGCCAGCACAGGGAGCGCTCATCGGGTGGGAGGCACACGGACCAAGGATCATGACAGCCTCTTTCCGTACAAAGAAGAAGAGGATCAACATGGACATTATCCAGTGCTACGCCCCAACGAACGACAGCGAGGAGGAGGAGAAGGACGACTTTTATAACAGATTGCAGACCATCATACAAGACAGACCGAAGAGAAACATCATCATCGTAATGGGCGACTTCAATGCCAAGATAGGTAGTGACAACCAGGGATACGAGGAGATCATGGGGCGGCATGGGCTAGGCGAGATGAACGACAACGGGGAGAGGTTCGCAGACCTGTGTGCCACAAGCAACCTGGTCATCGGAGGAAGTGTTTTCCTGCACAGAAGGATACACAAGGCAACTTGGGTGTCGCCAGACCTGTCAACCGAGAACCAGATCGACCACATCTGCATCGTGAAGAAGTTTCGCCGCTCCCTACAGGATGTACGCGTCAAGCGAGGAGCAGACGTCGCTTCGGATCACCATCTACTTGTTGCCCGATTGAAGCAGAAGCTGAAGAGAAATTGGACGGGGGGATCCAGTCAACGCCAGCGTTACAACACCACGGCGCTGAAGGACAACAGGAAGCAAGAAGAGTTCAAGGTCACTCTATTCAACAAGTTCCAAGTCCTAGGAGAGCTGCTTGAAGAGGAGACGATAGAAGACAGGTGGCAGAGAGTGAGAGAGACAGTGACCTCAACATGTCAGGAAGTACTGGGCCCCAAATCATTCACACACAAGGAATGGATTTCAGCAGCTACCCTAGAGAAAATAGAAGAAAGAAGAGAAAAGAAATTAGCCGTCAACAACAGCAGGACACGATCAGCAAAAACAAAAGCCCAAGAGGAATACACAGAAGCAAATAGGGTTGTAAAGCGAAGCATTAAAGCAGATAAACAAAACTACTTGGAGACATTGGCAAAAGAAGCAGAAGAGGCAGCTCACCAGAACAGCACCAAGGACCTGTACTTCATCATCAAGAAGTTATCAGGGAAGTTTGCCAAGCCAGAGAGACCAGTAAAAGACAAGAACGGAGGAGTAATAGCTGATGACGAAGGACAGAAGAACAGGTGGATTGAGCACTTCCAGGAGTTACTCAACAGACCAGCTCCTACAAACCCACCAGAGATACCGACAGCCGCAAGCGACCTGCCGATCAAGTGTAGTGCTCCCACAAAGGAAGAGATCCGCAGCGCCATCAAGCAATTGAGGAATGGTAAGTCTGCAGGACCTGACAGCATCCCAGCAGAAGCCCTGAAAGCCGACGTCGAGACCAGTGTGGAGCTCCTCTACCCGCTCTTCGGCAAGATCTGGGAGGAAGAAGAAATACCAACAGAATGGAAAGAGGGTTACCTCATCAAACTCCCCAAGAAAGGCGACCTCAGTTCCTGCTCCAACTACAGAGGGATAACGCTGTTGTCCATCCCAGGAAAGGTGTTTAACCGCATCCTGCTGAACCGGATGAAGGACGCAGTAGACCCACATCTCCGTGACCAACAAGCTGGCTTCCGAAAGGAAAGATCATGCATGGATCAGATTGCAACACTGCGCATCATCCTGGAACAATCCCTGGAATGGAATTCGCCACTATACATCAACTTCATAGACTATGAGAAGGCTTTTGACAGCGTTGACAGACAGACCCTCTGGAGGCTACTGAGACACTATGGAGTGCCAGAGAAAATCACCAACATCATCAGGAAATCATATGAAGGAATGACCTGCAGAATAGTTCATGGCAGACAGCTCACCGACGCCTTTGAAGTAGATACCGGAGTAAGGCAAGGATGCTTACTATCTCCTTTCCTGTTCCTGCTGGCCATCGACTGGGTCATGAAAACCTCAGCGGACCAGAAACGTAATGGCATCCAATGGACACCTTGGAAACAGCTAGACGACCTTGACTTTGCGGATGACCTGGCCCTTCTCTCCCACACCCAGCAACAGATGCAGGAAAAGACCAACATCGTTGTGGAGAACTCAGCTAAACTGGGCCTCAACATCAACAGAGGAAAGAGCAAGGTACTCAAGACAAATGCAGCCAACGCAACACCCATCACAGTCAAAGGAGAAGCGCTGGAAGAGGTGGAAAGCTTCACATACCTCGGCAGCATCGTGGACACACAGGGAGGAACAGACACAGACGTCAGAACCCGCATCGGTAAAGCAAGGGCAGCCTTCAAGCAGCTCAGAAACGTCTGGGGATCAAGCGACATCAGCATCGCCACCAAGACCAGGCTCTTCAACACCATCATCAAGCCAATACTAATGTATGGAGCAGAGACCTGGAGAAACACCGTCACCACCATGAAGAAAATCCAGGTCTTCATCAACACCTGCCTCAGGAAGATCCTCAAGATACGCTGGCCAGACAAGATCAGTAATGAAGAATTATGGCAAAGAACCAGACAACAGCCTGTTGAGAAAGAAATCCTACAGAGACATTGGCGATGGATAGGACACACCCTACGGAAACCTGTATCCAGCATCACAAGACAAGCTCTCACCTGGAATCCACAAGGGAAAAGAAAGAGAGGGCGGCCTAGAAATACCTGGCGCCGGGACCTGGATGCAGATGCGAAAAAGATGGGCAAGACGTGGGGACAACTGGAACGCCTTGCCCAGAGCCGAGATGCCTGGAGACAGCTAGTTGGCGGCCTATGCCCCAGAAGGGACCACAGGCAGACATGACAAAGAGGAAGAAGCCGCCCCGGCGTTGGACTCGAAATCTGAAGATTGCGGGTTTGATCCCAGCTTTCGGCTATGGTGTTGTGCCCTTGGAAAAGGCACTTTACAGCTATTTTCTCACGCCACCCAGGTGTAAAAGTGGTACCAACCTTGTGTTGGGGGTTAACCCTGCGATAGACTGACGCCCTATCCAGGGGGGAGTCTATGACTCTCAGTCGCTTAACGCCACAGAAACCGGGATAAGCACCGGCCTGATGAGCCTTAGGCTCGGTACAGACTTTAACTTAACTTAACTCATGGATAATAGAGTAGAGAGGAAAAGGTGAGCACAAGGCGTCTTCACAGTTTCTGTCTCCTGGGTCTGAGGCCACACCTCTTGGCCACAGCACGAAACAGATTCTGTGAGGAAAACATGGCATGCATTGTTTGTTCATTCTTCAGTCACTGAACAGCATCCCCTCTAGTCAGTCAGAGAATGGGGCTGTTAGGTGTCACAGGTGGGAAGATGGCCTGAAAGAGTCAGTGGTGCAGTAAGGACAGTAACAGCTGGCTGCAGAAGGGAGGTTAGTGGCTCTACGTTTCCTAACCTGTCTTTGCTCCTCAGCTTCTCTGGGTCCTGCTGGCTTCATAGAGGTGTGTGTGAGCATGTAGACAGCTGATGGCCACCGTGCATGATCCAGTTATGTCTGCTCTTTCAGGCCTGGTGTTGAAGGCCTTCACCTATGTTTGTTCTTTCAGGCGTGGTGTTGAAGGCCTTCAGCTATGTCTGCTCTTTCAGGCCTGGTGTTGAAGGCCTTCAGCTATGTTTGTTCTTTCAGGCCTGGTGTTGAAGGCCTTTACCTATGTCTGCTCTTTCAGGAGTGGTGTTGAAGGCCTTCATCTATGTCTGTTGCCATGTGTCAGGGCTGACACTAAAGGTTTGTTATGCTTGGATCAGGCAAAATCCTCCAGACCTTGTTTCCAGAGTCATCATTACATGTACATGACGGACAAATGACAGCTTTTTTTGCTTATGTAACAGTGTGAAGATGTTTAATCTCTCAGTTCTGCACAGCACCTCAGGTGGGCACGGCTCGACAGTTAGGACGTGACCTCTAAGAAGAGGCTGCATGCATTCTACATTTCACCTTGTAGGCGAAGTGTATGCAACGGAGAGTTTTCAACCACTACCCAACAATGCAGAGCGTCACACAATTCTTAGGTGTGTCCAGATTTAGAAACGGGATGCTTCCATAGGGCTGTGGTTAAATGAGAGGTAATCTAATTACCTCCCCATCACACTCGGTTATGTACAAGCAGTATACTGAGTTAATGGTATATCTGTGCTTAACATACTTTTCTGTAACAATTGGGTTGAATGAATCTTACTATTTAATCTTTCTGTATCATGAAACTCACTGTTTGTTTTCTTTGTCATTTTCATGGACAGCATGAGGACATATTAAGGAGCACAAGCGGAGGACAATGGAGGGCAGCCATCTTCAAGGTCTCTGTCTCCTGCTGCTGTGGCCCCAGCTCCTGGCCACAACACCAAACGTTTCCTCAGAGGACAACACCACATACATCCCCCCACATCCTACAGTAACTGTCCTTGAAGATGTCCCCCTACCTCCCAGTGAAGTCATCTTACGGTTGGGACAAGACAGAAACGAATCTGACCAGTTCCTGACGAATGCACCGTTTCCTTTCCTGACCTCCACAGAAGCCTCTCCCTGTCAGAACGTGGAGGAGCGTCTGACAGCAGGGGAGGGGAACATTGAGCTGGTGGAGACTCAGCAGGATTGCAATGACATGTGGACCTGGGACATCCAGGCCACCTCCCCTCAGCAGGGCATCATACTGCAGTTCAATAATGTCTTCTTACGAAAAGACTGCGTTCTACGCATCTTCACTCTTGGTAGAGGATCGGAAAGAGTGGAGCGGAGGAAACTGGCTGAAAATGATTTCAAAAACATGCATTTTGATCCTCTGATTCTACGAGTGTCCAAAGTCCTTGTTGTTCTTGACGCTCCCTACATTTCATACAAATACAAAAAGTCCGTTGTAAACATCTCTTACTTCGCTCATCCTGTCACACAGATGCCAATGCTAATGTTCTCCAATTTCCCTTTCAGTGTAAGCCAGTCGTTGTATGATTGCTCCAAAAATGTGATCATCCCCAAAGCATTTCGCTGTAACCAGGTTCAGCAGTGCACCTTCAATGAAGACGAAGAGGACTGTGAGTACACCAAGCAGGGCTGTCAGAAAGGCTGGGTGCCGTACAGAGACCACTGTCTGAGGATGGAGATCGTCACGGTCTTCACCTACAAACCTGGAGATCCTCACCCCACGTTTCCCAGCGTAGCAGAGGAAACCTGTAGCTCCAAGTACGGGGGGACACTGGCCAGGCTGCCTGACCAGGAAGGCGTCAGCCTTGTGGCCAGCATGCTACGTCAGAGCGGTCGCCGGGACGTTGTGGTTGGCATCAAGAAAGTGAAACCTGTGTCCAAACACCTGCGTCATCTGTACAGGTTTGTTGTCTTCCTGTGTTCATTCAGGTCATCTTTTTGTGTTCTTCATGTATTTGTTTTATGCTCACTTTGTCCACAACCTTTTGCCTTATTCGTGTGTTTGTTGCACATTTAGCCCCTCACATTTCAATACCAGTCATACCATTAAATTACTATGTCACGTTCTGTGTTTCTTATGTTGATAACATGTCGTGGGTTTGAACTCCTCTGGTGGAATGTGGAGAGAGATACTAACCCTTTCCTGGGATAACTTACAAACAGACCTGATAGTGTCTTACCCCTACCCCTGCATACAAATGTGTACAAGAAGTGCACGCGTTAAAAATCCAGAATTTCTTATCACTATTGTCACAGTAACAAGAAGACTTCTGGCATGATTTTCAGCTTCACAAGCAAATTGTGTTACTTAACCCGTACACTGCGCTGTTGACGAGCGCTGCTCGTCATAGAAACCGCCACCTGCAATGCTGTGTTGACCAGCGGTGCTCCTCATGAACCAATGCTCTCTCTGTTTCGCTCAGCATTGCTGAAAATCCTTCTTATTATGATTTGTTTAGCTCCCTTGATGTATCTTCAACCCATGAGTCCCATTTGTTCAAGTCATTTGCATATTTTATGACATTGGCAAGGTAAACAAGGTACTGCGAAGTTCAATTTTTGGGTTTTCGAAGCAATGGCTGTCCCTCAACTGACCTACACAGTTGCCAAAGTTATTGATGAAATTTATAGAGATCAAGATAATGGAGATTAGGGTTTTTCTTTTTATTCATTTCCCATCGAACTTTGCGAAGTTGATGCAAACCACTCGGGTTTTGATCCGGAAGAAACTTCTGCGTATTGGTTTTTATAACATATTTATATTGCTTTTTTTCTCTGTTTATTCATAAACAGAACAACTAAATGTGTGTATGGTATGGTTGCACCTTTGGTCAGGGCTTGGTCAGCCAGCGAGCCAGTCACTGAGTGGCCGATGTGTTTGATCTACTTTGAAGTGGTTGCGACCTCGTGTGTCACTTGTCACCTAGGCTACTCGTTAGCTGTCAGTCATCAGTGTGTGTGTCTGTTTGTTTTGTTGATGAGCTATTGTTCTTGCTGACATCTGCCCTGGCTCCCTGGCTGTGTGTTTGTGTGAAGAGCAGGTGTGTGTGTGTGTGTGTGTGTGCGCGCGCGCGCGCCCGCGCGCACATGCGTGCGTGCCTGCGCGCGCACGTGTGTCTGTCTGCTAATTATATATTTTAAAAATTGTCACAAATACAATCTTCATTCAATTTCCTTTCATTCAGTATATACTTTTATGTAGCTATCTTAGGAATTTCCTGAATTAATAGCAATTGAAAATCATATGCGTGATTTTTGTCTGTTTTTGAAAATTTCTTCAGCATAGGCCTGAGCAAAATAGGTCAGCAGCGAAAAGGTTAAGATGCAGAAAATAATCTAAGTAAATTTTCTGATTGATTGGGTACAGTGATTTGTGCACTCTGACTTCCTTCTAGAAAAAAAAACCCCAAACAAAACAAAATTAAGCCAAAATAACAACCATTATATAATATGATGATAAGGTTTTGAGCAAACTTTCTTTAAATGTTTTTTTTTCATTCCTAGGCTACAGCTCCAAAGTTCACCATTGGTGAAATTCTGCGTAGGGGCCGTTTTTTACCTACCATTAAGGTAGCCACATTTCTTCCAGGGATAAAAGTTATTTGAAGATAAACATATTGAGATAATAATGTTGCTTGAAAGAAAACAAGCTGACGAAAACAGCTCTATATAAGGTTAGCATGCGGATCAACTACAAGTAGCTTATGTAAGGCATTTTCACGTGTTCTACTGGTCTGTGCTTGTTATCAGTGAGAATGGATCAGTGTGCTGACATTTGTGTCTTGGATTAATTTCTCCCTTAGCTGAAGGCTTTCGGCTATGGCGTTGTGCCCTTGGAAAAGGCACTTTACGGCTATTTTCTCACCCAACCCAGGTGTAAAAGGGGTACCAACCTTGTGTTGGGGGTTAACCCTGCGATAGACTGGCGTCCTATCCAGAGGGGAGTCTATGACTCTCAGTCGCTTAACACCACAGAAACTGGGATAAGCACCGGCCTGATGAGCCTCAGGCTCGGGACAGACTTTAACTTTAACTTAGCTGAAGGGGGGCTGTTGGAGGATACACCCATTGTCAGGTAGCAGGTTGTGGGTCAGTTGCACTTGGTGGAGCCCATACCTCAACAGGTGGCATTGTACCTGTTGATTTTGGTTGTGTCATCCAGGTGGCGTTGTACCTGTTGGCTGTGTTGTGTCATCCAGGTGGCGTTGTACCTGTTGGCTGTGTTGTGTCATCCGGGTGACATTGTACCTGTTGGCTGTGTTGTGTCATCCAGGTGGCGTTGTACCTGTTGGCTGTGTTGTGTCATCCAGGTGGCGTTTGTACCTGTTGGCTGTGTTGTGTCATCCAGGTGGCGTTGTACCTGTTGGCTGTGTTGTGTCATCCAGGTGGCATTGTACCTGTTGGCTGTGTTGTGTCATCCGGGTGACATTGTACCTGTTGGCTGTGTTGTGTCATCCAGGTGGCATTGTACCTGTTGGCTGTGTTGTGTCATCAGGGTGACATTGTACCTGTTGGCTGTGTTGTGTCATCCAGGTGGCATTGTACCTACTGGTTGTGTTTTTGTCATCCAGGTGGCAGGGGACATTAAGCTGTGATAATGTCATCCATACCCCAGGCCACAGTTGCATGCTCTTCCATAAAATATGGCCATGACTTTAATATGTGCACAACATGTTTTGTGTGTACGTGTGTGTGTGTGTTTGTGTATGTGTGTGTGTTTGTTTGTGTGTGTGTATGTGTTTGTGTGTATATGTATGTGTGTTTGTTTGTGTGTATGTATATGTATGTGTGTTTGTGTGTTTGTGTGTGTGTTTGTTTGTGTGTGTTTGTGTATGTGTGTGTATGTGTTTGTGTGTGTGAATATGTATGTGTGTTTGTTTGTGTGTGTGTGTATGTGTGTGTTTCTGTATGTATGTGTGTGTGCGTGTGTGTGTGTGCGTGTGGGGTGTGTGTGTGTGTGTGTTTATACACGACATCTTGGTTTGTAGCCACGTCCAAATTGTTTGTAAAGGGAGCCGTCAGTACCAATAATGACCCAAAAGGAACTCTTTTTTTCGTTCCTCTAGAGCTCCCTGGTTCACCAATGGTCAGATTTGTGGCATATGACCATTTTTGTTGCCCACAATCAAGGTAGCCGCATTTCCAGTTCGGGGAATCATGCAGGGTATTTTCGTGTTTCTATAACCCACTGAACACTGACATGAATCACACAGGATCTTTAATATGCATATCTTCTGCCTGTGTGTATACATCAAGGAAATTAAGGCACTGCTAAGTCTGCACTTGAAGTTGGCCTGGGAGATCATTAAAAAAAAAAAAAATCCCCGCCCTTAATTCATCCCACACTGCTGAAATTCAAACTCATGGCATCCTTGGAACAGTCTTTTTTTAACAGACACCTAAGTAAAGCCTGAAACCAACAAGCCCAGTTGCTGTCAGATTGTGCAACTGTGATCATCCAGCCACCAGGCTTCCCCTTTCCCTTCACATACAGTTAACATAGAAAAAGGCAGACAACGACAGTAGCTCTGAACTCGGCCCAAAAGTCCTTGTCCCATGTGCGAACACACCCAGAACATCTTGCGCACACGTCAAATCCTATTCCGCTTTTCGAAAGAGTAGGCCATTGTTGTGTGCTGGTCGGAACAGATCACAACATTTACAAAATGGCCTGCACACAAGGATGGGATTAAAAGAGCACATGAGTGCTTATTCCATTATTCTCTATCTATGTAGGTCTATCTATCTATCTATCTATCTATCTATCTATCTATCTATCTATCTATCTATCTATCTATCTATCCATCTATCTATCTATCTATCTATCTCTCTATCTATCCCTTAGTCTGGTGATCGTGGGGGCACCCCTGAAGACTTAACAACCAGTTTTCTCCATACCTCCATTTGTTCTGCCTTTCTCAAAATTGTGTTGAGTTCTAGGCCTGTTCATTCACTGATGTTGCTCTCCCATCTCTTCCTTGCTCTGCCTCTTTTTCTTCTTCCTTGGACAGTGGCTTGCAGTATTGTTTTTGAAAGTCCATTTGATCTTGTGACATGCCCATACCATTTAAGTTTACACTTCTTTAGACTGATAGAAGATTTTCGTAGGGACCAATGCTTTGCTGGGTTCTGTTGTGCACTTCGTTGCTTATGTGGTCTCTGTAGGAGATGCTAAGGAGTCTCCGGAAGCATCTCATCTCTACTGCCTGTACTCTTCTCTCCAAATTAGCAGTCAGGGTCTACGATTCACAGGCATACAGGAATATGGATATGACAAGAGAGCGCATTAGTCTCATCTTGGAGTTGAGTGAAATATTGTTTTTATTCTTTCCAGATGGTGTTCAGTTTTGACAGTGCTGTTATTGTCTGTGCAATCCTGCATACTTGGACCCCTTGTCTGATACAACAGCTCCCAAGTCCTTGAAGCTTTGAACCGTTTCCAGCTTCTGGTCATTGACCCTGATATCATCAATGTTGATGCCCTTGGCGTTATTGGTCATCAGTTTGGTCTTCTCTGCACTGATTTCCACGCCGTATGTTTTAGAGGCCTTGTTCAGGTGTTCTGTTAGGCTGGCAAGCTTTTGTTCTGATCCTGCTAGTGTGTCAATGTCATCTGCGAAGTGGAGGTTTGTGATCGTTCTGCCACCAGTGCTGACTGATCCTTTATGGTGTTCCAGTGCATCAGCCGTGATTCTCTCAAAGAAGATGTTGAAAAGAGTGAGTGAAAGTAGACAGCCCTGCCTTACGCCAACTGTTGTTTGAAACCACTCTCCAATGTTGCTGTTGTTGTATACTGCTCTGGTGGCCTTGTTGTACAGCTCTTTGATGACTCTGATCAGGTTTGCATTGATGTTATACAAATTGATGGTTGCCCACAAAGCTGCATGCCACACCCTGTTGAATGCCGTCTTAAAATCAATTTTAAAATGTGGTAGAGGTCTTGTTGGTGTTTAAGATACCGCTCACGGAGTATTCAAAAGGGTTTATTATCCTCTATATAAAAGAATAAATAAATAAACAAAAAGCAAGCTGACTGGTGACTGGTGTGTGCAGGTTTCTGTGGCAGTGGGGAGACAAGGGAAGCCCCATAGCCTACGAGCAGCAGCACCTTCAGAGAGACGGGCCGTTACTGGACTGTGCCACCCTCAGCATCGCTCCCAGCATCCAGTTCAAGCCCCTGAGGTGTGTCACCCCCACGTCTTTCCTCAGGGCTACGTCTGCATGAAAGCCAATCCTTCACGCTCCGCTGTCAGGGGAGGTCAGCCTGTCACCGCTCACTTCCCCCCACCTCGCCGCCCCTTGGACAAGATTCCCACCAAGAAATGTGAGGACGGTTCTCTGGTGCAGACGTTTTACCGCTGCCCATCGGACACCTCACCACTGGTCTCTCCCAGTGGCTTTGCCATGTTCCATTGTCGCTATGGACCCCCTGTCCACTATGCCCTGGTGTGTGACGGAAACAACGACTGTGTGGACGGAAGTGACGAAATGGATTGTCGTGTTGTGACCAGCTCCCCAGCCATGGAAACAGTCTTCATTTGTGAAAATCTTCAAATGGTTGCAAAGTCTAAACGCTGTGATGGCATGCCAGACTGTTTTGATGGTTCAGACGAAACGGATTGTGTCTCGTGCAGGGGAAGTGTAGTGTCACAATTGATGTGCTCTGGGGTGGGGTGTGTCCCTCATCTGTATGCCACATTCATTAAGAGCTGTCCCACTGTGGCCTTGCTGCGAGAGGGGCCATTGATCACGGGTCAATCTCTCATTGTTACTCTGAATGGCTATGGTATGTCCAGTATGGTTTCTGCAGGCAGAGAAGAGGTGGAGGGGGTGCTTCAGTGCAGGAATGGAAACCGCATTCCTTCCTTTCTTATCAACAATGGAGAGCAGGACTGTTTCTCTGGTGAGGATGAAAATATCCCTCCCGAAAACGTCACGTGTCCTGGGTTTTACATCTGCCAACATTCCGGGACTTGCGTGCATCCCCAGTTTGTCTGTGACAGGATAGATCACTGTCCTTACAAAGATGACGAGCGGTTCTGCAGCCTGCCCTGCCCTGCTGACTGCAGATGTGAAGGGTACGCCTACAGTGCAGCAGTCTCTCTGAACCGCGGTCTGTGTGGTTTGCCCGTTACCTGGACCTGAGTGGAAGTAGCAACGTATCGCTGCACGCTTTGCAGTTGATGGCGAGCTTGCAGTTTCTGAATCTGTCCCGCTGCAGGCTAGATGATGTCAGCCTCAGAAATATGTCCCAACTGAGAATTCTGGACTTAAGTTCAAACAATTTGGCCAACTTGTCATCCCTGATGTTTGAGGGGTTAACAGGTTTGAAAAGTCTGAACTTGTCAGGTAATCCTTTTGTCACGGTTTTAGATTTCTCCTTCTCTTCATTCATAAAGTCTGCAGGTCTGACCCACCTAGAGCATCTGACAATCACTGATCTACATCTTCATTCAGTCCAAGACAGAGCTTTCAGTGCTCTGACAAACCTGAAAACTTTAGATATACAAAGAAACAATCTTGAATTTTATGATAAAGAAATATTCTTTGGTCTTGTTGAGCTAAAAGTTCTACTTACTGACGATTCCAAGCTGTGTTGTGACTACTTTCACACTGATTTAACAGAGTGTTTCGCTCCTGTTGATGAACTGTCCACCTGCACTGATCTGTTACGACTGGATTTTTTCAGGGTGTTTCTGTGGACGTTTTCTGTGCTGGCCATTGCTGGCAATGCTGGCGTTCTGCTGTACAGAGCCTGTGCCAAACAGCAAGCCTCCCCTCCTGCATTCCGTGTGCTGGTCAGTCACCTGTGTGCTGCTGACCTGCTCATGGGCATCTACATGCTGATCATTGGCATCGCTGATGCCAGATTCCGGGGAATGTATGTAGCCCGAGAAAAGGAGTGGAAAGAGAGCTATGCCTGTCAGATTGCAGGGGTCTTAGGCTTGGTGTCCAGTGAGGTCTCTGCTATGGTCATCTGTCTCATTACTCTGGACCGAATGCTGGTCTTGTTCTTCCCCCTGAAGGTTCATCTCCATCTGAAAGGTGGTCCTCTATGGCAGCCTGTGCTGTCCTCTGGCTTCTGGGTCTGGTCATTGCAGCCATGCCCTTTGTTTTTCAGCTAGAGTTTTATGGGGAGACCAGTATCTGCCTTCCTCTGCCAATCACACGTCACGTGTTCTCTGGCCAGCGCTATGCTTTTGGAGTGTTCATCGTTCTCAACTTCATCCTCTTCGTTTTCATCGGAGCGGGCCAGATTTCTATTTTCTGCATTGTGCGCAGCGTCAGCAAATCTGCAGGAGCAAAGCGCCGCTCCCAGGAACTGGCCATTGCCCGCCGTCTGTTCCTGGTGGTCTTCACGGATTTCTGCTGCTGGTTTCCTGTGGGTGTGCTGGGCCTGCTGGCCTCTGTGGGAATTCCCATTCCTGGGGAGGTCAACGTCTGGGCGGCCATCTTTATCCTGCCTGTCAACTCCTCCCTGAACCCTTTCCTGTACACCCTGAACGCCATTCTGGAAAAGAGGAGAAACGCTCAGCTGCAGCAAAAGAGCAGGAAGATCCTGGGCAACATGCAGTCTCAGCTGCCCAAGCTGCAGCCTGCTCTGGCAGAAGACATCGTGCGAGTCTGCATCCGCTCCAAGGTGGTGAAGAGGGAGCAGATGCTGCGATGGCTGAACCTTCGCCAGGACAGCAACAGCCCCTGTGTCGGGGACTCTGAGTCAGCTCTGATAAAACGTCCTCCTCCAATCTTTCTATAACTAAAAGTTCCATGGAAAATTCGTCTGTAAGCGAATAATCATTACTGCATGCCTATTCCCCTAGTGCATCTTATACATCCAAACCATTCTAAATCTAACAAGATCCTTGCAGTGTAGTCCAATTTACCTTGATCAAAATCTGGTCTTGATCGTGGAATCTTCCTCAGTTTCAACACTCTGTTCAATCCTAATATAATTAAAGAAATAAATTCAGTAGCAATCATTTTAGTTGGTTCAAATCAGAAGGATGCAGTAAAACAAGTGTTGTTTCATTGTTGAGTTCATTCTCATCCCAGCTAAACTTTGCAATCTGACCCGGGGAAGACTGTTTGAAGGCGGTCTGGTTTATTCAGAACCAATCCACACCTTAAGAAGGATCTGCCCAGACAAGTCTGACAACATTCTTTAGTCCACTTCATCTAGGCTAA
>CM060333.1:9694166-9724166 GCA_030674155.1 Stramonita haemastoma
GACAATGTGCACACACCTTAAAACACACTTCACCCTTTGGAAGTGTAAGTCAGTGAAAATGGGTTACAAGATTTTTTTGAAAAACGTAGGCCTACGTGCTCTTGTGTCGTGTTTATTCATCATCCCTGAATTCATATCACGGCTGCCTACTTGGTAGGGAACAAAAGCTAATTATTTGTGAACTTCGGAGCTATAGCCGGGAAATGAAAAAAATGCAAACACAGGCATTTTTAAAGTGGAAACAAAACTATATGTAACTGGTGTTAAGTTTCATTGGTAACTATTTAATGCCTTCCTTACTTCCTTCACCTTCACCTGTCCCATAGTCCTGTGGACCATGGGGGCACCACTGAAGATTTTGCAACCAGCTTCCTCCACTCCTCACGGTCCTCGGTCCTCCGCCCTCCGTAGCAGATCGCTCCACCGAAGACCAGTCCACTCTCTGATGTCTTCCCATCGTTTCCTCTGTCTGCCTCTTCGTCTCCCTCCTTTTACTGTTCCCTGAGGACTTAGTGCGAGACAATGTTAAACGATAAAAATCCAATGAACCAACAAAGCAACTTATCAGTCAGCCAAACATTCATTCATTCATTCATTCATTCAGCCAATCAGCCAGCCAATCAGCCAGCCAACCAACCCAAACAAAACTAAATTCATAAGATTGAAGTCTTCTCAATGCAGAGTATGAAAAATTACGCAGCAGAAAATGCTGCTAATGAGAAGCAATGCAAACTTTAATTCAAACAAAGTATTTCATCACTCCAAAACTGAAAGATACACACAAATCTATTTAAGATGCTGTGACTTGATGACTTTTTCCCAAAGAAAAACTGACACTAAACTTCATAGTCAGAGTGAGTGCTAAGTCACAGTTAACGATGCGCAAAATAAACAATTGTATACTTGTCTGTCACTCTCGTGGTATGGGGTTAAAAAATGTTCCATAATCGTGGACATTTTAATATAAAGATGCATCGATTAAACAGTACAGAACTCTCTTCAACACACGCACGCACACACACACACACGCACCGCACACAACCACACACACAACACTGACACATGCTCTCTCTCTCTCTCTCATCTCTCTCTCTCTCTCTCCTCTCTCTCTCTCCTCTCTCTCTCTCTCCCCCACCCCCCCCCAAGGACCCAATGACAGACTATCCTGTCAGCTAAACTGGCACAACAAAACGCCAGATCATCATGAGCATTGAATCATTGATGTGTGACCTGTTAGCAGACATTTTCATCAGTGCTGCGTTTGTTGACAGACATAACAAAGATATTCGTGTGGTGTTGAGCCGTGTGTGCAACGTTTACAAATTAAAATAACAATGATATATTAAAAGGGTTCGTGTTGATGACCATGAATTGGTAGGCAGATACCTCAGCATTTCTTGTTTTATTTTAGTGTGTCAGCTTTTCGTGAGTAGGATTTTGTTAATTGAGAGGGAACGGGTATTATTGCACACAGTTGAATTTTTTGCACATCTGCACCAAATGCCGCATATAACCAAAATTTCCTTCCTATATTTCAGGAAAAACCTAAGACGAACAAACTGACAGATGCTATTGCGTCAGAGAGAGTAATTTCGGCAGAACAGAAGAAGCAGCAGCAGTAGTAGTAGTAGTAGTAGCAGTAGTAGTAGTAGTAGTAGTAGTAGTAGTAATAGTAGTTAGTTGTTATTGTTGTTGTTGTCGTAGCAGCAGCAGATAGTAGTAGTAGTAGTAGTAGTAGTAGTAGTAGTAGTAGTAGTAGTAGTAGTAGTAGTAAGTAGTAGTAGAAGTAGTAGTAGTAGTAGTAGTCGTAGTAGTAGTAGTGGTGGTTATTGTTCTTGTTGTCATCATAGCAGCACAGCAGCAGCAGCAGCAGCTAGTAGTAGTATAGTAGTAGTAGTAGTAGTAGTAGTAGTAGTAGTAGTAGTAGTAGTAGTAGTAGTAGTAGTAACAACAACAACAACAACAACAACAACAACAACAACAGCATGAGCAGCAAAAGTCGCAATACTGTTACAGCAAAAATAGCCACGCTGGTAACCAGTCCCCGTGGATTTTACTTTCGTCTCTCTTCGCTCCCCCCCCCCCCCCCCCCACACACACACACACACCCCACCTCCACCCCCACTCCCCGACCCCTACTGAATGTGTAGGATACTTCCTCTTCGCCATCAAACGTTCAGACAGCAACTCCAGTTGTCTGTCATAATAATGAGCAAAAATGTGTCGAGCTGCCATTCAGTGTCTGATAGTGATTTTTTTTTTGGAATGTGGTTGACTTGGTTGGTTTTGTTGTATTAAAAACCCCAGGGAGCTATCCTACTTAGGGAGTGTACGTACCATCAACTAGCCATCAGGACTGTGACATTCACCCCGTGTGTGTGTTTTCAGATCCCTGTTTAATAGTTGATGGAGATGACGTCTAAATGGTCCTCTCTTTTGGTCCTACGCTGTAGCGATACACTGCGGCACAGGCAAAGTAAACACCCGGCCTGGCACCCCTTCACTGAACAGCATAATTATGTCCCCGTTCGGCCATTTCTGCCCAGCTTTCCAATAATGCCGGAATGTGATAGCCGTCATAGTGGAGGAGGCTGCGGCTGTATGGTTCAGACCATTCCATTTTAACTCGGCGGTCCATGGAGTTGGGGGTTCGAGTCTTGCCAGTAGGGTCTAGTCAATCACGGACGGGGGGATTCATACAATCTCCCAGGCGACCTAGAAGTGCAGAACTGCCAGTGCCTTAATTCCCACCAACACGCAATCTATTATCAACAGTTACACATCTTGTGGAAAATTTAATCGAATATCGTGTCTGCGGAAGTGGCTCTGTGTGTGTGTGTGTGTGGGGGGGGGGGGGGGGGGGGGGGGGGGGTTGGTCGATGGTGGGAGAGAGACTACAACATTTCTGTTGTCTTTTCCTCTACACCAGGTTTCATTATTGACGATCAAGAAAGTTCATTGCCACCCGGTAATTCTCTACTTGTTAGCTGACTTATGAAAGTCCTAGTGCAACTGTGTGTGTGTGTGTGTGTGTGTGTGTGTGTGTGTGTGTGTGTGGTGTGTGTGTGGTGTGTGTGTGTGTGGTGTGTGTGCGTGCGTGTGTGTGTGTGCGCGTGCGTGCGTGCGTGTGTGTAAAGGGGGGGGGGGGTAATGTGGGTGTGTGGGTATGTGGGTGTGTGGTGTGCACATGCGCACGCGCGCTTGATGATATAACACACACACACTCATATATAATGTGTGTGTGTGTTGTGTGGCGCGTGTGTGTGTGTGTGTGTGTGTGTGTGTGTATCCCGAGGTCAGAATGTGGCCGCCAAAATCGTGTGAAAAACAGATGCATACGCAAAAATCTCGCCATTGGTGAATATACAGAGAGAGAGAGAGAGAGAGAGAGAGAGAGAGAGAGAGAGAGAGAGAGAGAGAGAGAGAGATGGTGGGTGTGCTTGGTGTGTTTTCCCCCTATTCCTCCTAAAACTGACATGAACTATTGAATCTTTGACTCGTTTATTTCATTCTCTGCATGCAGGGGACACAGGGCATTGTTGAAGCAGAGGTAGGCTTAGCCTGGTTCTGCACGCACACAGCAACCATTTCAATGGAAACCATCTCTTTCCTTCGTCCTCTGGTGACTACAGATAATCGACCCCGTGGCTTTGAGACAATCAAAATCAGAACACACGAGGTTTTACCTATTTGGTTAATGAACATCCTCATGAAGTGAAGCTGTGTGTAATTATTGATGCTAATGGCTGGAATCAACAAACAGTCAGTTCTGCCCACATTTCATGCAGCATGCAAGTCAGGGGGGAGCAGGGCGACATCAGTGTATTCAACACAGCTGGACTTTCTTTCTCAACAGTGTATTGGGATGGTCTTTCAGCGCATGCGTGGGTGGACGGAAATGACGTCAATTGTAACCCTTCACTTCCGCACTGTGTTTCATATTTTATGAAATGGATAAAATATGTTGCGGTTTTTACCAAATGAAATCATCAGTCACACTATTTTTTTTTAACTTTTACTTTTCCAGGGAAAAGTTTGTTTTCAAATCGGCCTCATTACTTTTCAATCAGCAGGAGAATTAAGTGCAAATTAGTTTCAGAAGTCAGCAAAGGGTAAGAGAGTAGGCTACCATGGTGCTGTGCTGTTCCAAAGATAAAGGCAGAAAAACACTATCCTCTGCAAAATTTATCGTAACCTAATTTTTTTTTTTAGACGACAGAATCGAGCTAAAATGATAGTTCTTTTTTTTTCAAACTCCAGTGTACTTTTTTTTTTGTACATCATCGTTATCTCTGAAATGAATCTATTCGTTCATTAAATCCTTTATTTTGGGAGAGCTCTCCCACTGAAATAGACACCTACCATATTATGGAAAAAGACCGGCTCTCTTGTTTCCTTCCCGTCTGTTCTTCAACCAGAAATGCAAAATGTACTTTGAGGGAAGAGAGGGGTGGGAGGGCAAAAACAATCATCACTATACTTCTGTCACTTTTTCCTAGAACAACACCGAAGTAATTTTCAGCGTTAAAGTCACGGCCATGCTAATTACGCTGTTGCCATTTAAAGCTGGCAGTGATTATACTGACAAGATAAATAGAGACACAGCACCAAGATAATGGGATGATAATTGAGATAATGCTCTTTGGGCTGAAGTGCCATCGTGTTCAGATCGTGTGTCTGTGTCAGTCAGCAGGGTGTGCAGTGCTCAGAACGAGAATCTGTGGCACGTTCAGCAGTGCTTTGATTTGTTTTTACAAGATATAGGGCTATACACTGCTTTTGCTGTTTTGCTTTTCTCATCATGTCCTTGCAGTGGGCTTGAGGAAGCTTGGTGGCGCCCATCTCCTCTCCAAGACTCCTACTGGTGATTAAGAATGCACCAGCCCCTCACAACGTTTCGCCCGCCAGTAGAAGCGGTTACCGGGGTGTGGGTGGGTTAAGGACCCGGACCCAGAAGTGAGAGTTGAGTGCCAAGTGAGGACCAGTGCTCCCGTCCATCCCGAGGGATGCTACTGCCAGGTTTACAAAGGTACCACCTCTCCTTAAGCACCCCATACACTTCCAAAAAAAAAGGCCTTTGACAGGGTATGGCATGACGGCCTCTGGCAAGTACTCAGGCACTTCAACATTGACAACTGCCTAATTGAAGTCATCAAGGCTCTGTACGAGAATGCAAGAAGTGCAGTTTTCATGAACAACCACGTGGGCGAGTTCTTCAAGACCACGGTTGGAGTCCGCCAGGGCTGCCTTCTCTCACCTGTACTCTTCAACCTCTTCCTCGAAAACATCATGACAGAGACACTGCAAAACCACCACACTTCCATCTCCATTGGTGGAAGACCCCTTTGCAACCTCAGATTTGCAGATGACATTGACCTCATGGGCAGCAGCAAACAAGAACTGCAAATCCTCACAGACAGTCTAACAGACCGAGCGAGCGCATACGGCATGGAGGTCAGTACAGAGAAATCGAAGATCATGGTCAACAGCGCGAGTAATGACAGCACGGAAATAAAGATGAATGGAGAAATATTGGAAGAGGTGAGCCAATTCAAATACTTAGGCTCCATCCTAACAAAAGATGGCACATCAAACAATGAGGTGAAAGCTCGCATTGCAACAGCAACATCTGCTCTAGTCAGACTCCAGAGGATCATCAGAAGCAACAACATCAGCTTCTGCACCAAATACCACCTCTACAAATCCCTCGTAATATCTATCCTCCTATATGGCTGTGAATCATGGACTCTGACAGCAGAGTTAGAGAGAAGAATCCAAGCATTCGAGAACAAGTGCCACAGAAGACTCCTCAAAATATCATACAAAGAACACAAGACCAATAACTATGTGAAAGAGGAAATCAAAAAGCGTGTGGGCCCCCAAGAGCCTTTGCTCTCCACCATAAAGAGGAGAAAGCTGATGTGGTTTGGTCACACCACAAGACACAACACCCTAGCAAAAACCATCCTGCAAGGAACAGTCGAGGGCAAAAGAAGAAGAGGCCGCCAAAAGAAATCATGGGTTGACAACATCAAAGACTGGACTGCCCAACCCCTGCAACGCCTCCTACTAGCCACACAGGATCGTGAAGCATGGAAAAAGATCTCCGTTGCGTCTTCTCTCATGTCCCCCCTACGTCCTTTGGGACATGGACTGAGTGAGTGAGTGAGTGAGGGCTATACAAATTCCATGTATTATTATTGTTGTTACTTCGTCTCCAGCTGAACACGTGTGCCACCACTGAGACCCCCAGTGGAGGGGATTTCTCCCCTGGAACTAACATCAGTACCGACTCAACTCCTCCGAAAGTCCTTTGGATGAGATTATATACCAAGGTCATGTTTACGAACGCGCACAGAACATCTTGCCCACACGTTATAACCCGCTCTGCCTCTCGGAAGAGAAGGCCATCGCGAACGGGAAACAAAATTCAAAAAGACGAATGCATACTGATGATGCTATGTGAAGACTTCAGTCCTGAAGTCGGAGGCTGGCTACTTTAATGGTGGGGAAACGGTTGCAGACGCAGTGCATACTGGTGTGATGTAAAGATTTTATCCTTGAAGTCGGAAGGTGGCTACCTTAATGGGGAGGAAACGGTTGCATACTCAAAATCTCACCCTTGGTAAACCTCGCTGCTCTTACAGAGAAAGGAAAAAACAAGAAAAACATAAAATATATGCAAAAAGGGTCTTTTGCATGTGTGGCTTGGATTCCTTTTTTGTTTTTTGTTTTTGTTTTTTTTGGTGGGGTATTTTTTAATTCGCTTTTGATGGGTCTGACAATAATCAGGGGTCAGACGTCATGGTATTTACAGTGGTGCCGACAGCAAAGCCCACATCGTGACTCATGATAGAGCTGAAAGTTTGATAAAATTGAAAAATTAGAAAAGTTCCTGTGGAGTTTTGAAATAAGGGGTAAAACAATCATAGAAACACGAGAAGAGTTTGATGTTGAAAGATCATAAAAGATGAACTACCTGCTCTCAATTCTATGTTTTGTTTATCTGATATGGTTTGGATATCTTTTTCTTCTCTTCTTCTTCTTCTTCTTCTTCTTCTTCTTCTTCTTCTTTCCTTCTTCTTCTTCTTCTTCTTTCTTCTTCTTCTTCTCTCTTCTTCTCTCTTCTTCGCTCTCTCCTTTCTCTCTCTTCTGTCTCTCTCTCCTGTCTCTCTCTCTGTCTCCCTCTCTTCTGTCTTCTGTCTCCTCTCTCTTCTCTCTCTGTCTCTGTCTCTCGTCTCTGTCTGTCTGTCTCTCGTCTCTGTCTGTCTGTCTGTCTGTCTGTCTGTCTGTCTGTCTGTCTGTCTGTCTGTCTGCTGCTGTCTGTCTGTCCTGTCTGTCTCTCTCTCTCTTCTCTCTCTCTCTCTCTCTCTCTCTCTCTCTCTCTTCCTCTCTCTCTCTCTCTCTCTCTCTCTCTCTCTCTCTCTCCTCTCTCTCTCTCTCTCTCTCTCTTCAAAGACAGAACATGTTCAGTGTCAATTGTGTCCAATTTTCAGCTCTACCATGAGTCACGGTGTGGCCTTTGCCTTCGGCCCGACTGTAAATACCATGAGGCCTGTCATCTAACCACCCTCACTCCCATTACGAAGAATGGAGACCCAAAACAAAGAAGCAAAACGAACCGACCGATCAGAAAAGATCTTTTGGCGTATGGTTTTATTTTGTTTGGGATGCAGGAGGCGGGAGGCGGGGGATGTTCCTGGCTAGAGATCTCAGGTTCATCAAATTGATATTTTACGTTCGCCAATTTATTTATTTACTTATTCATTATTATATTATGATTTTATTGATTTATTTATTTATTTTATTTATATTTATTTATCAATCAATTTTATTTATCTATTATCTTTTATATCGAGATTACAAAATAAGCACTCATGTGCTTTCCTTACATCTAGTCCCCGTGTGTACGCAGTTTTGTAAATTTTGTCATCCGTCCCCCACCGGCACACAATGGCCTACTCTTACGAACAGCGGCAACGGGTTTTAAGGGACCTCGGTTTAGTCTCCCCAAAGAATAGCGCCATTCTGACTATCAAGAGTGATGTCTAAATACCACAGCAGTGTGCATACATTTTAAAGAATATTTTTACCCGTTCCTATGGGTAAGCAATGGCATACACTTTCCAAACAAAGAACGGGTTTTAAACGTGTGAGCAATATGCCTTGCGTGCTTTCGTACACAGGACCTTGCTGTCCAGTCTCATCCAAAGGGCTTTAGGGAGAGTGGAGTCGGTACTGATGTTAGCTCCAGGGGGAAATCCCCTCCACTGGGGGTCTCAGTAGTGGCACACGCGTTCAGCTGGAGAAGAAGCGCTGCTGAACGTGCCACTCTCCCCAAAAGTCTTTCGGTAAAAACCGAGGCCCCGTGTGCGAACGCACACAGAACATCTTGCACACACGTTAAATCCTGTTCCGCTTTTCGTAAGAGTAGGCCATCGTGTGCCGGTGGGAATAGATGACAATATTTACACAGCTGCATACACACGGGGACTGGATGTAAAAAGCGCAGAGTACTATCTCATTATCCTCGATATAAAAGAATAAAATAAAAAATAAAAATAAAAATAAATAACATATCCTCGTTTAGAGCACTGCACACACTGCTGCTGACATAGCCCAGCGATCTGAAACAACAGCACTTCAGCCCAAAGAGCATTATCTCAATTATCATCCCATTATCCTAGTGATGTGTCTCTATTTATCTTGTCATTATAATCACTGCCACTGACTGTGAATGGCCAACAGAACAACGTAATTAGCATGGCCGTGACTTTAACGCTGAAAATTACCTCCGTGTTGTTCTATAAAAAAAAAAACTGACAGAAGTATAGTGATGATAGTTTGCCCTTCCTCGCCTCCCCCCCCCCCCCCCCCTCTTCTCTTCCTCCTTCTCCAATCTCCATGCACATTGTGTATTGCTAGTTTGAGCACAGAAAGGAATTAGAAAAGAGAGCCATTGACTTACAGGTTTTCTGCAAGCTGCTTGGTGCTGCTGTTGTTGCTGTTGTTGTTGTTGCTGTTGTTGCTGTTGCTTTTTTGTGTTGCTGCTGCTGTTGCTGTTGCTGCTGTTGTTGTTGCTACTGTTGTTGTTGCTGTTGTTGTTGTTGCTGTTGTTGTTGCTGCTGTTGTTGTTGTTGCTGCCACTGCTGCTGCTGTTTCTGTGTATTTCTCAGTTCAACACCACAGAATATCTGATCTGATAATATCTCCTGGGAATTACTA
Organism: Stramonita haemastoma; assembly: GCA_030674155.1. Taxonomy (NCBI): domain Eukaryota; kingdom Metazoa; phylum Mollusca; class Gastropoda; order Neogastropoda; family Muricidae; genus Stramonita; species Stramonita haemastoma. The sequence goes on from CM060333.1 coordinate 9,703,392, forward strand.
AAGTCACAAGTAAGTGCACACCGACGACAAGTTTGCGTGAGAAATGACTTTTTCTTAGTACCTTGCAGAACGGCAGCCATACACTGTCAACAGGGATTTTGTTTTTCTTCATAAAAGAAGAATGCTGGTTCATATACTAAGAGTTCGTTACGTGTTGGCTAAGGCTATCTGAACGTAACATTATACAACATAACACCTTTTTTGGTCGTTCCTCGGCTAGATCTCCCAAGATTCACCCGTGATGAGATGTTGCACTGTGACCGGTTGTAGCTGCCGTTAAGGTAGCCACGTTCCGCTTCGGAGACAACAACAGTTTGATAGAGGCCTTGACACTTTATATGCTATCATCAACTGACAAGCCTTTTGTCCTGGGCCAGTTTCCAGAAAGCGAGTATTCATTTAGAGAAAAAGCTTTCGATTTCCCAATTTGGAATCTTAAATAGAGATCTTAGTGATTTCTAAGCTAACAGTAAACATAATTGAATAGACCTAGGCAAAAAGTCGGACTTGTTATTTTACATCGATAACATAGTTTTTAAAACATTATTCAAGGTCAAATCTAGGGTCACATTTGAAGAGAATAGTGTTTTCTGTCTGTATCATTGAGACAAGTGGCACTTTCACTATGGCAATGACATGGCACGGTCTCAGCAAAGCAACACTATGGCACTCTTTTAGAAAGCAACACTATGGCACTCTTTTAGCAAAGCAACACTATGGCACTCTTTTAGCAAAGCAACACTATGGCACTCTTTTAGCAAAGCAACACTATGGCACTCTTTTAGCAAAGCAACACTAAGGCCACTCTTTTAGCAAAGCAACACTATGGCACTCTTTTAGCAAAGCAACACTATGGCACTCTTTAGCAAAGCAACACTAAGGCACTCTTTTAGCAAAGCAACACTATGGCACTCTTTTAGCAAAGCAACACTATAGGCACTCTTTTAGCAAAGCAACACTAAGGCACTCTTTTAGCAAAGCAACACTATGGCACTCTTTAGCAAAGCAACACTATGGCACTATTTTAGCAAAGCAACACTATGGCACTGCCTTAGCAAAGCAAACACTATGCCCTCTTTTAGCAAGCAACGCTACAAGGCCTTTTACGCAAAGCAAAATCAATGGCACTCTTTTGCAAGCAACATAAGGCCCTCTTTTTAGCAAAGTCAACACTAAGGCACTCTTTTAGCAAAGAACACTATGGCACTCTTTTAGCAAACAATCTAGGCACTCTTTAAGCAAAGCAACACTATGCACTCTTTAGCAAAGCAACACTATGGCACTGCTTAGCAAGCAATACTATGGCACTCTTTAAGCAAGCAACACTATGCACCTTAGCAGCAACATATGGCACTCTTCAGCAAAGCAACATATGGCACTGCCTTAGCAAAGCACACTATGGTTTGTCCACTCGTTGCTGATTTCTGAGGCAATGATTGCACTTTGTTTTCCTGCTGATTGGTGCAGTGATGTCATTGATAACAAAGGTTCACGCAAATGAACCTAAAATCAATGCACTGTCAGCTTCATTTGGGAAAAAGCATATATTTTTCTATCGATATCATAATATGAAACACAGCACGGAATAAAGAATATATGATAGAGGTCAGTTCCGTCCACCAACGCATGCGCTGAAAGACCATCCCAATACACTGTTGAGACAGAAACTCCGGTTGTGTTGTATACACTGATGGCGCCCTGCTCCCCCCTGACTTGCATGCTGCATGAAATGTGGGCGAGAACTGTTTTTTGCTTCCAGCCAATACCATCAATAATTACACACAGCTTCACTTCAAAAGGATGCCCATTAACCAAATGGTGTGTGTTCTGATTTTCATTGTTTTAAAGTCACTGGGTCACCAGTTGCCAGGGCGCAGTGGTTAGCGCCTGTGATTACGGATTGGAAGGTCGCGGGTTCGAATCCCATAAGAGACATAGGGATTTGTCGGACTACCAGAGTGTGTGCTGTGGGGTCATTGGGAAGACCGAGACCACACAGTTTAGCTTCATCCACTTTACACACACACAGACACACACACAGACACACACACACACAACACACACACACACACACACACACACACACACATACACACACAAACACACACACACACACACACACACACACACACACACACACACACACACCACAGCGAAAGATGATTAAAAGATATATTTTTTTAATTTAAAAAACAGGAAGCCCAGAGAGAGAGAAAGAGAGAGAGAAAGAGGGAGAGACAGAAACAGACTACTACTACTACTACTACTACTACTTACTACTACACTACTACTACTACTATTACTTCTTCTTCTTCTTCTAGTGCGAAGAGATTCATTCATTCATACACGGGACCTCGTTTTAAAGTCTCCTCCGAAGGACTTTGGGGGTAATGGTGTTGGTACTGATGTTAACTCACCTGTCGGGATTACCTTGTATGGCGTGTGCCTCCGCTGATGTATACTATTATGGGGGGGGGGGGGGGATCTCCTGGAATGGGGGGGGGGGGTATCCCCGGAATGAGTGCCTCAATAGTGGTTCGAACCGACGCCGTCAGACTGAAGCTCACTCACCAGTTTGACCACTCTGCTATCCCACTGCCCCCAACCCCCTCCCCTATGTTGTTATGTCTGATAGTGAACCTACTGTTTTGGTTGATTGATTGCTTCATTGATTGATTGGTAAATTGGTTGAATGATTGGTTTGTCGGTTGGTTAGTTGGTTGGTTGGTTGAATGAATGGATTTATGGTTGGGTGGTGGTTTCTTGTTAGGTCGGCTGATTTTTTTTTTTATCATTGAATTATTGTGTACAGCAAAGCAATTATCAAGAAACGGTTTAATGCTTGTTGAAAATCATGTCTTATTTTGTTTCAAGCCCTGTGTTTACACATTAAAACTTCAGTGGGTGGTGACTGATTCTTGTTTGCTTGTCCCAGCCAGGGAGTGGGGGGTGAGCCAGGCAAGGAATAACTGACATCCTCTGCGGCTTTTACACCATTGTTATAACGTTAATATTGGATAAAAGAAACACCACTTACACCCCATGGCTTTATGTGCCCATGTCCTATTTGTGTATGCCATTCTGGCTGTGGCATTTAGCGTCAACATGTCACAGAGCAGATATCCAATCAAATTATAGCCTGACTACATTGCAAATAAATACCACCGAGCAGAAGCTTTTGAAAAATGCAGTGTTGGATTTCCTGTGTAGTTGTTGTTGCATCCGTTTGATCTGTTTGTTGTTTTGCTGATGCTGTTGCTGTTGCTGTTGTTGCTGTTGCTGCTGCTACCTACACTTACTACTACCACCACCACCACCACCACCACCACCACTACTACTACACTCTACTACTACTACAACTACAACTAGAATTTACTATTTCATATTTAGTTACTAAGAACAAAGTTTTTGAGGAACTGGGAATTGGTTTTTATCTCTTTTTGTGTGCCGTTTATGGGGTTATTTGGGGACGGGACAGCTCACTGGTCAGAGCACTTGCTTTCCCCCAGCCAAGGTTAAGCAGCATTGAGCATGGTTACCAGGTGGATGGGTGGCCCTTTGCGCACCTTGGCTTCAGTGCAGTTCCCAGTTCACCCAGCTGTCAATGGGTACCTGCCCTCTTTAGGGTCAGGAAAAGTAAAGCAGCCAAGAAGAGGAGATAGGCGCCGCTCTCAATATGCTGGCTCCTAGAGAAGTTGAGGCCTCTGTTGCCTTGCTCTCCTATGACCACATAGGTTATGGGACACCTTTGCCCTTTTACCTTTCATGTGGTTCTCCCAAAACAGAGCAATCATTCATGGTTGACCTTTATAGTTCGCCGGTGAGACGATACGAGGGATGACAGCAGAGTTGGTTTTAATCTGTATATAGTTGCATAACAGTTTTATTCTGAGATTGAAAATGTTACATGGTGACAGCCCCGATATGGTCTATGTGGTGTGCAGGGCTATATTACAGGATTGGATACTATTTCTACTTCCACAACCACCACTACCACTACTACTACTACTACTGATTTCCAGGGAAGGAAGGTGGCAAGACAGTTAAGACGTTCGCCTGCCAACAAGTAAACCACGAGATTCTGAGTTCGATTCCCTTTCTTCCTAGTTTGACGAAAAAATAGAACTGAATGTCAACGTCATTTGATGAGACTATAAACCTAGGCCCCCTGTGCGAACGCACGCAGAACATCTTGCACACACGATAAAACCCCGTTCCGCCTTTCGGAAGAGCAGGCCATTGTGTGCTGGTAGGAGTGGATGACAACCATTTTTTTTAACAAGCATGGAAACATTTATCGTTTTTAGACACCATCCCTCAGGAAATATCCGGGAGTTGGAGTACCCAGGCTGTATATGGCAACATTCTTGCGACTCCTACGATGGCGCTGGAAACCATTCCTATCGGCGATTGCCTTTCCAATGGACCATTTCAGCGACGTGGAGAGGGGGGGGGGCGGCTGCTGCATGTGTACAGCTTGCCTTCCATACTTATTTCATTATTTATCTATTTATTTGTGTATTTATTCTTTTACATCGAGGATAATAGAATAAGCAACTACCCAGGCTTAGCGCCCTAGAGCCTAGAGCACAACTCCATAGTCTTCCAAGACTGACTGATGCCCACCATTACTACTACTACTACTACTACTGCTGCTGCTGCTGCCGCAGCCACCACCACCACTACACGCACGCGCGCACACTCACGCACACACACACATATATATATATAATTGAGAAAAATATAGTGGAGAAAAACAAGTGCAGGTAACCAATACAACTTCATTCTCATCATAGAATTGATGTTATTCAAAGATCTAAAAAAAAAAAAAAAAAATTCCTATAAGAAAAAGTCTTTGAAGGCAGCATTTGGGAATTATTGAGTAAGGACCATGTTTTGGGCCTGACCTGACTCGAGTTTTGGCTCCTGGTTGAGCACTCTTCAGAGGTCCCGGCAGTGATTGCAACCTCACTCACCCTCTGTGGTAAGAGCAAGACACTTTCTAGAATTCAGAAGTGTCCATTGCAGCTCTAGGAATAGGTAAATATTCCTGTGGCTTACCACTGTTGCCAGTAAAAGATGAAAATAGAAAGAGAAAGAAAATATGTTTGGAAAAAATGTTGTAAAAAAACTGAATATACAAGAAAATATGCACCTAATGAATCTTTGTGCCTTATGTTCAGGGATCCTTTATAAGAAAGGATGCAAGGGAGATTATAAAGTCCACACCCAGCTGATAGGCTAATCCCAGCTGGATAAAATGATAACCCAAACATTACCAGTCACTTTCAATACTGGCACAGCAGTAGCAGTTGAAGAAAAATGGCCTTTACTTGGATCTCGAAAGATACTACTCTCCACTTAACCAATCATATAATTAAGAAAATATAGTGGAGAAAAACAAGTGCAGGTAACCAATACAACTTCATTCTCATCATAGAATTGATCTTATTCAAAGACTTTAAAAAAATTGTTTTTTAAAACCTATAAGATAAAAGTCTTTGAAGGCAGCATTTGAGGAATTATTGAGTAAGGACCATGTTTTGGGCCTGACCTGACTGAGTTTTGGCTCCTGGTTGAGCACTCTTCAGAGGTCCCGGCAGTGATTGCAACCTCACTCACCCTCTGTGGTAAGAGCAAGACACTTTCTAGAATTCAGAAGTGTCCATTGCAGCTCTAGGAATAGGTAAATATTCCTGTGGCTTACCACTGTTGCCAGTAAAAGATGAAAATAGAAAGAGAAAGAAAATATGTTTGGAAAAAATGTTGTAAAAAAAACTGAATATACAAGAAAATATGCACCTAATGAATCTTTGTGCCTTATGTTCGGGGATCCTTTATAAGAAAGGATGCAAGGGAGATCATAAAGTCCACACCCAGCTGATAGGCTAATCCCAGCTGGATAAAATGATAACCCAAACATTACCAGTCACTTTCAGTACTGGCACAGGCAGAAGAAGTTGAAAAATGGCCTTTACTTGGATCTCGAAAGATACTATTCTCCACTTAACCAATCAGATAATTAAGAAAATAGAGTGGAGAAAAACAAGTGCAGGTAACCAATACAACTTCATTCTCATCATAGAATTGATGTTATTCAAAGATTTTAAAAAATATATATATATATATAAATATATACTCTCTCTCTCTCTCTCTCTTCTCTCCTCTCTCCTCTCTCTCTCTCTCTCTTCACTCTCTCTCTTTCTCGCTCGCTCGCTCACACACACACACACACATACATACACATACACATACACGCACGCACACACACACACACACACCACACACACACACACACACACACACACACACACACACACACACAAATGCATGTTTGTCACACACAAACAACAACATAAGTTTATTTGTCCTCTGCACAATATGCAGGTATGGACATCAGTAAAAGGAAAAATTAAAATAGCGATTTGAATTTTCAACCCAAATTAAGCAGACAACCAGACAGTCATTTACGCGTTTAAACAAAATTTTAACACATCTTACTCACAATTATTGGTAACAAAAAGCCAATAAATGCATGCAGCTGAACAAGTACAGAGAAACAAATTTGCATTTCCATATCAAACAATCATAATTATTCATCTCTGTGATCACCATCATCCTTCTTGTTATCATCATAATCATCATCATCATTATCAACATTATCATCAATAACACCAAAATCATCATCATCATCATCATCATTAAGGCCATATATCAGTTATTCTCTTGCAGTATGGCACAAACCAAAACACTGTATATATCTTTCCTGACACCTTGACTCGTGTTTTAACATTAATTGTTAAGTATTATTAGTTTATACTTCCTGTTCAGATGTCAGCCCGAAAACCGGTCAATACCATCAAATGATAACAAATAATAAAATGTGTTCCAATGAATGGACTGTTTCTAATAAAAACATTGCCAATCTTGTTGTCTTTTTCTTTATGAAATATGAATACTATCAGCAGTTCAAAACACAACCAAAACGTGTTATTGCTTTTAGTGATGTTTCGTCGACACTTGCTTTGAAAAGTCATGTAAGTCCTTCAGATGAGACTGTAAACTGGGGCCCCTTGTGCAAACACACGCAGAAGATCTTGCGCATCCATTAAAAACCCGTTATACCTTTCGGAAGAGTAGGCCATTGTGTGCCGGTAGGAACGAATGACAAAAAACTCGCATACACACGGGTGTGTTTAGACACCATCCCCGAAGTCAGAAAACATACGTTTGTCCGTCGTGTTCGACTATGACCTCCAAAACAGCAAAGGAGGCAGCTGCTGTTTCGGAAATTGGGTTGAAATTTGATTATAGGGGAGATGCCTTGCCCACAGTACATCCCCACTCTCTCGGCCAAGCGAGCATAAGGACGGTCAGCGTTGGAAATGTTCTCCAAAGGCCAACTAGCATCGAAGTTGGAATGCTACCACCTAAATGACGTGTGGGAAGGAGGGACGGTCGCGTAGGCAGAAATCTCACCATTGGTGAAGCTCGGAGCTGTAACTGAGGAAGGAAAGAAAATGTCCTGAAGCGACTGAAGTGGCCACACAAGCACAGCTGACCATCAACTGAAGCAGCTTGTGGAAGAATGCAGCAGGAGACTGGAGAAGCAAGAGTTCCGAATGAAGCAGCTGGGTACAAAGCAATTTCTTAACAGTTCCTCGACAAAAGCTTGCGTCTGCGACCGTTTTATTCCCCCCCCCCCCTCCTTTTGAACCACCCCCCCCCCCCCCCCCCCCCCCGCCCCCCACACCATTTAGGTAGCCGTACTCTGACTTCGGGAATTGTGTCTAAACGCGACAGCTGTGTGCATGCATTTTTTCTTAAATGTTATTATCTGTTCCTTCCGGCACGAAATGGCCTTCTCTTCCGAAAGGTGGACGGGTTTTTAACATGTGCACAAGATGTTATGCGTGCCCTCGCACATGGGGACTGGGTTTATAATCTCACATGACGGACATTTTCTTGTCAAACTGGTGAGAAGAAAGGGCAAGGATGGAAATCGAAATCAGAACCTCGGGGTTTATTTGTTAGGTAGGCAAACATCTTTACCATCCTGCCACCTTCGTTCTTCCTGAACACTTGATATTGCAAGATGACCAACTAGCAGAGGGCATGAACCGGTTACCTCGTGGGTCATTGGTTCACAGATAACAAACCCGTCCAAAGTGCAAAAACTGCAGGTTCAATGGCTTGAAATCCAATGCAATATGATGCCACACTGCCAATGACTATCAGCCAGAATCCACAAGGTCAAGCACAAATCAAAAACATCTGCAAAAGGTTAAAAGGATCAAGTTGTACTTCCATCTAAAGCAAACTGAAAAAGAACTTGGATTGAAACAACCAGTGAGATCCTACACAACAAAACTGGATGACTTTTGATTAAAAGCTGTTTGTTTGTACACTTCTGAGTTCAAATCTGCAGATAACTTCAGATTGAAATCCAACAGTCCCACATTAAGACAGAATGATGAACTACCTTAGATTTAAATTTTAATTTATTATATATATATTTAATTAAATTATAAAGTGCGTGTCGTGTGTAATGGCACATCAAATTTTAGATATAATAAAACATAACATAGTTTTGATATATAAAAAATATATATATATATATATATATATATATATATATATATATATATATATATATATATATATATAATACATATATATATGAGAGAGAGAGAGAGAGAGAGAAGAGAGAGAGAGAGAGAGAGAGAGAGAGAGAGAGAGAGAGAGAGAGAGAGAGAGAGAGAGAGAGAGAGAGAGAGAGAGAGAGAGATATCCAGTCAGTCATGTTTGATTGCACGAAACGTCAAACCTGACCAGATTATGAATTAGCAGTAAAAAAAAATATCACATTGCAAGTAAAACTCAAAAACATGTATCGGGATACGAGAATGATTTTCGAATGAGACAATGTTCACAGATTTCTCAGGAATTAAAAAACTAAATTCCGAAGTACACGTTACGCAATAGGACTGGATTACACGGAGTTAGATTAGAACGAGATCGGTAAAAACTAAACATGGACTGCATTCCATTAGCCTAGCTGAAGTGGACTGAAGAGCGCTGTCAGACTGATGAGGGCAGATCCTTCTGAAGGTGTGGGTGGATTGGTTCTGGATGAACCAGACTGACTTAGCCAATAATAGCTGGGTCAGACTCCATCTCACAGGTTTCCATGATTCAGGTTTAGATGGCGTGAGAATGAGTAGCATTGACACAGGGATTATATTATTATGCTGCATTTTTATTTCTATGATTCAGATCGACTTCAACAGTTTGGACCAAAATGGCATGTGTATTATCTTAGGACTGGCACAGAGTTTGAACTTAATGAAGTCGGACTTGATTCACATCAAGGTCAATTGGACTACACTGCAAGGATCGTGTTGGAATAGAATTATTTGGGTTGACAAGAAGAACAAGATAAGAAATAAAACATGCAGAAATAATCACTCACTCATAGACGAACTTTTCATGGAGCCTTTTGTGTCACAAAGCATGAAAGAAGACGTTTTATCAGAGCTGACCTCGGTGTCCCCGACACAGGGGCTGTTGCTGTCCTGGCGGAGGTTCAGCCATCGCAGCATCTGCTCCCTCTCACCACCTTGGAGCGGATGCAGACTCGCACGATGTCTTCTGCCAGAGCAGGCTGCAGCTTGGGCAGCTGAGACTGCATGTTGCCCAGGATCTTCCTGCTCTGTTGCTGAAGCTGAGCGTTTCTCCTCTTTTCCAGAACGGCGTTCAGGGTGTACAGGAAAGGGTTCAGGGAGGAGTTGACAGGCAGGATAAAGATGGCCGCCCAGACGTTGACCTCCCCAGGAATGGGAATTCCCACAGAGGCCAGCAGGCCCAGCACACCCACAGGAAACCAGCAGCAGAAATCCGTGAAGACCACCAGGAACAGACGGCGGGCAATGGCCAGTTCCTGGGAGCGGCGCTTTGCTCCTGCAGATTTGCTGACGCTGCGCACAATGCAGAAAATAGAAGATCTGGCCCGCTCCGATGAAAACGAAGAGGATGAAGTTGAGAACGATGAACACTCCAAAAGCATAGCGCTGACCAGAGAACACGTGACGTGTGATTGGCAGAGGAAGGCAGATACTGGTCTCCCCATAAAACTCTAGCTGAAAAACGAAAGGGCATGGCTGCAATGACCAGACCCAGAAGCCAGAGGACTGCGCAGGCTGCCATAGAGGATCCACCCTTTCAGATGGAGTGAACCTTCAGGGGGAAGAACAAGACCAGCATTCGGTCCAGAGTAATGAGACAGATGACCATAGCAGAGACCTCACTGGACACCAAGCCTAAGACCCCTGCAATCTGACAGGCATAGCTCTCTTTCCACTCCTTTTCTCGGGCTACATACATCCCCCGGAATCTGGCATCAGCGATGCCAATGATCAGCATGTAGATGCCCATGAGCAGGTCAGCAGCACACAGGTGACTGACCCAGCACACGGAATGCAGGAGAGGAGGCTTTGCTGTTTGGCACAGGCTCTGTACAGCAGAACGCCAGCATTGCCGCAATGGCCAGCACAGAAAACGTCCACAGAAACACCCTGAAAAAATCCAGTCGTAACAGATCAGTGCAGGTGGACAGTTCATCAACAGGAGCGAAACACTCAGTTAAATCAGTGTGAAAGTAGTCACAACACAGCTTGGAATCGTCTGTAAGTAGAACTTTTAGCTCAACAAGACCAAAGAATATTTCTTTATCATAAAATTCAAGATTGTTTCTTTGTATATCTAAAGTTTTCAGGTTTGTCAGAGCACTGAAAGCTCTGTCTTGGACTGACTGAAGATGTAGATCAGTGATTGTCAGATGCTCTAGGTGAATCAACCTGCAGACTTTATGAATGAAAGAAGGAGAAATCTAAAACTTGACAAAAGGATTACCTGACAAGTTCAGACTTTTCAAACCTGTTAACCCCTCAAACATCAGGGATGACAAGTTTGTCAAGTTGTTTGAACTCAAGTCCAGAATTCTCAGTTGGGACATATTTCTGAGGCTGACATCATCCAGCCTGCAGCGGGACAGATTCAAAAACTGCAAGCTCGCCATCAACTGCAGAGCGTGCAGCGATACATTGCTACTTCCACTCAGGTCCAGGTAACGGGCAAACCACACAGACTGTGGTTCAGAGAGACTGCTGCACTGGTAGGCGTACCCTTCACATCTGCAGTCAGCAGGGCAGGGCAGGCTGCAGAACCGCTCGTCATCTTTGTAAGGACAGTGATCTATCCCGTCACAGACAAACTGGGGATGCACACAAGTCCCGGAATGTTGGCAGACGTAAAACCCAGGACACGTGACGTTTTCGGGAGGGATATTTTCATCCTCACCAAGAGACAGTCCTGCTCTCCATTGTTGATAAGAAAGGAAGGAATGCGGTTTCCATTCCTGCACTGAAGCACCCCCTCCACCTCTTCTCTGCCTGCAGAAACCATACTGGACATACCATAGCCATTCAGAGTAACAATGAGAGATTGACCCATGATCAATGGCCCCTCTGACTGCAAGGCTATAGTGGGACAGCTCTTAATGAATGTGGCATACAGCTGAGGGACACACCCCACCCCAGAGCACATCACTTGTGACACTACACTTCCCCTGCACGAGACACAATCCGTTTCGTCTGAACCATCAAAACAGTCTGGCATGCCATCACAGCGTTTAGATTTTGCAACCATTTGAAGATTTTCACAAATGAAGACTGTTTCCATGGCTGGGGAGCTGGTCACAACACGACAATCCATTTCGTCACTTCCGTCCACACAGTCGTTGTTTCCGTCACACACCAGGGCATAGTGGACAGGGGGTCCATAGCGACAATGGAACATGGCAAAGCCACTGGGAGAGACCAGTGCTGAGGTGTCCGATGGGCAGCGGTAAAACGTCTGCACCAGAGAACCGTCCTCACATTTCTTGGTGGGAATCTTGTCCAAGGGGCGGCGAGGTGGGGGAAGTGAGCGGTGACAGGCTGACCTCCCCTGACAGCGGAGCGTGAAGGATTGGCTTTCATGCAGACGTAGCCCTGAGGAAAGACGTCGGGGGTGACACACCTCAGGGGCTTGAACTGGATGCTGGGAGCGATGCTGAGGGTGGCACAGTCCAGTAACGGCCCGTCTCTCTGAAGGTGCTGCTGCTCGTAGGCTATGGGGCTTCCCTTGTCTCCCCACTGCCACAGAAACCTGCACACACCACACCAGTCAAGCCACCCGTCAGCAGTCAGCACACACACACACCAGTCAGCAGTCAGCAACACACCAGTCAGCAGTCAGCACACACACCAGTCAGCCCCAGTCCAGTAAATCAGCACACACACCAGTCAGCAGTCAGCTGTCAGCAGTCAGCAGTCAGCTTGCTGCTGTCCTTCTCTGTCATTTTCTTGTGTACTGTATCTGGAGGGAGAGGGACAGCCTGGTGGTTGTATAATCAAAGTCGTGATCTGACAGCAATGGGGTGTTGGTTCCAACATTTACACTGCAGTCTGTTCAAAGGATTACTCCCCTTGAGTCAGCATTGGTACTGAATTCGCTCCCTTTTTAAAAGGGAGGCTACTAGAAACCAATATGTCATATACAAACACATACAGAGCATGTTGTGCACAAGTTAAAGCCATGATCGTGTTGTGCTGAGGAGCACGCTTGCTTTGGCCTAAATGACACAACCACAGCTAACGTGCACCCTGCTCTCTGGAGAGGCATGGCTCTACCAGTGCGGCTTTTACACAACATGCTGCCTTCAGTTCAGTGTATCAGCCAACAACTCCCTCAGGACCTAACGAAGAAATTAAGTGAACACACAAATATCAGCACACTTTGAGATGTTCAGTCTTATGATCTATTCTCGCTGATAACACGCGCTGACCACAAGAACCAGATAAAATGCCTCACTCGTAAGCTACTATAACTGATCTGTATGTTAACGTTATATGGGGATGTCTTCCTCAGCCTGGTTTCTTTCCAGAAACATTATTGTTTGAGTATAGTAACTTTAAAATAACCTTATAATCAGTTTGCCTCAAACAATTTCGTTATAGAATAAGCAGTTAAAGATGATAAGGGGCATGACATGCAATATTTTGTAGGAGACTGGACTACTGTTGAAAACTACCTATACACTTTTTAAGCTGAAACTTTTTAAGCTATTTGTCAAGCAAACCTGTTTGTGTTTAAACAGAAATCATTTTCTTGCCTTATGTGAAAAAAAGAATTTGTGTTGATTTCATGCATCGCCATAATCTTTGAAACTATTTGTAATTTTGTGTTTGTCTTTAAATTTAACAAAATTTCCACATTTGACTTTCCTGGCTCTGATTAAGAATTCATAAGCACATTATAATCTAGATTCTTTCATCGTGAACTTCATATGTTTGTTTTCTTATGCAACTCTCCGTTAAACCAGTTCCAGAATATGTTTCATTTTTGCACAATCATTGTATAATTATGTTTGTAAAATGCTACTATACCTCAATCTTAGAGAGGAATTCACAATGCCTAAAAAATGTTCAAAAGATGTTTCCCCTCAAGACAAAACGAACATATGGTATTCAGTCTGTTTTCTGTAGTTCGTGACAAAAATGCTGTAATACCGTGTAGATTGGAAACATCTGTTTTCTGGAAACTCACAGGGGATATTCTACCTGAAACAGCCGTGTTTTTTCACTTTCTTTTCTCTGCCGTTCTGTGGCTAGAACTTAACTCATCCATTTTCCTTTTTTTTTTAATGTGTTTTCATGTTACAAAAAAAAACTGATAACTCTGATATCTGTGCCAGTAGCTTTCTTTTTGTAATAAAGCAACATGTTTTCATTTTCCATAGACTATGAAGTAACCTTTACATACTTTTTTATGAACAAGCGGCACTAACAGCTCCAAAAAGGCCAAAATGGGTGTGTGTGTGTGTGTGTGTGTGTGTGTGTGTGTGTGTGTGTTGTGTGGTGGTGTGTGTGTGTGTGTGTGTGTGTGTGTGTGTGTGTGTGTGTTTTTAAACAGGGTGGGTTACAGAAAAACAGTATAAATGATTAACAGAATTAATGGGAGACTAAAAAGAAACAATCCATTGAACAAAGAAGCCTAACAGCAACTGAAAGAGAAAGGAAAAGATACACTGAGCTGGATATAGAAGCAAACGGGAACAAGGTCTTGGGTTTTTCCTTATTTGTTGTGGTTTAGGTTTTATTAGGAAGAGAAGACACAGTATACCAATCACTGCCATCCAGTCCACCAGGAAATTCTCATAGATAATTGTACTGTAGAAAATGTTCTTGTTACTCTGACAACCCTGTCGTGAAATTCTGTATTTCTAATTCATGGACTTTATCTTTGCACGCCTCTATGCACGGGTAGGGGTAAGGCACTATCAGGTCTGCATGTAAGTTATCCCAGGAGAGTGTAAATACCCCTCTCCACATTCCACCAGAGGGTTTGAAACCCACGACCTGTTATTCTAAGAGAAGAATTAGAACTTGACATGATAAGATTATGATATGGCTGTTACTGAAATGTGGGAAGGTAAGTATACAAGAAACAAATGAATACGGCATTTTTGAATAGAACTTGCCATGACGAGATATTGTGTCTGTTATAAAATATGGGAAGGTAAGCAGACACAACACACACATGAGTAAGGCAAAATATACAGAATTAGAAACCCAAAACTTTCATGACATGTAGTTGTCTCTGCCATTGAAAGACGGAGAAAAGTAGGGACATGGGACACACACGTAAAGAAGACAAAAGACGACCTGAAGAAACACAGGGAGACAACAAACCTGTACAGGTGACGCAGACGTTTGGATACAGGTTTCACTTTCTTGATGCCAACCACCACGTTCTGATGACCGCTCTGACGTAGCATGCTGGCCACAAGGCTGACGCCTTCCTGGTCAGGCAGCCTGGCCAGTGTCCCCCCGTACTTGGAGCTACAGGTTTCCTCTGCTACGCTGGGAAACGTGGGGTGAGGATGACCAGGAGCGTAGCTGAACACCGTAACGAACTCCATCCTCAGACAGTGGTCTCTGTAAGGCACCCAGCCTTTCTGACAGCCCTGCTTGGTGTACTCACAGTCCTCTTCGTCTTCGTTGAAGGTGCACTGCTGAACCAGGTTACAGCGAAATGGTTTGGGGATGATCACAGTTTGGGAGCAGTTGTACATGGACAGGCTCACACTCGGGGGTTCATCGTGAAACACTTTCGTTGGCATCTGTGCGACAGGATGAGCGAAGTAAGATATTTTCACGACGGACTTTTTGTATTTGTATGAAGTGTAAGGAGCGTCAAGAACGACAAGAACTCTGGACTCTGTCAGCATCAGAGGATCAAAGTACATGCTGCTAGATTTATCGGCAGCGAATTTCCTCTGCTCCACTCTTTCCGATCCTCTACCAAGAGTGAAGATGCGTAGAACGCAGCGTTTTCGTAAGAAGACATTATTGAACTGCAGTATGATGCCCTGCTGAGGGGAGGTGGCCTGGATGTCCCAGGTCCACATGTCATTGCAATCCTGCTGAGTCTCCACCAGCTCAATGTTCCCCTCCCCTGCTGTCAGACGCTCCTCCACGTTCTGACAGGGAGAGGCTTCTGTGGAGGTCAGGAAAGGAAACGGTGCATTCGTCAGGAACTGGTCAGATACATACCCATCAGATTCGTTTCTGTCTTGTCCCAACCATAAGATGACTTCACTGGGAGGTGGGGGGACAGTTTCTGTAAGATATGGTGGGGGGATGTATGTGGTGTTGTCCTCTGAGGAAACGTTTGGTGTTGTGGCCAGGAGCTGGGGCCACAGCAGCAGGAGACAGAGACTTGAAGATGGCTGCCCTCCATTGTCCTCCGCTTGTGCTCCTTAATATGTCCTCATGCTGTCCATGAAAGTGACAAAGAAAACAGTGCATCACGTTAGTTCATTTGTTTAAAAAAAAAATCCACGTAATATGCTTGACTACTATGCTATCTCCATGTCACCAGGCAAATGTAGCTTAGCCTTTTATTAAGTCACATGCACACGATAATGGCTCTGGAGAGCCTGGAACATTTTGCTTTTTACAGCATATTTTATACATGGAAAAGTGTTCAATTTGCAGGGTCTCTCGTACCGTGCCATGCTTGACTCCCACACACGCCAAAGTTTGTCAGCATTGTGAACATGTACACACCCAACATGACTAACAAGGACACACTGAAGGACACGTTCTAAGCTGCCCTGAACTCTGTCATCACAACTGTTCCCAGCCCTGACAGCTGTACCCAGCTCTGACAGCTGTACCCAGCCCTGACAGCTGTACCCTGACAAGTGTACCCAGCCCTGACAGCTGTACCCTGACAGCTGTACCCAGCCCTGACAGCTGTACCCTGACAAGTGTACCCAGCCCTGACATCTGTACCCTGACAAGTGTACCCAGCCCTGACAGCTGTACCCTGACAGCTGTACCCAGCCCTGACAGCTGTACCCTGACAGCTGTACCCAGCCCTGACACTGTACCCTGACAGCTGTACCCAGCCCTGACATCTGTACCCTGACAGCTGTACCCAGCCCTGACATCTGTACCCTGACAAGTGTACCCAGCCCTGACAGCTGTACCCTGACAGCTGTACCCAGCCCTGACACTGTACCCTGACAAGTGTACCCAGCCCTGACAGCTGTACCCTGACAGCTGTACCCAGCCCTGACAGCTGTACCCTGACAGCTGTACCCAGCCCTGACATCTTACCTGACAATGTACCCAGCCCTGACAGCTGTACCCTGACAGCTGTACCCAGCCCTGACAGCTGTACCCAACCCTGACAGCTGTACCCACCTGACAGCTGTACCCAACCCTGACGCTGTACCCAGCCCTGACAAGTGTACCCAGCCCTGACAGCTGTACCTGACAGCTGTCCACCGACAGCTGACCTGACAGCTGTACCCAGCCCTGACAGCTGTACCCACCCTGACAGCTACCGGGTACCCAGCCCTGACAGCTGTACCCTGACAGCTGTACCCAACCCTGACAGCTGTACCCAGCCCTGACACGTGTCCCAGCCCTGACAGCTGAACCCTGACAGCTGTACCCAGCCCTGACTAGTGTACCACCCTGCCAAGTGTACCCAGCCCTGCAACTAAGCTGTTCCCAGCCCTGACAGACTGTACCCAGCCCCCCTGACAGCTGTACACGACCAGCCCTGCCAAGTGTACCCAGCCCTGACAGCTGAACCCTGACAGCTGTACCCAGCCCTGCCAAGTGTACCCAGCCCTGACAGCTGTACCCAGCCCTGACTGCTGTTCCCAGCCCTGACTGCTGTACCCTGACAGCTGTACCCAGCCCTGACAGCTGTTCCCAGCCCTGACTGCTGTACCCTGACAGCTGTACCCAGCCCTGCCAAGTGTACCCAGCCCTGACAGCTGATACACCAGCCCTGGCCACCTGATACCGATGATGTTCCCGAGACATCTGTTGGTGAATGTCTGGAGTTTGTGGGTGCTGGTCTTTGTTATCCGCCAGGTTTCTGAGCCGTAAAGAACTGACTTGACGTTGGTGTTGAAGATCCTGGTCTTGTTGTGGGTGTAGAGGGATGTTGATCTCCAGATTGGGCAAAGGGCGTTGAAGGCGTGACGTGCTTTATTGATTCGGCACTTGAAGTCTTCGTCCGCACCCCCCCCCACCCCCCCCCCCCCCCCCCCCCCACATCTTTACTGATGGCAGGTAGGTAAACTTGTCGACTCCTTTGACATTTTCTTGGTGTAGTCGCACTGGGTCTTGTTTCTTGTTGTTCACCCTCATGACCTCCGTCTTCCTGATGTTGATTTGGAGGCTATCTTTTCGGCTTCTTCCGCAACATGGCATAACTTCTCTTGTGCATCTTGGTGCCTGTGGGAGAGAAGGCTGATGTCGTCTGCGAAGTCCAGGTCTTCCAGCTGCTTCGTGAAGGTCCACTGTATGCCAGTTCTCCTGCCTGCTGTGGCCTGTCGCATTATCCAGTCAATCCCCAACAGGAAGATGGCTGGCGACAACAAACATCTATCTCATTGACTAGGTCATCATGAAGAGAAGAGATGGAAGGATGCTGTAGTTACAGGAGATATGTTTTTATTAATTATTTATTTTCTTTTATATCGAGGATAATGGAATAAGCACTCATGTGCTTTTTTTACATCCAGTCCCTGTGTGCATGCAGTTTGTAAATCTTGTCATCAGTTCCCACCGGCACACGATGGCCTACTCTTACGAAAAGCGGAACAGGATTACACGTGTGCGCAAGATGTGTGATACTGGGTGCTGGACTGGCCAGTGCCTCATCATCTCAAGGTTCAACCTGTGGGTTCATCCCTGGCGGCGTCCTCGGGAAGGGAGCGAACCGGTTTGACTGACAGTCAGCAAGGAGAAGGAGCTCACTGCCAGCCAGTCCCTTGACAACACCCTGGAAAGGAGTCAGGAGTCAGTGCGGCACAGCACAGGATCACAGGATCACAGTAGGAAGGCAGCCTGGGCTGTGATTTGGGATCCTGTAGAGTATAGCCAGGGAGTGTCTTGACCTTGTACTGTTTGAGTGTCTTGACCTTGTAATGTGTAGTGTCTTGACCTTGTACTGTGTAGAGTGTCTTGACCTTCTACTGTGTAGAGTACAGCCACAGAGTGTCTTGACTTTGTACTGTGTAGTGTCTTGACCTTTTGTCATGTGGTGTCTTGACCTTTTTGCTGTGTAGTGTCTTGACCTTCTACTGTGTAGTGTCTTGACCTTTTGTCATGTGTGTCTTGACCTTTTGCTGTGTAGTGTCTTGACCTTCTACTGTGTAGTGTCTTGACCTTTTGCTGTGTAGTGTCTTGACCTTTTGCTGTAGTGTCTTGACCTTTTTGCTGTGTAGTGTCTTGACCTTCTACTGTGTAGTGTCTTGACCTTTTGCTGTGTAGTGTCTTGACCTTTTGCTGTGTAGTGTCTTGACCTTTTTGCTGTGTAGTGTCTTGACCTTTTCCTGTGTAGTGTCTTGACCTTCTGCTGTCTAGTGTCTTGACATTGTACTGTGTAGAGTGTCTTGACCTTGTACTGTGTAGTGTGTCTTGACATTCTGTGTAGAGTGTCTTGATCTTCTAATTGTGTAGAGTGTCTTGACCTTCTACTGTGTAGAGTGTCTTGACATTTTGCTGTGTAGAGTGTCTTAACCTTTAGCTATGTAGTGTCTTGACCTTTTGCTGTGTAGTGTCTTGACCTTCTACTTTGTAGAGTGTCTTGACCTTCTACTGTGTAGAGTGTCTTTACCTTCTACTGTGTACACAGTGTCTTGACCTTCTACTGTGCACAGTATCTTGACCGTCTACTGTGAAGAGTGTCTTGACCTTCTACAGTGTAGTGTTCCTTTGACTTCTACTGTGAAGAGTGTCTTGACCTTCTACTGTGTAGTGTCTTGACCTTCTTCTGTGTAGAGTGTCTTGACCTTCTACTGTGTAGAGTGTCTTGACCTTCTACTGTGTAGTGTCTTGACCTACTGTGTAGAGTGTCTTGACCTTCTACTGTGTAAAGTACAGCCACAAAGTGTCTTGACCTTCTACTGTGTAGTGTCTTGACCTTGTACAGTGTAGTGTCTTGACCTTCTACTGTGTAGAGTGTCTTGACCTTCTACTGTGTAGTGTCTTGACCTTCTACTGTGTAGTGTCTTGACCTTGTACTGTGTAGAGTACAGCCACAAAGTGTCTTGACCTTGTACTGTGTAGAGTACAGCCACAAAGTGTCTTGACCTTGTACTGTGTAGAGTACAGCCACAAAGTGTCTTGACCTTGTACTGTGTAGAGTACAGCCACAAAGTGTCTTGGTCGCTATTTTCAGAAGAAAAAATTTCATGTTCAAATAAATCATGTGTGATGCGGGCCTTAGCTAAGGAATGGTGCCTACAGCAAGTAAGCTCTGAAATATTGAGCAGGCTAGTCGTCACTAGTGGATCAGTGGCCTAATGCACCTACTTGAAAAGTCCGGGTCCGAAGTGTGCAGTGGTTTGATCCCCGCTTGGGCCAGAAACTTTTCCTCCATCCATCAGACCATGAGTGTTGGTCTGAGCGCAAGTATTTCGGATAACGTGATAAACAGAGATCCCGTGCGTTACACCTAATTATTTAGCGCACGTAAAAGAACCCACGGTAACAAGAGAGTTGTCCCTGGCAAAAATTCTGTAGAAAGAAAAGCCACTCTGATAGGGAAACAAATACAGTTGCAGACAGGAAAAGAAAAAAAATAATGGGTGGCGCTGCTTTTACGGCGACGCGCTCTCCCCGGGGAGAGCAGCCCGAATTTCACGCAGAGAAATCTGCCGTGACTTAAAATAAACAGAATAAAATAAATTTTAAAATTCTGCTGACCATTCTTCGTGCGTTCTTCTGGTGTCATTGATGAAAAGGTTGACTATATTTCTATTTCTGTGAAATTTTGTCTTGTAAACATATTTTGTTAATGCAAATAATAGACATGTTCAGTTGATTTTGTTCACTGAAATCCTCCATGCCCCAAGAGGGGTCAAAGGCGAATTAAATCTAAATCTTGATGTGTATGGTGGTTGTTGTTGTTGTTGTTGTTGTTGTTGTTTTTTTGGGGGTTGTTTGTTTTGTTTTTTTCCTCTCTTCTTCTGATTTTCCTAATTTCTCTTATACTTTATTATATTTCATTATGCTTTGTGTGAATATTTCGCTTGCTTTTTTACATGTATATGAAAAATCGCATTTCATGATATACAACAATGTACAACATAATTAAACTGAATAAAAATGGTTTTAAAAAAAAAAATCTAACTCTTGA
>CM060333.1:9729166-9749166 GCA_030674155.1 Stramonita haemastoma
AGAGACAGACAACTCAAGGCATTATTCTTCAGAATAAGACTAAATGCGTTTGTTACCAAATTCAGCAAGAATGTTAAATGCTTATGCGGAGAGTATATTTCTAATACTCATGTTATACTTGATTGCCAGAATTTAAAATGTTATTTGCCTCTCATTTCAAAGACTTCTATTGAAGAAGTTCTCAATGATGTAGACATGATGTTTGATATTTCTAAAGGTTTACAGGCAAGTCCCATAGGGCATTTGTTATAATTGTTGAGTTTTTGTTGCATTTTTTAATCGCATTATCATTAACTTGTTATGATGTTTAGCGTATTGTATTTGTTATTATGTTGTTTTTACACACAAGCACGCACGCATGCACGCAAACACACACATACAGATACATACACTTTCCAATGTTTCTTTTGATCGTCTGGTATCACTTAAAGTGGGAAGACGTTAAAACCGAAGACTACTACTACTACTACACACACGCACGCGCGCGCGCGCGCGCGCGCGCGCGCACGCGCGCACGCACAAATACACACACGCACGCACACACACACACACACACACACACACACACACACACACACACAACACACCCCTATTGCCTGGGAATGCCGTATTGTGGAATTGCACTTAATTGGGTGATTATAGTAATTCTACTTTCACATGATTTGATGATCTCTCTCTCTCTCTCTCTCTCCTCTCTCTCTCTCTCTCTCTCTCTCTCTCTCTCTCTCTCTCTCTCTTCTCTCTCTCTCAGCGTGCATGCTCTGTGCATGTTTGTGTGTTCGTGCATGTGTGCGTCTGTTCGTGCGTGTGTGTGCACGTGCGCGCGCGCGTGTGTCTGTCTGTCTGTGTCTGTGTCTCTGTGTGTGTCTGTGTCTGTCTGTCTGTCTCTCTGTCTGTTTGTGTCTGTGTCTGTGTGTCTGTGTCTTTGTATATCTGTATCTGTACTTGTGTACGAGTTGAAATTGAGAGAAAGAAAGAAAGAAAGAAAGAAAGAAAGAAAGAAAGAAAGAAAGAAAGAAAGAGAGAGAGAGAGAGAGAGAGAGAGAGAGAGAGAGAGAGAGAGAGAGAGAGAGAGAGAGAGAGAGAGAAGGCAAGGCAAGGCAAGGCAAGGCAAGGCAAGGCAAGGCAAGGCAAATTCTTTTATTCGAGGATAATGAATAAGCACTCGTGTACTTTTTTACATCCAGTCCCCGCCCTTATCAAGGATACATCAAGATTTTTAAAAATCTCTAACTAAACAACAACAATAATAATTACCCAAATACCAAGAGCAAGAAACCATACCAAGTAGTAAACCACAGACAAGAAATAAGAAAGCAATACATTCATAAGGTAATTTTTTTTTAAGGCACGCATTCAAAAACGAAAATAAAAAGTAAGAAACAAATGATGATTTTGATTTGAAAAAAAAGCGCAATAATTAACGAGCAAACATGAGAATATAATGAGGTAAATGACTGAAAACATTAATCCACCACCATCTATCGACAAAAGAAGTCATATAAAACATAACATTTTTGATAAAAGGGGAGAAAAAAAAAAAACTCTCACACACACACACACCACACACACACCAACACATTCACTCACTCACTCACTCACTCATTCACTCACAGGTTCGCCTGCATGTCATCAATAAACTTCATTCTAAAGGAACTATCAACAAATTAAGATGGATCACCTTTGCAAAAGCACAACTACAAAACAACAATCTGACAATCAGTAAGATAAAGGAACAAGCGGTAAGTAAACGAACAGGTCACTGCAAGTACACATTCTCTCCTTTAAAAAAAAGGGGGGGGGGAGGCATTATATAACAACTTCACAGTCTGAATGCTATCAAAATGTTAGACCAACTGCTGTTCTATACCTTCGTATTAGGCGCTCATTTTTATAACCTGCTGTCCCACGGAGAGATTTACATGCAGGGTGTGCAGGATATGTACTGAGGAGGCCTCTCATTCCCTTTTTATTTGTGTCGGAAAGTGGATAGCAATAGTCTATTATACCGAATAGAAAACATCTACAATAGAGCACTTTTTTTTTAAAAGTATGTTAGGACAAATATTAAAAATACAATTTACCTTTCGTTTGTCTTATTTTGCCTATATCCATTGGGCCATGTTGCGCTAATGTGCGACGCCTAAAATTCCCTCCCCTGACCATAAAAAAACACAGTTGCCTTCTTTAAAACTACTAAAATTCATAAAGGATTATCGCCCCATGCTTTGAATTGCCTCCCTTAGCAGGAACGCTGTTGTCTTCTTTCTTCTTACTAAAATTCATAAAGGACCGCCGTTTCAAGGGAGTTAATTAAAGAAACCCACAAAATAACTTGCTCCACGAAGAATTCTTTCATGTCTAGTTTTGAATATATGACATCATTTACATCCCTAAAATATCATTCTGACGGTAGATATCCCAAGATCATTATTTTGCTAGACTTCAGAAGACATTTTGTTTCAAACTCAAAGAAATCATGCCAATACATCGGACATTCAAGACGTTGTGTTTTTTTTTCGGAGAGAGAATGAATGAATATTGAATGAATGAGTGAATACCTTTATTTGTAATGCTTACAGAGTAAGTATGTACATAATTTTTTCCATCCGCCCTTGCCCTGATCAGGGAATATGTATTTTCAAAAGGTAAAGGTGTGTGTGTGTGTGTGCGTGGTGGTGCGTGCGTGCGTGCGTGCATGTGTGCGTGTGTGTGTGTGTGTTTTGTGTGTGTATGCGCGCGCGGGTGTGTGTACTCAAGGTTTTGTGTCTCTGTGAGCTCTTTATTGAGAGGGTGTCTTTGATTATGACTTTCTTTGTTAGCTTGTTTGTTTATCTTTCGATAAATATTGCTTTTGTTGGAGAGTCTGTCCCGGTTAAATTCATGGAAGAGCAATGGGTTTTTTTCTATCATCTTTCTTTTGATGTCAAACGGACGGGGTTTTGTTGTTTTTGTTGTTGTTGTTTTGTCTTTATCATTGCTATTATCGTCACCACCATTGTCAAAACTCATACTGCAGAGGAAGCAGTAAAAAATAAAAAAAAATTAAAAATTAAAAATAAAAAACCAACTGTAATGAGAGAAAAGATCATCGCCATCGTCGTCATCATCATCATCATTTGAATCTTCGCCGTCACCATCGTCGTCGTCATCATCATCATCATTATAATCTTCGCCGTCATCATCTTCGCCTTCGTCGTCATCATTACTACCATCATCGTTGTTGTCATCATCATGATCATCATCCTCATCAAACGCCACCACCATCGCTGTCGTTGTCATAATCATCATTGGTGTCGATGTTATCATTATCATCATCATCATCATTATCGTTGTCGTCATCTTCAACATCAGCCAAGATATAAACAATATTTAAGAGCAGCAGCCACAATGCTGATAACGACAATGACATCAACAATGAAAACAGCAGCTAAAATGTTTCATTCAGCCTGCCTAATCTATCCATGACTGTAAAAATCACTTACCAAAACGTGCTCAGTGATGAAGTGCCCCAGAACTTGCTTACTGAAGACTGAACTGAAAACTCATGGTCACGAGGGGAGTTATGGTCTACGTCATCAATGTGTGTGATGTCGTCATCGCCATGGCTATTAAAACAGCAGTTTCACAACAGCGTGAAGATGAAGTCAACGATAGCACAAGTGTATCATTTCTCATAAGTCCATTTGCAACCTGTATCGCTGTAAAGTCTTGCTCAATGTTTTACTCTGTTTGATTCAAGTGGACAGTTTTAGAATGTTTTGACTGTCTACAAAGCGTTTTTCTTTTATCTTTGAACTGAACTTAGTGCTAGATTTCTGCCGTTCTTGACAAAACGTGTTCTACCTAGGTTTATTAGGTTGGTTGGTTTGTAATGTGTGGCTTTTTAAATTATTTTTGTAAAGATGAGTCTGAGTTTTTATTAAGTTGACAAGACTTTTTTTGTCTGCATTTTGTGTGTGTGTGTGTGGAACTGGACAGTATTTCTGTATGAGCTCCAGACTTACAGTAAACAATGTCACATATAGATATTTACATCTACAGCCTATTTTTATTCAGGTATTTCCAAAATGTCTAAACGCTTAATGTTCTGTTTGATATATTCACAGGTTGCATAGGTGTCCACTGTCTTCCATTTTAAAAATGGTCATAAACAAAAAGTCCATGACCTTATTTTTTAAGCCGTTTTTTTTAAAGAAGTCCCAACCTGACTAATAAATGAGACTATAAACCAAGGCCCTGTGTGTGGACGCACATAGAACATCTTGCACACAAGTCAAAACCTGATCCGCCTTTTGGAAAAGTATGCCATCTGTTCCAGTGTGAGGGATGACAAACTTTACAAAACCACATGCAAACGACAACTACAGGTTAAAAAAAATGTTTTAAGCAAACAAGGCTCATTCTGTTTTCCTCAAATAAAAAAAATTAAAGAATAAATAAATTAAATTAAAAAATGTCCAATGTAATGAATACAAAAAGCACAAAGCTAAGAATAAAAAGTTTGCCACAGACTACATTAATTCTTACAGAAGAGCACAAAACTGCCCACAAGTTACACTAACTTCTCACAAGAAGAACAAAACTGCCCAAAGTTACACTAACTTCTCACACAAGACCACAAAACTGCCCACAAGTTACACTAACTTCTCACAAAGCAGCAAAAATGCCCACAAGTTACACTAACTTCTCACAGAAGAGCACAAAATGCCCACAAGTTACACTAACTTCTCACAGAACAGACAAAACTGCCCACAAGTTACACTAACTTCTCACACAACAGTACTAACACTGCCCACAAGTTACACTAACTTCTCACAGAAGGCACAAACTGCCCACAAGTTACACTAACTTCTCACAAAAGCACTGCCCACAATTACACTAACTTCTCACAGAACAGTACAACACTGCCCACAAGTTACACTAACTTCTCACAAAGTACTACACTGCCCACAAGTTACACTAACTCTACACAACGCATCAACACTGCCCACAAGTTACACTAACTTCTCACAAAGTCACTGCCCACAAGTTACACTAACTTCTCACAACAGTACAAACTGCCCACAAGTTACACTAACTTCTCACAAACAGCAACACTGCCTACAAGTTACACTAACTTCTCACACAGCAGTACAACACTGCCCACAAGTTACCTAACTTCCTCCACAAGACAGAACCACAAACTGCCCACAAGTTACACTAACTTCTCACAAAGTACTGCCCACAAGTTACACTAACTTCTCACAGCAAGTACAACTGCCCACAAGTTACACTAACTTCTCACACAACAGTACAACACTGCCCACAAGTTACACTAACTCACACAGCAGTACAACACTGCCCACAAGTTACACTAACTTCTCACAAAGTACTACACTGCCCACAAGTTACACTAACTCACACAGCAGTACAAACTGCCCACAAGTTACACTAACTTCTCACAGAACACAAACTGCCCACAAGTTACACTAATCTCACCACACCATACCACACTGCCCACAAGTTACACTAACTCACAAAATGCCACAAGTTACACTAACTCTCACGAAACTGCCCACAAGTTACACTAACTCACACAGCAGTAGGCTACAATCTGCCCACAAGTTACACTTAACTCACACACAGTAGGCTACAAAACTGCCCACAAGTTACACTAAATCCCTCACCTCCTCAACCATCACTGTCAGGCAGTGGAGGTGAAAATGCCAGCAGCGTTGGTCACACTGACTCACTCACGGACCGCCATTTAGCAGCTGCAGCAGCAGCAGCAGTTAGGACAATTTGCCTTCGCTGCTGCTCGCTGATCGCTCATCATTGTCCTCTCCCCCTTCCCCCTTCCCCTCACGTTGTGGAGTAGCCACCCTCGCTTTTGTTATACCCCCTGGCGTAAAATGATATAAAAGGTTAGACGTATGGGTTATTGGATTGAGTTCTACTGCACTGTGTAGTGCTGTGATGTGTAGTGTAGTGTAGTGTAGTGTAGTGTAGTGTAGTGTAGTGTAGTGTAGTGTAGTGTAGTGTAGTGTAGTGTAGTGTAGTGTAGTGTAGTGTGTTGTAATGTAGTGTAGTGTAGTGTAGTGCAGTGTAGTGTAGTGTGTTGTAATGTAGTGCAGTGTAGTGTAGTGCAGTGTAGTGTAGTGTAGTGCAGTGTAGTGTAGTGTGTTGTAATGTAGTGTAGTGTAGTGTAGTGTAGTGCAGTGTAGTGTAGTGTAATGTAGTGCAGTACAGTGCAGTACAGTGCAGTGCAGTGTAGTGTAGTGTAGTGCAGTGTAGTGTAGTGCAGTGCAGTGCAGTGCAGTGTAGTGCAGTGCAGTGCAGTGCAGTGCAGCGTAGTGTAGTGTAGTGCAGTGCAGTGCAGTGCAGTGCAGTGCAGTGTAGTGTAGTGTAGTGTAGTGCAGTGCAGTGCATGCAGTCTACGCAGTGTAGTGTAGTGTAGTGCAGTGTAGTGCAGTGCAGTGCAGTGCAGTGCAGTGCAGTGCAGTGTAGTGTAGTGTAGTGTAGTGCAGTGCAGTGTAGTGTAGTGTAGTGTAGTGTAGTGCAGTGTAGTGTAGTGCTAGTGCAGTGCAGTGCGTAGTGTAGTGTAGTGTAGTGTAGTGCAGTGCAGTGTAGTGCAGTGCAGTGCAGTGCAGTGCAGTGCAGCGCAGTGCAGTGTAGTGTAGTGTAGTGCAGTGTAGTGTAGTGTAGTGTAGTGCAGTGCAGTGCAGTGTAGTTGTGCAGTCAGGCAGTGCAGTGTAGTGTAGTGTGTAGTGCAGTGCAGTGCAGTGTAGTAGTAGTGTAGTGCAGTGCAGTGCAGTGCAGTGCAGTGTAGTGTAGTGTCTACCACTTTCAGTCATGGCAGACTTCATTAAATAAAAGTTGGGCTGTTCTCCCCCTGGTGAAGCGAGTTATCACGTAAACAACAGTACCACCTTTTTCTTCTTTTTAAATTATCTGTGTGCATATGTATAATATGTTTCCCCATGACAGATTAAACTCTTTTTTTTTTACAGAATCTTGCCACAGACAACTCTCTTTTTGCCATGGGGATTTTACGTGAGTTAAAGTGTGTGTTTCCATGTGGGACCGTGGTTTCATTTTCTCATTTGAAAGACTGAAACCCACGCTACCATCCAAGGTGCAGTGGAGGTGGGGAGAGGATAAAAGTTTGGGCACAGACAGAGATCAAACTGGCAATAGTCTCTGTCTAGGCAGGTGCATTACCTCTTGACCACCGATCCACTAGTGCGTTGTGTTGTGCTGTATTGTGTTGTGTTGGCGCTATGCAGTGCAGTGCAGTGCACTGCTCGTTATATTGTGCATACTTGAGTCGTTCTTATTGTTGTTGTAGTTGGTGTTGAGTACCTATAGTGTGACATATCTTGAGTGCCATCTTTTTTTTTTTTAGGAGCAAGAGGATGTCGTGAACAGCTGAAAGAACAACACCAGAAGTATTAGTATTGTTTTTTGTTGTGTTGTTGTTATTATTACTTTTGTTACTATGATCTTCATTATCATTATTATTGTCATTATCGTTTTATTATCATTATCAGTAGTAGTAGTGGTAGTAGTGGGGTAGGAGGAGGAGGAGGAGGATGAAGAGGAGTGGTAGATCATCGATACTATCATTTTAGTTGTTAGTATTGTTGTTTTTACTGTTTTTTTTTTACATTATTTACGTTTTTCTGTTATGCAGGTCAGTTATGTCACCATAATTAGTGTGAGACAATACACCGTGAGTAGATTTCTTTGGGTAGTCACAGAATACAACCTACACCAGCAGGGGGGAAATTACACATGGTCTTGCAGCGAGTGTAGGTGGACTGATGCCATGTTTCAATGCTGTCTCACAAACCAATAAGTAAAAAAACATAATTTTTAAAGGCACCATCTGTATGCATTGCACAAGATTAAAGTCATTTCTTCATTGCATACTTCAAAACTTCATGTTTGCCCTATGTGAACGGAGTCCATTTTTTGTAGTCTTTACTATGAACCTGTTGTATCACTTTTGAAAAGTTCTCATATTAATTTTGTCCGGCCAGTCATCTTGAGAATGTCTTCAAGGCCGGCTCCATGTCTCAGCACTGCTGAAGATGATGCATCTTTAAAAACTATGGAAGAAAAGTCCTCTATCCTTGCCTTAACAAGAACTGTTTTTAGACATCTAGCAGTTCATTAATCCTTTGATCTGGCCATTGAAGATGATGCATTTCTAAAACTATGGCAAGGGAAAAGTCCTCTATCCCTGCCTTAACAAGAACTGTTTTTAGACATCTAGCAGTTCATTACGTCCTTTGATACTGGCCATTGAAGATGAAGCACCTCTAAAACTATGGGAAGAAAAGTCCTCAATCCTTGCCTTTACAAGAAGTGTTTTTAGACATCTAGCAGTTCATTAGTCCTTTGGTGCTGGCCTGTATGGCCTAACATAGCACGGTATCAACCGGTTAGATTTATCTGATCTAAAAGAAAATACAGTCCTCTGCGCATACGCCTTTTAAACATTTCACCACACACAGCCTTTTGGGGGCTGGATTTTTGTTGTTGTTTTTGTTTTTTTGGTGTTTTTTTAGGGGGGGGGGGGGGGGGGGGGGCTCAAACTCAGCAAACTCTAATGGACTTTGAAAATGTCCAGGTTTAGCATGTTTAAACTGATGTGTGATACTCACTGTACAACCCAGGTCTGTAATACTGAATATCTTTTAGTTCTATCAAATGAATGGTCTGCACTCTTTGTGCTGAAGACATCAACTATAGGTCACACAATCTAACATTCACATCATTTATTGGCAAATTTTCCTTATCTCCTTCTTGTTTAAACAGTAAACATCTACATCCAACGTCGTTTCTTGT
Organism: Stramonita haemastoma; assembly: GCA_030674155.1. Taxonomy (NCBI): domain Eukaryota; kingdom Metazoa; phylum Mollusca; class Gastropoda; order Neogastropoda; family Muricidae; genus Stramonita; species Stramonita haemastoma. The sequence continues at coordinate 9,738,002 of CM060333.1, forward strand.
TTAAACAGTAAACATCTACATCCAATGTCGTTTCTTGTTTAAACAGATAACAACTCTGCATCCCATATCGTGGAACAGTACAGGTATCCTAGTCTCAAAAACTCCGTTCATAAAATACCCCCCCCCCCCCCCCCCCCCCCCCCCCCCGATCTGTACCCACTGTGTTTTACAATCTCTCTCTGCTAAGGTGTTGATTGCACTATAGACTGATCTAATTCATAATGGTATGTAACATAAGAATTCTAACACCCCCTACCGATGTACGAAAAGTATTCTCGCTCCTTTCAGCCCAGAAAACTGTCCACATTCTGGTGTAAGTGGCACTTTGGCTCTGTGTGGGCCGTCTCCTTGCTTCACCACACACACACAGGATGTGGCGAGGTGAGCCCTGCATTCATTCCTCTGTGCTTTACTTGGATTGCAGCCCTGATAACTTGCCCGCAATCAGCCTGTGGTCAGCGAGGCCGTAAACAACACGATGGATTGGGATCATCAGCTGTGGTTTGGCATGAAGAGGCTGAGGACTGCTGTTGCTGTGTGGAAGACGCAGCGTGTTCTTTCCTGTTAGCGGCACAACTGGGAGGATGGACAAGCAGTCTCAAGAGCTGTGGGTACCAATCAGACAGACAGACAGACAGACAGACATGCATGCATGCATACATGCATGCATACATACATACATACATACATACATACATACATACATTACATACATACATACATACATACATACATACATACATACATACATACATACATACATACATACATACATACATACATACATACATATATACTTAAAACTTAAGACAACACGACAACACGTATACACGTATACAGCATGACATTTAGCAAACGTACGTACGTACGTACTACATACATACATACATACATAAAGGTAAAGGCGTTCCCATAACCTATGCGGGCGTTGGGGAGCCAGATGTCACAGACAGACAGACAGACAGACAGACATACAAAGACATACATACATACATACATATACATACATACATACATACATACATACATACATATGCGCTGAACTACTGTATTTTGTGTAGATAGCAATGAAAATGGTAGCGGCAATGCATGTCTAGATCCAGATCTAAATTTTGTAGAGGTTTTTTTTTAACCTAATCCAGATCTAAATTTTGTGGGGTGTTGTTGTTGTTGTTGTTGTTTTTAATCTACCTGTTATAGGAAATCTGATATTTTTCATCACCAAGCCATGGGATGCACAAACACAGACTGTTGTCGGTATTCCTGTAGCTAGTGTTTAATCTCTTAGGCCTCCTTTAGACAGAAGCAATAACCGTTGTTATAGCCCAGTCACTAGAATTACTGATCTCCAGACAAAATAGTCACATTATCGTTTTCTAACTCCTAAGAAACTCCACCCTGTCTGTCACAATTTCTTTTTTCCAACTGTTCAAGTCTCTAAGCTGTCTTGACAGAAGCATTTTATTTTTTCGTAGCGAAAATATTTTGTGTTTATTCGTCACTTGTGACGATCAAAGCGAAAAATGGGGATTTTTCTCAACACTTCTAAATATGGGGGACTGTGTTTCAGCCTGTGGGATAGGCTAGGCCCCAGGCCTACAGCCTCTTTTCCTCTGCTGGGTCATGGCAGTGACGTCTTGTTTAAAGAATGACGTCGTTATAGGTGGTGCCATACATGGTTTTTTATTGTCGCTAGCTGGAACCATACCTACAACTGAGCGAACCTGGTCCAATCGTATCTGGAAATAATTTCTAAACTGCATAGCCTATAGTTTTCTATCAACATTTGTTGTTTTACCGATTCGTACTCCCAGCAAAAGCAACAGCAATCGCCAGATGTGGAATCGTTTGTCTTGCCATTTGCTACCCCTGCATTGGTACACATGATGAATCTTGTGAAGGAAAGAAAAAGGACAGTTTCCTAGACCTAGGGAGAAATTCTTCAGCCTGTGCACTTTACGACAACTGCCGTTTTACGACACAACAGACGTCTCTTTGAAACATCATCATTGTAATTTTGCAAGAGTTTCCACAAGTGCTTTGAGGCAAGTGTTTTATCTGGAGAAGAAAGAAAACCAAAGAATCCGCATTTGGTGGTACCGTGTACACACAACGGTAAGTTTCAACAAAAAAGGGGCTCCAAAAAATCAGGAGATAGTTATTACAGAATGTCATTAGAAATCATAGTCAAGTCAAAAACACTTAAATCATCCCTAAAGGGCACTTACAGTAGAAGAGCTATTTGTTATAGTCATGTCGACTTCATGTCATTCTTTCTTACTTTTTCTTCAACGATCGTCATATGGATAGCTCAGTTTCTACGATAGATGCAGCAATCTGTGCCAGCCTTTCGGATGAGACGTTAAATCAAGGTCCCTTGTACAGTACACACAAAAAACTGACCCTGGCAAAAAAAAAAAAAAAGCCACTCTGGTAAAGAAACTAATACACGATCTTTTTAATGGGTGCGCTGTTTTTGTGGCGACACGCTCTCCCCGGAGAGAGCAGTTCGAATTTCACGCAGAGGAATCTGCCGAGGCTGAAAGTAGTGTAGGCCTACAGTGTATTCGACTTAGTGCGTGATGAGTGTGATTAATTTAACTAATTTCAGCAGATCTAACTGATGACGAAAGTTCTCCAAAGTATGATTGAGAGCAGAAGGAAATGAGGCAGACAACCAACATCCTAAAATAATGATGATGATGATGATGATGATAATATAATAATAATAATGGGTGGCACTGCTGGTGTGGCGACACGCTCTCTCCGAAGAGTGCAGTTCGAATTTCACCCAGAGAAATCTACCGTGACTGAAAGCGAATGTGGCAAAAGAAATAGGCCTATGCCAGTACTACTGCTGTTTTCACTGTGTCTTCTGAAAATTATTAGATCTAGATAGATCTACCGCTTGTTCTGTTTTAAGTAGGGTTTTTTTGTTGTTGTTGTTTTGGGGGGAGGGGGGGTTGGAAGAGCTGAGTTTAACAACGATGGTTCGTGGTTTCTTTGTTAGTCGGGGGAAAAAAGACTAGCCTCGAATAAAGTTAGTATCAGGACTAAAACAGTTCCTAAAAACCAAAGTCCCTGGTGCATCTTTTATCCTGTGTCACTGTTCCCAAATCAAAGATAATGTCAAGAGTATTTTCTAAAAACAAGCAGCGACTTTCAAAGTGTTTTTTTTTGTGTGAAATCGTTTGCTAACCATTTTCGCCTTAACCCAGATTGTGTTTGTATGATGGATAATGTGTGATAGTGCTTACCACACACACACACATCACACACACACACACACACACACACACACACACACACACACACACACACACCACACACACACACACACCACATATATATATATATATGTGGTGCGTGTGGTGGTGGTGCTGGGGTGTGTGTGTGTGTGTGTGTGTGTGTGTGTGTGTGTGTGAAAAAGGGAAGACTAGCCTTATCTGTCTTTTGTGTCGGAGTTATACATTTGAATAATATATTTTATAAAATATATATATATATATATATATATATATACATATATATATTACATATATATATATATATATATATATATATATATATATATATATATATATATAAAGAAAGATTGACCTTTGTGTCTGGGTTAATGCAATCCCCTGTGGGGATACCAAGGGATCTTTCAGCCTGAATAGCATCCCCACCCACTGGAAATGTGGTGGCAGAAATTTCCCTTTTTCTATCACTCCCGTTTCTGCTTCTTTTCTCTCTTTTTTTCCTTACTCTCTATCCTCTCTCTCTCTCATTCTTGCTTATTATATATTTTGCCACCCCAGTTCATTCCCCTGCCTTTTCTGGAGCAAAGCTTACAATGTTTTTGTCACCAGATGATGTAGGACATTGTGCTTGCTTTGGGTGACCACGGTAGTGAATTTGTAAACATTGGGATTGGTACATGACGTTCATTCTGCAGCATTTTTACCTTTACAGTATATTTTTTTTATGTTTCTTTTAGTACGTTGAAGTTTTCATTACCTTTTTTAAAAACTTGTTTAAGCCTGGGGATAATAACGTAAGGACTGGATGGCGTCATCAGCAAATCCTGGTTTTATTGGCCCCATGGGATGCTCAGCTCAACCGTGACTCGAACTCGCACCCTTGAATAACCATTAGACGTTCTAACCTCTTATCTCATTTGCTCCGCGGAGCTTTTACAGCAGAGAGAGATCTCTGTTTGCGATTGAAGTGACAAACACAAATCTAATGTCATTGATTTGTGGCGGGGGGGGGGGGGGGGGGGGGGGTTTGCTTTATGCCAGCATTCTGCACGGTAACCAAGTGTCCATTGCAAACATTTATCAACGTGGTGCTGGAGGGGCGGAATAGCCTAGTGGTTAGAGAGTTGAGCTTGAATAATGATGGTGCGGGTTTGAACCACCACTGAGATGCCTGGTCGAGGGGATTTTTCCCCTAGAATTAATATCAGTGCCGACTCCACCCCCACGAAAACCCCTACAGATGAGACTATAAACGTCCTGTGTATAAACGCACACTGAACGTCTTTGCACACACGTTAAAGCCCGTTCCGCCTTTTTGGAAGAGTAGGCTACTGTGTGCTGGATGGTAGGAACGGATAGCAACATTTAAAAAAAAGAACTGCATTACGCTGGTATCGTATTTAGACTTCATTCCCCAAGTAGGGATGTGGCTACCTTAATTAATGTTAGGCGAATAGTCACATAGGTAAAATCCTCACCATTGGAACTCATCCGAGGAACTGGAACAAAAAAAATTGTCGTGTAGGACTAGTGGATGTGAGATTGGGACTAATGCTACATAAGGGGGGTACTGGGTTGAGCAACACAGTCTTGCTTTTGTGTTTACAATGCACTGAACAGCTGGCAGGGGTGGAGCATGTGTATTTATTTATTTATTTATTTATTTATTTATTCTTTTATATCGAGGATAACAGAATAAGCAGTCATGTGCTTTTTTTCATCCGGTCCCCGTGTGTATGCAGTTTTTTGTAAATATTGTCATCTGTTCCCACCGGCACACGATGGCCTACTCTTACGAAAAGCGGAACAGGATTTAACGTGTGCGCAAGATGTTCTGCGTGCGTTCGCACACGGGGCCTCGGTTTAAAGTCTCATCCGAAGGACTGAGGCATTGCTCTGTATGCTTGGTGCAGAGCAATGCCTCACCACTGGCAGATCTCTTGAGGATAAAAACCATGCTGAGTGGCTTGTTCACAGATATGGAATGAGACGAAGATAGATACGTTGTGGAAGCAGTTGCGCGTGCATGCACACACACACAACACACACACACACACACACACACACACACACACACACACACACACACACACACACACACACACACACACACACACACACACACACGCGCGCGCGCACGCACGCACCGTGCAGGAAAGCATTCAGTCGATGACAAGGTCGAATATGAAACGAATAGTTGAAGCTGTGTAGACTTTTGTACCTATCTATCTATTGTTTTGAGATGTACTGCTGCTTAAAATAACTCTGTGTGTGTGTGCATGTGTGCGTGCGTGGTGTGCGTGCGTGGGTGTGTATGTGTGTGCGTACGCGCATGTTTATGTGTGGTGTGTGTGTGCGTGCGCGCATGTTTGTGTGTGTATGTGTGTGTGCATACGTGTGCACACGTGTGTGTGGTGTGGGTGTGTCTGTGTGTGTGTGCAGAGCGTGTGACCAAATCCTAAGAAAAGGAAACCCCAAAACAAGGAAGAAGACGAAAGCGGTGTCCATGGACCAGTCAAGTCCTCACACCTTCTTCAACATCTCCACGGCCGCCCTGTCTTCCTCTTCCTCCTCTTCCTCCTCCCTCTACTCCTCCTCCTCCTCCTCCTCCTCCTTCTTCACCACCACGTCGGGGATGCCAGCTCTGAGTCCCCCCTCCATGGACCCCAACCCGCTGCAGCAGCAGCCTGCCCCCACCTTGTCCCTGCTGCCTCTGTCCGCCATGCTGCTGCTGACGCCGCTGATGATGACCCTGATCGTGGTGTCTGCGGGCAGCAACCTCTTGGTGCTCCTGTCCTACAAGCCTCGCATGCTCTTCCTGGACGCGCAGTCCCTCTACCTGCTCCACCTCGCCGTCAGCGATCTGCTGATCAGTCTGTTCTGCATGCCTCTGCACACCATCTCCACGCTGTGGTCTTCGGGGTGGCCCCTCAGCCGCGCGGTCTGCCAGCTGTACACTGCCGTACAGTTGACTCTGCTGAACGTCAGCACGCTGCTGTTGGTGTTAGTGGCGCTGGACGAGCTGCAGCAGGCGGAGGAGGGCGTGAGGAGCACGGGGCGCGAGGCCCGCAGGAAGGCCTACGTCTGGCTCAGCCTGTGCTGGCTCTTGGCAGTGGCTGTCCACGTCCGGAGACCTTCAGCTGGAGCGCGGTGCAAGGGCACACTTACGTGCCGGACAACGTGTGCAGGCCCGAGTTCTACAGGAGCGTGGGGCACGTGCTGTTCGTGCAGGTGTGGAGCTTCTTCCTGCCTTTGCTCATCCTCTCCGTCATCAACACCAGGCTCTACTTCAGGCTGCGGCGCCTGTCCCAGACCATGCTGACCTTCGGCCACGGTTTCCACAGCAGGGCTGTGGCCGCCCATGACGTCACGAGGAAGCAGCAGGAGAGCAAGAGCAACAGTCTGGAAACCCAGAACTGCACCACCGTGTCAGACATCCACTGCAGGAGTGGAGAGTTTCACGACCTTTCTCAGATCCCTGCCAGCTGCCTTACGAGGATCACTGGTCGAAGCACCTGGCCAAACCTGGGACATCCAAGATGGTCTCCGCTTCCAGGTCGCCTTTCAAGACGCTGTCCCTGTCCTCGGGCAAACAGTCCGTCCGTTCCTCCTCCTCCACAGGTCACATCGGGAAACTGACGGGCCAGGCAGGGAGGCAGTGGGACAGGACCAGCGGCAAAGGCCGAAAGAGTCGATCCTCCAGTGACCTCAGAGACGTCAGAGTGACCGACAGGGACACGGCACAGATGGCTGAAGGCGCCCAGCAGACCTCCAGGTCTGGAGGCAGCTCTGCAGGAGACGGGAGGGACAGCAGCGAGGCAAGGCCGGGTGCCTGACCTCCAGGTCCCGGCACGGTCGCTGGAGACCCGTACCGCCTGAAGCGGGTGGCGGTGATCCTCTTCACGCTGGTGCTGATCCTGGTGGTGTGCTGGCTGCCCTACAGCCTGGCCTTCCTCGTCCGCTCCGTCTGCCAGGACTGTGTGCACCCTGTGGCCTACGCATCCTGGTGTGGATGCTCTACTTCAAGTCCTGCATCAACCCTTTCTCTATGCCTACAACACCTTCGCTTTCAGGAACAGGTACCGTCGCCTGCTGGTTCGCATTTTCCCTGTCCGGCGTTTGCGGCGTATGACCACGGACAGGGTGTCCAATGAGCGGGCCAGCATTCTCAACTGAGCTGACTGTGCTTCCTGGGTCTGCTTCCTATATGTTCTGCTTTCTGGGTCTGCTTCCTGGGTCTGCTCCCTGGTCTGCTTCCTGGGTCTGCTTCCTGGGTCTGCTCCCTGGGTCTGCTTCCTGGGTCTGCTTCCTGGGTCTGCTTCCTGGGTCTGCTCCCTGGGTCTGCTCCCTGGGTCTGCTTCCTGGGTCTGCTTCCTAAGTCTGCTCCCTGGGTCTGCTTCCTGGGTCTGTTTCCTGGTCTGCTTCCTGGGTCTGCTTCCTGGGTCTGCTTCCTGGGTCTGCTCCCTGGGTCTGCTTCCTGGGTCTGCTTCCTGGGTCTGTTTCCTGGGTCTGCTTCCTGGGTCTGCTCCCTGGGTCTGCTTCCTGGGTCTGCTTCCTGGGTCTGCTTCCTGGGTCTGCTGTCTGGAGTTACCTGCTGCCTGCCTTATCGAGACGGTTTGCTAGCTAGATGTTGTTGGGGTTTTTTTTAATCATTGAATACGTTCTACAAGTTTGTTTTTCATTGTCTGCTCATTAAAATGTTGACAGTTGTTGAATTTAATCTGTTTTATTACGGGCTGCCCTGTAAGTTCCTTGTAAGCTCCTCATCATCATCATCGTCATCCTTCTTCTTCTTCTTCTTCTTCTTCTTCTTCTTCTTCTTCTTCTTCTTTCTTCTTCCTCTTCATCATCATCATCCATCATCATCATCATTATCATCATCATCCTCTGTTGATATAGTACTTCTTCTTCTTCTTCTTCTTCTTTCTTCTTCTTCTTCTTCTTCTTTTTCTTCAGTAGTAGACGTAATAGTAGTATCCTTTTTTTCCCAGGCATGTATGTTACTGGCATTCAGTATGCATGAACACTGTCTGATGTATTTTTACTTTCAAAAAATGTTTGGATGTTAAACATCTAAAACTTCAACCTTTCCTTGATTTTCGTTGGAGCTGTATTTCAGTGTTGTAGGTTTTGATTTTCTTTTCAGAATTTCTTCTCTTTTTTTTTGAGAAAATCAAGCAGTCTTGAATATTCAAAGCCATTCCAAGCAGCTGAAGCATATAGGTTAATCTGTTTAGTGTAAATTCCCGAAAAAGGTGTATGGTTTCATTGTTTCTGCTCTCGCAATTAGTGTTGATACTTGATCTATACATCTGCGATTAATATAACTATAATTATAGGGTTATATTCGTCATTGTCAACTTCACCCTAATCATTCGCACTACCATTGTAAGTGGTAGCAGTACAAGTAGTAGTAGCATATACTATTGTACTACAGTAGAAGTGCTGGTGGTAGTAGCGGTAAGAGATTTGGTGATGATAATGGTGGAAGTAGTACTGCTGTTGGTTGTACTGTTTAAAATGCATTGATAAAGTTTGTTTGTAGTCTGGAATACTGCTGTACACAGCCAGAAATGCAAAAGTGTACCATTTCAGTAAGGGATTTACACCCACTGTGCAGAACTGTCAAGGAATACGAAGTCCATTCTGTAATGTGCGACAACTTAAAACAAAAAATAGTTTTTCGAATTGCCATATGAAACCTGTCCTTCATGAATTCGTGTTACCTCAACAAATGCGAATTCCACCAGCCGCCATGGCGCAGGTGGTTAGCGCCGTGGATTCCGGACTGGAAGGTCGCGGGTTCGAATCCCATAAGTCATAGGGATTTTTTCGGGCTCCGGCCGGCTCCTACCCAGAGTGAGTGTGCTGTGGGCTCAGTGGGGAGACTGGGACCACACAGTCGAGCTTCATCCACTTTACGGATGCGAATTTGAGAGTGTTGCTCAAATTACCTGACCAACACTGCAGGTGTCTGTATCTCTCGGGCCTGGTTGACGCCGGGATATATTATGACAGTAAGCGTAGAGAACAACCCTGTCAAGTAGTCTCAAAGCGGATGCACCTCCACAGCAGCATCATTACATCATCCTCATCATCATTGATCATCATGCAATAATAAAAATTGCCTCTGATTCGGTGGCCTCCGTTGCTCTGGTCACATGGTGACCTCAGATTCGGTTTCCCCATACGCTTCTGTGCCTGTGGTGAATTTGTGTCAAAGCCTTTGGGGTTGGGGGTTCGTGGGGAGGCGGTCGTTGGAGGGACGTTGTGGTGGTCGCCACCTTGGGTGGGTGACTCACTCAGTCTGGCTCCGCGACTGAGCTAATACTGTCGTTAGTAGGGGGCTTAGTAGGTGGTGTCCTGCGTATGTTAGCTCAGAACAGGCACCACTGAACACCACCAAAGTGACCCAGCAGAAGTGCAGGGCCCCTCTGGCTGGTGGCCCCGCGGCGGCCTAATATTGATGAGCTCCCTGTGGACTCCCGACCCCGGGGGTGAAACACAACGAATCTGGGTATGGCTGTGGCGGGGAGATTGAAATGAGCGGCGTGGGAACAGCAGTACGGGAACGTCACAGAAGACGAGGCAGCAAAAAAAAAAAAAAAAAAAAAAAAAAAAAAAAAATGCGAATTCCATCTTTAGAAAGCGTTTCAAAGTTGTCTTGAATGTGTCACAGTAGACATGTATTCACCTTCACCATCACCCATCCCATAGTCTGGCAGGCCATTTATGAGTACCACTGAAGATCCTGCAGCCAGATTCCTCTACTCCTCGCGGTTCTCAGCTTTCCGTGGTATGTCATTCCACTCGAGGCTAGTCCATTGTCTGGTGTTGTCTTCCCACCGTTTTCTCTGGCTCCCTACTTGCCCTGTTCCCAGTAGAACAGTCTTGGCCTGTCCAATTACTTGTACTATTTCAGTTTGTGGTGGGGTTTTGTTTTGGTGTTTTTTTTAAGTCAGGAGCATTTTTTCTGGAATGTATTTCTATATAGTACAAGTTATCAATCTAACTATCCCTTTATAATGATGCCGCGTCTCTCTCTCTCTCTCTCTCTCTCTCTCTCTCTCTCTTCTCTCTCTCTCTCTCTCTCTCTCTCTCTCTCTCTCTCTCTTCTCTCTCTCTCTCTCTCTCTCTCTCTCTCTAACACATGATATCGGATTTCCTTGCGTTTAATTCTTTGAGCCTCCAAAATCCGGACCTTGATTGTATATTGACATACTTGTCTCTAACCTAGTTGTCTCTAACCTAGTTTTGTTCCCTGATGTTTAATCTCATAATCTTCCCCTGCCTCCAGCAGCCGAAGTCTCTAATCTCTATCACCCCGTCAAAGTGTGTGTGTGTGTCTGTGTGTGTGAATGTAAATTTGAAATCATTAAAACTATTTGTGATAGGTTGCATATAATATATAAGAACAGGCTGAACGCAAGCGCTTTGATTTATTTGTACAAAATATAGTGCCGTCTAAATTCCATCTTTACTATCATTATCATCATAATCACATCGTTGGAGTCTATGAATGAAGGAGGTTAAAATCAGTCAAATCACTCGTCCCTCCATCCCCATCCCCATCCAGAAATTAATACAGCTGGTTTGTCAGTGAACTAAGAAAAGAAATGAATAAAAAAAAAATTAACTAGTAAAAGGGGAAAAAATCACAGCATAAACAACGTTATTATTATTGGGTAAAAAAAAAAAAAAGTAAATAGCTTACACACAGATAGGATTTCAAAATCCAACATGGCGGCAAAACTGGCAGACAATGGCGCAGACAATCCAAAAGAAGAGGGGTGCGGGAAGGCTCGCAGAGTTGAGAGCCACACACTGAGCAGTGCCGTCACAACATCCCAACTCTGTTGCTTCTTTGGCTCCCTCTCTGGTGAAAAATACATCACAAAATCAATGGCATAAAGTCGTGGG
>CM060333.1:9754166-9756666 GCA_030674155.1 Stramonita haemastoma
CCTTAACCCAAGGTGCTAACCACTGCGTCATGGCAGCTGGTAGCCATCTAAGCTTTTTTCCCTCTCTCTCTCTCTCTTTTTATAAATCAGTGGATGATATTCGAATAGAAGCTAAGATTATATGAATAATGAAAGAAAGAGAAAAAACATTTCGAGTCAAACGCTGCTCTCAAGATTAAAGGGATAAAGGGGGGAAAGGAGGGAGACGGAGACATGGAGGGGAGGAGACAAAGACAGACATAATATTTATACTCTTAAACCGAAAACAGACTGATGCAAAAACAAATTCGGACCGATACAGACAGGTGAGGTGTGTGTTGTGTGGGGGGGGGGGGGGGGGGGGGGGGGACACAGAGAGAAACATAGACACAAAGAGACCGACAGGCAGAGACAGAAAGAGGGACGAATAAAGAGTAAAGACAGACAGAGATAGAAGCAGTGGGAAACAGCAAATGAGACAAAGAGAGAGATATAAGATAGACAAACAGACAGAGACAGGCAAACAAAATATCAAACTGATCAGAGACAGATTAGAACTGACAAGCATCATCCTACTTTAATCCCCGAAGTCGGAATGTGGCTATTTTAATGGTGGGCAAACGGTCGCATACGCAAAACCTCACCAGTGGTGAACCCCAAAGCTCTAGCCGAGGAATGAGACCAACCCACAACAACAATGTATATTATATATTTCTATTCTTCAAAATGTGTGATGAGTGCTGCCCAGCAGAATTGTTGGTTTTTATACACACACACACACACACACACACACACACACACACACACACACACACACACACACACACACACACACATATATATATATATATATATATATATATATATATATATATATATATATATATATATATTTTTTTTTTTTTTTTTTTTATATATGTGTGTGTATGTGTGTGTGTGTGTGTGTGTGTGTGTGTGTGTGTGTGTGTGTGTGTGTGTGTAAGAATATTCTCAATACTTTGCGTTCACCACTGGCCTCCGTTAAGCAGGCATGAAAACATCACATGTGGAATGCACGAGTAAAATTCTGTTTTGAAAAAACAACACTCTCATCAGGAAACAAATATGCTACAAACAGGAAAAGGATAAAAACCAAAATAATGGATGGCGTTTTTTCATGTGGCGATGCGCTCTTTCTGGGGAGAGCAGCCCAGTCCACACACGGGACCTCGGTTTAAAGTCTCATCCAAAGGACTAGGGGGGGGGGGGGGGGGGCGGGGAGTGGAGTCGCACTAATGTTAACTCCAGAGAAAAAATCCTCTTGAACGAGATTCGAACCCGGGTCAGAAGATCACGAGCACATCACTCTGCCCACCAGGCTATCCCGGCCCCCCTACCCAGAGTGAGTGTGCTGTGAACTCATTGGGAAGACTGCTCAAATTACTTGACCAACATTGCAAGTATCTGTATCTCTTGGGCCCAGTTGACCCTGGATATATGAATCTATTTAATTAATTATTTATTCATTCTTTTATTTCGAGGATAATGGAATAAGCACTCGTGTGCTTTTTTTACATCCAATCCCTGTGTGTATGTGGTTTTGTCATCCTTCCCACCGGCGCACGATGGCTACCCTTGGAATTGCGCAACAGGTTTTAACGTGCGCGCAAAATGTTCTGCGTGCGTTCGCACACGAGACCTGGGTTTTATAGTCTCATCCGAAGGACTTTGGGGAGGGGAGTGGAGTGGGCACTGATGTTGACTCCAGAGGAAAAATCCTCTTGAACGAGAATCGAACCCGGGTCTGCAGATCACGAGCGCATCATTCTAACCACCAGGCTACCCCGTCCCGAACAGCGTGGAGCACAGCCCTGTCATGTAGTCTCAGAACACAAGCGCTTCTATAACAGCATCATTACATCATCCTCATCATCATTGATCCTTATGCAATAAAAGAACATTGCCTCTGATCCGGTGTGGCCCCGGTTGCTCTGGTCTCGTGATAATCTCAGTTTCGGGTAGTTTTGGGTATGGCTGGGACGGAGAGATTGAAATAAGTGGCGTGGGAACAGCAGGACAGGAACGTCATAGAAGATGAGGTAGCATTCTCACAGAAGATGGAAGCAGCCAAGACAAAAAAAAAAAGAAGAAAAAAAACGCGACTTCTCGCTGTCTAGGCAAGTGTGTTATCTCCAGTACATGGTCTACTTTTCTTACCATTGGAACCTATCCGACAGCTGTGTTATATATCATCCTATCTGGGAACAATTTACCGGTGGAAAACAAGTTTTACCTGAAACACCGTATGCACAAGTCAAGGTGATTAATGTCTTGTCATACCTCCTCAGGGTGCAAAATATATGGGTGCCTTCCATCCATAACACTTTGGACATGTTGACCACATCAAAGTGTAAAATCAGGTCAGGTAGATTTACAGACTTTTTGTGTATCTTTGTTCTTGACAAAATCTTATATCGCACTAGGGGTGGGTGGGCGGGGGGGGGGGGGGGCGATTGGTTAGAGCGTTGCACTCACCATCTGA
>CM060333.1:9761666-9794166 GCA_030674155.1 Stramonita haemastoma
CCTATACAATTGTTCCGTCCCTTCTTAGGTAGCCTATAGCTTGTCTCACGTGACATTGCGAGACGTGGTTGTCAACGAGACAGGATCCATTCTGCTGTTGGGCAGGTAGACGAAGACTTAGCGAAGTCTAAAAAGCATATTTCACCGTCATCATGGATGATTTCCAGTCTGGAGAAGAGGTAAGACAATATCTTATTGACAAAAGCACGTAATGGGCGTAAGCGTGGGTGGTTATACCGTTCGATTTGGGGTTAAAATGCTGTAAATTGTAAAGAACGATTAGGAATGTCGCGGAGAAGCACAGTACTGGTGACTTGTCCAAGAACGAAAGGAACGTGAAGAAACCTGTTTTTTTCTGCACATATCAGACATTGTGATCATTTTTTATTGAAATTTAGTTTCTGCTAGAAGCATGTGGTATCGTATTCTAAGGATATGTTTCGAACATACAACTGACTGATAAATTTCATGAACAGTGGATTTTACTGACAACGTCACAAAATAATCTTGCATGACTAACTGGCCAGACCAGAACACAAGTCTGCCTGGGTAATCGTGAAGATTACAGGGCCCCTCGACTCTCGACAGATTGCATCCCATCAAATAAAAGTTTCTTCGTTAGTTGTCATTATGTACAATATATATATAATGGTCTCAAACAGTCAAAGCTCTGCAATTTATTTGTCAGTTATTTACTACAGATTGTAGACTGTAGTGCACTGATGATTCTACATTTCTAGTGATGAATCTCATTTTATTTCAGACGGCGTTTGTTGTTGATGAAGTCACCAACATCATCAAAGAGGTATGTGAGTGTGGTGTGTGTGTGTGTGTGTGTGTTACACGTGTGTGTACACGTGTGTGTGTGTGTGTACACGTGTGTGTGTGTGTGTACATGTGTGTGTGTGTGTACATGTGTGTGTGTGTGTACATGTGTGTGTACAGTGTGTGTACACGTGTGTGTACACGTGTGTGTGTACATGTGGACATGTGCATATGTTTTCCAGCATACCATTTCTCTCTCTCTCTTCTCTCTCTCTCTCTCTCTCTCTCTCTCTCTCTCTCTCTCTCTCTCTCTCTCTCTCTCTCTCTCTCTCTCTCTCTCTCTCTGTATAAGGGTGCATAATGTGTGTGTGTGTGTATCACTGTGTGTGTGTTTGTGTGTAAAATACAGTTCTGCGTGTGTGTGGTGTGGTGTGTGTGTGTGTGTGTTATTCACTGTGTCAGTGTGTGTGTGTTCTGTTCTGTTGATGAGAGAGAGCTTGTCTGCATGTACTGCATGTAACTGTAAGTTTTCTGGGTTTTTTTTTGTTTTTTAAGTGTTTAAGTGCATGAACAGTACCAAACCATTGATTATTGCTTTTGCAGTCACATTATTTATTTAATGGCTTTTTTTCTACCAAAACTGTTAAATGTTTTGTTTTTTATTCTTTTTATATTGAGGATAATGGAATAAGCACTCGTGTGCTTTTTTACATCCAGTCCCCGTGTGTATGCAGTTTTGTAAATCTTGTCATCTGCTCTCGCCGGCACACAGTGGCCTACTCTTACGAAAAGTGGAACAGGATTGAACGTGTGCACAAGATTTCTGCGTGCTTTCACACACAGGGCCTCGGTTTACACTTACAGTCTCATCCGAAGGACTATTGGGGAGAGTGGAGTCAGTACTGATATTAACTCCAGGGGGAAAATCCCCTCTAATGGGAATCAAACCTGAGTCGTCAAATTGCGAGCGCAGTGTTCTGACCACTAGGCAATCCCGTCCCCCCCCCTTAGTCCTAGTGTGCTTGGCAGCCTTTTTGTTTTCCATCTCATGGTGGCAGCATCAGGCTGCATGTTGATTTGTCCTCTTTGCCAGAAAGATGGCTTTCCTGCGTGTGTCAAATAAGTTGCATGCCAAAGATTTGTCTGTAGTTTCGCAATGTAATGAAGCACTGAATGGTTTTAATGCTAGGCTGTAGAGGGAATCATAGGAGAAAATGCTGACCAACACAATAAGGTGAATCAATAGACATCCAGTGTTTGTTTTATTATCATTACAATTAAAAATGTATAATACTTCTATTATTAATACTTCTATTATTAATATTACTTAATTACAATTTTCATATCAAAACATCAAATGTTTTGGGTTAATGCTAGGCTGTAGAGGGAGCCATTGGAGGGAATGCCTATCAACACAACAAGGTGAACCAGTGGACATCCAGCGTTGTGGAGCAGTGTCTGAATCAACTGACAAAGCTGGGCAAACCCTTCAAGTACATTGGTAAGTGTCACACCCTGGGGTTTTGAGTTACACTACCTGCACATAGTGAATTCCAGTATTGTATTGATGCCTGATAATCTGTATTGGATATCAATGCACCTGTATTAGAACTGATCTTAAAGTGAGCACAGTACTTTTTTATTACAGAAGAAGAAAGAAAAGCAGTGTAGATCAGGTTTTTCACAAGAGATCAGAGAGTTTGTTTCTTCTGTCTCAGAGTAAAGTTAAGGATTGAGACAATTTTACAGGGAGTTTAGTTAAAGGTTACACACCACATTTAGAAAAATTAGCAATGTATTAGAAAAATTGTGTTTGAAGTAAAAAGAAATCTACTATATGCTTGTTTTGGAAATTAAGTAAAGAAATTGATTTGTCTGGGTCCTACATGTTTGCACATTGTAAAGGCAAGTAATATAAGCAGTATAACAGAAAGTTCAAAATGGGCTAGATTGATTCATCAAGCCAAAAGGACACTTCATATCAGCCAACTTCTTTCCATATGTGGAGTGAAGTCTATGATTAACTTTCACTTGCAACTAACGCTGTCTTAGATTCTTTTCAATGTTTTATGTTGGAGTGATGTGAGGGACTGTGTGTGCACAGGGATCATTTGTATATTTGTCTTGTTAACAAAGATACATGGCCATGGTGATGTAATTGGATAAGAAGTATTGTCCGATGATTAGGTAAGATATGCTGCGGTGTTCAGTGATTGGCTAAGATAGACAGGTTGTGTTCTATGATTGGTTAAGATATGCTGCGGTGTTCTATGATTGGCTAAGACATACAGGGGTGTTCTATGATTGGTTAAGATAGACAGTTGTGTTCTATGATTGGCTAAAACATGCAGGGGTGTTCTGTGATTGGCTAAGATATGCTGTGGTGTGATTGGCTAAGATAGACAGTTGTGTTCTATGATTGGCTAAGATATGCTGTGGTGTGATTGGCTAAGATAGACAGTTGTGTTCTATAATTGGCTAAGATATGCTGTGGTGTGATTGGCTATTGCTATGCAGTGACAGCTGTTGTGATACAAAAGACGGGTGCAGGCCTGCACTCGGCCAACTCAGTGTATTGGAACGATGACACCGACGGTTAGTCATCACCCCTTCCCAGGGCCCCACTGTCACCTCACTGTTTCCTGGGCCTGGTTTCTTGTTTCCCCTTGTCTAAGTCAACGAGGCATCCCTTGGTGTGTAATGTTAATGTGCACAGATTTGGCCAACATTATTTGCACAGTTACTTTTATGCCTGTCAGCTTTCTCAAATTCAAATTCAAATGCTTTATCATCTCAAAAAAAGAAATTCATTTCCTTTTTGGCTTTATAACTTATTAAAATGATTCATATGTCAGATGAAAAAATATTTTTCTTGGAATGAAAATTTGAGATGATAATTTATCAAACAGAAAGACATGAAAAGATAGTGCTTTTACTTCCATTGTAATAATTATAGAAAATAAAAAGAATCGTGCATGCCTCTGTAATGAAAATTGTAAATAGAAAATGTGTTTTTAGAAAAGTTTTTTGGTGTTTAAACTGTACCTCCCTTTAAAAAATGATAACCAACCAACCAAACCAACCAAGCATATGAATTTACAAGACTTCAGAAACTGGAAAAAGAAAGTAAATAGTAACAATAGTTCAGAGAATCTGAAGGGAAAAAAAAACCTACCATTGCACAAAAAACCAAGGGGATACCTTGCCTGACCAATCATTAACAGTTGTATTTTCTGTTTCAGATGACCGTGGGATGTGTAGTTGATTTTTTGTTTCCTGCTGTAGTGATTTTTGTCCTCTATGGGGTGGTTTTTTTTTTTTTTTTAGTTGACTTTTACAAAAGATTTCTTTGATACTAATCAAAAAAGTTCTGATCCCACTTAAAACTATCACTTTAATTAATCATTAAGTGTCAGTCATTTGCTATTTGTGGCGATTAGTATGACTTTGAACTCCAGGTGGGTGTTAATGTGAGTTTTGACATTGAACTAGGATACAGCCCTGATACAACCTTTGTGGTTGGTGGGGCAATAACCAGCATGGATTGAAAGTGTTGTCCTTTCAGAACAATGTTTCTCAAAAATCATAGCAGCTAGAAAATGGTGTAAATCTGTTCAGAAAAAAAAAAGAGAAATTATTTCAAATATGGGATTATAAGGTGTGACCAAAATTTAGGAAATCTTCATCGAACGCTCAGACAGCAATGATTGTTGTCTGTCACACGAGCGAAAATGCATTGTGCTGCTGCTAAACACCTGAAAGTCAGGCTGAGCGTATCTGACTTTGGTGCTGGGAGAGAATCATCTTGTTAAGTCATCCTGGAAAAAAAGGCAGGAGAATGGATCAAGAAGATAGAAAATAAAGAAGGAGGTGATGGGAAGAAAAAGAGCAAGGCAGAAACAAAGAAAGGAGTAGAAAAGAGGGAATTCCTGGCACAGAAATTTCCAGAAGGTGGAGATGCTATTTATACTGACATACTCCCAGCATCCCCATTGGGAAAATTTCGAAAATAAGGCAGATCATAAAATCTCAAGTAAACATGTTGAAAACTGAGATTTTGGATTAAACTAATGCAACATGTTATTTATTTCTTATCATGAAAAATACCAAGCTCCATATCTTTCTAAGCATATCTTGAATCAGATCCCTTGATGTAATAAAATATTCTCCAGCAGAGTCATACAGTCATGAATTTTTTTTTTTTTCATTTTCTAATTCAGTGACAGTTTTAACCAACAGGTGACCTGGTTTCTTCCTGTGGATACCGTCTCTCTAACTTGTCCAGATGCTGATGATTCTGATTCTTTTTCCTCTTTTCCCTTCTTCCCTGTGTCTCCTAGTGAAACTTGTAGCCACAGGCCTGCCAACCCTTCCACTTTAGCCAAAATTGATTCTCCAAGCTTAACCTTATGTCAGTTTTCTGCTGAGCCAGAATCTGTTCAGTTTAGTCATCCTTTAAAAAAAAAAACCAGTTTGTGTCATTCATGATGGCAGATTGACTTAGACTGTCTGCATTTGTCAGATGGTGCTTCAGATGAGCTATTTTCTCTTCAGCCAATCAGCGCTTGTCTTACAAGCAGTTTCAGTAAAAGTCATCAATTGATTTTGCTGTGGTTTTCTCTCTGGGTGTAGTCATGTTAGAGTAATAGAGTAAAGGTTCTGTGGGGTAAGAAGAAAAATAAATTTAATCAAAAGCATATCCAGCAAAATTTTGGGAGGGAAAAGACTGAAAATGTCTGAAGCATTGTGAGGTTAGTAATCAGCAACCTCCATACTTGCTGTATAATTGGGGGGTTGGGATTTCAAAATTTCACAATGACGGATCAACAATCTTCAGCATCACTCAAAAACTGAACAGAGCATGATACATGGACAGCATCTCTATTGTATTCCCTCAACCTTCGCAGCATTCTTTCTCAGATATATGAGATCCTCTCCATTAAACCTTCCATTCATTTTTTTTTTTTAATGTTCTCTCTCAGATACATGTTCCCATCCACCTCTCCCCACATCAAGTCAGGGGTTGGCAGGTGTGGCTGGCAGCCTGTCAGTGTGTTGTCAGTGAGGACCTGTGGCTTTGGGCTGGGGTTGTGTGGACAAACTTGAGTCTGAGTCTCGTGGTGTTTGGTTTCAGTGACGTGCGTGATTATGCAGAAAAATGGCGCCGGTTTGCATACGGCTAGCTCCTGTTACTGGGACAATGCCACTGATGGTCAGTCTCTCTCACTTGTAAACAATAATCATTCTAGTAATGATGATGAAAATACAGCTGCAATTGGGCTAAAATTGATAACAATAAATGAAGAATATTAATAAATCATTCTTGCAAAGTGCAGTCTTGCATTAACTACCAAGTCATCACACTTTTGCCAATATAATGATTATCTGTCTGTAACTTTTTACAATAAAAAGGCAGATGTTATGAATTCACCTTACATGAGAGTTAATTTCATGCAAAAAACAAAGAGTTGTACTTTGATTTAAACCATCAGTTCAAAAATAATGTGAGGAAATAGTGGAATCATTTGCCATAATTGGTGTTGTTACTTTTAGATGTTTGATGTCTATTAATTCTTTTTGTATCAGTTGTGTTTTATACATTTTGGAGTCTGTTTATCAATCTAACCTGAGTTCGAGATTTTGGCAAAACTGTCAATGTTGCAGCTGTATTTTCATTGTGAATCCAAGTTTTCATTATTAATATGATTAACCAGATTACTGTTTCTTTTTTCTTTATTCCATCATAATATTTTGAGTTATTTCCTAATGTAGTTTAGTCTTTTTTTCAGTTAATGGTTTTTATTTGCATTCAGATGTAACTCTGAACAAGTGCACTTTATGTATTGTGAGATTTACTGGAAGCATGTACCGTTTAGTCATGTATTTCCATTTTGTGGGTAGTGTGTGTGTGTGTGTCTGTGTCTGTGAGAGAGAGAGAGAGAGAGAGAATACATGTATGTATTAGTGCAAGTTGTAGCTCTACTTGTATGTTTGCGTGTGTGGTGCGTGAGTGTATGCGTGCGTGTGTGTGTGTGCGCGCGCGCGCATGCAAGCGTATATTAATGTTTACGCATTTGTGTGTGAAAAAGAGATTTAGCCACAAACACACACACACACACACAACACACACACACACACACACACACACACACACACACACACACTTACACACTTGCACACTTTTTTTTTTCATTTAAAATCACATTTTATGCCACAACCAAGAAACAGACTTTTTTTTTTTTTTCTTACACACACATATATGCACATATGCATGCACACTTGCATACACACACATACATGCACCTTTGCTCTCTCATACACACACACATGCATGCAGTAGCATAACATCCTCTCACATATTTGTGGAAATATTTGATTGATGATTGAAGAGGTGAATGTTGAAGTAATGTAATGCTCACACTTTTTTTGTTTTTCTTTTTTTTTAAACAAGTTAAATTCGTGTGAAGTAAAATTTCCAGAAATATTTTGTTTGACATTTCAAGGAACATTTTTTTTTTTTGGTCAGTGCAATTTGGCCAGATAGCTCCATGATACAAAATATGACAGATGTTAAGTTTGTAAAAGTGCTCACATACCTGTTCTGTGTTTGTTTAATTTTTATTGGTTGATACTCGTGTTAAATCATTTCCACTGTAGATTGTCGTGTTAATACTGATGTTTGTATGTGGTGTGTGTGTGTGTGTGTGTTTGACTTGCACAGGGAGCTGTACAGTGCGGTGGGAGAACAAGACAATGTACTGCATTGTCAGCGTCTTTGGCCTAGCGATCTGAGGGGGACAGCTCGCGGTGGTGTCTGCTGTGATTACTTCTCCAGCTATTCCACACTCTCTCTCTCTCTCTCTAGTCTCCCCTCTCCATCCTGCTCTCTCTCTCTCTCGCCTCTCTCTCTCTCTCTCTCTCTCTCTCCTCTCTCTCTCTCTCTCTCTCTCTCTCTCTCTCTCTCTCTCTCTCTTTCTCTGGGTTGGGGTTATTTTTGGGGGGGTGAGGGGGGTTGCTTTTTAGTGAGTTGTCTTTAAGTGGTCGATGTATTGCTCATCAAGAGAAAGAAGAACGATGAGGGAAATAAGTTAGCCGGTGTAACAAAAAAAATTCTCTCTCCTCTCTCTCTCTCTCTCTCTCTCTCTCTCTCTCTCTCTCTCTCTCTCTCTCTCTCCTCTCTCTCTCTCTCCTCTCTCTCTCTGAGATTCCTGCTTTTGCAAACAAAAAACAAAAAAGGATATACTCTGGATCCTTCAATGCTATCAGATTTTGAACAGGAAAACTGTGTGATGTGTTACAGAATAAACTCGATCTACAGAATAAACTCGATCTGCACCATTGACCAATCTTCATCATATGAATGTTGCGTGATAAAAAAAAAGCAATGTATGTGTTGGTTATGCTTTCTTGGTTTTTTTGTTTGTTTGTTTCGTTTTTGCTACATTGTACATGTATATGAGTTGGTAATCCTGTTATTGTAATAATCCAACACTGTGTTTTTTGTGTAACCTTCCGTTTGAAACATTCACTAAGTTGTGAATATAATTTCAGGTACACTGCATTCGTAGATTTCCTTTGCTTGAATCTCCATCAATTTAAAAATCATCAGTATACCCTCTCTCTCTCTCTCTCTCTCTCTCTCTCTCTCTCTCTCTCTCTCTCTCTCTCTCTCTCTCTCTCTCTCTCTCTCTCTCTCTCTCTCTCTCTTCCCCCTATCCATGCTTAATGTGTTAGGTGTCAGTGTGTACAAATTTTTCAACTTTTTTTTTCTTCATTTTATTTATGAGTGTATGGTTTTGTAAGAGGTGAAGCAATGCTTTGTAGGAACGTGACAGTTCCTCAGACATTGTCTCTCTACTGCCTCTGGCTTACATCTGTACAATACACCTTGTATCCTCCATGTGCTCGTCTGCTTTTTATGTTGGTCGTGTCTGCTGTCTTTATGCTGTGGTGTCTCGGGTTTGTGTGGTCATTTTTCGGAAGTGTCTGGTAGGCGTATTTAGCGATTGGGGATGGTAAAGCTTTTTTCATCATGTAGCATTTGTTTTGATTGTTTGTTACCTGAGTTTATTTTCGTTTGGGGGTTTTTTTGGTTTTTTTAAAGAAATAAAGTTTTGAAAACTGAACTGGTGTGTTTTTGGAATATGAATTTTGTTGACTGTGTGTTTTTCTCTCTCTTTCTCTCTCTTCTCTCTCTCTCTCTCTCTCTCTCTCTCTCTCTCTCTCTCTCTCTCTCTCTCTCTCTCTCTGCTCTCTCTCATCCACATCTCTCTCATCATCTCTCCTCCTCTCTCTCTCTCTCACTCTCTCGTAACATTGCCTGGCAATTTGACCAACCGTTCGAGTCCGTCGAGGAGATTTTTCTGAGTTAACATCATTGCTGACTCACTCTCCCAAAAGACTTCGGTTGAGACTTAAAAACCGAGGCCCATGTGCGAACACACGCAGAACATCTTGCGACACATGTAAAATTCTCTTCCGCTTTTCATAAGAGTAGCCTTTGTTGCCGGTGGAACAATGACACTTTACAAAACTGCATACAACACGGGACTGGATGTAAAAAAAGCACAAAATGCTGTTTTCCATTATCCTCGATATAAAAGAATAAATCAAAGCCTCGAAAGAATAAATCAAATCCAATCTCTCAGTCTCTCTGTCTCTCTGTCTCTCTGTCTCTGTCTCTCTCTCTCTCTCCTCTCTCCTCTCTCTCCTCCTCTCTCTCCTCTCCTCTCTCTCTCTCTCTCTCATGCATGCACACACACACACACACACACACACACACGTACACACACTTGCCTCTCTCTGTATTTCCCTTTGTAACTTCTTTCTACTCCCAAATTCTAGTGTCATGGGTACATTTAGCATTATTTTTAAACTTCCAGAAAAGATTGTTATAAAAAAAAAAAAGAGGGTTGCTTGAAATGTGAAAATAGTAGCATACTGATACTGCCTGACATCATGCAAAAGTATACTCATTACCCTCTTTCTGCGCTGTTGACAAACAGCCTTCATCATAGAAACCATCACCAGCAATGCTTAGTTGACGATCGCTGTTCGTCATGATTCAACGCTCTCTCTGTTTCGTCCAGCATGTGCCTGAGCAAAATATGATAGCAACGAAAAGGTTAAATTGTGCATAGAGGAAATAGAGTCCGGGATTTTTTTCTTTGAATGCCATACCATGCTGCTACTGTCATCCTTACTATCAAACCACATTCAGGGGGGCAGGATAGCCTAGTGGCGAGAGCATTGCACTCGTGATCTGACAGCCAGGGATTGAGCCACCACTGAGGCTAACGCTCAGTAGCATTGTCATACGAGCGAAAATGCATTGACAAGTCGGGCCCAGCGCATCCAGTTTTTGCATGGAAGAGGGTTGTTGTAAGTCTTTCCTCATAAAAAGGCAGAAAATAGACAAGGAGGTGACAGAAAGAAAAAGAACATGGCAGAAACAAAGAGAGGGATAGATGAGAGGAAATTCCTTGCACATAATTTCGCAGAAGATGAGGATGCTATTCATACTGACAGCAGGCCCCCCATCATCTTCACACGGGGGGAAAAGGGTATTTTCCTCGTGTAGTTAGCATAAGTACCAACTCCCCAAAAATCCACATGACAGGAACTGAGGTCCTGTGTGCAAAGCACAAGGAACATCTTGCACACACATTAAGACCTGTTCTGCCTTTCGGAAGAGTAGGCCATTGTGTGCCAGTTAAAACAGATGATAGGGTTTGGTTGGGTTTGGGGTTTTTTAAGCATGCAAACTGGTGTGTTGAGACATAATCCCCAAAGTTGGAATGCAACTACTAAGCTTAATGGTGGGCAAAACAGTCACATAATCATGCAAATTATCACCATTAGTGTACCTTTTTTCTTTCTTTTTATAAAATTCTTTTTATTTTGAGGATAATGGAGTAAGCACACATACTTTTTTTTTTACATACAGTCCCTGTGTGTATGCAGTTTTGTCATCCCTCCCTCAGAGCTGAAGCCAAGGAACAATGAAAAAAAGAACCTGCTCACTCATTCAGCCACTTGGTTTATTGCATTGCATCCTACAGCCAGAAATCCCCCAAAAGTAAGAAAGTGCCACAGCCTATATGAAAATTTTGTTATGCTTTAAATTGATTTGTTGAGGTTGTGTTCAGTCAGGATAAACCCTTAACCTAACAATTTGCACGATCCATTAAAATTGGGGGAGGGAGCGGGATCCTGTAAAAGTCTGAAAATGGCTGCCTGTATAACATGTACTTGTTAACAGCTATAACACACAAACTTTTTATTCAGTGTGATTTTACAATCGATCTCACAGTGATTCCAGGTAGAGTGAGTGAGACCAATTGCATTTTCAAGGTGAACTGATTGTATTAAGCTGAGAATGCCCAACAACGTTACACTGAGCCCAGAATCCATACAGTTTAGGTTTTTGTGGTTTTTTTTTAATTCTTTTATTTAGAGGATAATGGAAAAAGCACTCTGTGCTTTTTAATATCCAATCCCTATGTGTATGCAGTTTTTTTTAAATTTTGTCTGTTCCCATTGGCACACAATGGCTACTCTTCCAAAAGCAGAATGGGTTTTAACATGTGCGCAAGATGTTCTGCATGCATTTGCACATGGGACCTCCCTTTAGTCTAATCCAAAGGACTTTAGGGAGAGTGAAGCTGGTACTTATGTAGGCCTAAACTCCAAAGGAAAAATCTCCTTGAATGGGCACCTGATAAAACCGCTTGAATATGATGGAGAAGGGTCAATTTACTAGTTTGTGCAGTCAGAAATTTTGAAGCAATTACTTTGCACGAAAAAAAAAACATTTTTCTTGGACTAACATCTGCTGTGTATTGAATCTGGATCGTCAGATGCCAAGTGCAAGGTGCTAACCACTGGGCTATCCCACCCCCTGTAAATGATGAATTGGCTCAGGTTCCCTTCACTTGCTGAAGCACCGTTAGGGCACTGCATGCAGCTGTTGGGCAAGTGTGTCTTGGCAAGTTGGACTTTATGGAGGCAAACCCTCTCCAGGAATACAAATTTGAAATAACCATGGGTGTCTGCTGAAAAAAAATCGATAGATAAAAATAAAAAGCAACTGGTGATTTTTTGTAAAGATGGGAAAAAAGACCTTCGGTGTCATTAAAGTGACACGTTTCACCATGTAAATATTACACTTATCTACTTGACGTTTTTTAAAGGGGAGGGAGAAAACGAAGATGGTAAAGGGGAGGGTTGGTTGGTGGAACAGTCCTCTAAACTGGATACATCTTCTGGACTACAGTACAATCAATCAAATCAAGGTGAAGTTAAAAAGAAATTGCTTTTATATTTGTCAGAAGCTTCGAAATCAAACAAAAGTTTGGTTTCTCAGAGTAAATAACAGAAAAAGATTTTTCTGCAGGGTTAAGTTCCAAGTTTCATTTATTTATCACTGTATTTCTTTACTTTATATGATTTTGATTCACCACAGACGTTACATAAAAGAATTGTTCCCTCACACACATTGCCATGACAGGAAGCATTCATTCCATGATTATTAACATTAATAACACAGAGAATAATAACCACAATAGGATATTTTTTCTTCCTAAAACTCTGTTCTCCGCAAACTCATGAACAAGAAAAACAAACAAACAAAAACAACAACAAACAACAACCAAAACAACCAACCAACCACACCACACACGCACGCACGCACGCACGCACGACCACGCACGCACACGCACACACACAAAACACACACACACACACACACACACCACACACACCCACACACACACACGTTAAAACCCGTTCCGTTTTTCGAAAGATTAGGCTATTGTGTGCCTGTGGTTCCAATAATTTGCACAACTGCATACTCACAGGGACTCATATATAATTTATTTTATATATATATATATATATATATATATATATATATATATATATATATATATATATATATATATAATATATAAGCACATGAGTGCTTATCCAATTATCCTCGAAATGAGATCAAAAGATAAATAAATAAACACTTAAAACCCTTTGTTCGACTTTTTCAGTCTAAAACAAAAGAAGAAAAGAAAAGAAAAGACAGAGTTTTGTCACTTACGTACTTTTCTTTTGCCTGTTTAGTACTCATGCTGAGCTTTCGGGTCAGATCATAAATAACAGAAAAGTTGCTTGTACATGGCTGAGAAGTTGCTTTTTATAAAGTTGGAGCACCTTCTGCGTTTTCAACCAACAAACAAATGGACACAGACTGATGAGTCTTGCATAAAAAAAAAAGCATTACTGCTGCTTCCTACAGTCCTGTTACTAGCCTCATGGAGGAACTAGTCTGGTTAAAACGTAAATAATATTTGGTAATAGCTCTTCTTTTTCTTGTTGTTTTTTTAAATATAAATCCAGTTGCCAACAGTCTCATGGAGGAACCAGACTGGTTAAAATGTAAATAACATTTGGTAATAAGCTCTTCTTTTTTTTCCTTTTTTTTGGGGGGGGAGGGGGGGTATATAAATCCAGTTGCCAACCAGTCTCATGGAAGAACCAGACTGGTTAAAATGTAAATATCTTTTGGTAAAAGTTCATAAAAATGAACTGTAAATACATGATATATTTTATTCATTGCTGTTGTGAGACTCATAATGATGTAAAATGTTTGCAAGTTTATGATTGAGAGCAAAGCCAAGCAAACCCCCCCCCCCCCCCCCCCCCCCCCCCCACAAAACCCCACACAGCATTGTCTATTTCCTGTAGCTTTCCTTATTTTTGTATGAAAACAGGATCATAATGACACCTGACATTAGGTCTTTCTGTTATCGTTTGTGTTTATTATTGTTTTTGTTGTAAGCCTAGTTTGTATGATTTCGGGAAAAATCGTCCTTAAAATAGAAACAACGTCACCGGAAGTCTCTGTAGGCTAAGGGTAACTACTCTAAATAGAACAACACGATCACAACTTTGCCTTGTCTATTGAAACAAACCATAGATCTCCATAGGAACTCTTCTACTTTTCTTTGTCCATAATGCAAGAAGAAAGGGACCGAAAGAAAGCTGAACTTAAAGTTAAGGTATGTTAAATTTTGTATAGTATAATTTTTAATCATCACAGTGCTCAATTCGATTAGTGAGAGCTGTAATGCAATGAATGAAAAAAATTGTTCAGCGAAGTCACAATGTATCATGTAAACCTTTAACCGTGCTTTGTGTGTGCTCATACATACACAGGACTTCAGTTTATGACCTTAAGTCATCTAAAGGATTGTCTTGAGATTGGAATCAGAACCAATGTAAACTCCAGAGAAAAATACGCCATGCTCCAAATCCATCCTCAAACCACTGAGATCAGTAAATAAATCTGCCCCACGTGGCCGTAACTTTCACTCGTTTCAGACAGGAATACCCAAATCTATCATGTAGTCAGTGTACATTTTACTTGTGCTCTTTCCAAGAAAAGTGATGCTATACGTAAAGATACCAAACCAACCCCCCTTTTTTTTGTTTGTTTTTTTTGGGGGGGGGGGGGGGGGGGGAGTCTCTTTTCAATTTTCGTTTGGGTTTTATTTATTAACTTTTTTTTTTTGGGGGGGGGGGGGAGCTGTTATTGGTCTTTTTCTTTGTTCATTTATTCTCATTTTTGTTTTATCTGTACCCTTAACAGTACTCTGTTTAATAACTGTCAAGTGTAATTGGGAGCACACAGAAAGATTGTGTATTTATTTTAATTATTTTATTATTTTTTAAATATTATTTTATATCGAGGATAAGGGATTAAGCACACTCATGTGCTTTTTTTTCATCCAGTCCCTGTGTGTATGCAGTTTTGGTAAATATTGTAATCTGCTCCCACCGGCACACAATGGCCTACCTTACAAAATGTGAACAGGATTTAACGTGTGCGCAAAATGTTCTGTGTGCGTTTGCACACGGGGCCTCAGTTTACAGTCTCATTCCAAAAGACTTTTGGGGATAGTGGAGTCAGCGCTGATCACACTCTGTGTGTGTGTATGTGTGTGTGTGTGTGTGTGTGTGTGTACTGTGTGTGTTTTACTTTCTTACTAGAGTTAGGCGCCAAGTTTACCAAATTTGTGAGTGTCTATAAAGATGACTGAATTAAATGGCATTCATTTTATTTTTTAATCAGTATTTGACTTCATGAAATATTTTATAGATGAAATAGCAAATGAAATATGTACTGTACATTTTCAGATGAAAGAGCAAGAAGTCCTGAAGTATGAGCTGAGCAGTTTGAAACCAAAAGCTGTGAGTTGACTTTTTGTCATTTTGTTTCCTCTTTGTGTGTAGGTCACAAGGTGTCTCCTTCAGTCCTTTGTGGTGGAGAATTTCTTCTTTTTTTTTTAAGCACCAAGACTGAGAGGATCCAAGTATGGCATATTTAAGGCACTATTGCAGTAAATGATCTTCCATCATTGCTTAAATTAGTTTTGTGTAATACGTTGAATGTGCATGATAAGCTCCAACTCCAAGACTGTTGTTCTGGTCATGTTCGTAATCTGTATTGTGCAACTATGATGTTCTCTTTTATTCAAGTATTAATGTTTTAACCTAAATTAAATAGGAATGTTGACACTCAGTGATTGTGGATTGTGGGTCGATTTTTGTGTCAAGATATTTCTGTTGATACAGTTACAAACAGAATCCAGCCACTAGTGAAATGGGGGTTGGGGGGTGATTGATATCTGGATGAATATGGTATAGCATATTACATTAAACTTTACAGTCACAGTCACAGTCACAGTCACACCTCTCTCTCTCTCTCTCTCTCCTCTCTCTCTCTCTCTCTCCCTCTCTCTCTCTCTCTCTCTCTCTCTCTCTCTCTCTCTCTCTCTCACACAACACACACACACACACACACACACACACACACACACACACACACACACACACACACACACACACCGAGAGAAATGAGAGAGTATATGTGTGATAAACTTTTTCCAAGATTTGGTTTCCAAGACTTTTTAATTTACTATTCTGTTGATCAGTCAGCATATTACTATTAGTATATTTTTGCCCTCGTTTCTTTTTTTGTTTGGTTTTTTTTTTGGGTGGGGTTGCTGCCTCATCTTCTGCAGTTCCCATGCAGCTAATTTCAATCTCCCCGCCACAGCCATACCCCAATTCATCATGTCTCATCCTCGAGTTCGGGAGGCCATAGGGAGCTCATCAATATTAGGCTGCCGTGGGGCCACCAGCCAGAGGGGCCCTGCACTTTTGCTGAGTCACTTTGGTGGTGTTCAGTGGTGCCTGTTCCGATCTACATAGCAGGACACCACCTACCACGCCCCCTACTAATGACAATATTAGCTCAGTCGCAGAGCCAGACTGAGTGACTCATAACATCCCTCTAACGACCGTCTCCCTGCGAACCCTCAACCCCAAGGCTTTGACACAAACTCACCACAGGCACAGAAGTGTATGGGTGAACCGAATCTGAGGTCACCATGAGACCAGAGCAACGGGGGCCACCAAATCAGGGGCAATTTTTCTTACTGCACGATAATCAATGATAATGAGGATGATGTAATGATGCTTCCGTGGAAGTGCATCTGCTTTGAGACTACTTGACAGGGTTGTACTCTATGCTTACTATCAGTAATATATCCGACATCAACCGGGCCTGAGAGATACAAACACCTGTAGTGTTGGTCAGGTAATTTGAGCAACACTCTCAAACTGGCATTCGTTAAGTGGATAAAGCTTGACTGTGTGGTCTCAGTCTCCCCACTGAGCCCACAGCACACACTCTGGATAGGAGCCAGCGAAGTCCAAAAAATCCCTATGACTCTTAAGGGAATCGAACCCGCTACCTTCCAGTCGAAATCCAAGGCACTAACCACTGCGCCATGGCAGCTGGTTTTTGCCCTCATTTCTTTAACACACACACACAACAACACACACACACACACACAACACACAAACCACACCACACACACAAAGTAAAACTTACTCCCTCAAACAAACATGAATACTTGTTCATTCATTCTGTCATGATCTGAATGGTGTGCAGAAGGTGTACCGACAGCAACAGAACAGCAATATCATGTTTCTGTCCAATATGGGACAGGAAATGCAACGAGCCAAACGTGAGTATGTCTGCTTCAGCTGTTGCCCTTAGCTTTTTGTACATCAGTGATCAAGAGGTATTGCATCTGCTTAAAAAACGAGAAGGGCTGGTTCATTCTCCATTTGCACCCAAACTTTTCCCCCACTTCAGTGGTGGTCTGGGTGCTAGTGTTTTTGATGAGATGATATACAGAGAACTTGAGTGCAACACTTATTCAGTGCATGTAGAAGAACCTGTGGAGAAGGTTATCCCCGGCTAAATAAATCATGTAGAAAAAAGCTAATCTCATGGGGAAAGAAATACACATGCAGGCCGAACTTTTTTTTAATGGGTGGTGCTGTTCTTGTGGCAACACACTCTCCCTGTGGAGAGCAACCCACATTTTTTTGGTACAATCATTGTTGTTTCCCTGTACAAATACCACTGCATATTGTTAATCTATTGTGTGGCGTTCTGATAGTGTACTGATTCCACAGTGACAGTGAATATCCACTGTTCAGACACATCTGTCAATCTTTATGAATTTTCTGTTATATCAGAACATGTCTCCTTAGTTTTGTAAAAAAAAAAAAAAAGAATTATTTCTTTACACAGATAGTGATAATTAAATAATTACAATAACATGAGAATGTTGTCAAACTTTATTGTGGGTGGACTTATTGCATATTACACCTAACCTCCAAATTTGACACATGTATGTGCTTGTATTTTTCTGAAAATTTTGTTGTTACCAAGCAACCTGTACATATGGCCAGTACAGGGAACATAAGAAGCTATTGACCTGTACAGAATGAGTTAATAACTGCCAGGTGTTCAAGGTCTGATTTTCCATTATTTTCCTCCATCTCTCAAATGTCAATATCTGGTTTATAAAATACAGTTATGGTTTTCTCTATAAAAAAAATATAGTGTTAAATAAATCCTTTTAAAAGTAGACAATTTCCATTTCTTTTCCTGTTTTCACCTTTTTTTCAAACATGTTTAGTTTGTATTTTCATGATCATTGAAACAGTTTTGCATGTTGCATACATTAATTTTCAGAAAACCTGGACAATCTGCAGCAAGAGTACAAGTCACTGGAAGCTAGAGAGGAGGAGGAAGAGGGGGAGGGGGAGGATGCAGGCAGTACTTCCTGACAGCCATCCATGGGCAGTAAAATAATAGAGGGGGGGGGGGGGGGGGGGCTGTACATTGTGAATGGGTTGAAAGTTTGATTCAGGAAACAAAGAATGCTGAATTGTGAATGGATGCAAATATTGTATATTTTGCCTGTGTTTCACAGAGAGAGAGAGAGAGAGAGAGAGAGAGAGAGAGAGAGAGAGAGAGAGAGAGAGAGACCCAAACGCAAACGGAAACACAAACGCAATTTTATTTAACGAGGGTAATAGATTAAGTAACAAGACTTTTTTTCATCCAGCCCTCAAAGAAAAGAAAAATAATTCCAATTCTGTGTTTCACAGAGAGAGAGAGAGAGAGAGAGAGAGAGAGAGAGAGAGAGAGAGGAGAGAGAGAGAGAGAGAGAGAGAGAGAGCATGTGTGAGTGTATGCATGTCTGAGGGAGAGAGATACAGAGCATGAATGTTTTTGAACTTAAAAGAGGGAAAAGATGTCAGCATCCAGCATGCTATGTGTATGAAAGAACACGGGTAAAGTTTGTATACTGTATTGATGAACACATTTGAATTTGAGGATACTCACATAAATCTCTGAGTGTGTGTGCAGTTAGAATATGATCTAAAAAGAAAAAAAAAAAAAAATGCAATGTTAAAGCCAATGTTCTTAACCTTTTTTTTTTCCTAATAAAGATGCTGTTTTGCCTTTTCTCTATTTCTTTTGCAGAATAAAAATTCTCAAAAAATGTCTATCAAACTGATGATGGTGATGATGATGTGTGTGTGTGGTGTGTGTGTGTGTGTGTGTGTGTGTGTGTGTGTGTGTGTGTGGTGTGTGTGTGTGTGTGTGTGTGTGTGAGAGAGAGAGAGAGAGAGAGAGAGAGAGAGAGAGAGAGAGAGAGAGAGAGAGAGAGAGAGAGAGAATCATATTAACCCTCTTGCATTCACATTCTCTAAACACAAACTGCCCCTAGATTTCGCATTCCATCACAAAATCAGGTCAGGCACACATGCTCGCTGGCCTTTTCCTCCTTCTAATTACATACCAGCAGCTATAATTACTTCCAGACACTCAGCAGGCTTTGTACGTCTAGCCTGATAGAGCTTTGACATGTGGTAGCAATTAGTAATGGTCACAGCATGATGGAAACCTACTGTGTGTAAATCCCGGCAAATCCCAGTTCGGGATTGAAGGGGGGCAATTATTCAATCCCGGCAAATTCCAGTTTGGGACTAAGAGGGTTAAATGTTCCACAGCCTTGTAAATTTCTACCTTTCATCCTTCAGAAGGGAAAAAAGAAACACTTCAAGGAGCTATCATTTAATCGGATTTTTATTACAGATCACTTTTTCTGAAAGTGAAAAACATCATGTTTTTCCCTCTCTTTCTCTCTGTCTCTGTCTCTGTCTCTGTCTCTCTCTCTCTCTCTCTCTCTCTCTCTCTCTCTCTCTCTCTCTCTCTCTCTCTCATAACACATATCAATGTAACATTCATTTTGCTTTATCATCAAACCATTCAGTGTTTAGATCTTCTCTCTCTCTCTCTCTCTCTCTCTCTCTCTCTCTCTCTCTCTCTCTCTCTCTCTCTCTCTCTCTCTGTCTTTCCTTTGGATGAGACTATAAACCGAGGTTCCGTGTACAAACGCATGCAGAACATCTTGCACACATGTTAAAACCTGTTCCACTTTTTGGAAGAGTAGGCCATTGTATGCCAGTGGGAACAGATGACAAAATTTACAAAACTATACACACGGGGATTGGATGTAAAAAAAAAAAAAAAAAAAAGCACATGAGTGCTATATTCCATTATCCTTGAAATAAAGGAATAAATAGCGTAGGCAACACGCATGATACTATCAATGCAATGTTCTATTTTGGTCGTCACTCCCAGTAATGGGAACCCCTATCTCTGTACTTTCACTCAAATAGGAAACCAAAAAAAAGCCTGATTTGTGTGCAGTTATGCTCCTCAACAGAAATGAAGAAGGAAGGTGCCAGGACAGTTAAGACATTCACTGCCTAACAAGTAAACTGTGAGGTTCGGGTTCAATTCCAGCCCTTAGCCCTTTCTTCCAGTTTGATGAAAAATTTATTTAAAAAAAATTTTTATACCACTTTATGTCACAGCAGATTTCTCTGCATGAAATTCAGGCTGCTCTCCCCGGGGAGAGTGCGTCGCCACAGTGCAGCGCCTACCATTTTTTTTTTTTCCGGAACGGGATTTTAACGTGTGCGCAAGATGTTTGATTGCGTTCGCACACGGGACCTCAGTTTATAGTCTCATCCGAATGACTTTGACATTCAGTTCAATTTTTTTGTCAAACTGGGAAGAAAGGGCGAGCTGGGTACGAACCCAGAAACTTGCGGTTTCTGAATCAAACTGAATGTCTAAGTCCTTTGGATGAGGCAATGAATGGGAGCCCCATGTGTGATTGCACACAGAACATCTTGCGTACACATTAAAAACCTGTTCCACCTTTCAGAAGAGCAGGCAATTTTGTGCCGGTACAAATGGACGACAATTTTTTTTTAATGCATGCACATAGGTGTTGCATTTAGACACTTTCCCCAAAGTCAGAATGCAGCTACCAAAATGGTGTGGGAAAAAAACAGTAGCATACACAAAAATCTTGTCATTGGCGACTGTCAGCTCTAGCCGGGGAACAAAAAACCCCTTTAAAAAAAAAAAAAAAAAGATCAGTCAAATGCACTCGGGCCTCCTAAAAATGACACTTGACAAGTAATCTTAACACGATCATCCCCACCTACTTGTTGGCTTTCACTTCCCTCATGAACTGGCATACTCCTCATCCCCTTCATCTGCTGGGGGTGCCACCACAGGCTTCTTCAAGCGGTCTTCTTCACTCGTGTCTGTCCCTCCCTGTGACATATCGTCGTCGTCAGGTTTGCAATACAACACTGGAGCGCTGGAATACTGCGTTTTCTTTCTGGCTGCTTCGTACTCCTCCTCCGCTCGCTGTGCCGCGGCCTCTTTGGCTGCCATGAAGCTTCCGGTTGATAGCTTGTCGCCGTCACCGCCGCAGGTTGTAGAAAATCTGGTACGCCAAAAATCACCCCTTCCGTTTGGCCGGCTGGTTTGGGTTCTCTCTGTGCTGCTGCTGCTGCTGCTTCCTGTGAGGATGCTGGTTTGTGAAGCTGAGCGCTGAAGTGTCCGGGAGTGTAGGCCACAGGCTGTATTTTGGTGAGGGGGTCATCAGAGCTGGGTGCCATGTACCCCAAGAGGTCCTCCTCTGACACCCCTCTGTTCTGCATGAAGCGTTTGTCCACCAGGCCCCCTTTGGCGGCTGGGGTTTGGCTGACTGCTGGGGCCTTCCTGACTGCTGGGTTTGGCTGACTGCTGGGGCCTTCCTGACTGCTGCGGTTTGACTGACTGTGGGGCCTTCCTGACTGCTGGGGGATTGGTGAGGATTGGGCATTGGTGGTGATGGTGTGGCTTGAGGGGTGGGGGGGTGAGGACGTGGGCTGAGGAGGCCTTGCTGGGAGGGGTACACAAAGGACGCTGCACAGGGAGGACTCGGGTCAGCAGAAACCCGGAGTGGAGCTGAGATAGACGATGATGTGAACGAGGACTGCGTCAACGATGATGGCTGCAAGGACTGGTGAGGAGGGGGGACAGGGCCTGCTGGCTGACCCCAGACAGGCAGGTTACCCGGGTAACCAGGGGGAGGTAAAGAGACGTCCAGCATATGACCCCCAAACATCGTGGCCTGCTGCTGACTGGCCTGAACCTGCAGTGGAGTCTGGACCTGACCTGTACTGCTGACAGCTGCAGATTCCTGCCACTGGTGCACACCGGCTACACCTGGTTTATCCTCCTTCCCCATGCTACCTCCCCCTCTTCTTTCCTTCTCTCCACTTACCCCACTGTGTACGTTTTCTGCCGCTGAACCCACCTGTGGCAATGGTATGGATGCTAAATCCACACCTGTCTCTGCCCCTGCGTTTCCGACACTTTGCCGAATCTGTTTCAACATGGCCTCCGTGTTGCTGAACACTGAAACAGAGGGTTGTGAGGACTGGTTGTGTCCAGGTTCAGTCTGAGGTCTGGAGGCTCTGTGAGGGACGCCTGGTGGTCCTCTAGGGCCAGGAGAGATCTTCTGGTCGAAGTAAAACTGAGGAGGAGCGAATTCGTTCTCACGCTCGCTGCGTCTTTGCTCTGTGTAGCGTTTGGCGTTCCACTCCGGCAGTTCTGAGACAGAGGACGCAGGGAATAAAACAAGCGCTGCTGCAGCACAGGCAAGTTAACTTTGCCATTGTGCAAAAAAAGAATAAATAAAAATTTAAAATAAACAAAAAAACTTTACCATTGTGTCTGGCCTGTTTTTGTGAAAAATTACCACCTCTTAGATGGCCTACGATTTAATTCACTGCAAAAACTTTACCATCATGCATGAGATATTTTTCTGAAAAATAACAACACAGTTCATTGCGAAGAAAATGTAGCCATCCACGTGTCCCTCTAATCCCAGCCCACTCTGAAAACTACATGTGCATGTGTGCACACGCACGACACACACACACACACACACACACACACACACACACACACACACACACACACACACACAACAAACAAACACACACACACACACACACACACACCCACACACACCACACCACACCACACCACAATACACACATGCACACACAACACAACACACACACACTCACACACAACACACAGAGATGATAAACCAAGGTCCCTTGTGAAACATGCGTGAACCGCACATAAAAGAACTCCCAGCAACAAGAAAACTACCCATGGCAAAATTCTGAAGAAAAAAGCCACACTTAATAGTGAAGCAGGTACACATGAGACAGGACAACCTTTTTAAAAATGGGTGGCGCTGCTCTTGTGATTACACACTTTCCCCTGGAAGGGCAGCTTGAATTTCAACAGAAAAATCTGCCATGACTTACAGTAGTATACAATACAATACAATACAATACAATACGATCATGAATACATCGAGAGTGCTTATTCACTTTCCTTGAAATAAATTTTAAAATTTAAAAAGAGCAACAAATATCAGACACGTACTTTCCTTGCCCACATCCCACTCCCTGACGGGGGCTGATGTCGCCAAGCGTCCTCAGGGTCAGCGTTTGGCTTCTGAGGCACGAGTCCTCGCTGTCTTCTGCTGCTGCTCCTTGCAAGTTTGAACGGTAGACCATTGAGTGTCATGGGAATGAAGGAGAAAATTTACAATACTGCCTACACACAGGGAGCCGCCGCTGTATCAGTGGTTAGGCATTGGGACTGTAATCTAAAGGTTGAGGGTTCGATCCCAGCTTTCACTATGGCGTTGTGCCCTTGGAAAAGGCACTTACGGCTATTTTCTCACCCACCCAGGTGTAAAGGGGTACCACTTGTGTTGGGGGTTAACCTGCGATAGACTGGCGTCCTATCCAGGGGGGAGTCTATGACTCTCAGTCGTTTAACGGCACAAACCGAATAAGCACCGGCTGTGAGCCTTAGGCTCGGGACAGACTTTAACTTTTAAACTAACATACACACAGGGACTGGATGTAAAAGCATATGAGTGCTTTTTGAATAAAAATGAACAAATTATATAAATATATAAATCAATAAAATAACATAAACTAACAATAAAATAACATAATACCTCATGTTTGTTTTACCATTATTCTCTCCTGTGTGTATTCACAAAAAATATTAAAGCATAATTTTCTTCACAGCTTTCAAACAGCACCTACCAATCTCTTATGACTTGAAAATGCTACAATAGTGGAAATCAGGACAAAAAACAAAAACAAAACTTTTCTGTCTCGTCCGGACGATAAATATCCACATCAGCTTTAAGAAGGTTTATGCCACTTCCCATACTGATGAAAACTGTGCTTTTTGTTGCTTTTTCTTTCTCCCTCAGCTACAGCTCTGAGGTTCACCAATAGTAGATTTATGCGAATCCAACCAGTTGTTTTTTTTACCCACTATTTAGGTAGCCACATCCCACCTTCAAGGATGGTGTCTAAACATGACACCCGTGTGCATGCTGGGTCTTTTTTGTGTCATCCGTTCCTACCAACATGCAACGGCCTACTCTAGCGAAAGGTGGAACAGGTTTAAATGTGTGTGCAAGATGTTCTGCGTGCGTTCGTACATGGGACCTCGGTTTATGTCTCATCCAAAGACCTTTGACATTCAGTTTGATTTTTTCCTCAAACTGGAAAGAAAGGGCAAGGCTGGGAATCAAATTTAGAACCTCTGGATTTACTTGTTGGCAAGTGAATGTCTTAACCATCCTTCCACCTTCCTTCTTGGTGCTTTGAATTTTAGTTCAAATACCTGATGACGTTATTCATCTCTACAGAAAGTAAGGGGTCTGTGTTTTTATCAGTCCAAATATCAACTTATTTCCCCATCAATCAGACTGTGGTAGGTGATCTAGGAGCAAGTCTTCCAATTGAAAATATGATAAACTACACCCCAGTGTGCAACATTACATGATTTCTCAAATTTGTTTCGCTGGTACACTACCATATTAGACTGGGAATAATGTAAAAGAAACCACAACAAAACATTTCTCTTTTTATATTTTTTGGTCAAAAACTTATTGTCATAGGAAACAAATATGTAGGTATAACAAACAAACGAAAAATACCATGAAAAAATAGATTATGCCAAACTTCAACATCACACTGTGTAGAAAGAGAGGCCCTAATTTCATGCGCAGAAATTTGCCATGACTATGCTGACATGATTTACAGGATCTTTCATGTACATATTTGATATCCTGCATGTGTATATATACAAAGGGAATAAAGGCACTGGCAGGTCTGCACTTAAAAGTTTACCTGTAAGATCATAAAAATCCCCACCCTTACTTCACCATATACTAAAGATATTCAAACCCATGACTTTATGAATCCATGGAATTGAAGTCAAACAGTCTTAACCACTTGGCTAAAGCATCTGCCTGCCATAATTATGGCATCATACATTACTAACCATGACTATGATGTCAAAACAATATCTAGATAATTACGCATTACGTAACAGCGATACATCTAAATACCACATAATCTCACCTTTTTTATCCTCCACGTCTAACGGACTACCATCTTTCATTTTGCGGCGCTGTTTCACTTTGGCCAGACGAGCTTCCAACGCCGCTTTCCGTTTTTCCTTGATACGTTCACTCGCTGGCGGCCATCCATCGTCTGTGAACCACGGGAAAATTACTGCTGAGATTAACACTCCCACTGCCATTTTTTAAAAACATAATGGGAAAAGAAAAAGAAAAAAAAATATATATATCATTTATTTTATATATATATATATATATAAATATATATATATATAATACAGCCGCGCGGTAGCGAGTGGTTAGGGCGTTGGACTCGTAATCTAAGGTTGCGGTTCGATCCCCTGTCGGCTATGCGTGTGCCTTGGAAAAGGCACTTTACAGCTATTTTCTCACCCCACCAGGTGTAAAGCGGTACCAACCTGTGTTGGGGGTTAACCCTGCGATAGACTGGCGTCCTATCCAGGGGGTCTATGACTCTCAGTCGCTGCGCACAGAACCGGATAAGCACGGCTGATGACCTTAGGCTCGGACAGACTTATATTATAATATATATATATATTATATATATTATATATATATATATATATATATATATATATATATATATATGACGGGCATTGGCTCAAATTTCATGCTGATAATATGTGAATGTGAGTAACTCAATAGTTCATACAAACATTAAAAGTAAGATTCATCTTAATTCTGCCATGTTCATGTTGTGTTACATAATTCTCAATAGCATAAAACACAGCTACTGAATTCCCCTGTAACAGGATCTTTAACATGTACATTTGATCTTCTGCACACATACATACACAAATGAGCTGAAGGAACTGACTGGTCTGTGTTGACCCTGAAAAATGAAAAAATCCCCACCCTTAATTCACCAGAAAACCGCTACCAAAATTCACATGCATGACTTCATGTACCCAAGAGATAGATAGAAGTCAAACATTCAATCCAATCAACTATAGCATGCATCCTCACCTTCACTGACAAATGACAAAGACAGGTGATCCCTCAACTATAGCATGCATCCTCACCTTCACACAGACAGGTGATCACTCAACTATAGCATGCATCCTCCCCTTCACAAAGACAGGTGATCACTCAACTATAGCATGCATCCTCTCCTTCACACAGACAGGTGATCCCTCAACTATAGCATGCATCCTCACCTTCACACAGACAGGTGATCACTCAACTATAGCATGCATCCTCACCTTCACACAGACAGGTGATCACTCAACTATAGCATGCATCCTCCCCTTCACAAAGACAGGTGATCACTCAACTATAGCATGCATCCTCTCCTTCACACAGACAGGTGATCACTCAACTATAGCATGCATCCTCTCCTTCAGAAAGACAGGTGATCACTCAACTATAGCATGCATCCTCTCCTTCACAAAGACAGGTGATCACTCAACCATAGCATGCATCCTCTCCTTCACACAGACAGGTGATCACTCAACTATAGCATGCATCCTCTCCTTCACAAAGACAGGTGATCACTCAACTATAGCATGCATCCTCACTTTCACAAAGACAGGTGATCACTCAACCATAGCATGCATCCTCACCTTCACAAAGACAGGTGATCACTCAACTATAGCATGCATCCTCCCTTCCCTGACTACCAAACAGACAGGTGATCAATCACAGGAGTGTGAGCCCTTACCTGTTCTCTCAGCTTGTTGAGCTCCTCCATCTGTTCCTCCCTCAGGTTGCTGTCTTTGGAGAACTGGTAGAAACCAGTGCCATGGCTGCGGATTTCTGCCCACATCAACACATGCTTTATCAGACAGAGCGTAACGTCATTCTAAACTGTGTTCAATATTTTAATGGACAAAGTATTTCTTTTTTAAAAATTTCTTTGATATTTGTTTAATTATACAACATTTTATAACAGTTTGATGTGTGTGTGTGTGTGTGTATGTGTGTGTGTGTGTGTGTGTGTGTGTGTGTGTGTGTGTGTGTGTGTGTGTGTGTGTGTGCAGGGTTTTTTTTGGGGGGGTTGTTGGGGTTTTTTAACTGTGTTCAATATCTTAATAGAATAGTGTACAAATTTAATTGGCATTTATCTTATCATACAATATGTTATAACAATTTGGTTTACGTCTTAAAATGCATGTGCATATGTGCACAATTTTTAATATTTTGTGTATGTGTGTGTGAGCCATGTGCGAGTGCTCATGTGTGGATGTGTGGGCATACTGGTGTGCACATGAATGTTTGTGATTTTACTTGGGTGAGTTTGCAGCTGGCTGAGGTATTTCTGACTTGTGTGTGCTCTTTGTGCGGTGATGGGTTGGTGCGTGCTGATGTTCAGAAGCTGTGTTGAGCTATATTGATGTTATTTCTGTGTGGTTATTGTTTTTATATATGGCTTGTAACCCACCAGAATTTCTCTGTTTTAGAGATAATCAACTATTTTGAATTGAATTGATCACTGAGTACTGATTTTTCCACATCAACTCATTTACACATGTGCACACATGGAAACTGGGTGCTTGTCTTTTGGATGAGACAGACAACAAACCAAGGTCCTCTGTGCAGCACACAAATGCAACCACAGCAAGAAGAGAGTTGTCCCTGACAAAATTCTGTAGAGAAAAACAGGGAAACAAATACACATGCAGATAAAAAAGAAAAAAAAGAAAATGAGTGTTGCTGCTCTTGTGGTGACACACTCTCCCCAAGGAGAGCAGTCTGAATTTCATGCCAAAAAATTAGCTGTGATTGAAAGTAGTACATAATAGATATATAAGAATGTTCTAATACAGTGCTTCGTACACAATACAAAGAAGACTAAAAACTGACACTGAAAAAAACATGCCTACTGCACTGAAGGGGTCCTATTCATTTCAACTTCATGGACCCGTGGGATTAAAGTCAAACAGTCTTTACCACTCAGCTACAGTGTCCCTGAAGATAGGATCAAGTGGTACTAAAAGGGGCATACAAATGTCTCATTCTCTACAACCAATATGTATGTCTCACTCTGGGAACAGATGACAAGATTTGCAAAACTGCATGCACACGGGGACTGGATGTAAAAAAAGCACTTGAATGCTTATTCCATTATCCTCGATATAAAAGAATTATAAATAAAAAAATAAAAATAAAAAAAATAAATCACAGTCCACTCACCATCATACTGCACGTTGGCATAATGCACTGGGCCTTTCGCCGACTCCTCCGTCTCCTTCTCCCACTGCTGACGACGCAGTTCACGCTTCATGTCTGCCGACAGCAACGTGGCGCCCTCTTTCAGCTTGAGGCCACTATCTCCTGGAGGCCTGTCAAGGGACATGATTATCGGTGACTACTGCCCTCATAATACGAAACTGAAGGATTCTATTTCAAAACCCAAAATGTATGTGATCGTACTCTTAAGTCATGCTGATGAGTGTTCTTCAGCTTTAACACCTTGACAGTCATCACAGCATCCACTCTGTCTCACTCACAGCTCTGTGGAATAAATCCCTGTGAGACTGTGGACATGAAGTGAGCATGCATGGCTGTTCTTTTCTTAATACTTCACCGTTTAGGTAGAGGTACTCTGCAGATTATTCTGAGTTCTGTAATCTTCTAGAATACTGAGTATGTTTCAGTTTTTTTGGCACATTGCACTCATGTTTTGTTAGTGTACAAGCCATTTTGAATACTGTTGTTGCTACTGTATTTAAATCCCAGCAGAGACTTCCAATTTAGGGGCTGATTTTTTAAATTTTTACTCAAGTTTGACCTTCTGAAAACAGAAGGCTCTTCCACCCTCTTACTGTATGACACAATTATGCCAAGGAATCATGTCTTTCTGACGGAGGTATTCTATGTCACTTACTGACTGAAAATTCAACAACACACCTTCCCAGAGGCCGCTCCTGTTTCTCCAGGTGAGGCAAATCTTTCTTCATGCAGCGTCGTGAGCGACCAAAGGTATCGACATAGTCCACCCTGCAACCAGACAGCATGGGGGTCAAAGGTTTGGTTTGAAATTCTTTTTAGTTTTCTTTTATTACTGGGAAAAAAACTGAATAAATCAGTTTAAGAAATAATGCTCAATGAAATGAAGAACATCTGGTTCATGCTGAAAGAGACAGAAAGAAAGAAAGAAAGAAAGATAGAAACAAAGAAAGAAACAAAGAAAGAAAGAAAGAAAGAAAGAAAGAAAGAAAGAAAGAAAGAAAGAAAGAAAGAAAGAAGAAAGAAAGAACGAAAGAAAGAAAGAAAGAAAGAAAGAAAGAAAGAAACAAACAAACAAACAAACAAACAAACAAACAAACAAACAAACAAACAAAGGAAATACATAATTTTGTAGTTCAGGGCCAGTCTCCCCATACAACTGGTGTGAAATGAACTTATCGGTAGTTCAGCAACTATACATCATCAAGTAAGAAAAACAATACTTTCAACTATAACAACACATACAGAAATGGAATACAAATATTGAGAAAGAACTTGAGACAGAGTCAGAGACAGAGTCAGACAGAGAGAGTGTGTGTGCTCATTTATTTTATTTTATTCTTTTATTTCGAGGATAATGGAAAAAGCAGCCATGTACCTTTTTACATACAGTCCCCATGTGTATGCAGTTCTGTCAATTTTGTCATCCATTCTCACCAGC
The DNA here is from genome assembly GCA_030674155.1 of Stramonita haemastoma. NCBI lineage: Eukaryota > Metazoa > Mollusca > Gastropoda > Neogastropoda > Muricidae > Stramonita > Stramonita haemastoma. The sequence continues at coordinate 9,791,313 of CM060333.1, forward strand.
ACACAATGGCCTACTCTTTCGAAAGTGGAATGGGTTTAAAATGTGCGCAAGATGTTCTGCATGCGTTCGCACACAGGACATTGGTTTAAAGTCTCATCCGAAGGACTTTTTGGGAGAGTGGAGTTGGCACTGATGTTAACTCCAGAGGAAAAATCCTCTTAATTAAACAAGATTCCAACCCAGGTCAGCAGATCAGAGATGCAATGAGCATCCCTCTAACCGCCCACGGTGCGTGCGTGCGTGTCGTGCGGATAACAACTTATATACATTAAACTAAATGCACAAGAACATACAGTGACACAAGACATAAGTAAGTAGACACCTGCATAAAAGACAATATGTTGGGGGTTTTGTGTGTGCAGTGTTTTTTTTTTGTGTGTGTGTTTTTGGGGGGGTTTGTGTGTGTGCAGTGTTGTTTTTCAGGTTTTTTGTTCCTCAGCTTGAGCTCCAAGGTTAACAAATGATGAGATTTAGCGTATGCAGCCATTTTTGCCCATCATTAAGGTAGTTGTCGCAATCTGACCTCAGGGATTTATATACAATCTTCTGCACATCATTCATTCCTGTCCTCCCTGACACCACTAATCCATGTGTGAAACTGCAGTTTTCCACAACAGCCTTCACAAATGTCCCAGCAAAAGCCGCTGTAGTCTAGTGGTTAGGGTGCTGGACTCGTAATCTAAAGGTTGCGGGTTCGATCCCAGCTTTCGGCTATGGCGTTGTGCCCTTGGAAAAGGCACTTTACGGATATTTTCTCACCCCACCCAGGTGTAAAAGGTGGTACCAACCTTGTGTTAGGGGTTAACCCTGCGATAGACTGGCGTCCTATCCAGGGGGGAGTCTATGACTCTCAGTCGCTTAACGCCACAGAAACCGGAATAAGCACCGGCCTGATGAGCCTTAGGCTCGGGACAGACTTTAACTAACTTCCCAAATGTCCCAGCAATATTCGTACCACTCCTCAGAAGGATCAGCAGGCAGAGGTAGGGGGTCCTCACTGGGGAGGTCATCATCCGACATGTCTGCCCCCCGCTTTCTGCTGTCACCTCCCGTTTCTGCTACCATTGTTGCTGCCATCTCCCCGCCCCCACGACGCTCTTCCACCATCCTGTCCACTGCTTTCTTCTGGAAGTCCACCAGGTAACCTTCGCTACCGTCATCATCTGTGGAACAGGTACAGGACTGCGTGTTAATGCTTTGGTTGGTTATCACAAGAGGATAGACAGGGTTTTTTTTTAATGGAATACATGTTTCAAAAAATTCAGGAAAATCGTCGTATTTTCTTTTTCTCTTCTTTTTTTTTAACTTCTATTTTTTTTCCTTTTATAAAATGTTTTAGCATGTTTATTGGTTAACACAAAGTATTACTTAAAACAATGAAAACACTGTAAATTATGATGAAAAAAGGAGCTGAATTGATATTGATGAAAATGAAAACAAACTTGGCTAGCTGACAGCAATGATAAAAACAAAAATATGAGCAATGAATTCTAAACAAACTGATAATAAGAGGCATTGCAAAACTGACGACGATGAAAACAAAAGAAAGAGATGACTAACAAAAGTAAAGCAAATCAGATCAAATATTTTTCACAAAATCTTAACAACTCTGCTTAGCACATCCATTCTTTTGAACTATTCATGAAAACAGAAATAGCACATGTCCTTCATCCACAAAGAGTGTATCTAGAAACAGAGAGAAAAATTAACCTTTATTCATTTGCTGACAAAACCTAAGACGCATCTCTTACCAGGTATGCCTGATGCAGAAGCAATCTTGTTGTATATCTTGGACTTTGCTTCCAGTGCCCTTCTGAAATCCCAAAACATTGTTATTTTACAAGCATTCTCCCTGGTATCACTAGCACACATCTCATCAAGTGATTTTTAAAAAAATAGACTTTTATGAATGAGAAGACCCAGCACTGTACAGACACCAGAGTTGGGTCACTTTTTTTTTTTTGCCTACATGAATTAAAATTAACCAAGCTTATTAACAGAATTTTCTTTCCCTTACTGTCTTACAAAATATTGAACTAAACTAAGCAGTGCTGATCTTCTGGCAAAATGTATGCACACACACATGTAATATATGCTCCCGCCCCCCCCCCAACCACACACACACCTCTCCTCTCTCTCTCTCTCTCTCTCTCTCTCTCTCTCTCTCTCTCTCTCTCTCTCTCTCTCCTCTCTCTCCTCTCTCTCTCTCTCCTCACACACACACACACAACATGCACAAAACATGCACACACATGCACACACATGCACACACACACACACACACACACACACACACACACACACACACACACACCACACACACCACACACACACACACACACACACACACACACACACACACACGCACACTACCTGATCTCTCCATCACATTGTCCTCCTCTTCCTTTTCTGCCAGATCTTTACTGCTCTCTGCAGCACCCCGGCATTCTTCTTGCTCCAGATAGTCTCCCCTTTGCCAGGCTTTCACACAGCAATCACAACAACAAAACATAATGTTTACGTTACTGATTTTAAAGATAATATTAACTTCAAACCAAAGCATGAAGACAACTTACAAAAAATCATGAATATAATGTTTTGGGGGGGTTTTTCCTTGGCTAGAGCTCTCAGACCTGTTCACCAACAGTGAGATTTTGCCTAGTGGTCAGAACATTGCACTGGCAATTTGACGACCCGGGTTCGATTCCGGTCGAGGAGATTTTTCGCCTGGAGTTGACATCAGTGCTGACTCCACTCTCCCCAAAAGTCCTGTGGATGAGACTTTAAAACGAGGCCCCGAGTGCTTACGCACACAGAACATCTTGCGCACACGTTAAATCCTGTCCCGCTTTTC
>CM060333.1:9801666-9824166 GCA_030674155.1 Stramonita haemastoma
CTATCCTTTTTAATTGAAACTCTAGGAGAAGACTCCTGTCCAGCCTTCTTTGCTTTCACAGGAATGCTGCTGTTTACTCTGAGGTTTGGGGACACTGGTTTACCGATGAGTCTGTTACCTGTTGTCAAGCCTGTGACAGGTTTCCCACACTGTTGACCTGAATCTGGAGCACGACCACTGTCTGGCGGCTTGATGGACTTCCTGGGTTTGGGGAAAGGTGCGCTGCCATGTTCTGGGGGCGATGGAGTTCGTTCCGTTGAGCTGCTGACGCTGTAGGTTCTCCCAGTGTAGCACGAAGGGGGCGTGGGAGGCCAGCCTGACACCTGTGTGCACAGCGGACTGCCTGACAAGGGCGTGTAATAGCTTCCAGACACTGGTGAGTAGGCTGGACTGCCTGAAAACAACGCGAACGGGCTCCCCAACACTGGTATGTAAGGATTGCCCGATACCAGTGTGTAAGGACTGCCTGAGACTGGTGGGTAAACTGGACTGCCTGAAACTGTAGAGAATGGTGGGCTGGCTGAATCTGCTGAACATGGTGGACTGGCTGAAGCTGGAGAGTCAGCTGGACTGGCTGAAGTGAGTGAGTCACAACTGCCCGACACTGGAGGCTGTGAAGACTCTTGGTCAGAGGTACTGTCAGTGTTTGGTGATTTTGATCCGCTTGGGTTTCCTCTACCAGCGTTTGTTCTGATGCCAAATATTGATTCAGACTGGCTAGTTCTGTCCCCTTTTCCGCCTGACTGTGCACCCGGTGATCCTAGTCTGCATGGAATTCTTCTGTATGTGTCAGACGCATCCTGTCCTCGTTCAGGTCCTCTGCCTATGGCCCTTTTGTCAGGGCTCAAAGAGAAGTCACTGTCTGGAGATGGCCAGTTCTCTGCCTTGCTCTGCATTTCTTTGCTGGTGGTTTCCCTTGTTCTAGCAGCAGGGGAACAGCTACGGTAACGTCCAAAGCACTCTTTTTCTTTCAGACATTGCTCATGTCTTCCACGCTGACTGCTGAATGATGAAGTGGGGCAAGCTGCTGTGGTCTCATTATCATAAGATTCCTCTTTGTGGACAGGGTTACCCATCTCTGCATCGGATCTGCATACTTTTGGATCACTGGTGGCCTGAGGGACTTTGGCAACTGTCCGTCTCAGTCCTTGAGGATTACGATAAAAAGGAGAAGTAGGACTCGTGTGCAGTGGTCTTGGTATTTGAGAACCCATTTTTGTAGAAGCTATCGGGCTGGCTCTCGACCTTAGAGGACTGTATCTTTGAGGAGAAGGAGGGTTTGGAGATGGTCTGAAGTCAACAGGATGGGCAGGAGGTGAAGGAGATGTTGGTAACTTGGCTGCTTTGTACACGCCAGTTCTCAGGCTGCCCACGTTCTTTGAGTCTCCAAAACATCCTGAAGTACTTCTAACAGGCTTTCTCCCCTCTAGAGTGTCACAATTACGGCCATTCTTTCCATTTGAAAGTTGTGTCCGACGATCGATATTCCTTGCACCCGGGGAAACTTTTCCAAGTGGTTCCTTCCAGCTGCTCGTCCTAGTGGGTTCTGGGGAAATGCTTCTCTCCTGTTGAAAATCAGTCTGTGGCGGCAACACTGTCGGAGTCTGTGCTTTCTTGTAAGCGTACAGTCTTGAAAGTACGGGTTTACTTTTATTTGCATCGGAACCATTCTTTGTGAGAGTTGGTTTAAAACTTATCTGGTCACCACATTTGGTCTTGTTCAACACTGGTGTATAATCACTGTTTGGCAATGAATCCTTATCAATTTTTGTTTGGTATGTAGCGGCGTCACTTTCTTCTGTAAAACTCAAAGTAGTGTCAGAATCCCTAGTGACTGGAGTTTCTCTCTGACTTTTGCTTTTATCACTGGGTATAACAGTAATTCCTTTTGCCAGGCCCGAGGTTACTGACAAATCAGTGCTATGCTTTTGACTTGCTGGAAGTGACCATTGCAATTCTGTTGGCAACAGAGTTTTGTCTATAGGGTCTATCACATAGGGAGATGATTGTTCCAGCATCAGCTCTGAAATATGTTGAATCTGTTTACTTCTCAACTTGGTCTTTTTGCTTCTATCCGCATAGAACTGTTCAATGTTTGGTTCTGGAGGTGACCAATTTGCTACTGATTCGTAACTTGACGATACTAACACTTTTGTTTTCTTTATTGGTGCCATGTTGTCTGATTTGCATTTCTTCACTGGTTTACTTATTCTATATGGCTTTTCCTTCATTTCTGTTGTTTGGACCTCCGATTCAGAAGATTTTTCCTCAAACAATCGTACTAATTTTGTAACAGATGTTGAAGTGTTTGTGGATTCTGTTTCACACGACTGCTGATGGCTCATAGACTGAAACTGCATTCCTGTTTTTGTAGAAATATTGCTGCTGGTTGGTAAACGGTCCGTTTCTTTGATCAATCCTTTGTCTATATCTTGAGCAGCTTTTTGGCATTTTGCTTTACGCGAATGAAAGCCGACTTGCTGAGGTTTCTTAGAAAGGTTGCTGTCCTGTTTTCTTTGGAAATTATCCTTTGAAATACCGAACTTTGTTTTCCCTTGTACTTGGGACGTGTTGTCTCGTACATAAGGGCCCACCTTTTTTTGTCTACATCGTGGAATAGGGGTTGACTGTTTTCCTGTCTTTTCTTTTGATGCAAGTGGCTTAGGTGATTTTTGTAAAGATACAGCACCTTTGACTTCAGAAACCTGATCCTTCCTTGGCATGCGTGTTGTTGGTGGCACACGCTGTTGTTGGTTCGCATCCGTTTTCTTTGCTGGTTTTTTCTCCGCTATCTTTTGCTTCAAATAGTTTTTCTTTGGTAATGGTTTCTTCTGAAGGGTATTTTTTGTCGTTTTATCATTCCTCTGACTCTCGGACAGTTTTTTTGCAGCAGGTTTTGCCAGTTCAGCAACCTCATTTTCACCCGAGATATTTTGTGAAAGATTTTGTTGATTTTCTGACCCAAGGGTCCATCTCTCCTCTGCAGTGTTATCATAGGCACATTGCTTTGTGTAAGCATTCTCAGCGACATCATCATTTAGCAACTTATCAAAAATCTGTGGATTTTCTCTTTTTGTCTGATCAAGAATCTTTCGTAAAAGTGCTAACTTTTTTTGGTCACTGATTGTTTGTTGCGTTTCCCACTGTTGACTGGGTTCAGTTTTAGAAATAGGCAGTGTCTTAATGTTTTCATCTGGTTCAGAACTGTTAGTCTCAGGTGATGTTACACACATGTCCAAGTTTTCCATATACGATGTGTCAAGCACCTCACCAGGTGTTTGTCCTGATGTCTGATTGGTTTCATAGACAGGCGATGTTGCATTGTTCAATGTCTGGCAATTTGGGCCGAGAAAGGAGTTTGTATTGGGAGTATCATCAGACTGGTCTGTTTCTTGCAAATCTAATTCATCTTCACAAGAAGGTATTATCACCTCTACCTGTCGGAAGGATACCTGTGACGAAGTTGACCTGTTTGTGTCTCCCTTTTCTAACAAATTCAGCACTGAATCCGTTTGCCGTTTATCAGAAAGATGTGAGCCTGTTCCTTCGGAAAAGTCATCTAGCTCCTTGGTATTTTTAAATCCTAATTCTTCTTCTTCAATACTGGTGGTGCTTTTCTCCAAGGTAGTGCAACATATGTCAGACACTGAAAAATCAGATGTTGCCATAAAAAATTCAGCAGAACCTGTTGTTGCAGGCTTTCTTTGTTCGTCATCAAATTGCTTTCTCAATTGTTTGTTTGGATTATTTAACTCCTGCCAATCACTTGATGTCTGTTTATAAGTGCTTGTGGGCTGGATGCTGCTACTGCTCTTTCTACGCTGCGAGAACTGAAATTTCTTGTCTGAATCCTTTATCTGTTTAGAGGCAGAATACCTTCTCTCTGCAATTTCGAGATGTTTACTGGCTGATCTGGACAGGTAAGGAAGTTTTTTAAGGGGGTAACGCTTCTTTTGCTCCACAAGGTTGACTTTTCCCTTTGTCATGGAGTCACCACCTATCCTAGCACCACTTTTTTGCTTACAATATGCGTTTTGGATAGATGCATGGCTTTCAGGTTGAAGCTTCCCTCTTGCTAAATACAGGGTATTTCTTGAATTGCCTCCTACGTCTTGTTCCTTGTTTACATTTTCGACACAAGACTGAGTGGAACTTCGTGCATATTCTTCACAGTTGATGGATTTACTTTCTGTAGCTAGTGATGATTGTACATAAGAAGGATATTCATCTTTCATATTTTGAGAAGAGACAGATACTTTCCTTGTGTGATCATTACCACAGTTTTCCAGCTCCTGGGTGAAATGATTCATTTGCTTTGAATTGATATAAATGGCATTGGCTTTCTCTAGTGCGTCTCTCCATTTGTTTGCTGGTTTTTCCAGCAAAAGTGCTGTAGGCTCTTTGTCCTCAGTTTCTGTGGAACAACCTCTAAGTTTACTGGCTGGTTTGGCATTTTGAGACGGGTGGGCCATTTTTGACATACTATTGATTTTTCTTTCTTCGTCATGACTCTCAGCTTTTTGTGTCAAAGAGCCCATTGTCAAAGAGGAAGTATGTACCTTGCCTGTCTCGTTCAAGTCTTCTATAGATGTTTTGGCTGAATCTTGAGGTGACTGTCCAGAACACGTTTTCATCTGTTGAACTGGTTTGTATCTGTCACGTTCTTCCAAGTTCATCGCAGACTCAATATCTGGCTGGGTAGGAATGTTAACAGTGGAATAATCTTCAGCATGAATCTCGAGAACCTTACTGGCAGCAGAATGATCCTCAGTGTGAATCTCCAAGACCCTATTTGTTAATGCCACACTAGTTGGACAATCATCCAAGGATTTTTCCATACTGAGTTCATAAGAATACAGATTCATTACCTGCACATAATGTTCACCCGGCTCATTTGGGCATTGCATTTTCTCCCCTTTTGCAAAAGTGCATGGCCAGGATCTGGAATAATGAACCATGTCAAAATGGCTTTTTCCCAGTTGCTGAGGAGAATTTTCTATACAGCTCTGGGACAACTCCACAGCTGACACATCTCGGGACGCCGAGCATAACACGCTTTCTGCTTCTAGGGACTCGAGGGATGGAAAACTAATGCTTTTGTGTTTGAGCAGACAAGGATTCTTTTCAAAGCTGCATTCTGTCCTTGATTTTAAGAGTTGGTCTTGACAGACTTTTACTAAACCTAAGTTGTCAGCAAAATCATTTACAAACTTTCTGTCATACAAGTTTTCAGCAAAATCATCTACAAACTCTCCAATATACAAGTTTTCAGTAAAATTATCTACAAACTTTTTCTCGTACAAGTTTTCAGCAAAATCATCTACAAACTTTCTGTCATACAAAAGATCAGCTTGAGTCAATTGTTTAGCCTGCTCCTTGACACGCGGTGATTCATTGAGAGAGATGTTGATTTGTGAGGCTTCTGAGGTGTTTGATTTTGTCCATTTACGTAGTCTCTGTTTTTCCTCTTGCCTGAGATTTGAGCAGGGACTTACATCCTGTTGTTTACTGTTCTCACTCTGTGCTTTGTGCTTTTCAAGTAAAGCAAAAACCGTTGAAACGTCTGCTACGTTTGGCAGTTGTAAAGTGACATGTGCCATTTTTGATATGGTGTCAGGATCAAGTAGCACGTGTGGAGGGTACGGAAAGAAGGGCAAAGGCAAACTGCGTTCAGCTCCATCATGCCAAGATTCTGTGAGCACAGGGTCTTGATCCCGATTTCCCAGGGACTGTTTCATAGAACAACACTCCTCTGCTGCTGGAAGGAATGGTTCTGAAGGGGGGAGGGTCACACTGGAAAAGGCATGAAAAACTGCACTTTCCTGACCTGGCATGGATTTGGGAGAAATATCACTGCTGTGACTTAAGCCAGAACCTGCAGGAGGCAAAACGGTCTGATTCTTCGACCTCTTCAAGCTGCAGCAAGAACACACATGCTGAAGATCTCGGTGCATGTGTCTTTTCAGCATCCCATAGAGAAAAGGGTTTACCCATGAGCTGACGTAGGGTAACCACAGCACCAAAGTCTGAGTTAATGAACCAATGCATTTCTTATTACATAAAGATGAAATGACTGTTACTGTAAAGAATGGACACCAGCTGATAAAGAAAATGAGTAATCTGATCCCTGAAATCGTGATATCAGGCTGAATATCAGAGATTTGGGGTCCTTTGTTGCTTAAGCATAAATGAACTGTTAGCTTGATGAAGACAATCAGGCACCAAAGGGAAGGTAGAGCAAAAACCAATGTTGCGAACATTCCCACAATGTAAATGTTTTCTATAAACAAGCAATTTTCCAGCGATAAACGTTCGTTAGCCTCTTTTTCTCCAGCTGAACATCACAACAACGTAAGAAACTCCTCCGAGTAAAATCCCCATTGTCCAAATGCCACCAATCAACAAGGATGTTTTAGTATGTGCTACTTTGTGTAGTGATGTATAGTTGTTTTTCACATGAAAGCTAAGTTCCATGCAAATCACGGTTAAAGTGTAAATCGTGACTGCACACAGAGTGACATCCAAAAACGTCCAGACTCCGCAGTACACTTGCCCTGATTGTCCTGTCAGGTCCAGTCCATATGTCACTGACAGTGGAATAACCGTAACACACGTGAAGAAGTCTGCCACACAAATGGAAGCAATGTAGGAATCTCGTTTGTTCCTATCCCTTCCTGGATACAGAAGAAAGAAGCAGAGAAGGGCGTTTCCAATTGCTGTTAGCAGAACTAATACACACAAAACTGGAATGAGAACGATTTGAAGCGTTGATGGCAACCACATTGTGAACAAGCCTTACCCTACCAGCTGGAACAGTGTTCAGTAGTCAGTGACATTCTGCTTGTACATTTGTGTGCGTCATATCGCAGGACACAATTCGTGACGTCAAAGTTGATTGCTTTCTCATATGACGCGTTCTGTCATCGGCCCTAATCGAACAACAAAAGTGGTAATACTTTTTTTCTGGATGACGCAGGCATTAAAACAAGAGGGGGGGGAGGGGGAAAGAAAGGTTCTGCACTGTCTTCGATTTTAGGCCTGTTCACTAGGCTATAACTCATCATTAGATGTGGGAAGTAGGGGGGAGGGGGGGAGTTGGTTGATGCATGTGTGCAATAAATCACATGTCTACTTCAAAATAACACAAAACATAGAAAAGGGAGAAGCAAATGAGGACAGCAATACAAGTATGAAACAGAAAATAATAAAGCAAATTTGGACATAACAAATTCCCAATAGATATAGGACTGTTCAATAAAGCTTTTGTAACATGAAACGCCAGATTTGAATTCTTGAATATCCCCCAAGTCGGAATGCAGCTGCCTTGTAGTAGGAAAAACAGTTGCCAACGCAGAATCTCACCACCGGTGAACCTCGTACCGCTAGCTGGGGAACGAAAAAAGTTGTTGAATATCTTATTCTATCTAATGGATTCTCAGAAAAGGAGGGAAAGAAGGTTTAAGAGTATAACACTAAAAAATGATATGGGTGCCAGTAATACGCTCACCATACAAACATTTTGCTCTTTTTTTTTCTCCTAAATTTGATTAATAACGCTGTGTGTGTGTGTGTGTGTGTGTGTGTGTGTGTGTGTGTGTGTGTGTGTGTGTGTGTGTGTGTGTGTTCATTTTCATTTAACGTCTCTTCACAATCTGTGATATTAGACGGGAAAATAAAGTGGAGAAGGGGAGTGGTCAAAGGGATTCGGGGTGGGTGATCATTGTCTTATCAATAAAGTTAAAAGTTAAGTTAAAGTCTGTCCCGAGCCTATAGAGGCTCATCAGGCCGGTGCTTATCCGGTTTCTGTGGCGTTAAGCGACTGAGAGTCATAGACTCCCCCCTGGATAGGACGCCAGTCTATCGCAGGGTTAACCCCCAACACAAGGTTGGTACCCCTTTTACACCTGGGTGGGGTGAGAAAATAGCCGTAAAGTGCCTTTTCCAAGGGCACAACGCCAAAGCCGAAAGCTGGGATCGAACCCACAACCTTTAGATTACGAGTCCAACGCCCTAACCACTAGACTACAGCGGCGGCTGTCTTATCAATAACAGGGATCCAATCCAATCCAATCATGTTGTTTATAGCCCCGCCGACCACACAGTCCATATCGGGGCTGTCACCTCGTCACGTTTTAAAACTCATATTAAAACTGTGCAACTATATAGGCTACAGACTAAAACGGGGTATAAAACCAACTTCACTGTCCTTGCTTGTATCTACGCCCTGGTCAACCATAAGGGTCAGCCCAGGACGACCACCACGTTGTGGGAAAACCCACATCGATCAGACATCAATAACAGGGAACAGTAAAAGAAAATCTGCATCATTAGACTACATTGCTAAGTGTGGAAAGTGCATTTCAAGAAAATGTAATGACAAGTATTTCTCCAAACGATTACTAACAAGAAGAAAGCAACAGCTACACCAACTAGAATGTGCAGCATTACGAGGAAGGCCATATTGTGATAAAATTGAGCCAACAGTGCTGTGAAACAACTATTTGAAAAAAAAATCACTTATGGTCTTCAAAGTATTGCCAACGGCAAAGACTCTTTCAAAGTAGGTCAGCCTAGATCTGAATCTATAGCCTATACTTCTTCAAGAAGTATCACGCACACCTTAATAAATGGTCAACTGTTATACTGTCACCACAAATACGGTACACATTTCCAACATTCAAGCGGAAATGACTGTGTGTTTAAAGTTGGAGGAAACTTAAGGAACTTGGAAAGGATGTGTTGATTATATATATATATATATATATATATATATATATATATATATATATATATATATATATATATATATATATATATATATATATATATATATATATATATATATATATATATATATATTGGCTTGTGCTTTTACGTGGATAAGAAGCAACTTTCTTTTTAAGTAAGGAACTCAATTAGCTTGACCAACGTCAATGATCTGTTGGGGGTAATTGATTTTCGGAAACTAACCCGTTGAAGGCTAATTCAATCATAATTTTGGTGATATTTTATATTAAAGTGTTTGTTTGTTTGTTGTTGTTTTTTAAAGTGTCATAGATCACCAGCTGCTTTACTTTATGCGGATCTGCTGTTTTAGGGAAATACTGGTAAAACCTTGTCAAGTGGTCATACCAGATTTGTAAGGGGGGGGGGGGGGGGTTTGGTTTGTTTGGTGTTGTTGTTTTGTTTTTCTTTGTTTTTTTAATTTAGAGAAAAGTCTTAAAATGTGTAGCAAATAACGGTATTGTAATTGCTCTTTATGGATAATTAAAGTGGTGGGGTTTTTGTTTGTTTGTTTGTTTGTGTTGTTTGTTTTTTACTTGACTTTGACTTATCTTGACAAATAATAACCAGTTTTATTGTTGAAAATGTTGTGGGGCCGGAGTGTCCAAGAAAGAAGAACCATGTGCAGATACAAATCCGACCATAATAGCGGTATGGGCATGACACTTTGACAGAAGATTGTAGGGTCAAGAAGCCAAAAAGAAAAGGCCTACTTGGTATATTGACTGTGAAGTCAAAAATAATCTTTATTGTTGAAGCACCTATTTTTGCCCTATCCTCTCAAAATCAAAGACAAAGCAAAAAAAAATGATAAGACTTATTGATATCAGCAAACAAAAGATTATAATTATAATAATAATAATGATATAATAACAACAACAACAACAACAACAAAAATAATAATAATAATAATAATAATAATATAATAATAATAATAATAATATATAATATAATAATAATAAATGGAATGTATATAGCCCTATATCATGCAAAAACAAATCAAAGCGTTTGCATTCAACCAATTCTTGCACATGCAGCCAACAACAATTTAGATTTTTAACGAAGTCAATACACACACACACACACACACACACACACACACACACACACACACACACACACACACACACACACACACACACACACACACACACACACACACACACACACACATATAGAGGTTAAACACTTTGGCAGGGTGGTGGATAGTTTGGCTGTTGAGAGCAGGGGCAGAAGATGAAACAGGATAGGAAAGTCTTAGCTTTGAAATAAGTGTGTCTTGAGGCTGGATTTAAATGTGTCATAGGTAGGCTTTTTACGAAGGGAGAGAGGAAAGATCGTTCCAGATCACTGGACCAGAAACAGAGAAAGCGCGACGGCCGACGGTGGATTGATTGAATCTAGGTATTTGTAAGCGCAGGGTATCTGCAGCAGAGCGGAGGGAACGAGAAGGAGTGTACGGGTAAAGACATTCACAGAGGTAGGAGGGTGCTGTTTTGTGAAGACATTTATAACAGAGAGTACTGATCTTATAGTTTACTCTCTGTGGCACAGGCAGCCAGTGGAGAGATTGCAAGAGAGGAGTAATGTGCTCAGATTTTTTCTTTCTGAGGACCAGTCGAGCTGCAGAGTTTTGTATATGTTGAAGGGAGTGGATAGATGATGCTGCAGACCAGCCAAAAGAGAATTGCAATAGTCCAGACCTAAAAGAATCAGAGACGTGATGAGTTTAGATGTTGCATCAGTGGACAGGTACTTTCGAATTGCACTAATACGTCTTAATTGATAGTAGCATGACTGGCAGGTCTGGGTGATGAATTTTTGCATGGATAGTGTGTTGTCGATAACAACCCCTAGATACTTTACAGCAGTGGAAAGAGTGACTGAAGTATTGCCGAATTCTACTGAAGCTGTAGTAATGGAAGAAAGTTTGTGTTTGGTGCCTACCAGCATGGCTTCAGTTTTATCTGCATTTAGCTGTAACTTATTTTGTATCATCCAGTTTTGGATATCTTCAAGATGATGTCAATCAATGGTGAAAAGAACTAAAACTGAAAATGAGAAGAAAAAATCCAGACCTCACAATGTAATGATAGGCTGTAGGCCTAAAACAAAAACCAGGACAGCACAACTTGCACTGGATTCGGACAGATAAGTAGTGAAGAAAATCAAATCAAAAGAGTAAAATTAACAGTTTACTAAGCAAGCCAAATGTTTATTATTTTCAAGTATAAAAAGGGTCTTGCAATTTATCAATTAAACTTTCTTCAGAATTTTTTTTCTTTAATGTTTGGGTTACACTCCTGTGCTTATGGCTTATGGGTCATTTAGTTGTATACAGTGCCCGTCAGAATTGTGTGTGTGTGTGGATTTTCACAGATTTTAAAATATGAAACAATGCACTGTGTACTTGTTTTTTGGATTGAGGACATACAGCAATACCAGGTAGTTACGAAAAAGTTAGAAATTATCATCAAATGACGATTGTTTGTTTTCCTACACGCATGCATATTGTGGTTAAGAAGTTAGCAGATAATAAGAGACAAGGGAGGTACCCCTTTTGCTAAAAAAAAATTAAAAAAATAAAATAATAAAATAATAATAATAATAATAATAATAATAATAATAATAATAATAATAATAATAATAATAATAATAATAATAATAATAATAAAAATTAAAAAATAAATGAAAGCCTTCGGAATTTGTGCAAAATCACTTGAGTTTTGAGGCAGAGTCTAGTGTTTCACAATAGTGGTTTTCATTTCTGTGGATGCCTCAATACGTGCGGTATGCTAATAAGAGTCATAGAGAAAACAGAAGGGGAAAGTGCGTTGTTTTTTTAAAGGTGGTGTGTAGCCAGATCCATTTCCGCTTCTGACTTCCGCCAATGTTTTGAATAAAATCCGCGAAACAACAGATTTCACTACACACTCCCAGGCCCAAGGTCGTGGTTAGTAGTTGTGACGGTTACTGTGTGACTTAAATTGCTTTGAGGTAAGGACATGTGGCAAACTTTTTGAATAAAAACACGTTTTTTTCCAAGGTAGATGCTATCTTTAAAACTTATTTTTACCATCCTTTTTAATGTTATGGCTTTCATGCCGAAAATGTTTTTCAACATACCTAGGCCTACCATGTGGGTCCCCGAACATAGGCAGTTTTAAGCCTACAGTGTCACTGTGTGTAAGGTACGCCTAAGGGCTTGTGGCGAATTTTGGGATAAAAACTCGTTTTTCTCCAGGTGTCTTCAAAACTTACATTTAGATCGTTTTTATTGTTTTCAGGCGGATTATCACGCTGTAGTATTCAAGCTTAAATATTGTCATTGTAGACCTAGCTCAGTAGCTGTACGCCCTAAGACAAGTTGATAAGTTCGAGACACATGGTGGACACGCATTTCGAATTCTACTTCAAAGATTTGGGTAAATCATGGCAGATTTTGAACTTGGCAATGGTTTCAGCTTGATATATTTTGTATTTGGGTTGCTATTTGGAACTTTGATACATCATACAGTAAGCTAGTTGTTCTATTGCAATTTACTGAAACTGTGTGATCGTATCTTTCTGATTTCCTGCCAAATGTAGGGGCCACGAATTTCCATACTCTTTGAAAATTTGTTGATAACCATCATTTGGATTGACAGGTCTTTTGTATTGTATGGATATGTATCTATAGGCCTATATATAAAGAATGAATAACTTAAAAACTGTTATTTGTCAAAATGGATGTCCTGCCACTCATGACTCAGCAGATTCCCAGAGAACAACTCACATGGATACTTATCCACTGGAGACAGTAGCCTATTTTTTTGTCAAGGATTAGGAAATGAAAAAAACAAAATCTTCCAATTTGGAGTATTGAGTAGAGGACAGTGCAGAGGCAAGATGTCAAGACTGGGGAGTGTATTTAAAAGAATAATAGCATTGCTGAAAAATGCCAAGTCGGCCTTTTCACTTTTAATTTTAAGTATTATATCTGAAAAATTCAATCTTCTTTCCATGAGTGCATTTTTATTTGTGGCTGGTGTTGTAAGAACGCAAAACATGTGAACGAGGTATGTGTTCCACTTAAAATGTAAGTTAAACGATCTGTTACTTTTAGCATGTTTCACAAACTGGTAGTGTACATTTCTAAAACATTGCCAATACTTGGCCACTTGGCAGCCGATTTTTATTCTGAAAACATATTACATATTTAGATTGGTGAAAAAAATCAGTAAATGCATTTTTTAATAGCATATTATTTAATATATATATCAGGGTTCGCGCTAGGATTTTTTAAAACCGGTACTGCGAGTTGCCATTTCAGAGACATCTTGACCAACTCCCCCAAAATCGGTCCCCAGAAAATAAAATCCGGTACGTACTGTGAACAAAACGAAACTAATCAGTGAGGGGTCGGGGGAGGGGGGATTGTTGGGCAGCAAAACTAAATCTAAATTGAACGCGAATCTCTCAGACTTTGACTGCCGTGCTGCTGCTGCCACTCGGTTCTTGGGCATGAAGCCACGAAGGAAATAGGATTTTTTTTCTAGCGCCTGTGCCACTGTCCGTGTCAGTCTGTTGTTTTGCATGGCATCATTCGTGTGACTTATATTCTTCTTTCTTGTTTCTATGCTTAGCGCTCATCTAGATCTTTGTTCAATTTAGATTTGGTTTTCGACTCTTCTCTCTGAAAGCAACGCGCAAATTCATAGTCATAGACCCTCGCTTTTCGCTTTTCGTAAGAGCAGGCCATCGTGTGCCGGTGGGAACGGATTACATTTACAAAACTGCATACACAGGGGACTGGATGTGAAAAAGCACAGGAGTGCTTATTCCATTATCCTCGATATAAAAGATTAAAAGAATACAGAATAAATAAATCTAGGCCCCATTTACTCAATTGTGAATGGAAGTTCTATCATGCCGAGAAGAGCCTGAAGCTCTATTCTTTCACAGTAAAGCCATGCTGTTCTGCTGCTAGGCTAAAATGAGCTGGCGCCAAAGATGAGAGTTCGTCAGAAGGGGTGTGGAAGGGGTAGGTGCGGTAAGGCCAGTACAGGCCCATGACTCAGACTGTTCAGAAAAACCTAGCCAAAATTCGTTACTATTTTTTTTTTGAGATTTAAAATTCAATTTTCGTGTTTACAGGCAAACATGAACGAGGTATGTGTTCACTAAATGTAGCTTTAAAATTTTGTTATTGCCTGTTTTACAAAAACTCGGTATTACATTCTAAATACATTGCCACATACGCATTCACCATTTTATTCGAAACATATTACTATTTAATGGTGAAAAAATCAGTAAATGCATCTTAATACATATATATATTACATCCACCAAATTTCACCTAGTCAATATCTATAGGTAAGGTGTCCATAACCTAGGGAGTGAGGTGTCAGAGACCTCAGCTTCTCTAGAGGCCAGTATGTTGAGGATGGCGCCCATCTCCTCTCCCTCGCTGCTTTACCTTCCCTGACCCTAAAGAGGCCAGGTACCCATTTACAACTGGGGGGACTGTACTGAAGCCAGGGCACGCAAACAGTCACCCATCCAACTGGTAACCACGCTTGAAGTTGAAGCTGCTTGACTGGGGGGAAGCGAGCGCTCTGACACATACAGGTTCAAAAGTTAGTGATTAAAAATCTACTGTGTGCTGTATTTTGGTTTGTCATGGGGCATTTTAGGGCTTTTGGCAAAACTAGACCCCAATGTTTGAAACATTTGTTCATCAAGTACAACCCTAGAAAAAATTGGGCATAGTCTATATGAACATATATCATTTTTTATATATTTAGATTGCATCATTGTGATTTTATTGCTTTTTGATTTCAGCCATCATGGATACTCAGGAAAACAACATAAGTGTGAGTAACAATCAATATTTTCTTTAATAAATGCAAATGGTAATGATGATGTATTGCACAGCAAAAAGCTGTAGCTATATATCATGATGATAAAAAAAAGAAGATAATAATTAAAAACAGTTGGATGGCATATGAACATAAAATCCCATTGACCAGAAATGATGTTTTGCATGTTAGACTTATGATCTGCACTGATTACACTACAGTCAGTAATACACTGATCAGGTTCGTGGGATGAAAAGAATGCCATCAGGATTTATTCAAGAAATTGAGACATGTTTGCTGTAAAATATTGATACTATGATAGAGGATTTTGTAACATCTTTACCCACAAAAAATCAACAAAAAGACAATAAAACATTGCCTTATACCATGTAAGTTTAGACAGAAGTTGTAGTTATAGTCTTGCTTAGTTGGTATAGAAATTGTAGTGAAGTCCCATAAAAATGAGGCCTGGTATCTAAAATAAAGTGTACTTTGCTAAAAATGATTTTGTATGATCTACTATATATATATAATATAGGCTAAAGACCACACAAAAAAATTAGAAAAATAAGTTTTTGGCCTTTAGTTTTAGTAATTCTTTTATACAGATCTCTCGAGCACCTTCTCTTACCTTTATGCCCGATACAGTAATAGGGGTAAACCAGACTTTAACTCGTACTCTGCTGGAAGTAATGAAAAAATGAAAATGTGCAGGAGACGGAAGGAGGTGTGGAGGAGCCAGCGGCAGCAGCCCGTGAGTAAACACTGTCTCTGTTTCCTGTGAAATGGCTTCCTGTGCTCAGGGGGACAGGATAGCCTAGTGGTCAGAACATTGCTTTAGCAATTTGACGACCCGGGTTCGATTCCCGTTCGAGGGGATTTTTTCCTCTGGAGTTAACATCAGTGCTGACTGTACTCCTCCCAAAAGTCAGAGACCTCAGCTTCTCTAGAGGCCAGTATGTTGAGGATGGCGCCCATCTCCTCTCCCTCGCTGCTTTACCTTCCCTGACCCTAAAGAGGCCAGGTACCCATTTACAACTGGGGGGGACTGTACTGAAGCCAGGGCACGCAAACAGTCACCCATCCAACTGGTAACCACGCTTGAAGTTGAAGCTGCTTGACTGGGGGGAAGCGAGCGCTCTGACACGTACAGGTTCAAAAGTTAGTGATTAAAAATCTACTGTGTGCTGTATTTTGGTTTGTCAAGGGGCATTTTAGGGCTTTGGGCAAAACTAGACCCCAATGTTTGAAACATTTGTTCATCAAGTACAACCCTAGAAAAAATTGGGCATAGTCTATATGAACATATATCATTTTTTATATATTTAGATTGCATCATTGTGATTTTATTGCTTTTTGATTTCAGCCATCATGGATACTCAGGAAAACAACATAAGTGTGAGTAACAATCAATATTTTCTTTAATAAATGCAAATGGTAATGATGATGTATTGCACAGCAAAAAGCTGTAGCTATATATCATGATGATAAAAAAAAAGAAGATAATAATTAAAAACAGTT
Source organism: Stramonita haemastoma (assembly GCA_030674155.1). NCBI lineage: Eukaryota > Metazoa > Mollusca > Gastropoda > Neogastropoda > Muricidae > Stramonita > Stramonita haemastoma. The sequence continues at coordinate 9,817,812 of CM060333.1, forward strand.
GGATGGCATATGAACATAAAATCCCATTGACCAGAAATGATGTTTTGCATGTTAGACTTATGATCTGCACTGATTACAGTCAGTAATACACTGATCAGGTTCGTGGGATGAAAAGAATGCCATCAGGATTTATTCAAGAAATTGAGACATGTTTGCTGTAAAATATTGATACTATGATAGAGGATTTTGTAACATCTTTACCCACAAAAATCAACAAAAAGACAATAAAACATTGCCTTATACCATGTAAGTTTAGACAGAAGTTGTAGTTATAGTCTTGCTTAGTTGGTATAGAAATTGTAGTGAAGTCCCATAAAAATGAGGCCTGGTATCTAAAATAAAGTGTACTTTGCTAAAAATGATTTTGTATGATCTACTATATATATATAGGCTAAAGACCACACCAAAAAATTAGAAAAATAAGTTTTGGGCCTTTAGTTTTAGTAATTCTTTTATACAGATCTCACAAGCACCTTCTCTTATCTTTATGCCCGATACAGTAATAGGGGTAAACCAGACTTTAACTCGTACTCTGCTGGAAGTAATGAAAAAATGAAAATGTGCAGGAGACGGAAGGAGGTGTGGAGGGGCCAGCGGCAGCAGCCCGTGAGTAAACGCTGTCTCTGTTTCCTGTGAAATGGACTTCCTGTGCTCAGGGGGACAGGATAGCCTAGTGGTCAGAACATTGCTTTAGCAATTTGACGACCCGGGTTCGATTCCCGTTCGAGGGGATTTTTTCCTCTGGAGTTAACATCAGTGCTGACTGTACTCCTCCCAAAAGTCAGAGACCTCAGCTTCTCTAGAGGCCAGTATGTTGAGGATGGCGCCCATCTCCTCTCCCTCGCTGCTTTACCTTCCCTGACCCTAAAGAGGCCAGGTACCCATTTACAACTGGGGGGACTGTACTGAAGCCAGGGCACGCAAACAGTCACCCATCCAACTGGTAACCACGCTTGAAGTTGAAGCTGCTTGACTGGGGGGAAGCGAGCGCTCTGACACATACAGGTTCAAAAGTTCCTGATTAAAAATCTGCTGTGTGCTGTATTTTGGTTTGTCATAGGGCATTTTAGGGCTTTTGGCAAAATTAGACCCCAATGTTTGAAACATTTGTTCATCAAGTACAACCCTAGAAAAAATTGGGCATAGTCTATATGAACATATATAATTTTTTATATATTTAGATTGCATCATTGTGATTTTATTGCTTTTTGATTTCAGCCATCATGGATACTCAGGAAAACAACATAAGTGTGAGTAACAATCAATATTTTCTTTAATAAATGCAAATGGTAATGATGATGTATTGCAGTGCAGCAAAAAGCTGTAGCTATATATCATGATGATAAAAAAAAAGAAGATAATAATTAAAAACAGTTGGATGGCATATGAACATAAAATCCCATTGACCAGAAATGATGTTTTGCATGTTAGACTTATGATCTGCACTGATTACAGTCAGTAATACACTGATCAGGTTCGTGGGATGAAAAGAATGCCATCAGATTTATTCAAGAAATTGAGACATGTTTGCTGTAAAATATTGATACTATGATAGAGGATTTTGTAACATCTTTACCCACAAAAAATCAACAAAAAGACAATAAAACATTGCCTTATACCATGTAAGTTTAGACAGAAGTTGTAGTTATAGTCTTGCTTAGTTGGTATAGAAATTGTTAGTGAAGTCCCATAAAAATAGGCCTGGTATCTAAAATAAAGTGTACTTTGCTAAAAATGATTTTGTATGATCTACTATATATATATATAGGCTAAAGACCACACCAAAAAATTAGAAAAATAAGTTTTTGGCCTTTAGTTTTAGTAATTCTTTTATACAGATCTCTCGAGCACCTTCTCTTACCTTTATGCCCGATACAGTAATAGGGGTAAACCAGACTTTAACTCGTACTCTGCTGGAAGTAATGAAAAAATGAAAATGTGCAGGAGACGGAAGGAGGTGTGGAGGGGCCAGCGGCAGCAGCCCGTGAGTAAACGCTGTCTCTGTTTCCTGTGAAATGGACTTCCTGTGCTCAGGGGGACAGGATAGCCTAGTGGTCAGAACATTGCTTTAGCAATTTGACGACCCGGGTTCGATTCCCGTTCGAGGGGATTTTTTCCTCTGGAGTTAACATCAGTGCTGACTGTACTCCTCCCAAAAGTCTTTCGGATGAGACTATAAACTGAGGCCCCGTGTGCGAACGCACACAGAACATCTTGCGCACACGTTAAATCCTGTTCCGCTTTTCGTAAGAGAAGGCCATCGTGTGCTGGGGAACAGATAGAGATGAAAGATGGTTTTTACAGGTATTGGTGCAGCTGGTCAGATCAATATGCTATTCATTATCGTCGATGTAAAAGAATAAATAAATTAAAATAGATAAATACGAGTGCAAATTAATTATATATGGATCTGCGGAAATTCTGTACTTGTTTTGTTCTGTTGTTGTTGTTTTTGGTTTTTTTCTCAAGGGTGGTTCTTTTGGATAGTGAATGTTGTGCTTCGTGTTAGCCAGATAGAATTGGTTTTGTTATGGTTTGGTGTTCAGCTGCTGTGATCAATATGAATATTGTTGATGAACTGGTTTTGTTATGGTTTGGTGTTTCAGCTGGTCTAGATCAATATGGATATTGTTGATGAATTGGTTTTGTTATGGTTTGGTGTTCAGCTGGTCTAGATCAATATGAATATTGCTGATGAATTGGTTTTGTTATGGTTTGGTGTTCAGCTGGTCTAGATCAATATGAATATTGTTGATGAATTGGTTTTGTTATGGTTTGGTGTTCAGCAGGTCTAGATCAATATGAATATTGTTGATGAATTTGTCATGGCGACAGAAAGAAAGGCTGTTCTTTGTAGGCTGGGAAGTTCAGATTGCTCTGTCGTTCTATCCAGAAGAGTTCGTTTCATTATTGTTGGTCATTACAAGAGCTAGTGGATTTGACGACGGTATCTGAGCACTGAATTTGTGACCTCTCTTTTTGTGTATGGGGGTTGCTAGAGATCACCACACTGAATTATGAAATGATGTGCAATGGAAACATTCATGGCCAGAATCATTCTCGTTAAAAAGTAATTTTCAAAATAGTTATCAAACATTTTTCAATTCTTATGCTATTGGTCAAAACTGTACTTTTTTCTTTTGTTTTTCTTTGTTCTTTTTTTTTTTAATCCAAATAGAAATGAAATTCAAGCAAAGCATTTTTTTAGTTCTGTGATTAATGGGACTGCCCAGTCTGCAGTGTGTATGGTTTGAGCGAATCTGCTGTCAACTGTGGACTATGGCCTTTGGCTGATCAGGGATGAGCTCATGGAGTCAGGAAAATTGGACCTCGTGGCTTTCAGACAATAGGTTTGAGACATCATAACAAAAACCACAGACGGTATTCCTTTTCCTCTCCTTTCCCTTTTTTTTTTTTTTTGATTGTAAGAGTTTGAAGATTTTTGTCTGGTACTTTAAATCTTTGAATGTTTGTGAGAAAGAACTTCAGAAGTCAGGTGAGTCTGTAATAATGTACCCACTTATGATTTTACCAGGGAGTTTTTTTAAAAGACTTGTGGTAATACTTGGTAGTTATTTCAAGGTGTTTGATTTAGCTGTTGTTAATATGAGTTCTTGTTTGTTTGTCGTTTTCTTGTATTTATTATGAAAAATCACTGTTTAGGAAGAGGCTTTTTTTTTTTTTTTTTAACAAAATGTAAAAAAAATTTTAACTGTTTATAAGTTTTGAATACGTTTCTGTCAATGTGTCCATATATTTTTTTAATTTGTGTGTGTTTATGCTTATAAGTTATGTGCAAGTGCACATACGTCTGTGTGCATTTTTTTTTTTCAGATTTCATTTAGCAGCTACCATGCACAGATTTTGTAAGTTCTGTGTATGATTTTGGATTGCATTGAACATTGTGATTTTATTTCTCTTTGATTTCAGCTTATTTTCCTCCTGAGGAGGAAAGGATCGAAAAGGACCGCAGGTCCATATTCATAAAAAACGTAAGTAACTGTGCGTTTCCCACATTTCCTGATGTTGTTACATTCCCCAGTAAAAAGGTCCATATTCATAAAAAACGTAAGTAACTGTGCGTTTCCCACATTTCCTGATGTTGTTACATTCCCCAGTAAAAAGGTCCATATTCATAAAAAACGTAAGTAACTGTGCGTTTCCCACATTTCCTGATGTTGTTATTCCCCAGTAAAAAGGTCCATATTCATAAAAAAAACGTAAGTAACTATGTGCGTTTCCCACATTTCCTGATGTTGTTACATTCCCCAGTAAAAAGCAGGAAAAATGATTTTATATTCCCCAGTAAAAAGGTCCATATTCATAAAAAAAAAAAACGTAATTAACTGTGTGCGTTTCCCACATTTCCTGATGTTGTTATTCCCCAGTAAAAAGCAGGAAAAATGATTTTATATTCCTCAGTAAAAAGCAGGAAAAATGATTTTACATTCCCCAGTAAAACGCAGAAAATATGAATTTATAGTCGCCAGTAAAAAAGCAGAAAAAAGGATTTCATAGTCCCCAGTAAACAGTTGTGTCCAAGTGAGAGGTGGACGCGTGTCAGCCTTCATAAAAATCCCATGGAACTGAAATGTTTTGCATGTTAGACTCAGGGTTTCGCGATAACCGGTAATTGTCGGTATTTTACCGATTGTAAACAGGGAATACCGAAAATTTTCGAAGCAGCCGGTACCCAACGTACCGATTCTATTTGCCTGTGACCGATTAGATTTCCGTCTCAAAAAAAAAAGTCTGAAGTGACATTTTCTGACAGTCTGTCATGCGCCTGTACTGTGCTTAGGCACCTACCCCTTCCTACCACCCCCTTCCGACGAACATCTTTGGCGCCAGCATGATTAGCCTAGCACGCAGAACAGCAAGCTTTACTGTGAAAGAATAGAGCTTCGCGCTCTTCTCAGCATGACAGTAACTTCCATTCACTATGAGTAAATGGGGCCCAGATTTATTTAATCTTTATTCTTTTAATCTTTTATATTGAGGATAATGGAATAAGCACCCCTGTGCTTTTTATACATCCAGTCCCCATGTGTATGCATTTTGTAAATGTTATCTGTTCCCACCTGCACAGGAATGGCCTGCTCTTACGAAAAGCAGAGGGTCTTTGACTATGAATTTGCGCGTTGCTTTGAGAGAGAAGAGTCGAAAACTAAATCTAAATTGAACGAAAGATCTAGATGAGCGCTAAGCATAGAAACAAGAAAGAAGAATATAAGTCTCACGAATGATGCCATGCAAAACAACAGACTGACACGGACAGTGGCACAGGCGCTAGAAAAAAAAATCATATTTCCTGCCTGGCTTCGTGCCCAAAAGCGAGTGGCAGCAGCACGGCAGTCAAAGTCTGAGAGATTCGCGTTCAATTTAGATTGTTTTGCTGCCGAACAATCCCCCTCTCCCCCAACTCCCTCACTGAATAGTTTCGTTTTGTTCACAGTAAGTACACAGAGATTTTATATTTCTGGGGACCGATTTTGGGAAGCTGGTTAAGATACTCTGAAATGGCAACTGGCAGTACCGGTTTTAAAAAATCCTAGCGCGAACCCTGTAGACTTATGATCTGTCACTGATTACAGTCGGTAATACACTGATCAGGTTCATGGATGAAAAGAATTCGTCATGATTTTTGTACTGCATGCGTACATGAGTTTTAGTTTCGCAGCCATGCTAGAATAACTAATACTGTAACAGAGGCACTGACTTGGCAAGGTAAGGTAAAAGGTAAAGGTGTCCTATAACCTAGGCGGTTGTAGGGGAACGAGGCATCAGAGACCTCAGCTTCTCTAGGGGCCAGCATATTGAGGGCGGCGCCCATCTCCTCTCCCTCGCTGCTTTACCTTCCCTGACCCTAAAGAGGGCAGGTACCCATTTACAGCTGGGTGAACTGGGGGCACTGTACTGAAGCCAAGGAATGCAAACGGTCACCCATCCATCTGGTAACCACGCTTGACGCTGCTTAACTTGGCTGGGGGAAAAGCGAGCGTGCGCTCTGACCACTGAGCTATCCCGCCCCCATGACTTGGCAAAGTGGCCGGTGTTGTTCACCTGTCTGTCTCCCTGGCAACCGCTGTCAAGGAGAAGAGCTCCAAGTGGTGCCACCAGGCTTCAGGGTCTGTCTCAATCCCTGCTGAGTTCTGAGACTGTAGTTGTTGTTGTTGTTCCCCAGCTTAACACTCTGGGGGGTCACCCAGAATGTGCTTCACTCTGACTCACTAATCCCACCTGGGAATCACTGTGAGATTGAAATTGCACACAGAATGAGAAGTTTGTGTGAGAGAGACCATAATGAGGTACAAAAAAAGTAACAGTCACAGTACAGCATTTGCAAGAAGAAAAA
>CM060333.1:9829166-9851666 GCA_030674155.1 Stramonita haemastoma
GTGTCCCTATTATATTGTTGTCCTAGCTTTGACTATGTAACAAGAATGTGATAACAACTGCATTGTTATGGCGTCCTATTTTATTGCTGTCCTAACTTTGACTATGTAACAAGACAGTGATAAAAACTGCATTGTTATGGCGTCCTATTTTATTGCTGTCCTAACTTTGACTATGTAACAAGACAGTGGTAACCATACAGTGATGATGTGTTTGTTGTGACAAGACTAACAACCATATGGTGATGGTGTGGTGTTTGTTGTGACAAGACATAATAACAACCATATGGTGATGGTGTGGTGTTTGTTGTGACAAGACATAATAACAACCATATGGTGATGGTGTGGTGTTTGTTGTGACAAGACATAATAATAACCATATAGTGATGATGTGTTTGTTGTGACAAGACATAAAACAAACCATATAGTGATGGTGTGGTGTTTGTTGTGACAAGACATAACAACCATATAGTGATGATGTGTTTGTTGTGACAAGACATAAAACAAACCATATAGTGATGGTGTGGTGTTTGTTGTGACAAGACATAAACAACCATATAGTGATGGTGTGTTTGTTGTGACAAGACATAATAACCACATAGTGATGGTGTGGTGTTTGTTGTGACAAGACATATAAACATATAGTATGACGTGTCTGTGACAAATAATAACAAACCGTATGTTTGTGTGACAGAATAATAAACGTATGTGATGTGTGTTTTGTTGTGACAAGACATAATAACAACCATATGGTGATGTTGTGGTGTTGTTTCAGTCTGGCCTACCTGGAATTTGCAAATGAAGGCTCCGTAGCAATTGCTCTCAAAAAAAACGGCTACCCCTTCAACGGCTTAACCATCACGGTAATTCAGACTGAGATTCGCTCTTCTATTCTTCGCCCCACCCCCACCCCCTCAAAAAAAAAAAAAAAAAAAAAAAAGGGGGGGGGGGGGAATGTTAATCCAACCCTTACTCTTTTAGGGGAAAAAAATTCCTGAATAGGATTTTTTAAATAATTTTTTTTACCTTTATTCCTTGGCTAGTGCTCCGAGGTTGACCAATGGTAAGAGTTTTGTGTATGCGACCCTTTTCTTCCCCCCCCCCCCCCCCACCATTGAGGTGGCCACACACTGTCTTCAGGGGTGTTTTCTGAACACGACACCTGTGCATGTGGGGGGAGGGGGGGGGGGTGTCAAGGTTTTTCTGTCATCCGTCCCTACAACAATGGCCTACTCTTCCCAAAGGGGCAACGGATATTTTGTGCATAAGATGTTCTGTGTTCGTTCACGCACAGGACGGGGCCCCGGTTTATAGTCTTATCCCAAGGACTTGGCTGATGAAAGGAAAAAAGGCTTTGATTGCAGTAAATTGTTGTTGTTGTTGAAGTGAATAGAGATCGTTCTTGTGTTATCTTGTGTAGGTTGATAGCAAGTAGGGGAAAGTTTTGTCCTCCTCTGCATAAGTCTCCCATAACCTGGGCACTGTTGCTGTGTGCTTTGCTACCTACGGTTTATGCTGGCATGTACAAAGGGAGCAGATTGACAAGTATTGTAAATTGACACAGCATTTGTAGAAGCCCTGCCCCCATTCCTTGGTAAAGCTCCAAGGTTTTCAAGTGGTAAGATTTTTATGTATGCAACCATTTACCTGTCATAAGGTAACCACATTCTGATTTTGGAGATTTCTAAACACACCGCCAGTACACATGTGGAGTTGTTTCTTGTTTGGGTTTGTTTTTTTTTCATTAGTTTTGTCATTCATTCCGACTGTTATGGAATGGCCTGTTCTTCCACAGAGCAGATTTGACTTATGTCTATGAATTCTCTGGGGAACAAAGGGCCGTAACAACACCCCTTATTTTTTTTTGGTGTCGATGTGAGATGTGCGCCTAGGCTCACAAAACAAATAAACTGTGAACCCTTTTTTCTTTTTCTTTCGCCCGTGAACAGGTTCAGCAAAAGCGCACCAACCAGCCCGGCATGAGAGCCCATGGCAGAGGCCGTGGCAGAAGGCGCCAGGGTCAAAGCCGGGGTCAAAGCCAGGGTCAGCAGCCCATTTCCTCACCCCAAAATTGGGCAGGTCTTCCCGCCATAAGAATGTATGGGTAAGTTCTGTGGAGGTAGGATACAGTGGTGATGGTAAAACCTTGTGAAAACTTGTTAAGGAACAATGCTCACACTTTCACTTGCTTGGAATTGGTAAATGATGGAGAATGGAGTGATTTGGTATTGAATTTTGTTTCGAGGGGGGGGGGGGGGGGGGGGGGGGTGGGCACTGTCTTTTTCTCCAAAGAGCGATGCTGTTTTTTAACTAATGTTATGAGTTTTTTTTTGTTGTTGTTTTTTTTTTTGGTGCCAAAGTGTCGACGTGATGTGAGATGTGCGCCTAGGCTCAGATATTGACGTAAGCGATGTTTGTAATGTGCATATTGCGGCATTGATGGTTGGAGTTAAAAAGGCAGGCAGGCATGATTGGCAGTGACGGAGTTGGGGATGCAAGTCGATGGTCAAATAAAATAGTGGAGAAATAATGGGATGTTACATTTCATTTTCTGTGTCAGACCTTTCGAACTTTGTTTAAATGCTAAAATTGTTTGTTGAATGTCTTTTAAGGACATGAAGGTCCTTAAAAGCTCTTTTTTTTTTCTTTTCTTTTTTTTTTTCAAGGAGAGTGAGGTTCAGACTTGAGCACCTTCCATATTTGTTCCAGTAAAAGTTGGAAAATACGGAAATACAGTTTCATAAATCAGAATCCGACTTTTAACAACAAAAATTCAAAAATTGACAGCGCTGTCTGCTATCAGTCAGCAACCCCGTTCATCTTGTGTTATATTGTCTATCTTTCCAATAAGCCTAATTATCATGTCCTTAAAAGCTCTGATTTTTTTCTTGTTTTTAAAGGGAGTGAGGTCCTTAAGTTCTGATATTTGTTTGGGGGGGGGGGGGGGGTTGTTTGTTTTAAAGAGTGAGATCCTCAAAAGTTCTGGTTTTGTTTTGTTTTTGGAGGGGGTTTTGTGTGTGTTTGTTTTTGATTGGTTTGTTGTTTTTAAAGAGAATGAGGTTCTTAAAAGTTCTGATTTTGTTGTTGTTATTTTTAAATAGAGATCCGTAAATGTTTTGTGATTTTCCTCAACCAAAGTTCTGTGGGAGACTGACCAGCCAGGATCACAGACCCAGTTGTTTGTTTTTTTTCATTTTGCATGATGATGTTTTTGGTTGTTATGTTGATGAGATTTGTGACTATTCCATGTGATGCAGGGGCTATAACAACGCGCAGGGAGCCTCCAACCATCAGCAGTAAAGGTAATGTCCACAGTACCGCAGTGTATGCCAGGGGTATTGCTGTTGGCTGCAAAATACAGGGTTAACTCGAGCCTTCAGAAATTTGTTTAAAAAAAAACAAAAAACAATTATGAAAAGTAAATAATGTATAAGCTCATGGGATTTGTTTTGGGGTTGGGTTTTTTTTTTGGGGGGGAGGGTGGGCTGTTTTTTGATTTGAGAAGGTTTGGGTAAGTACTTTGGAGGTAAGATTTCATTGGTGCTTGTTAAATAATGTGAAACTACAAGAGGAACGATACCCACACTTTCACTTGCATGCAATATATAAATGATGGAGGTGGTCTAGGAGGCATCGCGCCTTGCCTAGACAGCGAAAAAGCCTGGGTCGGAGTGTGCCGTGGTTCGAATCCCGTTTGGGCCCAAAACTTTTCCCCCATCCATTAGACCATGGGTGGTGGTTTGGGTGCTAGTCTTTTGGATAAGATGATAAACCGAGGTCCCATGTAATACACATCGGTATTTAGTGCACATAAGAGAACCCACGGCACAAGGGGGTTGTCCATGGCAAAATTATGTAGAAAAAAGCCACTCTGATAGGGAAACAAATACAGTTGCAGACACAAAAAAAAATGGGTAGGCGCTGCACTTTTGGCGATGCGCTCTCCCCGGGGAGAGCAGCCCAAATTTCACTTGAGAAATCTGCTGTGACATAAAGAGGTATAAAATAAATAAAGTAATTTTAATTTGAATTGCGGAAAGAAAGAGAGGAGGGGCAGTCAGTGTCTTTTTTTTTTTTTTTCCAGGAGTGATGCTATTTCTCAACCAGTGTTATGTTCTGTTGGTGCCAAAGCATGATGTGACGTGCATCCAGGCTAAAAAAATATTTGAGAAATTATGGGATGTTACATTTCATTTTTAGCATCAAATCTTTTGAATGTCTGAAGTCACAGGTTTTTGATAGTGATTTCATGAAACTTTTAAGGTTGATACATAGGATAATGGTGTGACTTGAAAATGATTCAGCTTTAGTTTTCATATGATTTCTGTTGTATTGAGAGAGCCAGCTTCAAACTGGCACTCAACTCAATAGTTTTATCTGGGTGTGACAACCTGTGTGTGCCCCCACAGTTGCCAGACTAAGGGATGGATAGATAGATGAATCAAGAGATAGGTAAAGAGATAGATGGAACAAGAGATATATCAATTAAGAGATCGAGAGATTAGATAGATAGGATAGATAATTTGATAGATAGATTGATAGATCGATCGAGAGATGAAATTAAACATGTGTCATGTTCTATCCTAGTCAAGTTGTTTAGTAGTGGACTTTTCCTCAGGATTTTGTGTTTGTTAATCTTTCATCTAAACCTTTACAAAAATAATTTTTTTTTTTTAAACAAGATTTTTAGAAGAGGTCTGCCTGCCAACAAGTAAACCGTGGGTTTGTGGGTTCAATTCCCAGCCTTGCCCTTTCTTCCCAGTTTGACAAAAAAATCAAACTGAATGTCAAAGTTATTTGGTTGAGACTGTAAACCGAGGCCCTGTGTGCAAACGCATGCAGAACATCTTGCGCACACTTAAAACACCGTTCTGCCTTTTGGAAGAGCAGGCCATTGTGTGCCGGTAGGAACAGATGACAAAATTATAAAAATCAGCATGCACACAGGTGTTGTGTTTAAACACCATCCCTGAGGAAAAATCAGGGAATTGGAGTCCCCAGGGCGGCTTGGGGCTGTATATGGCAACATTCTGGCGGCTCCTTCGATGGTACTGGAACCATTCGTATCAGCAATTGCCTTTCCAATGGACCATTCCAGTGGCGTGGAGAGGGGGGGTCAGCAGTGTGAGTGAGTATTCGGATTTGGTCAAACGGACTTGCCTCTTTGGTTGTGTTATGATCATTTCCTCTTCCTCTCTCCCTTACTTTCTCCCACCCACCCACCCCCCTCTCCCGCTCCTGTATTCACATTTTTTCCCGTGTCTTTTTTTTTGTCTTATTTTTTTCATAATACCTCATTAATCTTACGTTGACTTTATATGTACGCTGGTTGTGTTCAGAGTTGGTGCTAGTCATCAATATTTTGTTGTTGTTGAGTGTTGAACTGTGCAGGTTTAATCCATTTTTCTGACACTCTGGTTGTGAACAGGGCGCCTGCACCTACTACTGCTGATGATGCTGCTTCTTCAATTTGTTCACTCTCAGTGGTATTAGTGCTGCTGCTGCTGCTGCTGCTTCCTCAACAAACCCCGGTGATGCAACAGAGTTCAATGCTTAAAATGATCTGTTGCAGCCTTCCATTGCAGGGCTAATTTTCCTTCTGTTGAAAATGGAATTCTGCGTTTGGCTCGCTTTGTGTGTGTGTGTGTGTGTGTGAGGAATATAGATCCTCTCAAGGTAAGACACGGGTCCAAAAGTGCCCAAAATTGATAAAAATGAAATAAAATTTGTAAAAAGATAACCTTGAAAACTTTTGAAAATCATGTCTTCTCTGTCAAAGTTATTATTTTTTTTATAAAGATGATTTTAAACCAGGGCTGGGGAAAACAATGAGGCCAGTTGCCAACTTTATTCTTTATCAAACCTTTAAATAACTAACTTTAACTTCAAGTCGAAGCAAGTCGAGTCCAAAACACTGTAATCATCCCATGAAGGGCAATTACAATTTCAATACTGACAGACATATTGATGCAAATCAGAATCTCAAAAGGCAAGATAGCTACATTTCATTTAGGTTCAAACATTCTCAGATAACTTGAAATAAAAAATATCATGAACACACACACATACACAAACACACACACACACACACACACACACACACACACACACACACACACACACACACACACACACACACCAGTGTAGGAAAACAATGTTATTGAGACCATTGAATAGAAAAGACATATAAACTTATCACGTACATACGCACTCACACGCACACACATACACACTAATGAATACAATATTATTAGACCGTTGGCTAATAAAGATATGTATAAAAACTTATTGTATATACAAACAATCCAAAAAATCAGCACAGCCAAGCATCTTGCACACACATTAAAACCTATTTCGCTTTTCAAAAGAGTAGGTCATTGCGTGCCGGTGGGAACATGACAGAAATTACAAAACCGCATGCACATGGGGACTGGATGTAAAAAAAGCACATTAGTGCTTATTCCATTATCCTTGATATAAAAGAATAAATAAATAAAACACACACACAGGTATGTATATAGATTACACTCATACCAATGGCAATCTGGCAGGTAATTCAGAGAAGTGTAAAAACTGGGTAGTCAGTGTTATTGTGAATTTACAATTCAGATGGCTACCGGCACAAAAGAATTTCTTAACTTTGACAGTTCTTCTTGGTACAACTTACTTTTTCACCTGCCATGGCCTCTGGATTGGGGTATTGCCTTTTACAAAAAGATTAGAACCAAAAACACCACTGACAATGATTTTCATTTTTTTTTTAATCCCAAAAGTCAACGATTTGTTGAGAATGAAGTTAAGTCTAATTTTAAAGTATATGTAATACTGTTTGTTTGTTTTTTTGTACCTGGATGTTTGTCAACCTTGATTTACCTGGAAAAACACACTAGTGTTTTCAAGATAGGAGACAGAGACTTCAACACCCATCGTCAGTATACTACCAACAGTTTTGCAGCAAGAGAGGGAGAGTGATGTGAGCAAGGTGTGACTAGGGAAAAGAGAGGGGGAGGGAAGGGGGGGGGGGGTAGAGAGATGAGCAGTAGCTAACACCCCCCCTCCACCCCTACGTTTTAAAACGGGGGGAGGTGACGCCTCTGCCGTAGTCATCCCCCCCTATATATTTTCCCTGTGATATATGCTTTGCTCTGTGATAAAGGGAATGGCAATATTTGGGGGTTTTTAAACCCTGTTTTAATATGTATGTGGTTGCATGTTTTAATATGGGGTTTAGAAATTCTTCAAAGGCCACTGACATGGCAGACAGTCCTGATATGGCCTGCTCTGTTGGGGGGGGGGGGGGGGGGGGGGGGGGGGGGCTGTAGACAAGACGGTGGGAATGGCTGCTTTTCTTTGCTGTTGTTCATGTGTGTTGATGCTCTTCAAATCTCATTGTGCAAAAACTGAAATCTATGTACTACTCAGTATTAATCTTTTTGGAAAATTACATGAATCAATTGAGATACGAGTTGTCAATAAAAAAAAAAATTATAAAAGGAACTATTTTTGTGTTTTATGGTTTTGATTCTTTTTTCTTCTCTGTCTCTCTGTCTGTCTGTCTGTCTCTGTCTCTCTCCCTTGCTTGCTTTTTAGTGTAATTACAAAGTGATTCATAGGACACTCGACTTGCAATATTCATTACATTGTGACATTGGAGGAAAAAAATTCTCATTGAAACCTATAACTGTCGCAGTTTATGATTTCTTTGTCATTCTCAACAATTCCTTGCACGTATGCAAAAATTTTCATCCATATATGATGTACTATATAGTTTGCATGCTGTGTTCTATTGGCTGTTAGTTTACTCTCTCTCTCTCTCTCTCTCTCTCTCTCTCTCTCTCTCTAGCATACAAGGATTCAAATCTCAAGAAATACAGGCAAGAAAAATACTATGAAAAGGAATTGTTGCTTATAAACAAATCTTGATTTGGACAAATACTTGAGAATTTTTTTTTTTTTACTCACTGCAGTGAAGAATGTCATCTTACATAAAGAATTTCAGTGATATTGTAGGAACCTCTCTCTCTCTCAGGGGACGGATAGCCTAGTGGTCGGAACATTGCACTGGCAATTTGACCACCCGGGTTTGATTCCAATCAAGATTTTTCTCCTGGAGTTAACATCAGACTCGGTGCTGACTCCACTCTCCCCCAAAGTCCTTCGGATGGGACTATAAACCTGAGGCCCAGTATGCGGACGCACGCAGAACAACTTGCGCACACGTTAAATCCTGTTCCGCTTTTCGTAAGAGTATGCCATTGTGTGCCGGTGGGAACAGGTGACATTTACAAAACTGCATACACACGGGGACTGGATGTAAAAAAAAAAGCACAAGAGTGCTTATTCCATCATCCTTGATATAAAAGAATAAATCAAATCTCTCTCTCTCTCTCTCCTCTCTCTCTCTACCTTCCCTTCCCTTCCCTAACTGGGTGAGGAGTACAAGTGCCTATCTTCTTCTCTGCTAATGACTTCTCAGAGCATCTTGTTCCAATATTATCACAGGTTGCATGCTGGGTATGTTCATGTTTCTCTAACCCACTGAGTGCTGACATGAACTGCAGGGTCTGAAACTTGCAGGATTTATCTCCTGCCTGTGTATATATATATATGCATAAAGGAATTTAAGGCATTTGCGAGTCGATCAAAGATCTAATTTATATCTTTGATTCAAGAAGGAAGGTGACAGGATGGTAACGGTGTTCGCCTGCCATCAAGTAAACTCTGAGGTTCTGGGTTCGGTTCCCAGCCTCACCCTTTCTTCCCAGTTGACCACCAAAAAAAATCAATGTCAAGGTCCTTCCGATGACACTATAACCAAGGCCCTGTGTGCAAATGGATGCAGAACGCTTGCGCATACATTAAAAACCTGTTCCACCTCCAAATAGTAGCCATTGTGCGGCAGCAAGATCAGATAAGAAAAGAAAAAACAGCATGCATTTGATGTGCGTTTAGACACTATCCCTGAAGTTGAAATGCAGCAGCTACCTAAATGAGGGGGGGGGGGGGGAAAGAGAAGAACAGACACATACACCAAAAATCTCACCATTCATGATACAGTGGAATGTTGTGTAACAACAACAAAAATGGCTTAAAAGCAACAAATTAGACAATGGTTGATCATTCTTCTCAATGGCCAGGTTGTAACTTCAGCATCTACTGATCCACTTCTCTCTCTGCTCCTGAGGAGCTTTGGAGTACAGCACTTGTTAAAAGCAAGTGGGCTCTGGGGAGCTTGTCCCATCTCCATTAAATCTTTATTATCGAGGATAACAAATAACAATCGTGTGCTTTATTCATCCGTCCCGTATATTATGCAGTTTTGTAAATATTGTCATCTGTTCCACCGGCACATGATGGCCTAACTATAACGAAAAGCGGAACGATTTAACAAAGTACGCAAATGTTCTGCATGCGTTTGCACACGGGCTTCGGTTTAAAGTCTCATCCGAAGGACTTTTGGAGGAGAGTGGAGTCAGCACTGTGTTAACTCCAGAGAAAAATCTCCTCAACCCGGGTCGTCAAATTGCCAGCACAATATTCTGACCACTCAGCTATCCGTCCCCCTCTACAGATTGCATGCTGGGTATGTTTTTGTCATCCATACTACCAGCATAGCTGGTTTGCTCTCCTGCCAAATAGGGATGGGTTTATAACATCTGCAAAGATGCCATGTTTGCATTCACACACAGGGCTTCAGTTCATAGTTTTACCTAAAGGACTTTGGTGGAAAGAGAGGGGGGGGGACTGGTCAGAGGGACTGAAGCCCCACTCCCAGATTATTTCAGTTCAAATTTGATGCTGTCTTACCTCTGTGTCATATCTGCCAGTGATTCATTGGTAGAGAAACAGAAAAATGGAATGCCAATCCCAATTAAACTGCCAATGTACTAAAAAAAACCTCCACAAGTAAAACTTAACTGGGAGTCACTTTTTTTTTTTAATGTATAGGGACCATTTCACTTATGTCTATGCAAGATGTGCACACTATCAGAACACAAAATTAATAAATCAATAACTGGGTAATACTTGACTTATTATGACCACAAAAAATCTGTAGCCTTCCAAAACAGATGGTCACAGAAAAAAGATGGCAAGTTCAATGTTCTAACCACAGGGCCACCGCCCCCACCAAGTCACTGAAATACAAATGAAGAACTGTGCATACACATACTTATACAGTGGGACCCGCTTAAAAGAAGCTCGCTTACAGTGAATCCCCCTTATAAGAAAGCAAAAAATTTGGTTCCGTTGAAGGCGTTCTTTATTATGACTTACGAAAACTCAGATATACGGATCTCACTTATAAGACACCCCTCTTATAAAAATGTCAATTTCTGGGCCCACCAAGGATGTTAGCTCGGATATAAGAAAGTCTAGTCGGTTTTGAGAACTTTACTTTGCAATAGGAGACCTCCTTCAGACAGTTTCCTGTAAGGGAGCTCCCCAAACTGAAAGTACGAAAAACCCAACTTGATTCTTTCAGGAAATTCTGACGTCACACCAGATGTGGCTGGCAAGTTTTGAAGATAGGCACATAAAAGCAAAATTTCTCCAATAACATTGTCTTTTTTTTTCATTCATTTGCATGACATGGACTCTTACGCACAGCGTGTATTTTTCGCAACAGCTTGGGCAGGTGCCTTTAGGCCCCTTTTTGATTGCTGGAATCCGAAAGGCGAAGCCAGCCTCAGATCTCAAAATTTGTGCCAGCACTTCCAACCTGTTGTTGCTGTGGCTTGAATCCTCACAGTGAGCGCCCCAAGTTTCTCTTGTCAAACCCCTCGTAAAAACCAATACATGCATAAAATTTGACAAGTCGGCCTAAAAAGTACAGCCTCATATTTTATCTTGTTGAGCATATGGCAATGTCATTTGTTCCCAGTAAATGACGTATATTTATTTACTTGTGTTAGTTATTGAGACTTAATCTTCAAGCAAACTCATGAATTACAGAATCCTGTTGACAGGTTTTTTTTTATAGTTTCCCTGCCATTTCAGTCGTAGGCTTTCAGTAACACCCAATCAACACTTATTTCCAGCTGGTTATCCATACCAGTACCAGTCAGGTGTCTGGTAGTAAGTTTTTATTCAATCTTTTCAAGGTTCCTTTGCGATTTTTTTAAAACAATTTTTATTCGTGTGACAAGTGATGGAAGATCTCGAGTCAAGCATTGATCACTTTATATTCTCTTTCCGAAAAAAGTTTCTGCTTTGTTTTAGTCATGGTTTTTCGTTTATAATTACAGAAATAAGTTGTTGAATCCATAGCATTCCTCGTGTGTGTGTGTGTGTGTGTGTGCATGCGTGCCTGTGTGTTTTAAGTTGCTTTAGATTTTGAATATTATACCCTTGTCCCTGAATTTTAACTAAAACATGGAGAAGGCTACAGTTTAAAATCTCATTCGTATACATGTAGACGGAACGTTGACCAGAACTAATTTAAGAACAATCACAGCAACAGCAACATTAAACAACAACAGCAACAAACTTGGTGAGTAATTGTAGATAGGGCGTGTTATACGTTTTTACCATTATGAAATGTCCAATTAGCTATTATTTTACCCATTTACACTTTTGTTCACTTATAAGCACATTCAAAATAGTGTTCAGATATAATAAAGCCCACTTAAAACAAAGCCAGCTTATAAGAAAACCTAGAATTGGGTCCCCACGACTCTTATAAGCGGGTCCCACTGTATTTGTCTTTACCCATTGTAAACAGTTTGTTCCTCAGGTAGACCTCAAATTCACCCATGGCGAGATGTTTGTGCTTGCGATTGGTTTTGTCCACCAGTAAGATAGCCACATTCCGACTTCAGGGATGATGTCTAAACAGGACAACAGCGTTTACACTTTTATCATCCATTTTTGCCAGCATGCGATGGCCTGCTTTTCTGAAAGGCAGAATGGGTTTACATGCGAGTGCAAGATGTGTGTGTATAGGAATGTACAGTCTCATCTGAAGGACTATTGGGGAAGTGGAGTTGGTACTGATAAACTCCAGGGGAAAAACCTCCTATCTCAGTGATAGCTTGAACCGACTGTCAAACTTTGAGTGCAATGCTCGAATTACAACACTAACCCAGACCCTGTGGGTTTCATCATCATGTTTGTATTGGATGGCTTTCTTTCACATGATTAACATCAGTTATACACAAGATGGCTTTGTTTCACAGGTGGGTGTGGGTTTACAACGATGGTTGTATGGCCGATTACAACAGTTGCATTTTTGATGGCTTTATCTTACATTGGTGGTGGGTTTATTTATTACACAGGGTGTAGTTTGGAGGGCTTTGTTCTACCTTTGAAGGTGGGTTCATCATGACAGTTGTACTTTGGCTTATTTCTCTTGGTTGTGGTTTTTTTCTTCACATGTGGAGGTGGTTTTATGTCAACATTTTCATTTTGGTTTCATTTTACATGTGGTTATGGGGTTTAATGTTGACAAGTTTCATTTTGGTTTTATTTCACATATGGTTACAGGGTTTCATGTTGACAAGTTTCATCTCGGTTTTATTTCACACGTTTTTTTTTTTTCACATGTGGTTATGTGGTTTAATGTTTACCAAGTTTCATTTTGTTTTTATTTCACATGTGGTTATGAGGTTTAATGTTGACAAGTTTCATTTCACGGTTTAATGTTGACAAGTTTCTTTTTATTTCACTGTGGTTACGAGATTTATCTCAGTTGTGAAGGTAGGTTTATAACGATTGTATTGTGGGTGGCCGTTTCACATAATGGTTATGGGATTTAATGAAACAGTTGGATAATTATGTAATTCCTTTTGTTTCACATGGGGGGGGGGGAAGAGTTGATTATAATGGTCATCTGACATGGCTTTGTTTTGTATGCTAGAAGTGTTTATTAATCATTGTTTTTTGGCGTTTCTTTTTTAAAGATGGCTTTATATTTTGAGGTGGATTTGTTATTTGTGGTGTTTTTTTTTTTTTTTTTTTTTTAGAAGGCGGCTTTTATTATATACAAGATTATAAAGTTTATCATTGATGGTTGCTTTTTTGAAAATGGCTTTATTTTATAGTTACCAGATTCATTATTAATGTTTTTTTAAACAGCTTTATTTTACAAGGTTCAGTATTGATGATCATTTTTTAGGTTTATTTCAAAAGTGGAGATGTGCTTCTTTAGGTGGCTTCATTTCATGTGGTGGGTTTATCATTATTTTTTTTTTAAAGATAGCTAATATGTTATGTTTATTATGATGGTTTTATTTTTGATGATTTTATTTCATATGTGGAAGTTTACTATACTGTTTATTTATTTATTTTACAATTTTTTTTAATTAAAGATGGCTTATTTCACATGTGGCGGTGGTTTATCACAACAACAGTGTTTTAAAAGACAGTCTCCCATGTTGAGTGGGATTCAAGATGGTCATTTTAGATGGCTTTATTTTGCATCTTTAGGGGAGCTCACCACAATGCATCTTGGACAGTTTTGTTTCACACGTGATGAAGGCTTTTTAAAAAATATTTTGCATCACTTTATTTTACAAGCAGAGGCGGGTTTCTTATTGCGGTCGCCTTTTTGGATCGCCTTATTTTACATATGGAGATGGGTGCATTATGACGGTTGCATTTTGTTAAGAGAGCTGGGTGTGGCGTAGTATTTCAAATTACATTTCAACAAAAGTGAAGAGAAGAGGTGCAGCCATGTTTTTACGACTGTGCTGCTGTAGGAGGTAGTGTTCGTTCAGTCAAGGTAAATCAGTGGATAAACATACAACACACAGATCAAAGCGCACACACACACACAACACACATATACACACACACGCACGCATGAACGCACAAATAAAAGAAGCCAAAAACACGGGCATGCATGAACCCCCTATCCTCCCCCTCCGCAGCCAATTTAGAAATGAACATTCTCCATCCATTTTTGAAACAAGGGTTGAGGGAGAAGGGGGTGGGAGGGGGGGCTCTTGTAATAGGGCTGCAGTAAATATCTTTTTGTACAAGCTACTGCAAAAGGGGTGGATAGGTGAGGGTTGTAGTCATTTTGGGTTGTTTTTTTTTATTTCACAAGTGGTATTTTAGATGGCTTTAAATCAGCACTGAAAAGAGAGAGAGAGAGAGAGAGATGGAGAGAGAGAGAGAGAGGAGAGAGAGAGAGAGAGAGAGAGAGAGAGGGAGGGAGGGAGGGAGGGAGAGAGAGGGAGGGAGGGAGAGAGAGGGAGGGGGGGGGGGGAGGGAGAGAGAGAGAGAGGAGGTGGGGGTGTGGAAATGCAGCAGAATATTTGGATGGCTTAAATCCTGACAGTTGAATGTCAGCATAGGAATGATTTGACAGTGTGTAGGAGGGAGAGGGGTAAATGATGGTTATTTTGGATGCTGTTAAATGTGACACTCCCCCATGAAATAAGTCGCTTTGCACCACACCAACTTTTGCAATAGGAGCATTTTAAGCAGGTGGGGGTCAGGATCATGATTTTAAGATTTAGATCGATTATAAAACTATAGGCTTTACTGAAATGTCAAGGCGTAATTTTCTTTCGTATCACTTTAAAACGCTTTTTAAAATACCCAAGCCCTCCTTCTGACCTTCTATTACAATGCTAAACAGGTCCATTTCTCATTTTGCCACATCCCGCAGTGCATAATTTCAATTTGTGATAGTTTTTTCATAGAACTGTCCGATTTTCAATCTGTTTGTTGTATTGAAGAGCCTTTACAAAATCTTTATTTTTTGGACAGATTTATTAAATGTCAATATTTAAAATTTGACGTGTGGTGCAACATGACTCATTATGTGGTGGAGTGTCAGAAATCTGAGGCAAAAAAGATTGAAGGATGGGTAGGGGGGGTGAGGTAATGGAGATGGGCGCTGCCCTCAATATGCTGGCTCCTAGAGAAGCTTAGGTCTCTGATGCCTTGCTCCCCTACGACCAAATAGGTTATGGGGCACTGTTACCTTTTTTTTTTAAATTACCACTACCCCATGCCACTGAAACTACTACCACCCAAAATACTACTTCATTGCCCATACCTGCTACTGAAACTAAAGCCATCCAAAATATTCATATTTCCACCCACAACCGCCAACTTCAATGATGACTTGCTCAGTGCTCTTGCAAAGCCTCTTCCTGTCTGGGCATAACACTGTCTTGTGGTGCTGCCTCCTTCATCGTGATCACCATCTGCACACAGTAAACCGTTTGTACACATCAGTTACCACATGACACGGTACAACCATTTGCACACGTCAGTTACCATGTAACATAGTATCATCAGTGAAATATCATCACCAAGTAGCTTCAACA
This sequence comes from Stramonita haemastoma, assembly GCA_030674155.1. NCBI lineage: Eukaryota > Metazoa > Mollusca > Gastropoda > Neogastropoda > Muricidae > Stramonita > Stramonita haemastoma. The sequence continues at coordinate 9,844,445 of CM060333.1, forward strand.
GGCATGTTTACAGTTGAGTTTCATTTTCAGGTACAAAGCTATAGAAAATCACTGGATAATTTTCACTGATCAAATTTGAAAACAAATACATAGTCGTAGAACAACTCGCATCATCATATGCTTCCCTCCTCAATGCCATCTTTTCAAATCATGTACAAACATTGCTGCGCATGTGTATTATCTATCCCTTGGACCGCAACATGAGATTTCTTCATACATATCACATCAGCTACTTCGTGCACATGTAGAGATGCTGAGGAAGATACAAAGCGCTTACAACAATTTGGCTGAAAATGTTATTTGATACAAGGATTTTAACCTTTCAAGACACATATCAGAAAACCAGATTCCTAGAACACTTGGTCAACTATGACACTTTTCCCTAACAAAGACACAATAGTAAGCGTGCTGGCATCAGTGACCGACACCAGTCACCATACACCACAGTTAATAATACCAGAAACATACAGTCGCAGAAAAATCCTTTCTATCAGTAAGTGCTTCACAATATAACACAGTTAATAATACCAGAAACATACAGTCGCAGAAAAATCTTTCCTATCATAAGTACTTCACAATATAACACAGTAAATAATACCAGGGACATACAGTCGCAGAAAAATCTTTCCTATCATAAGTACTTCACAATATATAAACAGAGACTGTATAAGCTACGCTGAGATAGCCGTCCGCACTGTTTCAGCGCGACCACGCTGGCAGCTGGCCTGTCAGAGGCATGGACGTGTGGAAAGGTGGCACTACATACACTGATGACTGTTGTAACTACTGTTTTAAAACACCTGTTTACTCGTAAATTACTCAAAATTTTGGACACAAATTCACAAAAAGTCAAAAACATTTTAAACTCTCGACATAAAAATTAATTGAAACTGTCAAGAATGCTATTTGTGAACAAAGGAGAAGGTATGAATACTAGAGAATATCTGGTAAATTGATCTCTCTCCAACCTTCAGTACCGTGCTTAACCACAATTCATTGTCTGATGTACCAGACTCTTTATAACAGTTAATAACAAGCTATTGAGTAGTTGAGTAAATCAGTCATGTAGGGGAGAGAAGAGAGAGAGAGAGAGAGAGAGAGAGAGAGAGAGAGAGAGAGTTCTTTACTTTAAAGAGTAGATTTTATAGCTGTTAAAATCATTTGTTAAAAAGAGAGAGAGAGAGAGAGAGAGAGAGAGAGAGAGAGAGAGAGATATTGATTTGATTTATTATTTTATATCGAGGATAATGGAATAAGCACTCTTGTGCTTTTTTACATCCAGTCTCCGTGTGTATGCAGTTTTTGTAAATCGTGTCATCTGTTTCCACCAGCACACGATGGCCTACTCTTACGAAAAGCGGAACAGGCTTTAACGTGTGCACAAGATGTTCTTCATGTGTTCGCACATGGGGCCTCAGTTTAAAGTCTCATCCAAAGGACTTTGGGGAGAGTGGAGTCAGCACTGATGTTAACTCCAGGAGAAAAATCTCCTCGACCGGAATCAAGCCCGGGTCGTCAAATTGCCAGCGCAATGTTCTGACCACTAGGCTATCCGTCCCCAGAGAGAGAGAGAGAGAGAGAGAGAGAGAGAGAGAGAGAGAGAGAGAGAGAGAGAGAGAGAGAGAGACAGAGACAGACAGACAGACAGACAGACAGACAGACAGAGACAGAGAGAGAGAGAGAGAGAGAGAGAGTTTTCATTTTCGGTATCTGGAAATGTTTTTATCAATTTATCTGCATGCAACACAGTTCTGTATAAACTGTTTGTTTTTGACTGTAAAAACACATTTTACTGCCAGTACAATGATTGAATTATGACTATGTACCACCACTGAAGCCGACCAGTCACCATGCTGGTTCCCACCCCAGCTGCTGAAAGCCTTGTCGAACTCGGCTGGCCGAGCATTAGCACGCTCTCAGTCAGTACAGCTATAGCGCACGCACTAACCGCCCCGAAGCTCATCATCTATCTCAGCGTAGCTTATACAGTCTCTGATATAACACAGTAAATAATACCAGGGACATACAGTTGCAGAAAAATCCTTCCTACTTCATAGCTTAGAAGTTGGACCATTGAGCTCACAACTGAACCGCTAGTGAGATGCCCGTTCAAGGGGACTGACTATTCCTTCCCTCAAAGGGATATTTTCCTATGGAGTTAACATCAGAACTGATTTCACTCCCCCCCCCCCCCCCCCCAAAAGTCCTTCAGACGAGACTTATGGTCTCGAGGTCCTGTGGCGAATGCACCAAGAACATCTTGCGCGCATGTTAAAACCTGTTCCACTTTACGGAAGAGTAGGCCACTGTGTGCTAGAAGGAACAGATGACAAAAATTAAAAAACTGCATATACACAGGGACTGAATGTAAAAAAAAAAAAAAAGCACATCAGTGCTTTTTCCATTAAGCTCAATATAAAAAATATAAAAAAAAGATAAATAAAATTAAAAAACACATGCACTCACACCTACACATGGTTGGATATGAAGCTCCAAAACAGCTCTGAAGTCTTTTCTGTCATGGTGTGCCACCCTGGAAACATAAAAAAATGAACATAAACTCATTGTCTTTAACAATATCTGCAACTCCCCCCCGTCCCCCCCCCAAACCATGGATCAGTTGTCTTGGGGCAACACATCTGTCTTAACATGGGTAAACTGTTGCATACACAAAATCTGACATTGGTGAACCCAAGAGTTCAAGCTGAGGAACAACTCCCCACCCCACCCCCCTCTTACAAAAAAAACAAACCTAACCCAACCAACCAACCAAAAAAAAAAAAAAAAGCAAGCAAGCAAGCAAGCAAATCAACAAAGCAGTGAAATACCTGCAAATTCATGTATGTGCAAGCTAAACCACTTGAGCTCCCCCCCTCCCCCCTAGAAAAAAAATACATGAAAGAGAGAGAGAGAAAGAGAGAGAGAGAAAGAGAGAGAGAGAGAGAGAGAGAGAGAGAGAGAGAGAGAGAGAGAGAGAGAGAGAGAGAAAGAGAGAGAGAAAGAGGAGAGAGGGGGGGGGCACTCATTCCTTTTATTGGCATTTTACAGCTATTCAAAGGAGATGATTGATCTCACAAAGGCAATGACTATAGCACAACAGGAACAAAGTAAACACACGCCAAATCAAAATAATAACCAAAAAGATCATCAATTTCTACCAATTGTCAAAACCCAGTTTTGGTCTTCTCTTTCTGTATCCATATGACATGGTTCATAACACAGGACATCAATATGACGTCAAATGATTCCAACTAAACCAATGTAGCCTAATTATTCTGCTAACTGCACATCATCTTGCACACACATTAAAACCTGTTCCACTTTTCGGAAGAGTAGGCCACTGTGTGCTGGTGGGAACGGATGACAAAATTTACAATACTACATACACATGGGGACTGGATTAAAAAAAACAAACAAACAAACACGGTATTCACTCCACCCCCCCCCCCCCCCCCCCCCCCCCAAAAAAAAAGAGCTAACCTACCATGAATTTCAAAGGCACTTTTCAGATATAAAAAAACCAGTATTGTTGTCTGTCCCATACAGCTTCTGTATTCTGGTGCTTTTCTAATGATGGTCATTACTGCAATATTACATACCTGATTACATATGTTATACTGTCCTTCTTCTTTGTCAACAGTAATGAAAGACACAGAAGTTGTTTTTTTTTAATGGTATCATGTTCTTTGAGGTGAAAATAAGAAGAGTTCCTTCTTTTACTATTTTACAGCTCAACTTACATACATTATTTATGTTGTCACCAGTATTAAACCATATCAATAATTATCATAAAGTCTTTATTACCTTTAAGTCCCAGAATCCATGATCGTTACCTTGCCAGATGGGGTCTTGGCCATTTATTTAACATTAAAAAAAACATATAGTAACACATTTTTTGGTTTGCAAAAATTCATTATTTTGTTTGCAAAATGACATTTTGGTGGTGGTGGTGGTGGTGGGTGGGGGGTGTTGCAAAAGTGTTTTTGAAAAAGAAATGCAGGCTATTTTTCACATTTCCTCCAAATGAGTTAAGATATTTTTGCTTAATTGGACTGATTAGAACAGATTCTTTAGGAAACTTAGGTGCTTCAAAAAACACCTGCACAATAATGAACTCTACGACAGGCCTAAGTTTATCGTCATTTGAAAGTGATTCTGTTCTTGCAAAATCTATGTTTTACAATTTGTACAGGTCATTTCCAAAGCATTTTTCTGTTGAATTTTCATATGATAATCCATAAATTGTGTTTCAAGACTTGAAATACTAGGTATTCAAAAAATGTGACATGTGCTTGCTCCAGTATTATTTCAGTCCACCATGTAATTATTTGATTGCCCAGTGCTCAATAGTTAACATAAGAAAGAAATAGTTGACTTAAATGAGAAATACGGCAATAATATTAAAGGTGTTGTGTGTCATTCCCAGCAAGCTGTGATAATGGCAGTTGCTGAAATGATTTTTTCAGCCAGTGGTAAGAAAGCTGCAATAGTATTAACCTTTTGGACAATATTTCACCCCTATTTTTCAACATTCCTTCTCTACCCCATTCTTTACATTTATTTTCAATAGATCTATACAGTTGTCTAAATCACCTTGAAGTGAATGGACAATGAGAAGAAATTAGAGAACTGATTAAGCAGTCTAATAGTTCTGAAATAAATACTGTTTCACTGCCAACTGCAAAACAAATCCAAACAATGCCAGGCACAACCATTTTCATACCGTCTATCCTGCAGTTTGCTTTCATTCTGATGTTGTGATAACACTGTGATACTAAGACTACGGCCATAGTAAACCCGGCCCGGTCCGTTGTTTTGACGGCCGTCTCTTTAACAGTAGAACGGATCTGTCAAAGCGGCCATAGTCAACCAGGCCTGTCTCTTTCTGACAATGTGGTCACCCCGAGACTGCGAGTGACGCAAAAATGAGGCTGCCGCGGCAATGCGAAATCGACAGAAAATAGTTTGACATAAAAAGTGTTTTTTACGTAAAATCCCCCCCACAAAACTTTTATCAAAACCACTGGAATGTAATCAGGAAGGGTCAATTTACTAGTTTGTGTAGTCAGAATTTTTGAAGCACCATAAATAAGTTTTTCTTGATTATTTTCCTTTCCGTCAACCTGGCAAACGGACATGTCGCTCGAACATCAAAACAACGGGTTAAAAATACTGGCCGGGCCGGCTCTACTATGGCCATGCACAGCCGTTATCAGTGACGCGTTAGAGTAATTCAGCCGGGCAGCATTTTTCACCCGCCCCAGCAAAATTGATGGCATCAAAATGCCGGATTTACTATGGCCGCAGCCTAATATTTTGCATGTTTGTAGATTTTTTGTGTGTTTTGGGCTAGCACAAATTTGTGAGTAGGTTTTTTTGTTTTGTTTTTAGTTTTAAAATTTTTTGTTTTATTTTCACAAATTTGTGTTATTGTGTACATCCCTATTCAGAGCCAAGGTGTTGCTATTGTGCTGGACAGAGCACAGGCTGCAGCAATGAAAAGCTTTAGTACAATCAGTGATTGTATCCTCTCTCTGAAGCTTAACACCAGACATCTTGTTCTCAACATCCTTCAAGCCTATGCACCAACATCCGTCAACACTGACAAGAAAACTGAACTGTTTTATGATGATTAGTCAAACGGTCAGAGACAAGATATCAAAAAGAAAACCAGACGCGCTGCCAAGATTCAAACTCTCTACTTCATGGAGACTGAGAACTGAAGTTTAAGGTTCCTAACGCTTCAGCCACAGCATCTGTCAGCTAGGTGTCAAAAGCAACTATATTTTATTTATTTATTTATTCTTTTATATCCAGGATAATGGAATAAGCACTCATGTCCTTTTTTACATCCCACCGGCACACAATGGCCTACTTTTACGAAAAGCGGAACAGGATTCAATGTGTGCCCAAGATGTTCTGCGTGCGTTCGCACACGGGCCATGGTTTATAGTCTCATCCGAAAAACTTTTGGGGAGAGTGGAGTCAGCACTGATGTTAACTCCAGGGGAAAAATCCCCTCCAACGGGAATTGAACTCAAGTCGTCAGATTGCAAGCGCAATGTTCTGACCACTATGCTATCCCATCCCCCACATAGAAACACATGCATTCACACCTACGCATGGTTGGATATGGCGCTCCAAAACAGCTCTGATGTCTTGTCTGTCCTGGTGCATCAGCCCTGGAAACATAAAAAATTAACACAAAATCAGTGTCTTTAACAATATCTGCATCTACCCCTCCCCCTCTCCCACCACCCACCCACCCACACACCATGTATCAGTTATCTTGGGGTAACACATCTGTCTTAACAGCAAGAAATCATGCGTTCAATCCCCATGTGGATCCAAACTTCCCCCCATCCACTTCACCTTGAGTGATGGCCTGGGTGCTAGTTCTCTGGATGAGTTGACTAACCAAGACCCCATATGCAATTCGGTATTTAGCACACATTTCAGAATCTACAGCTACAAGAGAATTGTCCCTGGCAAAAAATATGTAGAAAAAAATCCATTCTCTCAGGGACTTCTATATCCGCAGAGAAAAAAAAAAGAAGAAGAAAACCATAGGTGGCACTGCTATTGTGGTGATGTGCTCTTCCTGGAGAAAGCTGCCCACTTTTTTAAACAGAGAAATCTGCTGTGACTGATAGTGCTACACGATGCAATACCACACGCAGCGCTCACAAGCAAGAGAACTAAGGCTGCATCCTGAACATTTTTTCTGCAAAATCATTTAATGACACCAAATCTTGAATGTATATATATATGGTTGGGGTATAGAGTAAGGGAAAGGCAGGAGGGGATGGAGATTGAGGGAGAGGGGAGAAAGAGTAGGAAGGGTGAGAGAGACAGAAGGAATGGAGGGAGAGAAGGAGATCAAGAAATGGGAGGGATAATGAGGTATGTTTGACGGCTAGACAGTTTGACAGAATTGTGTTTTACCAGCAAAATATTTTACTCCTGAATAAATTTTTTAAAAATTGTTTGTTTTTTTTAGACAAAAGAATGTTTAATTTTGTATGTGTGTGTGCATTTTGCGACTGTATAAATTTGAAATATACCAATTTTTTGTGTAGTCACATGTGTTTGAATGATTCAACTGCTAGTGCTTTAATTAGTTTGCTTTGCAAGAAACACTCATTCAGTGCTCTAGAAAGTACATTATATCAATATCATTATTCCTGAATAGGTGCTTTAGAAAATCATCACAATTTTTATA
>CM060333.1:9856666-9865827 GCA_030674155.1 Stramonita haemastoma
AGGGCAAACAATGCACATTTAGGGAAAAATAGTGGCACTGTTCTGTGGCAATGGTGCTTTCCCTTGGGATAGATAGGAACCTTATTTTCAAAAAGAGAAATCTATAACACTGAAGTGTGATGCTACAAACAAAGCACTCTGACAACCATAATAACAATAATAATCATAAGGATTACAATATTCATCATTACTATCATTAACTACTACTACTACTACGACGACGACGACGACTACTACTGCTACTGCTATTAATAATAATGATGATAATAATAATAATTCAGAAACCATTATTAATATCATGATGGTGATTATCATAAGTGTAGCAAAAGTAGTAATATTACAATCATTCTTCATAACATTATCCTCTTTAATGCCATGGCCATCTATTGTCATGCACAAAGCACACAAAAGAAGTCAACTTTTTCTTGATTTAGTTGGTACCTTTTCATCTTTCCTCTTTGGTGCACCCCCCCCCCCCCCCCCACAAGAAAAAAAGAAAAACAACAACAAAAAAAGCAAACCCCAAACAAGACAACCAAAAAACATCAACAAAAAACAAAAACAACAAAACAGAAACAACACACACACCAAACAAACAATTAAAAAAAAAAAAAACCTTAAATAATTAATTTTGATACCAGTACCTTTTAAAAAAAAAACAACCAGAACACTGTGTACTTACATATTACAAAAAGAATGTGATTTAGAGAACTGTAAAAATCTCTCCACATGGTTAAACCATATAACAAGATAAACGATACCAAAAAAAACTTGCTTAATGAAAAAAAAAAACCCCAAACCAATCCATACACCAAGTGTCAACACAATGATACAGTGTTCTACAATATCTTAGAGCTGAACATTATGCCAATAATAACAATGATAACCATTAACACAGTAACACAATATCCCACAGCATTTCCGAATTAAAAACGACAGTAACATCATTACAATTACCACAATATTCCATATCTGTAAACATACATCAATGATGCTATTTCACAGGCACCTGAGTGGTAGGTAGGCACAAAACACACACTTCATACATTGCTTTCAATACAAAATTTTTCAAGAAAGGGTTATTTTTTTTCCTTTCTTTTTTTCTTCTTTTCTTTCATTTTTTCTTCTTTCTTTTTTTTTCTCCTTTCTTTTCTGTATTTTTTTCTTCTTTCTTTTTTTTGTTTTGGTTTTATTTGTTTTTTTCCCAAGTGTTTTTTTCATTTTCTTTTTCCTTTTTTTCTGTGTTCTTCTTTCATTTCTTCTTGGGGAGGAGGACATTACAGAACAATAAATTCCACACATATATCATTCTCTTTCTTTCCTCTTCCTTGCCAAACGTTATTTTCCCCGGAAAACACTTCTATCAACACTACTATGTTCCAAAACAACAATTCAAACAACATCACACAGATAATAAAAAAACAAAAACAAAACAGGGCTGTCCATGTGACAGATTACAAAAAACACCCAAAGAACAAAAACCAACCAAGTCAGCTGTATCATAAAAATAGGACTGTCCATTTGACAGATTAAAACATACAAACTAAAAACAACCAAATCAGCTGTCTGTTCTTTCATAAAACTCACGCAGAATGCCATTTCTATCACTTGTATTTCCATTTCACATTAAAAAAACCCAAACTTTAAAAACAATAGCGATGGTTGGGCAACTCAACCGATACAACAACAACAAAAAAGGGGGGGGGGGGATGGGGGAATGAAAAAAAAAAACACCATCCATTCATTAAATTGGTGAGTAGTCTGCCCCATTTCTGTCATTTTTATGCCACTTCCGTTCCTAACAATAAAAACAATATACTATTTTAACTGATGGAGCACATACCTTGCAAGCACTCAAAGTATTCTACAATCACACTAAGATGAAAAAACAAAACACAGAAAATTTAATAATAAGCACATTCCTCATCATCATCAATGGGGAAAAAATAAAAGAACTACTCAGATAAAAAATGCAGTGTTCACATATTTGTACTTTTTCCATGGACAGAACAAATATGGATATTCCCATTGTATCTTTTGTGTACATACACAAAATTATACATATACATACACAAACACACAATAGCATACTCTCCACCCTCACCTCTCTCTCTCCCTCACCCAAACACAACCCACACCCTCTTTCTCCCCCCCCCCTCCCCCTCCCCTCCCCCCCCCCCCCCCACCCCTCTCTCTCTCTCTGATCATATAAATCATAAATGGCAACTTTGAAAAAAATCTGCCTAAAGTTTTGTGAAATTTTTCATGAACTTGTCCAACTTTGGTCACTGATATATGTTTGCCTAAATGATTTTTCCTGGCTGCATCACTAATCACACACACCACACACACACACACACACACACACACACACACACACACACACACACACACACACACACACACAGAGGAGTATTAAGTCACATCTCCTCTCATCTAGTCTACTTCCCATCCCCCCCCCCCCCCCCCCCCCCAAACAAAACACACACATACACAGACACATACAACAGGAGGCATTTAGTCACATCTCCTCTAATCTAGTCTAACCCCCCCCCCCCCCCCCCCCAAACAAAACACACAAAAAAAACCCAAACACACACACACACAGGAGGCATTTAGTCACATCTCCTCTAACCTAGTCTACCCCCCCCCCCCCCAACAAAACACACACACACACACACACAAAGTGGAGGCATTAAGTCACATCTCCTCTAACCTAGTCTACCCCCCCCCCCCCCCCACCCCCCTCCCTGAACAAAACACACACATACATCAGGAGGAATTTAGTAACATCTCCTCTGACCTAGTCTAACCCCTCCCCCCTCTCCCCCAAACAAAACACACACACACACACAAAGAGGAGGAATTAAGTCACATCTCCTCTCACCTAGTTTACCCCCCCCCCCCCTCCCCCCCAAAAAAAAACCAAAATGACACACACACACACACACACACACACACACGCACACAGAAGAGGAGGCATTAAGTCACATCTCCTCTCACCTAGTCTACCCCCCCCCCCCCCCCCCAAAACTCGTACATACACACACACACATGGAGGCATTTAGTCACATCTCCTCTAACCTAATCTACCCCCACCCCCACAAAACACAGACACAGGACATTAAATCGAGTCTCCTCCTTCCCCCTCCCCTGCCTGACACACAGGCATTTTCCCCCTCAATCTTTGATAGATTTCATGCATACTACCACCCCCCCCCCTTTTCTCTCTCTCTCTCTCTCCTCTCTCCTCTCTCTCTCTCTCTCTCCTCTCTCTCTCTCTCTCTCTCTCTCTCTCTCTCTCTCTCCTCTCTTCTCCTCTCTCTCTCTCTAAAACAAAAAAATTCAAACCATTTCTTTCAAACTATGATGGTGATACAGCACAAAGAAGAAAAAGAAGAAAAGCAAACAACAAACACAATCCAAAAAAAGAGAAGAAAAACAAAAAGCCAAGTCAAAATGTACATTCATTTCCATCATTAAAAAAAAAAGAGAAAGAAAGAAAACCTGTTGAAATGCATATTCATTTTCATCATTAAATTACAATCAAAGAAGAAAAAAAAAAACCCAGTCAAATTGCATATTCATTTCCACTGTCAAATCAATGATGATTTTGGGCATTACTTTCTGATAAACATGTCTCATACATAAATATTCCCAATTTGAATATCAAAACATTTGGAATTCATCACAATCCATAACATAACATCAAAGCCAATAAGTTAAAAAAAAAAAAATCACACACACAAAAAATAAAATATGCTAGCCAAAACCCCCCACAAATTTTCCAACAAAATAAATAAATTAATTAAAAACAAACAGCCAACTCTTACACACATGTAAAGTTACACTGTCATATATTGCGTAACTGACAACTCAGAAAAGTTATGCAAAAACTGCCTAAGCTTTTGAGTAATGATCATGGACTTGACCAGTTTTTGGTCACTTTTGTCATCAGCCTGACTTGCACATATTTTCTAGGTTGCCCTTCATACAGACACAGTAACACAATATCCCACAGCATTTCCGAATTAAAAACAACGACAGTAACATCATTACAATTACCACAATATTCCATATCTGTAAACATATGTCAATGATGCTATTTCACAGGCACCTGAGTGGTAGGTAGGCACAAAACACACATTTCATACATTGCTTCCAATACACAATTTTTCAAGAAAGGGTTTTTTTTGTCCCTTTCTTTTTTTTCTTCTTTTCTGTCATTTTTTTCTTCTTTTTTTCTCCTCTCTTCTGTATTTTTTTCTTTCTTTTTTGTTTTTGTTTTATTTTGTTTTTTTTCTAAGTGTTTTTTTTCATTTTCTTTTTCATTTTTCTGTGTTTTTCTTACATTTCTTTTTAAGAGGAGGACATTACAGAACAATAAATTCCACACATACATCATTCTCTTTCTTTCCTCTTCCTTGCCAAATGTTATTTTCCCTGGAAAACACTTCTATCAACACTACCATGTTCCAAAACAACAATTCAAACCACATCACACAGATAATTAAAAAAACAAAATCAAAACAGGGCTGTCCATGTGACAGATTAAAAAAAAAAAAACACCCAAAGAACAAAAACCAACCAAGTCAGCTGTATCATAAAAATAGGACTGTCCATTTGACAGATTAAAACATACAAACTGAAAACAACCAAATCAGCTGTTTGTTCTTTCATATGACTCTCGCAGAATGCTATTTCTATCACTTGTATTTCCATTTTACATTCAAAAACCCAAACTTTAAAAACAATAGGGGTGGTTGGGCAACTCAACCGATAAAAAAAAAAAGGGGGGGGATGAGAAAAAAAAACACACCATCCATTCATTAAATTGGTGAGTGGTCTGCCCCATTTCTGTCATTTTCATGCCACTTCCATTCCCAACAATAAAAACAATATACTATTTTACTGATGGAGCACATACCTTGCAAGCACTCAAAGTATTGTACAATCACACTAAGATGAAAAAAACAAAACACAGAAAATTTAATAATAAGCACATTCCTCATCATCATCAATGGGAAAAAATAAAAGAACTACTCAGATAAAAAATGCAGTGTTCACATATTTGTACTTTTTCCATGGACAGAACAAATATGGACATTCCCATTGTATCTTTTGTGTACATACACAAAATTATACATATACATACACAAACACACAATAGCATACTCTCCACCCTTACCTCTCTCTCTCCCTCACCCAAACACAACCCATACCCTCTTTCTCCCCCCCCCCCCTCACCCCCCTCCACCCCTCTCTCTGATCATATAAATCATAAATGGCAACTTCGAAAAATTATGCAAGCCCACTGCTTATTGTCTACAAAATTTGCCTAAAGTTTTGTGAAATTTTCATGAACTTGTCCAACTTTTGGTCACTGATATGTGTTTGCCTTAAATGATTTTTCCTGGCTGCATCGCTAATGACACACACAACACACACACACACACACACACACACACACACACACACACACACAACACACACACAAAACAACACACACACAGGAGGTATTAAGTCACATCTCCTCTCATCTAGTCTACTTCCCATCCCCCCCCCCCCCCCCCCAACAAAACACACACATACACAGACACATACAACAGGAGGCATTTAGTCACATCTCCTCTAACCTAGTCTACCCCCCCCCCCCCCCTCCAACAAAACACACACACACACACACAAAGTGTGGAGGCATTAAGTCACATCTCCTCTAACCTAGTCTAACCCCACCCCCTCCCTGAACAAAACACACACACACACATCAGGAGGAATTTAGTAACATCTCCTCTGACCTAGTCTAACCCCTCCCCCCCAAACAAAACACAACACACACACACACAAAGAGGAGAATTAAGTCACATCTCCTCTAACCTAGTCTACCCCCCCCCCCCCTCCCCCCCAAAAAAAAACCCAACCAAAATGACACACAAACACACACACACACACAGAAGAGGAGGCATTAAATCACATCTCCTCTCACCTAGTCTACCCCCCCCCCCCCCCCCAAAACTCACACATACACACACACATGGAGGCATTTAGTCCACATCTCCTCTAACCTAATCTACCCCCCCACCCCCACAAAACACAGACCATTAAATCAAGTCTCCTCCTTCCCCCTCCCCTGCCTGACACACAGGCATTTTTCCCTCAATCTTTGATAGATTTCATGCTAACTAACCCCTCCCCCCCCCCCTTTTCTCTCTCTCTCTCTCTCTTCTCTCCATCCCTCTCTCTCTTCCTCTCTCTCTCTCTCCTCTCTCTCTCCCTCCTCTCTCTCTCTCTTCTCTCTCTCCTCTCATCCTCTCTCTCATCTCTCTCTCTCTCTCTTCTCTTTCCTCTCTCTCTCTCTCTAAAACAAAAAAAATTCAAACCATTTCTTTCAAACTATGATGGTGATACAGCACAAAGAAGAAAAAGAAGAAAAGCAAACAACAAACACAATCCAAAAAAAGAAGAAGATAAAAAGCCAAGTCAAAATGTACATTCATTTCCATCATTAAAAAAAAAAGAGCAAGAAAGAAAACCAGTCAAAATGCATATTCATTTTCATCATTAAATTACAATCAAAAGAAGAAAGAAAAAAAAACAGAGTCAAATTGCATATTCATTTCCACTGTCAAATCAATGATGATTTTGGGCATTACTTTCTGATAAACATGTCTCATACATAAATATTCCCAATATGAATATCAAAACATTTGGAATTCAACACAATCCATAACATAACATCAAAGCCAATAAGTTAAAAAAAAAAAAAAATCACACACAACAAAAAATAAAATATGCTAGCCAAAAACCCCCACAAATTTCCCAACCAAATGAATAAATAAATTAAAAACAAACAGCCAACTCTTACACACATGTAAAGTTACACTGTCATATATTGCGTAACTGACAACTCAGAAAAGTTATGCAAAAACTGCCTAAGCATTGAGTAATGATCATGGACTTGACCAGTTTTTGGTCACTTTTGTCATCAGCCTGACATGCACATATTTTCTAGGTTGCCCTTCATACAGATTACACACATACGTACACAGGCACACATGCACACCACGCCCACGCACGCCGCCGCGCCCCACACACACACACACACACACACACACACACACACACACACACACACACACACACACACACACACACACACACACACACACACACACACACTGATGCATTTAGTCACATCTCTTTCTTAGTGTACCTCTCCCCCCAAAAAAAACCCCAAACACCCCCCAAAAAAAACACACACACACACATATGAAGTATTAAATCCCATCTCATATCACACCATTATCACCCCACACACAAACACACACACACACACACACACACACACACACACACACACACACCACACACACAACACACACACACACTTTTGTTCAATCTATTCTAAGATACTGAGCATATAGGGTTCCTTTCATAATTTCCCAGAATACTCTCTCTCCTCTTTCTCTCCCCTTAAAAAAGCATAAAAAAGATTTCTTTAAAAAAAGGTTTTCAAACAATCTCTTTAAACTAATGATGCTGATACAGCACAAAGAAGAAAAGCAAACAACAGGCATCATCCAAAAAAAAAATTCCACTCAAAATGCATACTTATTTCCACCATTAAATCAAAGTTGGTTTTGGGCATCACATTCTGACAAATATGTCACATATGTCCAGAATTTTCATGAATATCAAAGTATTTTCATATCAACACAATTGGTCTTGTAACAACCTCACAGCCAATAAATATCTTTTAAAAGTTCACACACACACAAAAAGAAAAAGCACAAACTAAAAAACAAAATTCACAGCCAAATGATTAAAAACAAACAGCCAACTCCTACACACATAAAATTACAATGTGATTTACTGCATAACTGACAACTTAGGAAAGTTTTGCAAGCTGACTGATAGTTGTATGCAAAAACAAGTTTTTAGTAATGTTCATGGACTTGACCAGGTTTTTTGTCACTGATATCTGTCGGACTTGCAAAAATGTTCCATGTTGCCCATCATACACAATACATGCAAAGCACGCACGCATGTGTGCGCACGCAAACACACACACACACAAATGAGGAGGGATTTAGTCACATATCCTCTTGCTTAGTCTACCCACCCCCCCCCCAAACAAAACAAACACGGACACGCACACACACGAGGAGGAATTTAGTCACATCTCCTCTCACCTAGTCTACCACCCTCACCCCCCCACCCCCTGAAAAAAAAGAAAGAAACAAAAAAAAAACAACCTATAACACACACACACAAAACACACACACACGCACATGAGGAGGCATTTAGTCGCATCTCCTCTCGCCTAGTCTACCTCCCCCCCAACAAAGCACACAACACACACACACACACACACACACACACACACACAACACACACACACACACACCACTCACACACACACACACACACACACACAACCACACACAACACACACACACACAAGGAGGCATTTAGTCACATCTCCTCTTTCCTAGTCTATCCCCCCACCGCCCACCCCCTTGAAAAGAAACAAACAACCCCCCAAAAACAAACAAACAAAAAAACTCACACACAAAAAAACTCACACACCACACACACACACACACAAAGTGACACACACAAGGCATTAAATCCAATCTCACATCACATTATTACCGCCCCCATCCCCCCCCCCCCCCCCCCAACATACACAACACACCTTTCTTCAATTTAAGATACTGATCAGATAGCCTTCCTTTCATAAATTCCTAGAATACTCTCCTCTTTCTAGCCCCTCCCCCCACCCCCCCCCCAAAAAAAAAGTATATCAAAAGATTTTTAAATAATTTTTCAAACCATCTCTTTAAAACTATGATGCCGATACAAGCACAAAGAAGAAAAGCAAACAACAGACATCATCAAAAGAAGAGAAAAAAAAATCCAGTGAAAATGCATTTTCATTTCCATCATCAAATCAGACTCTTTTGGGCATCACATTCTGACAAACGTGTCACATAATGTCAAGATT
Source organism: Stramonita haemastoma (assembly GCA_030674155.1). Lineage (NCBI taxonomy): Eukaryota > Metazoa > Mollusca > Gastropoda > Neogastropoda > Muricidae > Stramonita > Stramonita haemastoma. The sequence goes on from CM060333.1 coordinate 9,865,674, forward strand.
TTCCATAAATAATCAAAACATTTTGATATCAACACAATCCATATAACTAACTCACCCTCCAATCAATAATATATTTTTTTAAAAAGTTCACACACACAAAAAAAAAATGCACTAACAATAAAAATTTAAAAAATTCCTACCAAATGAAATCAGA
>CM060333.1:9876813-9909313 GCA_030674155.1 Stramonita haemastoma
ACACAACAATATGCAATATGGTATGGAAGTATAATGTAGTATAGTGCAGAACACAGGAGAGAAGTGCCATACCACTACACTACACAGTAAGTTTCTCTTCCTGAAAATCAAGCTGCCCTGCCCAAGACAGCATATAACCACGGTACAGTGCCACATTTTCCCCTGTTTAAATCTTGCTTACGCTTGTTTGGATAGTAACAGTTTTTCAGCACAATACAGAATGGAATATTCTATTGCTGAAGTGGATTCTTCACCATTTAAGCCAAAAATGTGATAAGTCACCACTAAACCCAAAAGTGTGATAAACAAAGTCACTACTAAAGCAAAAAATGTGAATTAAAAAGTCACCACTAAAGCCAAAAGTGTGATAAAGTAAGTCACCACTAAAGTCAAAGAGGTGATAAGTCACCACTAAAGCCAAAAATGTGATCAAGTCACCACTAAAGCCAAAAATGTGATCAAGTCACCACTAAAGCCAAAAATGTGATAAAGTCACCACTAAAGCCAAAAATGGATAAAGTTCACCACTAAAGTCAAAGATGTGATAGTCACCACTAAAGCCAAAAATGTGATAAAGTCACCACTAAAGCCAAAAATGTGATTAAGTCACCACAAAAACCAAGACAGCCACAAAAGAAAGTAACCACTAAAACAAGATACCATAAAGTCACCACTAAAGCCAAATGTGATCAAGTCACCACTTAAAGCCATGACAGTCAAAAAGAAAGTCACCACTACCTAAAACCAAAAATGCCATAAAGTCACCCTTAAAAGGCAAGATGTAATAAAGAAACCCACCATAAGCAAAATGTGATCATATCACCACTAAAGCCATGAATAAAGCCAAGACTGTGATCATGTGACATAAGAAGAATGCAATACAGAAAGTCACTACTAAGGCAAAGAATTTCATTAAGAAAACCCCCACTATCTAAAACCAAGAATGATATAAAGAATTTAACTTAGTTACCACTAAAACATTTGTCATCTGTTCTTCTGTGTCTGTCTGGAACTTTAATTTTTCTCACACAAACAATTTATCTTTATTGTACATTGTTAATGAGAATACTTTTGATAGTCAAGCCTCCACTTTCAAAGATTTTCAAAGGGAAGTTTGTTACAGGTTGTCAATTTTGGTCATTTTCAAATATTCAGTATTCAATCTTTTTTTTTTTTTTTAAATCTGGTTTTTCTATTTAAGATAGTATTCTTAAGTCCGAAAATTGCCATCAATGAATTCTATTTAAACTGGAAGGAACATCACCCATAAGTTTGTCCCTTTCTTCTGTATCCTTCTCTTTTCTTTCTTCTTTTTTATTTCTTACCCATGTTCTGTTACCCCCCCCCCCCCCCCCTTTTTTTTTATATTCTGTTCTTTCCATTTTTTCCCAGCCTCTAATTTTGTTGCTGTTGTTGCTGTTTTTGGTTTGATGCCCATTTCTTCATTTTGCTCTTTCTGTTTGGTGATCCTTTTGCTGGTTGTTCTTATGGTTCTATCCTTTACTTTGTTATTAACCTGCTTGTCTTCTTTGCGTTTTCTTCTTTTTCCATACGCTTACTTCTTTGTTTCTATTGTGCTTTTCCTTTACAAGTTCTTTTATCTTGTACTTCTTCTTCTGTTTCTTTGGCCTCTTTTAGTTCTTTTGCTTAGTCTGATGCTTCTTATTCTTTTTTTTTCAGCTTACAGTTAATCTGATCTAAACAAAATTGCAAACATTAAAAATGACGCATTTGGCCCAAGCCAAAAGCTGTGTAATATCAAATTACCAAGGCCTACACTAAAATGTTATGTTGTAGAATGTTGTGTTGAGATTGCCTTCAGCTATGACAAGCTCTTACCATAACAACCTGCACTCTCCTTTAAAGGAGAAAAATCTTCTGAAGTATAGCTGCCTATAATATGGCAAGGTACTTGAACAGTCATACACGCAAACTTCTCATTCAGAGTGTACTTTTAATCTCACAGTGATTCCCAGATAGGATGAACAGTCTGAGTGCACATTCTGGGTGACCTGGTGATCCCCCCCCCCCTTCCCCCCAAATGCTAATCTGGGGAGCAGACAAAAAACAATTACAACAAAATGAAGGTCTATGTATACATACTCTCCCATCCTTTCATGAATCCATGCATGTATGTCAGTATACACAATATTGCTCTCTCTCTCTAGCATGCACGCACGCGCACACACATACACACACACACACAAACACACACAAACAAACACACACACACACACACACACACAAACACACACAAACACACACACACACAACACACACACACACACACACACACAACACACACACACACACACACACACACACAACACACACACACACACACACACACACACACACACACACACACACACACACAGGTGCACAAAAATAATTATCTTGGTAACTGCATTTCCTACTTAACCTCACTTTTTCTATATTTAAATAAGTATCTGTTTTGCTAAAACATTCCCCCTCCTCTCTAACAGAAAAAACAAACATGTTTGCCCATTCCCTATTCTTGCTCTCACACTCACTCACCCATGACTGTTCCATAACCATTCTCATGCCTCTTCCCACATACAGCTAGCTATCCATCCTTCCGCTTCTCACATATGTCCCCCCCCCCCAATCTTCTACACATTAAAAATGAAAAAAAAAAAAACCAGTAAAAAAGTGTCACACCTTGTATCATCATATCCATCTACCTTTTGTGTCCACATGTGGGGTCAGGTTAAAATAACAAAGGTTACTGTAAAGGTTAGTGTTAGTGTTAGCACATAACATTAGTAACTGGGAAAATGCTGTTGGTCAGCTGGTGTGTCTGCTTGTATATATGTAAGCCATGTGGACACAATGGTACATAGACATAATGGTACCCAGCTTTTGACACTGGTTTTGGAAATTTTCAGTCACAAATTGTCTGTCTTTTCAACCATCCATGGTTGGATTTTTTAATTACCATGTTCCAGTTTTGAAATCAGCTCAGTGGTTTCCAGAAGCGTACCTTTGCATACAAATGGACTGGAGCTGTTTTGTAAAGAACCAAAATTAATCAAACGAAGGATCAAGCCAAAAGATACAGTTATTTCTTGCTTATTTCTTGCTTCTTTCTTGAATTTCCCCACTATCAAATTACAATTTTTCAGCTCTGAAATTAGCAATTTCCAGCTTATTGTACTTTTGAAAAATCGTGCCAGTTTCCAAAGGAACCAAAGTTGTATTAATGGCCGAAGATAGTTAGTCCCCAAATAAAACCACAGGAGAAAAACTTGGTCTTTTATGTACTAGCCTATTTTCTATTCCCAATTACCTAGCCATACATATCCTACCCCTTTCTCACAATTGACAAATGAACCTAGCAGTTCATCTAAGGAAAAAGCCCCTCCTCCTAATTATCAGTTTCTTTTAGTACCTCTTCTACAAAATCAACGATTCTCCTCTTGCCTCCCCAAAACTTGTTTACATAAACACACACCACACACACACACACACACACACACACACACACACACACACACACAACACACATCCCGTGCACACAACCAATGTTTATCACATATGCAGTAAAAACACTTGTTTTGTTTGTTGCTACTTCGTTAATATAGCTTCTGATGCTTTTGTCTATTACATAAGCTTCAATGTGCACACAGTTCACTTTGCTTTGTCACTTTGAACTCTGAATGACAAAAATCCATCCAACTGAGCGATCGGGAGATGACCTCCAGAGACCTACTGTGCATGTGCCAAATCAATTTCTACCTCCTTGGAGACTTTGTCGCCTGCAAGTCCTTGTTTGTTTCATCCACGCACTCAATTCAGTTCAATTCAATCCAAATACTTCATCTCACAGAGAAATTCACAGCGGGTAACAAGCCACATATAAAAACAGTCCACATGTAAACATGATATCACGGAAAATACCACAACATAGCCTAGTGTCCAAACATAAGCTCGCACCCATCCACATAACCATGCAGCCGCCCACCTGTGAAGCGCCACACACTCTCACCTGTAATTAAACCTTTGTTTTTCCATACAAAAGTGTGATGTTTATTTCATCATCATCCTTAATGAGAATACTTTCAATAGACGAGCCTTGACTTTCAAGGGTTTTAAAGGTGTTTGTCACAGGTTGTCATTTTGGTCATTTTCAAAAGGATTCATGGTTTTGAATCTAATATTCCTCTTTTTTTCATGAAAATAATCTGAAAATCGCCAAAATGGAATTCTGTTTAAAACAGAAGAAAAATCACCCATGCTTTAACTTAAATAAACCAGGCCTATTCTTGCCTCAGTTTCCCCATACACTTCTGTGCCTGTGGTGAGTTTGTGTCAAAGCCTATGGGGTTTGGAGGCTTGGGAGGTATGGTCATTTGAGGGACATTGTGGTGGTCACCTCCTCAGGTAGGTGACTCACTCACTCTGACTCTGCGACTAAGCCTTTACCGTCTTTAGTAGGGGGCTTAGTAGGTGTTAACTAATTAAGCAAAGCCATTTTGCTCACTCTTTTTGACGATGATACTTAAACTCACCAGACAATCTCCAGCACTGGAAGAAACTTACCTCTACAGTCAGCCTGGCTAAAAAGCTGAAAGCAAGATTTATGTATGCATACAACAGGTGCCACAGCTGAGTGGCTAGGACCGTCAACTTCAACCCATGGGTCACGAAGTCGTGGGTTCGAATCTGGCAGCTCTGCTGAACTCTTCCAGATCAACTTCAAGTATAGACCCACCAGTGCTTTAATTGCTTTTGTGCATATACACACATGCAGAAGATAAAAATATGTATGTGTAAGATCACATAATGCATGTCAGCATTTGGTGGTTTCGAAACATAAACATACCCAGCATACATTTCTGCAATCAGAATGTGCTACAATCATGGTGGCAAAAATGGTCCCATACGCAAAAATCTCACCACTGGTGAATTCACCTTGGAGCTCCAGCTGAGGAACAAATTACAATCAAAGACATGTATGCATACATCATTTCTGACATGAACAGCCAATATCGGCAAAGGATAAGGTCAGTCTGCAGCAGTAACTAGAACCACATCCCATCAGTGGATTGGCAGTCTAGAGGTAATGCGCCTGTCTAGAAGTAAACATAAAGTCCGGGTTGTGTGCGGTGGTTCGAATCTTGTATGGGCCCAAAACATTCCCCCATCCATTAGACCATGAGTGGTGGTCTGGGTGCTAGTCTTTTGGATGAGACGATATGTGTTACATAATTACTTAGTGCACACTGAAGAACCCACAGCAACAAGAGAGTTGTCCCTAGCAAAGTTCTGTAGCAAAAAGCCACTCTGATAGGGAAACAAATACAGTTGTGACAGAAAAGGGAAAAAAAAAGGTGGCACTGCTCTTGCGGCAATGCTCTCTCCTCAGGGAAAGCAGCCCGAATTTCATGCATATTATAAATCTGCTCTGACTTACAGTGGTGCTAAATGTAAAAAAAAAAAAAAAAAAAAAAAAAAGTGAATCCCAAAAGTCCACAAAGTCATGGGTTTGAATTACAGACATGGTGTCTGGTGAATTAACGGGCAGGGATTTTAACAACCTCCTAGATCAGTTTAAAAGTGAAGACCTACAAAGTGCAATATCTGGCAAGACAGGCAGCCCAAAAACAAAACATGCTGCACTCCTGCAAATGAGGCAATCCAATTTTCAGAAGATCTTGCCCAATCTCTCCTCAACAGGTAGGAAGCTCTACAGTAACTGGAGGACCTGTAATGTTATGTACTGCTGCCTTTATCTCAGGGACTGAGCTGTCCAACTGATGAACATAAATGAAAGTAAGAAACATCCTTCTCCTGTGTGATTTTTTTTTTTTTCATTTGAAAAAAGTTGTGTGGAATGCAGTAGGGAGCTTAGTAGGTGGTGTCCTGCGTATGTTAGCTCAGAACAGGCACAACTGAACACCACCAAAGTGACCCAGCAGAAGTGCAGGACCCCTCTGGCTAGTGGCTCTACGGCAGCCTAATACTGACAGGCTCCCTGTGGACTGCCAATCCCGAGGATGAAACAGCGAATCAGGGTATGGCTGTGGCGGGGAGACTGAAATGAGCAGCGTGGGAGCAACAGTACGGGGATGTCACAGAAGACGAGGCAGCAAAAACAACAAAAATACCTGTCAAACATCTGTAAAACACCTACCTCCCCATTGTTGCTCATGAGGCCACTGTCACAAGTCCTCTCTCTTTTCTGCTCCTCTACATTAGTTCTGGGTCTCCACTGTCACCAGCCCATAGAACAGAAAAAAGCATCATTTACTCATTAGCACAAGTGTCTACTGTAGGGTTACCTAAGTCTTCTGGTATAATCATCAGAGAAAAGCACACCATTGTTGCTCTCAATTGTTTTCAGCATTATTGTCAAATCTTTTCAGATGGCTAGAATGAGATGCCTTGAAGGTGAACAAGGCTGCATCTCCCAAAATAATCAGAAACTGAGAAAGGTTAATAAAATTCTTGCACAATGAAATGATTTCCTTTCATTTAAAATGAAGTTGTGTTACCATTTTATAGGATTGATTTTACATGCATTAACTAAAAACTAATAAAATCTTTGGCTTTGTTTATTGAACTTTATGTTTGATTCTAAAACATGTATGAGTGCCTCCAATGAGATAGCATACCTAGCCAAAACCCATTCATACAATCATTGTGTTAAGCAATTTATATTTGAAAATATCCAAAAGTCATGTTTGTCCATGTCATAGCCTGAAACTGAAAGTAAAACAGTAAGATTCATCATTCAGTGGCATCCTGTGGCTTGAGCAAGTATGGAAGTCAGAAAGTCACAGGAAAAATGGCATATATATCACAATCTGTGAACTGCACTGTGCAGTCATACCTGTCACAAATCCTGTGAACACATTGGTGCCACTGCAGGGCATATCAAAGCCAGCCACTTTCAACCCCCCTACCCCCCCCCCCCCCCCCCCCCCCCTTAAAAAAATACTTATTTTCCTTGAAAAATAGCATGTGCCTGTATTACAGCTTCTCCAAAACTTCCAAATCTGTTACCTTCGTGACCTCTTCATACAATGCCACGGTCATCCTCTCAATCTTGGCAACTGACTGATGCTTATCGCGGGCACCCAGCGCATTACTATCAAAAGGGCCTATGACTGGATCTGGATAGTACATTAGAACAGTAGCGCTACTTGCCCCTGAAATATGCAAGCAACAAGGCAATACACTAATACGATTGCTAATAATTATAAAGTCAACAAAGCACTGCGTTTAACAAAACAGAGAATCAGTATTTACCGTTATGTAGCTTTACTGAATACCTTCTCACTACCACCTCCATGACTGTCGCGCGATATTACCGCACGGCTTGGAGTCTGAATACCGGAACGATGTAGGCATAAGCGTATTCTACTAAAACAAAAGGGAACACTTGGGCTTTAAAGGTTTCGGAGGCTTTTGCTTGGCGTTTATAAACTTATTCTCAATTTGTGATGCGTAGCAATTGTGTTCTGGCTAATTTCGAGCTGTAGAAATTGTTTGAAATAAAGAGATTTTTTATGTCTAATATAGTGTTAAGGGGATTGTGGGGGGGGGGGGGGGGGGGGGGGGGGGGTACATGCATGCATGCATGCTTGCACGTGTGTGTGTGTGTGTGTGTGGGGGGGGGGGGTAGTACGTGTGTGGTTGTGGTGTTGTGTGTGTGTGTGTGTGTGTGTGTGTGTGTGTGTGTGTGTGTGTGTGGTGTGTGTGTGTGTGTGTGTGTGTGTGGTGTGTGTGTGTGTGTGTGTGTGTTGTTCTTCAGTTTAATGTCTGTTCACATAAGTGATATTAGACAAAAAAAAAAAAGAAAAAAAAAAAAAGAAAAAAAAGAAAAAGCAAACGAATAATGTTACTTGTAGAACTTATAACCAATGGTAGAAACAAAAAGTAAATAAAAACACCAAAAGTGAACATTAAAACCCTAAACAATCAATCAGAACTTTTTAGAAAATTAACAAAAGAGCACGAGATCAATGTCTCTGTCTCGTAAACAAGCTACTGATATGTTCATAAACATTATAGTAAACTGTCAATAGGACTCTTCTTCAGCGATAAGGCGAGTTCACACAGCAACCCACAGTTGCTTAATATGTTGTCCAGAGAGTTCTCACGTGTGATGGGAAGACACTGTTTTAAAACGGGACAGTCAAAAAGAATATGACTAACTGAAATCGTCCCATCACATGTGTGTGTTGTGTGTGTGTGTGTGTGTGTTAGTGTACTATCTGTAGCTTAAAGTCAGTGATTGTTGACAGTCATGCCCTGTCTTATATTTGTAGTGCTCAAGTGAATTTTAAAAAATCATCTGATTTAGATCAACCTCGGTTGTCCTTGATTATTTCTTTAGTCTACAGCTATACATAACTGTGACTTCCATGGTAGCCTAATGCTGGAGAGTACAACTGGTTTGGTTACATTAAAGTCCCAGCAGTGCTATCCGATTTGGGGACTAGCCTACATCCAGGATAATGGAATAAGCACTCATGTGCTTTTTTACATCTGGTCCCGTGTGAATGCAGTTTTGTAAATCTTGTCATCTGTTCCTACCGGCACACATTGGCCTGCTCTTACAAAAAGCGGAACAGGATTTAACGTGCGCACAAGATGTTCTGCGTGCGTTCGCACATGGGGCCTCGATTTATAGTCTCATCCAAAGGACTTTTGGGGAGGGTGGAGTCAGCACTGATGTTAACTCCAGGGGAAAAATCCCCTCGGACGGGAATCAACTGGGTCCTCAAATTGTCAGCGCAATGTTCTGACCACTAGGCTATCCGTCTCCATATTTCATTTATTTATTTATTCTTTTATATCAAAGGGTTGTTTTTTTTCTTCTTTTTTTTTTTTTTTTTTTTTTTTTTTACATCAAGTCCCCACGTGTAGGCCCTATGCAGTTTTGTAAATTTTGTCATCCTTTCCCACCAGCACACAATGGCCTACTCTCCCAAAAAGTGGAACAGGTTTTAATGTGTGCGCAAGATGTTCTGCGTAGGCCTGCAAGGAGAGAGAGAGAGGAGAGAGAGAGAGAGAGAGAGAGAGAGAGAGAGAGAGAGAGAGAGAGAGAGAGAGAGAGAGAGGAGAGAGAGAGAGAGAGAGAGAGAGAGAGAGAGAGAGAGAGAGGAGAGAGAGAGGAGACAAGGCAAGGCAAGGCAAGGCAAGGCAAGGCAAGGCAAGGCAAAGTCTTTTATTCGAGGATAATAGATAAGCACTCATGTGCTTTTTTACATCCAGTCCCCGCCCTTTTCAGGGATACATCAAGTTGAAAAGATACTAAACAATAAAGCTTTACGCAGTACCAAACAACACACAAGAATAAGGACACTATATATGATAAGGTAATAAAAAAAATGCACTCAATCAGAAGACAAAAATCTGAAGTCACAATAAAAATATTTTGATTATGGAAGAATAGAAAAGTGTTAATAGAGAGAGAGAGAGAGAGAGAGAGAGAGAGAGAGAGAGAGAGAGAGAGAGAGAGAGAGAGAGAGAGAGAGAGAGAGAGAGGAGAGAGAGAGAGAGAGAGAGAGAGGGAGAGAGAGAGGAGAGAGATTTTGATTTGATTTATTCTTTTATATCGAGGATAATGGAATAAGCACTGTTGTGCTTTTTTACATCCAGTCCCCGTGTGTATGTATTTTTGTAAATGTCATCTGTTCCAACCGGCACACGATGGCCTACTCTTACGAAAAGCGGAACAGGATTTAACGTGTGCGCAAGATGTTCTGCGTGCGTTCGCACACGGGGCCTCGGTTTAAAGTCTCATCCGAAGGACTTTTGGGGAGAGTGGAGTCAGCACTGATGTTAACTCCATGAGAAAAATCTCCTCGACCGGACTCTAACCCGGGTCGTCAAATTGTCAAATCGTCAAATTGCCAGCGCAATGTTCTGACCACTAGGCTATCCTATTTATTTATTTATTTATTTATTTACTCTTTTATATCGAGGATAACAGAATAAGCAATCATGTGCTTTTTTTCATCCGGTCCCCGTGTGTATGCAGTTTTGTAAATCTTGTCATCTGTTCCCACCGGCACACGATGGCCTACTCTTACGAAAAGCGGAACAGGATTTAACGTGTGCGCAAGATGTTCTCAAGAGAGAGAGAGAGAGAGAGAAGAGAGAGAGAGAGAGAGAGAGAGAGAGAGAGAGAGAGAGAGAGAGAGAGAGAGAGAGGCAAGGCAAGGCAAAAATTCTTTTATTCGAGGATAATAGATAAGCACTCATGTGCTTATTTACATCCAGTCCCCGCCCCTTTCAGGGATAACATCAAGATAAAAAGACAGCCTCAACTAAAACAAGAACAATTATAACGATCCAATTACCAAGAACAAACCATACCAAGTATCAAACAACAGGTAAGAAATAAGACAGAGATACAATATTAAGGTAATGTTATAAAAAAGGCACTCATTCAGAAACGAAAATAAGAAGTAAGAATCAATGATGATTTTGATTTGAATAATAAACAAGCAAACAAACAAACAAACAAAGAAACAAAAATAAAATAAAATAAAATAAAATAAAATAAATAACAACAACAACAACAACAACAAAACAAAACAAAGAGAGAGAGAGAGAGAGAGAGAGAGAGAGAGAGAGAGAGAGAGAGAGAGAGAGAGAGAGAGAGAGAGAGAGAGAGGTCGTATCCTTTTATTTCAAGGAAAATGAATAAGCACTCATGTGCTTTTTAATATCCAGTCCCCGTCCTTAGGGATAAGATCAAGATATATAAAAAAGAACTGTTACTAAACAATAAAAATAAACCAAATTCCAAGATCAAGAGACCCCAACCAGTAGCAAACAGCAGACAAGAAATAAGGACAGAAAGAAACAAAAAGGCATACACTCAGAGAACTAAAATTAGAAATAAACAATCAAATGATGACATGATTTTTTAAAAAAAGACGCCAATAAGTGAGAAGCAAACAATAAAACATTAGTTTAAGCAACTGAAAACACCATTCCACCACCATCTATCAACAAAATAAGTCATACAAATCATAACATTTTGGTGAGAGGAAGAAATTTATCCAGTATCCTCATTAACGGGGGAAAAAAAGTAACTGCCGTTAGCAAATTGCATAAAACATACATCTAAGTTTAAGGAGAGAGAGAGAGAGAGAGAGAGGAGAGAGAGAGAGGAGAGAGAGAGAGAGAGAGAGAGAGATGTTTTGCAAAACGAAAAATGTATGCATAGAGTAATGCCGCTTGATTTGGGTGGAGCGTTGAAACAGTCTTGGTTGACTTGTTGCACCAGTTTTGCTGGGGGGTCTCCCAGTTCTGTGTTTACGTTAGGATGTCGACATCTTGCCCCTTTTCTCGCTGACTTTTATGTGCTTATGTTTGAAAAGAAGTTTCAGTTTATGCGATCGCAAGTTTGACAAGTGACCAGACCATCCTTCGAGATGTGTTTGCTGTGGAGGTAAAGATCGCCTGCCTCCCCACTCAGGGCAGCAACTTGGAACCTTGATCTTAGCCTAGCCTAGTTGAGAGTTAGGAATCAGCTGCAGCACTGTCTCAGGAGGTTCATGAATCATCGAAGCGATTGATTGGAAAGAAACTTTCGTCTTAAATGTAGAAACTTTGATGTTGACAATATATATTTGCAAAACAAAACTCTCCGAATTACTTCGTTATCTGTCTGTCAGCAGACGATAAATTTGTTATCACATCCCCAGGCGCTGATTTCTGGTAGGCCTAGCGCAGCACTACTGCATACTTAGGCCTAGGCCTAGCTGGTTCTGTTTTGTTGCCAGTCTACGATTGTGAAGTCAGTTGTGTCGAAAATTCAGTTGGCAAATGCCAGCCGCTGCAAGGCGACAGATTTGTTTAACATGAAAAAGAGTGGTGTGCACGGGAAGTCTTGAGATCGTGTACTGTTCTGATCGTTTTTTCTCATTTGTAGTCTTCATTACTTTGGTAACATGGAACAGCCGGTGGAGGGCTACACATCGCCACAGGGCGTGGTACCTATCGGTTTTGAACTTCAGACAGTGGAAGAAGGAGGTAAGTCAAGTAAAAAATAAATTTGTTTGACTGTGTGTGTGTGTGTGTGTGTGTGTGTGTGTGTGTGTGTGTGTGTGTTTTATTTAGTCTTTAATTCTTTTAATATCGAGGATAATGGAATAAGCACTCATGTGCTTTTTTACATCTAGTCCCTGTGTGTATGCACTTTGTAGTTTTGTAAATCTTGTCATCTGTTTCCACCAGCACAGGATGGCCTACTCTTAGGAAAAGCTGAACAGGATTTAACATGTGCACAAGATGTTCTGCGTGTGTTCGCAAATGGGGCCTTGGTTTATAGTCTGGGATTATAGTCTCATCTGGATGGATGAGACAATGAACCGAGTCCTGTGTCTTAAACATTATTATTTAGCACACGTAAAAGAACTTACGGCATCAAGAGAGTTGTCCCTGGCAAAATTCTGTAGAAAAAAGCCGCTCTGATACAGTGATAGGGAAACAAATACACCTGCAGATAGGAAAAGAGATAGGTGGTGCTGCCCTTGTGGTAACGCGCTCTCCCTGGGGAGAGCAGTCTGAATTTTATGCACAGAAATCTGCTGTGACTTAAACTTAAAGTGGTATGAAATGAAAAATATATTCAATGAAATAGCATCCCCACCTTCTGGAAATTCTGTGCTAAGAATTCCGTCTTTTCTATTCTTTTCTTTGTTTCTGCCTTATTGCTTCCTGTCACTACCTCCTTCATCTTGTTTATTTTCCACCTTCTCAGTCCATTCTGCCTTTTTCTAGAAAGAAAAGATAGTTATCTCCCAGGCCAAAGTGGAATGTGCTGGGCCTGACTTGTCAGGAGCTTATCAGCAGTAGTTGCTGTCTAAGTGTTTGATGACAACGACAGCTTCGTTTGCTTTGCTGGTGTAGAACTTCCTGTTTTGTTATGGGGGCTTTTGCTTGCATTTCCCAGAATTGTTCCCTCTCCTCTAACTGACTAATTCTTGTTATAACAGTATTTAAGTCAATAGGAATGAAATACAATCTTGAATATTAACTTACAGTACTTAGAGTGTTGTGCTTCATTGTCACACACACACGCGCGCACGCACGCACGCACGCACGCACACACACACCACGTGTGTGTCGTCAGAACATTGCGCTCACAATCTCAGAATCTGACAACCTGGGTTTGATTCCCGTTTGAGGGGATTTTTCTTCTGGAGTTAACATCAGTGCTGTCTCCACTCCCCCCAAAAGTCCTTCGGATGAGACTATAAATCAAGGCCCCGTGTGTGAATGCACACAGACCATCTTGCGCACAGGTTAAATCCTGTTCCGCTTTTCATAAGAGTAGGCCATTGTGTGCCGGCGGGAACAGATGACAATATTTACAAAACTGCATACACACGGGGATTGGATGTAAAAAAGCACATTCCATTATCCTTGATATAAAAGAATATATTTCAATAAATAAAATTTAAATACAGACACACACACGCACACACACACACACCGTGTGCACGCACGCACACATGCACGCACGCATGCATGCACGCACACACACACACACACACACACACACACACACACACACACACACACACACACACACACTTTTTGTTTGTTTGTTTTTGTTTGTTTGTTAGGGTTTTTTGTTTGTTTTTGTGTTTTTTTTTTCTTTTTTTAGATAGATGTGGAGATGGCTTGATGAAAAAAAGCAAATCAATGCTTATTCGATGTACCATCTGGAAATAAAAGTTTGATTTAATTTGATTTGATTTGACACGCACACACGATCTACTAATGATGATTGTAATGAAAATCAATTAATCAATGAATTAATTACTGTCAACACACATCATGTTGAGTAGGCAATGAACATTTTATTATGAACTGGTATCAGTTTTAAAGTATACACAGAGAGAGACAGACAGAGAGATCTGAACAATTGCTGAAAATTATTCCATGGTTGTTGTTTGCAATAAGTAAAGTATATTGTTCACCACTTCATGAACAGAGCAGGGTTTTATTTCTTTAAATTATCATTCTTATTTATTTATTTTTATATAAAATACCCTTTCTCACCTAGCAAGTAAAAAAAAAATCTGGTTCTTTTTTTCTCCCTGATCAGTGGGTTAAACACAGTGATCAGTTCTACATGTAACTTTTCTTTCTTCTTTTTTTATCTTTTCAAAAGTATAAATTTGTCTTTCTTTCTTTTTTGTTTTAGACAAGTGGGTTAAACACAGTGAATTTATTCCGCTTGGCCTGGTATAGAGGTGGCTGGTCGGCAGCAGCTTTGTGAAATTGTCTGATTTCTGGTCTGTGGGGACCCATCGTCTGTATTGATTGTTCTTCAGTCCTCTGCCTCGGCTGTGTGTGGACTCAAATGGCAGCTGTGTGTGTGTGGTGTGTGTGTGTGTGTGTGTGTGTGTGTGTGTGTGTGTGTGTGTGTGTGTGTGTGTGTGTGTGGAGAGAGAGAGAGAGAGAGAGAGAGAGAGAGAGAGAGAGAGAGAGAGGAGAGAGAGAGAGAGAGAGGTTGTGTGTGTGTGTGTGTGTGTGTGTGAGAGAATGAGGAGAGAGATGAGTATGATGTGTGTGTGTATGTGTGTGTTGTGTGTTGTGTGTGTGTGTGTGTGTGGTGTGTGTGTGTGCGTGTGTGTGTGTGTGTGGTGTGTGTGTGTGTGTGTGTGTGTGTGTGTGTGTGTGTGTGTGTTGGTGTGGTGTGTGAGTATGTATACATGTGTATGTCACATGTGTGAGTATGTTACTGTGTGTATGTTATGTGTGAGTGTTGTGTGTGTGAATAGTGTTTGTGTGTGTTTGTGTGTTGTGTGTGTTGTTGTGTTTGTGTGTGTTGTGTGTGTGTGTGTGTGTGTGTGTTATGCGCGTGCATATATATGTGCGTGCATGTGCATCATTACTTTGCCAGTGTGATGTATGTTGTGCATAGCTCTGATGCTTGCTTTGAACACAATGTTGACCCTTTGTTAAGCTTTTTTGGAGAGCTACTGAATACAAAATAGTATTGATCGTGCCAACTCCCCCCCCCCCCCCCCCCCCCCCCCTCCTCTCACCCATCTATCCTTGCTGTGCCTATTTCTTACCCATTGGCTGCTCTTGTAGTCAGATTGTATTCAACATTCATTCATATCCATTTTTTTTGGCAAGAAGAATCATGTCAGTATATCGATCAAGTTTGTGTGATTCTTTGCATTTCATTATATATATTCTCTTTGTGGGTGTGTGTACACATGTGTGTATATAATGTACACACTGTGTGTGTGTGTGGGGGGGGGGGGGGTGTACATGTGTGTGTGTGTGTGTGTGTGTGTGTGTTGTGTGTGTTGTGTGTGTATGACTCTGTGTCAGTGTGTGTGTTCGTGTGTGTGCGTGTGTGAATTTTGAATGTTTGTGATTTGTTGATTCTTTGCATTTTGTATGATTTTATGTGTGTGAACATGTATGTATGTAGTATGTCTGAAAGAGACAGACAGAGAGAGAGAGATCTTTAAAGGGGGAGAGGGGGGGAGCTGTGTGTGTATGCCTGATTTGAGTATTATATTGTAGTTTTGACCGTAAATCACAAAATTAACACTTCTTTAATCATGTAAATGGTGTGAATGTTTAATCCATAATTGTTTTAAAAATTCATTAGAATCTCAATGAACAGTGCATTACTCTATATTCTAGTAAATTAAGAAAGTAACTTGGCACAGGCTGAAAGCTCTGTCAGTGTCAGTTTATCAACTTAATGGATGTAAGTTAAGTGCCAAGGCCTATATTAAAAGTTGTTTTTTTTTCCTATATTAAAACTTATAAAAGGTTGTTATGCTTATGAAATGTGATCTGAAGTTTAAGTGTGGCTGCCTGTATGGTCTATCTATCTATCTATGTATCTATAATCTATGTATCTATCTATGTATCTATCTATAGATCTATCTATCTGTCTGTCGTCTGTCTGTCTGTCTGTCTGTCTATCTGCCTGCCTGCCTGCCTGCCTGCGTGCGTGTGTGTGTCTTTGTTACACTACTATTAAGCTCCAAATACAGCACATTTATGCATATAAATTTATATATTATGGATTGTGCAAATCTGCACACTTGCAGCCTATAGTAGTAATAGTACTGCAGTAGCTGTAGACTTATTTGTGTGTTGTGTGCTTATCATGTCAGACATGATAAGCACACAACACATACATGTATACTCATTCTCTGAGTAATCAGCTCCTGTGGGGATGCAAAGGGGGCCTGTCACTGTCAGTATACATTTTATATATATTTTTTTAATAGCATACCCACCTTCTGAAAATTCTGTGCTATGAATTCCCACTTTTCTATCCATCTTTTTGTTTCTGCCTTGTTTCTCTTCTTCCTCACTTTCTGTCTTCTCCTCCTTGTTTTTTCCCCTGCCTTCTTAAATCCATTTTCTTCCCTTTTTTCCAGAAAGACTTAAAAAAAAAAATTCTCTCCCACGCATGTGCTTGGCCTTAATGTCAAGCACTTAATGGCAGCACAACGCATTTTTGCTCATATGACAGACTCCAATAATTGCTTTCTAAACGTTCGGAGTGGAAGAAGAATTCACTGATTGTGATATTGTCTATGAGAATATCAATGTAATTATTTATAGTTGATCATTGAAAATCAAATAATTGTGTACACCTGTCATTTGTTAAAGTTACTCGAGAGTCTCTGAGCGCTTAGATGAAACGGATCCCAAAGAGAGAGTAGTTCAGTTTGTTTGCTAGGGAAAAAACTCAAAATCAATTAACAAAAATGGTTTTGTGTTATTGTCTCATTTGAGTTTTTGAGTCATTCTTCATGAGAATTTTTCTCAATTGTACAAATCAAATAAAAATATGACTGACACTTTCATTCCTTAAGTTAATTGCACTGTTGGTTCTGAATGCATATTAGATATTTAATAACTGCTATATGTGGCCTTCAAATTTGCAACATACCAACTATTACATGATTTGAGTTTTAAATAGAAATTTACATTTTTTGTGATAGCAAATTTGGAATACAGCATTGCGAGAATGTAAATTTCTCAAACATTGCAGACTTCAATGATATCACAAATGTGCCATGGATTGTAAGATTTGTGATCAGCATATGGCCTTACACACAAACGAATCATCAACACAGATCTGCCAATGCCGTGAGAGCACATGCTACACACACACACCACACACACACACACACCACACACACCACACACACACACACACACACACACACACACACACACACACACACACACACACACACACACACACACACACACACACACACACACACACACACACACACACACACACACACACACACACACACACACACACACACACACACACACACACACACACACACACACACACACACACACACACACACACACAGATCTCTACCTAGAACAAAAAAAGACAAAAACACCCAAAAATGCCTAATCAGCAATGGTGCTTTGATAAACGAAGGATATGACATTTAGCATCCCATCTCTTCATGTGTGAAGTGCTCTCCCATTCCAACCAGCCCACAATCAATAATTCAGATCATGGAAAAAAAAGATCATGATTCGTTTCACCCAGCATCCGAAAGCAGATGACAAACGGAAGAAGCTGATCCATGGGATGTGTGAATAATTCATCAACCTTGGCATTCACTGATTGACCATTGTGAGAGACTTTGTTGTGAAGCAGTGTGCAAGAATTCATGTTCACAGTTCCCTTTAAGATGACAACTGATGGGTGTGGAAGTGTGTGTGGATGGGTACATGCGTTACTGTTAGATCTTTCGTTATGTAGCACCCAAGACCCTCTTTGGCCCGTTACTGTGGTATGTATGACATAACACAGACATAATAATAGATCTTTCCTGCTTCTTGATAGGCCTTCACTCAGGACTGTTTTATGCATGAAAGATTCAGTGCACTGTGCAGACTGAAGTAATCGTAAAGTTAGCCCGGAGAGTAGCCAAGGCAAGTCTTTCACTCTCACACACAGTCTCTGTCATTGTGTCAGGTAAAAATTGATGCCAGTGCATTAACTGAGCTCTGAGTAGTCAGTTCTTATTTGGGAGTGAATGATGAAAGCCATGGATGGAGGGAAGACAAGAGAAATATATTTTAAAAATTAAATGTACATTTTGACACTTGATAAACCTTTGGCTGCCCCTTTCAAATTATAGTCTGATAACCCTGACGAAGAAGAAGAAGGAAGGAGATATGCCTAGTGATCAGAAATTGTGCTTGCAATTTGACGACCCAGGTTCAATTCCCGTTCGAGGGGATTTTTCCCCCAGGAGTTAACATCAGTGCTGACTCCACTCACCCAAAAAGTCCTTCGGATGAGACTTTAAACCGAGGTTCCGTGTGCGAATGCACGCAGAACATCTTGCGCACATGTTAAATCCTGTTCCGCTTTTTGTAAGAGTAGGCCATTGTGTGTCGGTGGGAACAGATGACAATATTTACAAAACTGCATACACACGGGGACTGGATGTAAAAGAGCACATGAGTGCTTATTCCATTATCCTTGATATTAAAGAATTAATGAATAAATTTGTAAAAGTCAGGAAAAAATCTGAAAACATTCCTTTTTTAGTTTATGTGCCTGCTATACCTATGAAATACATACAGTAAAAAAAAAAAAAAGATGTCACTTATTTTGTTTTCATAGTGCATGGTAGTGTATAAAACATTACTTGTGATTCCCCATTCACAGTTTCCAAGATGTGTGCTAAACACTTGGTTGAAATAGCAAGCACCCTCCCCCCCCCCCCCTTTTTTGCCATGTTTTAAGTCAAGTTTCTTCCCCCATCCCCCAAAACAAACAAACAAACAAACAAACCAACAACAACAAAAAACCAACCAAACCAACAGTCCCCCCCCCCCCCCCCCCCTTAAACTCCCAACTCACCGACCCCCTCCCCCCACCCCCCCAAAAAAAAAAAAAAACAAAAAAAACCAACCAAACAAAAAAATCCCACCAACATAACAGCAAACAAGAATCCACCCCCAAGATATAAAATAGATCTATAAACAAACAAACACATACAAAGCCACTACCATCATGAATGAGCTGTGACTGATTCAGTCATTCATGCTGCCGAAAGTAACCAAAGAAAGAACAGGCATAATGATAATGGTAGCTCTCTTATCAAAGAAAAGATGTTTCATGCTGAAAAAGCATGCACAATAAAAATCATGACAGTGTAGATTTGAGTGATCCGTACTCTGGAGCTGTCTTTGGAAGGGGGAGGGTTGGTAAGTTAAGATGGCTATGACGTTGTTACAAGATCATTTCATGATTATTTGTATAATTGAACTATATCATTTTCTGAAACTGACACCCCTGCATTTTGTGAAATGAGTTTATAATTATACATAGGTTGCTGATGGTGAACTTTTCATTCCTCCACAGAATTTTGCTAAGTGATATCATGTTCCAAGTATGTTAAAATATCAAACACTGATTTGTTTCTTTGTAAGGGCATTCACATATGTTGCTTTAGTATCATTGATCATAGTTATCTGTTGATGTCAAACGTAATCATCTGTTTTTTATCATTGTCGCTGAAGAGCTGTGTTTGGTGTGCGGGTACAAGTGGCTGACATCATCAGGTCGTACACTGTCACACCTGTCTATTTCAGTATCTGCTGCTGCCTGACTACTTTTTTTTTTTTTTTTTTGCCATCATGGACATCAGCAGATAGAATTGTCACTTTTGTTTAGAACTTTTGGCATTGTTGGGAAACCATAGCTTTTCCACTAACCTTTGTGACCCTCCACCCCATAATGAATCACACTGTAGTGTAATGTACTGGAGGTGAGTTTTTGTTTATTAACACAGTCATTATGAATCCGCAATTAAAAAGCTATTCAACATTAAAAAAAAAACAAACTAGATTGAAATTAGAATTGGACAATTCTGTGAAAAGTTGTATTACAAATTGAAATGCTAGACTCCAGGAAATGACAAAATGACAAATTGACCAACTTTTGCATCGTAATAGGTGTTCAGGATGAGGGCTGGGTGTTTGTAGATGTGCTTTTAAAAGGCCGTTGTCTTCAGTTTCTGTTGGATCATCAGTTCAGCGTTTTAACCACTGGAAAAACTGTCCAATCCAACACTTCCCATTCCCCCTCATCCCCCAAAATGGAGTCATACTGGTAGCCGTGGTTTCTATAGGTTCTGTAGCTGTATGGATCAGTGGTGTACAGGTAAACGCTCTTGCCTAGAAAGTGAAAGGTCTAGGTCAGAAGCTGTGCGGGGTGGTTTGATCCCGGTTTGGGCCCAAAGCTTTCCCTCCGTCCATTAGACCTGAGTGGTGGTCTTGGTGCTAGTCTGCCTATGAGATGATAAATTGAGGTCCTGTGTATCACACAATTATTTAGCGCATGTTAAAGGACCCATGGCAAGGAGAATATATGCTTCATTCCAGACAGACAAGCAGTTCTATGTGTTTTGACCCCATTTCCGCACAGACATATTTGTACTAAATACCAATCAGTGTAGGGAAGCCTGTATTACCAGTGTAAAGAACTGGATTTTGGATGGTTGATGTCAGTATCGATGAATATCTACTTCTTTTTAGAATTTGCGATAATGCCATAGCGTTGCTGCTTCTGATATTGTACTTTAGGTATGTCACGGGATGAGGGGGGGGGGGGGGGGGGGGGGGGGGGGAGCCTTAGGGGAGGAAAAAACTGAGCATACAAGCATGCATCTTATCAGGAGTTGGATTGGACATTAGCCAAGAGGGTTGTTGAGTGATTACCCTGTTTTGGATCACATACAAATCACGGCAGAGAAAGTTGGATGTTTGAAGGCCAGTGGGAACTGCAGGGTGTGTTCTGTCAGTGACAAAAAAGCAGTGGTTGTTTGCAACAGAATTAACATAATTGTTTTGATACATATAACAGAAATCCGGATATGGCTACCTAAATGGTGGGCAAAAGCAGTCACTGTATATATGCAAAAATCTCACCATCAGTAGCTGAGGAATGAAAAAAATATTCAGTACATAGCGCTCTCGTCTCTGCAGAGGAAACCACGTTTTGGACATACATTTTTCGAGAAGTAACGATTGTTTTCTTTCCTATTTCCCCTAGATACTTTGTAACATGATTTTTTGTACAAGAATTGATTTTCTTACATGAGGTAAACACCTGTAGCAGTCTAGGACTCTTCATTCAGAGGCATAGGGCAAGGTCATTCCAGCGAGAGAGAGCTGGGTCGAAGCGGCTTTGCACTGATAATTTATTAGCTGATCACTACACCAAATCATCCTGACCCTGAGGTGTTCTATATTGATTGTGACATTCTCATTGTTTGCTTGGTTAGTCAGTATATTGGTTTTTACCTGAGAGAGAGAGAGAGAAACAGACAGTATCTTGTGCTTAGACATTGTGGAAGTGTGGGCTATGTAGGTGTTCATGGTAAATATGTAAGCGTGTGGGTTTTGTTTGGATTTTGTTTTGTTTACTTGATTATGATTCTGGTGGAATTGTGTTTGAATCATGGAGCTGACACACAACAGTGAGTTGTTTTCTTTTTCTCCTAAAGGAATCTCCATTGATCATGATCAGTCATACAGGTCTGCATGGCCTTCCATAATAATGCATTATTTGTTAATATTTATTGAGTTAGCATTGGCACTTCTCCATTATGCCTGGTATACTTTTACCTTCAGATAAACAGGTAAGCATGGACACTGGCAGTGGATCAACATAAAGACAGGACCCACGCCTTGGAAATGAAGTGTGAATGGGAAAATATTGAACACTTGACCTGGGGTGGATAGCATGGTAGAGTTACATGTTAGACATTTACCATGTAAGTCTAGTTATTCTTGAAAGGCCTGTAGAATGACATGCATAACAGCCAACATGTGCAAATGCAGCTTTGCTGATACATTTTTGGGACCACATGTTCAATAAAATATTTCTGCTTTCGAAAAGTATCCGTTTGTGCGTTTAGGCAGGTGACAAAAATATATTTAAATGGCTGCACATAGTGGTTGTGTGGAAGTCTCACAAAATTGCATTTGGCTACCTAAGTGTGACAGGAAACAATTAACAAAAAATTCATGAGTATGTACTCCACGAAAATCTCTACCCCACTCTCTGCTTCTCCACCCTCTATGCTCCAATTCCGCCTTTGGAAGGTATTAGAGTGGAGGGGCTACACCCCTAGAATTCTTTGCATTTAGATCTTGAATTTCTGAACTGAACAATTAAATCCCTTGAATTAAGGAAAAGCAAACGATCTCTTAATCATGTTGATGAGTGATCTGTAGCTAATATTATAATGATCGGAACTGTAGATATCCTGATTGTTTTTTTTGCATATCTTTCGTTTTATAACCTTTGATGACCATATAAAGAACGAACCTGAATGCTAAGCCGAAAGGATTTTGTGCCAAAGTGGTAATATCACAAAAATCTAGCATCTAACTACCAACATTGTATGACTTGTACAAACTTGCACAGAATTGAATTCAGATTAAAGTAAACAATTGAAGGCCAAGTTGGAATTTAATACATGCCTAATCATCAAATATAAACAAAAAAAATAAAACTGCTCCAGTCAGACCAACGAAATGAAGTAATCAATCAGATTTCCGTCCTTTGCAAAGGGATTTTCCCAACATATAGGTGATTGGAATCCCACACAAGCTTTAATGATTCAATTGTTTGGAATGGACTTAACAAGTTAGGTAACATAAGAAAATGTTGCACTTCCAATTAAGGTACTAAGGCACTTGAGTGCGCGTAGTCGTCATAATAACACAGTGGCAGTCAACGGTTAAGATTTCTCTCTCTGCTCATAGCTCTCTCTTCTCTCCTAAACGATCTCTCTCTCTTCATGTTCTCTCTCTCTTCCTCTTCTTCCCTCGTCTTCTTCATCTCACTCTCTGCTCTCTCTCTCTTCTGATCTAACTTCTCTGTCATTCCCTTCGCTTTCCTCCTCCTTTTTTTTTTTACTTTAAATTGGTTATCTTTCAACCCTAGGTTCTCTGCAAACATGATTCAGAATAGCTGCCTTCTTTTATTTTGCTTCTTCAATAATGTCTTTGCGTTTTCTGAGCAGTGATATTATTACTCCACTTGAATGTGTTAGATACAAGGGCAAAGTGTACATGTATGCATGTTGATCACACAGAGGGAAGGAGACAGAAATAAAGAGAGAGAGGAGGGTGGGGGTGGAGGATGAGAGAGAGAGAGGGGGAGGAGGGAAACAGATATAAGGTGAAGGTGAGAGAGAGGGAAGGAGGGGAAAAGAGGAAGAGAGAAGGAGAGTGAAGTGAGATATAGATCTAGTGTATATATATATATCTATTGATCTGTAGTAGATTGAAAGAGACAAACAACTTTACACAGATATGTAGAAGAAAACAAAAAACGAGAAAGGTTCACTGAAGTTACTCACATAGTTTTTAGACATAAACAGAGATAGCATGCGTGCCCAGCAAACTGACCACAGGTTGAGGGTTTTTGTTTGTTTTGTTTCTTAAATCCTATTTTTGAGGATTATTGATAATCATAGATGTGCTTTATTTGTTTTTTGTTTTTGTTCCTGGGCTAGAGCCCTGAGTTCACCAACTGTGAGATTTTGCGTAATGAATACATGTATGCAACCTTTGCCCACCATTAAGGTAACTGCATTCCATCTTCAGGGCAGTGTCTTTGAAACAACACACCAGTGTGCATCCATTAATAAAAAAAAAAAAGAAAAAAAGAATTGTCATCTGTACTCACAGGCATGCAATAGCCTACTCTTCCAAAAGGCGGAATGGGTTTAAACATGTATATATTCTGAAGATGTTCTGTACACGTTCATACAGTGTAGCCCTGGTTTATCTTATTCAGACTTTGGGGGAGTGGAATGGGTACTGATCTAAACTTCAGGGTGGAAAATTCCCTCGAACGGGCATTTCAGTGGTAGCTTGAATCCATGTTTTCAGATCGCAGGCTCAGTACTCTTAACGGCCCTAGGCTATCTCCCCACCATGTACTTTTGTACATGTATGTATACAATGTATGTATCTAGTGTCCTGTCACTAGTGTCAGGTGTTGCATGCACGGCATTTTGCTGTGTCACACACAAGAGACAGGTCTCTGAACAGCATGTGATCAGTCAGTATGTACAACATGGACTCCACCCACTGTCACCACTGTGTGTGTGTGTGTGTGTGTGTGTGTGTGGGTGTGTGTTGTGTGTGTGTGTGTGTGTGTGTGTGTGTGTGTGTGTGTGAGAGTGTGTGTGTGGTGTGTGTGTGTGTGGTGTGTGTGAGTGTGTGTGTGGGTGTGTGTGTGTTTGTGTGTGTGTATGTGTGTGTGTGTGTTTGTGTGTGTAGTGTGGTGTGTGTTGTGTGTGTGTGTGTGTGTGTGTGTGTGTGTGTGTGTGTGTGTGTGTGTGTGTGTGTGTGTGTTGTGTGTGAGAGAGACAGTGTGTGCTTGTGTGTGTGTGTGTGTGTGTGTGTGTGTGTGTGTGTGTGTGTGTGTGTGTGTGTGTGTGTGTGTGTGTGTGTGTGTTTGGACCATACTGGGTGTGGTGGTTGACAGTTGACGGTCTGATTCTCAGTCCTACAGAGTACTGAGACTATATTATATGTGAACTAAGGCCCCATGTGTGAACGCATGCAGAATATCTTGCGCACATATTAAAACATGTTCCACCTTTTGGAAGAGTAGGCCATTAGTGTGGCGTTGGGAACTGATGACAAGATTGACAAAACCGCATACACATGGGGGACTGGATTTTAAAAAGCACATGAGTGCTTTTTCCATTATGGTCAAAATAAAGAATAGAATGAAAAAAAAAAATGAAAGGAATAAAAAGATAATTGCTTACTAGTGTTTCAGTAGTGCCTGGTGAGGCTTTTATTATCTGTTTTGCTTTATCTTTCATATCAGGCTTATGTGGAAGGCTTTATCAAAATGAAGTTATAAAATGGTTTGAAATGTTATGTTGAGATTTTTTTCATCCATAACAGGCTTTTAGCATAACATCCTGCAAAAAATCCCCTGAATTTGGAATATGACTGCCTAATGTCAAGTTGCTTTGAAAACAGTAATGAAAACATAGGCTATAAAACTTCTCATCCAAAGAATACTCAGTTTACTGTCTCACAGCAACCCTGGCCTTGTGATGAATGAGATAAGTGGATATAAATTATGTTCTGGGTAAACCTCAGGGTGTTAAGCTGGGAAACGCCCAACAACAAATGGGAATTGAACCGGAGACAGTTAAGTGAATCGTTCTCTAGATGGGAGTGATACCACTAGACTACCCATCCTATGTAGGAAGAAAACACACACACACACACACACACACACACACACAACACACACACACACACACACACACACGTGTGGGCCACAGCACACACACACACATACTTGCTGCACACCGCACTCAAGCACACACACACACACATGATGCACACACACCACTCACACACACACACACACACACACACACACACACACACACACACACACACACACACACACACAACACACAACACACACACACACTTTCTGGTTGTTTGTTTCACTTGATGTTCTCCCACCCCCACTCTAGCTTTTTCTTCATTCAGATTTTACTTTCATACATGTTGCTTGCATACTGAATGAAAGCACACTGACAAACCAGTTTGACAAGATTTATAAAACCTTTTTTTTTTTCTCTCTCATTCTCCCTACCCCCTATGAACACAAATATGAATATAATTATTATATGATGTAGATAATATATATAATATATATATATAATTATATAAATATATTTTTTTTTGTTATTTCTGCTTGAGATTAGGTTGCCTAAATAGTAGTAGATGGTGATGTGTGAGGGAGATTGGGGTAGGAAGGTGATGGTGGTAACCTGTGCTCATGGCTATTTTGGGAAGAATTTTGGTAGATTTTACATATCCCTTTATGAAGTTGGATGTGTGTGTGTGTGTGTGCTGTGTGTGTGTGCGTGTGCGTGTGCGTGTGTGGTCGTGTGTGTTTGTGTGTGTGTGTGTGTGTGTGTGTGTGTGTGTTGTGTGTGTGTTTGCGTGTGTGTGTGTGTTTGTGTGTGTGTGTGTGTTTGTGTGTATTGTGTGTATGTGTGTGTTCTTAATTAAAGTGTTCTTTTAGCGGTGTTGAGAAAAGTTCTCTCTCTCTCTCACCACCACACACACACACACACACACACACACACACACACACACACACACACACACACACACACACACACACACACACATGTGCATGCACGCACGCACGCATGCGCACACACACACACACACACACACACACACACACACACACACACACACACACACACACACACAACACACACACACACACTCATAATTCAAACCATCAAGCTACCTTTGAAAAGTATTGAGAAGTTCACAATGTGTGTGATTAACTGTACCATGACTAATCCTCGGGAATCTGTCACACATTTTATGAAGATTTTCCCAAATCATTTGTACATGATTTTTAAATGACTCTGACCTATGGTCAAGTTCACAGCTGACCTAATTTGGTGAGCAGTCAAGTGTGATGGTCCTTGACCTGTACCAGTGTTGTGGGGTCACTTGGGTTGGGGTTATGACCTCTTCCCGCTATAGATGCGACCTCACTGTGTTTTGTTACTAATGTTAAGATTCTGTCATGCATCATCTCACGCATTCATGAACCACACTGACAAACATATCTAGAGAGCTACAAACTGTTTGGTAGCATTTTGGTTTCCTGTCTTTTATCATGGCAAGCTCTTTTGTTTGCATATTTGGTGTGGTGTGTGTGTGTTGTGTGTGTGTGTGTGCGCTGTGATGTGCGTGTTCTGTGTGTTGTATGTGTGGTGTGTTGTGTGTGTGTCTGTGTGTCTGTCTGTGTCTGTTGTGTTTGTGGTGCGTGCACACAGCATTTTGAAATATGTGCGCGTATGGAAGTGATTTATGCAAAGCGGTTGTGTACTGTACATATAATTATGACAACAGACATGTATGCACAGAGAAAATTTCAGTAAACTAAAAGGAAAACAACAAATAAAGATGACTCTGACAAACCAGCAAAATGATTTTCTGACTCTAGCACAATGAATCGAGCAGATGTAATGATATTATTAGAAGAATATTTTTCCAGCAAGATTTGAACAACCTACCCTCTCCCATGACAGACTTGTCAGCCTGGCTAAAATCACAAGACTGCAGTTAACTAAGAAAGAAAAAGCAAATGACCTGTGAATGTTGTTGATTTTGTGTCCTTCAGCTACATACATCCATGACTGCTGTGTGTTACAGGGGTAGGAGTGGAACCCTCTCCCCCTGCACCCAGTCAGGCCTCCCTCTACCCCAGCACCAACACCAACAACACCAACACCAACGGACTGGGCATCCAGGATGCAGGTATGCACCTTTCTTCTGATTGATTTAATTAAACAGGTTATAAATAAAAAGGCCTGTTTTGATCGATAGATTTCTCTGTGTCACACCTAAGTGTAATAAAAAAAAAAAACCCAGAGATAGAGTACTTACCTATTGCTATACTGCAGAAATCATCTGATGAAAATTTGGGGAAGATGTTTGCAGGTGAATCCAATTTTTTGTTGTTGTTGAGGTTCAAACATCAGAGTTTACAAAAACTGAAAAAGACTTGTTTTCAATGACAAATCCTTGTTTTTTCACTTTAAAAGAAAATATTGTTGACATTTTAGTCCTGCCATTCCCATGCTGCTAATTAATTTCATCAATTTTAGTTAAAATCTCTCCACCACATGTTGACAGCCATACCTAGACTCCTCATGTTGCATTCTTCAGTCCATAGGGGGGGAGGAGGAGGGGGGGGGCTTATATGTAAGGCCACTGTGGGGCCACCAGTAGAAGGCTCATGCATGTTGTTGGGTCACTCGGTGATGTTCAGTGGGTGCCTGTTCTAAGGCAGATGTGGTAGAACACCATTGATACAAAACCCTTCAGGGACCACAATAATAGCTTTGTTACAGAGCCAGAATTAGACTCCCTCTGGGATGTGACCATCATAATGCCCAAGCAGTGACCTTCTTCATGAACCTCCAGTCCTGAAGGCTTTGAATCTGACACGACCTCGTCATGTATATTGACATGTATGGAAAACCAACACTGATGCATTTGTCATGCATAAAATTTTGTATTTCAAGAGGTTGTTTTGGAAAGAAACTGGACAAGGTATGATTGCTCTGCCACAGCCATTACTTACTCCCCTGCTAATACCACTACTTGTACCACCAATCCATGATTTTGATTGTAAAATAGTAAGGAAGAATTATAATAGTAGCAGTAGAAATAGTGAAAATAACAAAATGTAATGATGATGGTTATAAACTTCAATAGCTCTGACATAATCATGGCTATCACACTCATAATATTTATAATTATAACAATACCTGTAGTTTATAAAAGTTGTGAAAGTCAGGTGATGTCGCTGCTGTAGACAAAAAGCTACTCTTGTAGTCGTGGAAATAACAGCAAAAGCTAGTTTATGACTTTAGTAACGATTGTTTTGCTATGAAATTATAAAACATCTTGTCCCCAAAATCTCCCTGGCTTATCTCAAAAAGTAATTAATGCAAGAATAACACTAACAAGCTGCAAAATGTATTATTGACATATTGTGTTTTTGTCATAAAGTTGTTGCAAAACTAGTCCACCTTTTCATTTTTATAAATCTTCTATAACTGTTTGTGCATGCATGTAACACAGGTGCACACAGGGAGGATGCCACCTCCGGGATTGAACTTCTGGGGGTTAAACGCATTGAAGAAGGTGGACTTCATGTAGCTGTCGTTTTTCTGCTCCTCTTGTTCACAGTGCAGTGCTGTCAATTCTTGCATTCAAGCTTAACAGCTTATGACTAGGCATGCTGATAGGTGTACTGCTGATGGAAGATGCATTTCTGCTTTGGTTGTTTCATCTTTCACTTTACATGCATAGATTTTTGCTTTTTTTTTTTAAAACAAATTTGTGCATTTTTTTCTTCTTTTTTTTTTGTGGGTAGTTTCCTAAGGGGATAAATTTGTGCATTTTTTTCTTCCTTTTTTTTGAGTTGGTAAGGGGATTAGATTTTTACCAAGAAAAAAGATGCTGGGAGAGTAAGAGCGCAGAAGGCCTTTGGAGATTTTTGTAGTTTGTGTTTCAGCTTTTAGCTTTTCTTACTTCTGGAATCTTTCAGGGTTGGTTTGGTTTTGGGGTGGGTTGGTTTTTTTGTGGACAAAATGCACACGCATCTATAGATACAAGCAAGCACTCAGACATGCATGTATGCACACAGGCACTCATGCTTAAACACGCATGCATGCACACATCTCCTTGAATGGGTGTCTTGCGGTGGCTTGAACCCTTGCCATCAGATTTCAGGCTGAACACTCTAACTGCTAGGCTACCAACATCCCCCCCCCCCTCACCACCACCCCATTCAGTGCTGAAGACCTCCTATAAATAGCAAGTATTTCTTTCTCTGCTGCCTCTTCTTCTTACTTCCCAAATAACACTTACCACACAGTCCTTTAAAAAAAAAAAAATCAGATTATTGATATCTATCTTATTCAGCTTTTGTTGACTCACTGTTTATTAATACACTTCACTGTTTTTTATTGACCAGATTAAAAAACAACACACACACACACACACCCAAAAACAGAGATTAAAAAGAAAGAAAGAAGTTTTTGCCTGAATAGAAACATGTTTTGAATTGACAGCACTGCACTGTAGTATGTCTTCTTTTTGTGTAGTGTGTATTACACCAGCATGCTTCCAGTAAGTTGACAGTATGCGTTGCTTACAGTCTCTGTGTCTGTCTCCTAATCAATGAGCACTATAAGATCATCGTCTGTACTTAGGCAATGAATCTACTGGAATGGGATGCTGGTATTGGAATTAACAACGATGAAAAAACTTTTTTTTTTCTTTTTAAAAAGGCAAACTTAAAAAGTTGAAAGGGAGGAATAGCGTAGTGGTTAGATCTTCATGTTCATGATTTGACAGTAAAAAAAAAAGGAAAAAAAAAAAGAGGCTGTTGGTTCAGGTCTTTATTGAAACTTATCTTTGAGGGGAATTTTTCTTTTGTTGTATTGTATTGTATTTATTATTGTATTGTATTGTATTGTGATTGTATTGTATGTATTGTACCCTATTGTACTGTACACTGCTTTCAGTAATAGCAGACTTTTCTGCATGAAATCCAAGCTGCTTTCTGCAGGGTGAGCAGTGTCACCACAAGTGCAGTGCCACCTTATTTTTAGTTATTTAAACAAAAATTCCCTGTCTGCATATGTTTTTATACTTCACTCTGAGAATGTGTGTTTTATCTACAGAATTTTGCCAGGGACAATGCTCTTGTTTCTTTGGTTTAATTTTTTTTTTTTTTTTACATGTGCTGAATGTGTGTTGCACATGGAACCTCACTTTATTGTCTCAGTCTGAAAGACTATCACCCAGACCACCTCTGAAGGTCTAGTGGAGGGGGGGGGGAATTACGGCTGAAACAGGGATTGAACCCACACTTGTGGCTTTCTAGGCAGATGTGTTTCCTCTGCATCACTGATGGGAACTGAGTTAACTTTCATTGAACATAGCACTGACTCCATTCACTTGCAAGTCCTTTGGATGAGGCAATAAACTAAGACCCTTTGTTTGTGCAAAAGCGTGGAAAACATTTGCGCCATAGTTAGTAAGAGTCCATCCTTCTTTCAGAGAACAAGCTACCTATGGCCATTACAGTGGCATGAATGACCTGAACATACCCAGCATGCACCCTGTGACCTGCAGAAAGATACAGAGTCTGGAATTTTTTCATGTGGTGTCTCAGTGAGTGTTTGAAGAAGTTGAGGCAGAAGTCAGAGTCAGTTGCATGCGGGTGTATTGGGTGACTTGCTTGACCAGGTATTTCTCTCCGTATACAAGGAAACAAAGCAGACCATGACAGCCTGCTTTGCCGTACTCCACATCATTCTGAGACTATTGCTTCTCCTGCCTGTCATCTTCTGATTCAGATATCATCTGTTCCTTATTCTTTGTTTCTGTTTTTTCCCCTTTGGCCATTTCATATATCTTTTTTTTGTTTTTTTTTTTTGTTTGCTTTTTCTCCCCAGTACTGTAAGTTCAGTTCTTTCAGCTGTATTTTGTGTAAAGACTGTGCATGCATACAGATCTGAAAAAGGGGATTTTGCTGCTACAATTTTTTATATACAGTTAGAATGTATGAATGGCTAGTCAGGCATTTTTGTCTTCGGTTTCTTGCCTTCTTAATGTATATGCCTTTGAAAAATTATTTGCTGTTTAGGGTTGTTTTTTTTTTTTTTTTTTCAATATCCCGATGAAAAATTTAGAATTTATGCCAACACCAAAGGCATCTTATCTCAAGAATTGTTGCCTCTGATTATTGTGTTTCAATTAATTTTCTGCTACACCTTTTCCCGGTCAAGTTTTCAGACGTATGTTGTTCTTGCGTAGTTCCCAATTTAATAACAACCTGGGGGGTCACCATCACTCATCTCCCGCACTCCGTCTCTCTCCTCCCACCTGGGAATTGCTGTGACACCATAAGTACACACTGGATGAGAAGTTTGCATAATTATTACATATGACTGTTTTCAAGTACCTTACCACATAGGCAGCCATACTTTGACTTCAGAGGATTTTTCTCCTTAAAGGACAAGTGCATGTTCTTATGCTGAGACCTTGTCATTGGTGAAGGCAATCTCACAACATAACATTGTAAAACATAACACCATTTTAGTGTAGGCCTTGCCACCTAGCTGACATCAGTATTGGACACAGCTTTTTGTCCTGGGCTAGAGGTGTGTATTTGTATTTGTATTTGTTTGTATTTGTACCACTTTATGTCACAGCAGATTTCTGTGCATGAAATTTGGGCTGCTCTCTCTTGGGAGAGTGTATGCGTTGCCACAAGTGCAGCACCTACCCATTTTTTTCTTTTTCCTGTATGCAACTGTATTAATTGTTTCCCTGTCAGAGTGGCTTTTTTTTTTTTTTTTTTTTTTTTTTTTACAGAATTTTGCCAGGGTCAACCCCCATTGTGTGTAGTGGGCCTTGAACATTCATTGGGGCTTTAAGATAGACAGCTGTCTGTTACTACCAATATTGTGACTGGCTGGTTACTGGTGCTCAAAAACTGTGGGCTGTAGCCTTTGGGTGTGTGTTTTTTTTTTTTTTCTCCTGCTAGAGGTGATTGAATTGGACTAGTGGGGTGGGGGTGGGGGGGTTGTGTTGTTGACTCACTTGTGCAGAGAAAGTGTCTTAAGTAAGTTTTGTTTTTGTGCAGAGGAGTGTGTGTGTGTGCGAGTGTGTGCGTGCATGTGAGGGAGGGGGGGGGGGGGGGGAGGGAGAGAGAGAGAGAGAGAGAGAGAGAGAGAGAGAGAGAGAGAGAGAGAGAGAGAGAGAGAGAGAGAATATGGATGGGTGGGTGTTGAAAGGAAGGGTGGGTGTTGGTGAGTGTGCATGTGTATTTGTGGGTGTATGTGGT
>CM060333.1:9919313-9949313 GCA_030674155.1 Stramonita haemastoma
CCCTTTCTTTGAAAAAGACTTTGAGGTGAAGGGTAAACAGTCACACACACACACACACACAAACACACACACACACACACACACACACACACACACACACACACACACACACACACACACACACACACACACACACACACACACACAACACACACACACACCTCTCTCTCTCTCTCTCTCTCTCTCTCTCTCTCTCCTCTCTCTCTCTCTCTCTCTCTCTCTCTCTCTCTCTCTCTCTCTCTCTCTCTCTCTCTCACGCACGCACGCACGCACGCACATACGCACGCACTCACACACGCACTCACACACACACACACAGAGGTTTTACATTTGATTGGTTTGGGGAGGGCGATACAATATCTTTCTTAAAAACTGAAAATATAGTTATATACATGCTGATGATACACACATAAAACCTAGCTATAAGTACAACGCAAGCACTTCCATACAACAAAACCAAAACATTGTAACAAAAAACATGATATTCCTTGTTTTAAAGCAACCACAAGTCTTTCCACAATCAGAAATTTTAAACCAATGTAACTTGTAGGGGCAAAGAGGCCATTAGACATGGACAAGGATGTGTTAAATGTCCACGCTCTCACAGCTGACATACCAAACATGTCAAGTGTGTGCTGGCAAACAGTCAGTCACAGCCTGAACAAACACTGGCAATGGGGAAAGAGCAAGAAAAAAGTACAACAAGGAGATAAGGAAGAAGAAAAAGAAAATGGCAAAGAAATGAAAGGATGAAGAAAAGGAAGTCGTAGAAAAAGAAGAAGAAGATGATGAGGAGGAGAAAGAAGAAGATGATGATGATGAGGAGGAGGAGGAGGAAGAAGAAGAAGAAGAAGAAAAAAGAAGAAGAAGGACGAGGTGGAGGTGGTGGTGGTGATAGTGGTGGTGGTGGTGGCAGCGATGAAGGCGATGATGATGAAAAGTGAAGAAGATTAGGAAGTAGACCAAAAAGGAAAGGAAAAATTGAAGAAGAAAGAAGAAGAAGAGAAGGAGGAAAAGAAAGAGAAGAAAAACCAAACTTAAGACCCCTGAGATGTCTTTTTTCAGCTATCTGTTGAAGAAGAAAAGAAGATGATGACAATGATTTTTTTTTTGTGGGGGGGGGGGGGGGGGGGGGGGGGCAGGGCAGGGGGTTGTTCCTTGGCTAGAGCCCCAAGGTTCACTAACGGTGAGATTTAGCATTTCGGACCCATTTTACCTGCCGTTAATATGACATTAATGTGCATCCATTTCTCTGTTTTTGTTTCTGTTTTTGTTTTTTTTCTAAATGGCATACTCTTCTGAAAGGTGGAACAGGTTTTACCATGTGTGCAAGATGTTCTCTGTTGGATTGCACATGTGACCCTGGGTTATGGTCTCTTCCAAAGGACTTTGGGGGGGAGTGGAGTCTGGTCAGCAGCACTGATGTTAACTGCAGTGGAAAAATCCTCTGGAGTGGCTGCCTCATTGGTGGCTCAAACTTGGGCCATTGGGCCATCAAATCATCAGCTCATTGCGCTAAACTCTTGGTTACCCCCCTCTCCCACTCCACCCTAGCTGTGTCAGCTGAACTTAGAACATAGTGCAAGGCATGAAACATTCGTGGAGAGGATTTAGACTTGTGTAACATGTACCCAGTGGACTGCCTCCTCTCCCTCTCCTTTCACCCCCCACCCCAGTCTCCCTCGATGCAGAGTTTCTGGTGCAAATCATACACTCAATCTTCAGCTGATTTGGTTTGCAGATCTATCCGAGTGGTGTCATTCTCTGGAGAGCTTGAGTGTGTGTGTGTGTGTGTGTGTGTGTGTGTGTGTGTGTGTGTGTGTGTGTGTGTGTGTGTGTGTGTGTGTGTGTGTGTTTTCAAAAGAATTAAAACCCTTGATCCATGATTTATAGTAGCTATGCATCACATTTTTTTCATTTGCTTTATGTAGCTTTCTCTGGGGTCTCAGGGTGACCTTGTAGCAAGTGCTTACCATTTTATATATATATATATATTATATATTTATATATTATATATATTTATATATATATATATATATATGTATATATTTTTTCTTTTTACTCATGATTTTTTTAATATCTATATAGGTTCGGCATATTTTGTTGAAATCTTCAAAATTAATGATCATGAGTCTATCAATTTTGTTGAGTTTACCAGCCACTTTAGCATAGTGGTTAGTGCCTTTGGTTACAGACTGGAAGGTCATGGGTTTGAATCCCATGAGAGGTATAATGCTTTTAGTACAGAATCCACCTAGCTCCTACCAGGAGTAAGGTATATAGGATCATTGGGAAGGCTGGGATTATAGAGTTGAGCTGCATCCACTTTGTGGATGCGATTTATATTTTGAGAGTGTTGCTCAAATTGCCTGACCAACACTGCAGGTTTCTGTATCTCTCAGGCCAAGTTGACACCAGGATATATTGTGTCAGTAAGTGTAGAGTACTGCCCTGTCATGTGGTCTCAAAGCAGATGCACTTCAATGGCAGCATCATGACTTCATCCTCATCCTCATTGATTGTCAGGCAGTGTAAGATAAATGTCTCTGATTCTGGTTGTCTGGTAGCTCTTGTCCATAGTGACCTCAGTTTTGGTTTCCCCATACAATTCTGTGCCTGAAGTGAGTTAGTGTCAAAGCCTTCGGGTTTGGGGTTTCACAGGATATGGACTTTGGAAGGATGTTGGGGTGGTCACCACCCTGGGTAGGTAGGTGTCTCATTTGTCTGGCTCCACAACTGAGCTATTACCGTCATCAGTAGGGGGCTTAGTAAGTTGTGTCCTGCATATGTTAGCTCAGAACGGGCACCATTGAACACTGCCAAAGTGACCCAGCAGCAGTGCAGGGCCCCTCTGGCTTGTAGCCCCACAGCGGCGTGACATTGATGAGCTGCCTGTGGACTTCGGCCTAAGGATGCAACATAACAGATCTGGGTATGGCATGGGTGGAGAGATTGAAATGAGCAGCTTGGGAACAGCAGGACAGGAACGCCACAGAAGATGAGGCAGCAAACAAAAAACAAAACAAAAAACCTGTCTACAACGAAATAACACCCCTAAAAAAAAATTTTTTTTTTAAATAAGAAAGAAAGAAAAAGAACTGAAAACATTGTGGAGTTTACAATTTTTAAGTCAGTGATCAAAAGATATGAACTCGTGAATCAAAGTAATCTGAAGACACAGGCTTGAGTCCTACTGAGCTATCTGTCCAAGAGAATTTCCCGCCTAGAGTTACCTTCCGTTTAGACTTTGGTTGATTTCCCCTCAACTCCTTTAAATGAGACTAGTGAAGTCCTGCAAGTAGCGATCCCTTGCAATTGCATACACATAACATCTTGCACCTGTAGACATTTACAAACCTGTCCAGGCCAGCTAAAGACTGGAGGTATGAATGGTATGAACATGCCCAGCATGCATCATGTGGTCTGCAGAGGCATGGGCTCTGGCAGGTTTGTCTTGCCCAAGACACACGCGATGGCTTCAAAGTAGGTTTTCCACATTGACCTCTTGGGAAGTTGCCCCAAATATGGCATGAATGTACGCTGCCCCAGTGACTCCTCAGGGAGTTAAATTGCCCAAAACATTGACAACGAAAACTACAGTGCCCTAGGCAATGATTCCTCAAGGAGTTCAGTTGTCCCAAAACGTTGACAACGAAACTACAGTGCCCCATTGCAATGACTCCTCAGGGAGTTAAGTTGCCCCAAAACATTGACAATGAAACTACAGTGCCCCAATGCAATGACTCTTCAAGGAGTTAAGTTGCCCCAAAACGTTGACAACAGAACTACAGTGCCTCATTGACTTACTCAGGTAGTTAAGGAAAGAGAGAGAGAGAGAAGAGGGGCTGGACTTGACGCTAACAGAAGTTGTTGGTCTTGTGTTTCAGAGGTCAACAAAAACGCTTCAGCAGCAGTGGCAGGCCGAACCGGGGATGAGGTAAATGTGGAAATGTGGTTGTTTTGGAAATGCGTTTTGATCCGTGGTTGTTTTGTCTTTGCTGCCTGCCCCTGGTTGTTTTGAAAGTTGTTTTTTTCTGGGGTTTCTATCTTTCTTTCTTTTTTTTTTTCTTTCTGTGCTGTCTTGTCTTTTTATGCATCATCATTTTGTGACTGTTCATGAGTGCATCTTGCTGGCAGAGAGGTGTATAGATTTTACTGTTATCTGGTCAGTGTCATTGTCTTTTTTATGGTTTTTTTTTTTCAACTTTTATAATTATGCCCAATGTAGTATGTAAGTAAAATTTGTTCTCTGGCTTTTATCTGTTTATCTGTCCAGTGTAATTGGGGGTTTTTGGTTTGGTTTAGGGGGGGGGGGGGGGTGGCTAAGTGCTACTTTCTTCTCCAATGTTATTTATTTTGATGGGGATTTTTTGCTTGTAGTTATTGTGTATGGTAGAGGTCTTGTAATTATTGTGTATGGTAGAGGTTGATTTAAAAAGAAAAAAGTTTTAAATGCGGATTGCTTTGTAAAGAGGTTGGGCCATAGTTGCATGCCTTTAGTATTGCTAAAACAGCAGCAGCAAAAAATCAGCCATCACCAATGCCTTGTTCATCCTGTATAGCTCCAGTTTGGTGTAGTAAATGCAGTAGTCAAACATGGAGCTCTACCCTTACTTGTATTATAATATGATTATTCCAGTTTGATATTGTCAATGTTATATCAGACAGGGAGTATTACATGAAAAATTCAGTGATATAACTTTGTTTTCATTTTCATTATTGACAATTATATAGTCCTTCAGATGAGACCATAAACCACAGTCCCATGTGTGAAAGCATGCAGAAATCTTGCACACACATCAAAACCTGTTCTGCCTTTTGGAAGAGCAGGCTGTTGCGTGTGGGTAGGAATGGATGACAACATTTAAAGAATCTCATGCACTCTGGTGGTGTGTTTTGACAACATCTCTGAAATTGGAATGTGGCTACCTGAATGGTGGGTTAAAGCTGTTGCATGTGCCAAGTCTTACCATTTGGAGCCTCAAGCCAAGGTACGCAACCATAAACCAAGAAAACACAACAGTATATATATATATATATATATATATATATATATATATATATATATATATATATTATATATATATATATATATATATACTTTTATCATTATCTAAAATAAAACTTTACTGTACAATTATGATTTGGGTTGTGATTGAAAAGATAATCATAATGACAGAGGACAAGGGATCTTTCAAATAGCATGCCATAACCCACTGATAATCAGTCTGTACAAAACAAAATTTTTATGAAGGCGCATTTTCTTCTCCTTTCATTGAAACCAAAGTCATGAAATACATTGTTTTTCACTAATTGCAAGAAATCAAGATTTAAAAAGTTATCATTATTATTATTACTAAGAACTCATTCAACCCTGAGCCAGAATGAGCACTGCTCGGGGAAGACTGAGTACTCTTGCCAGCCTGAGTCTGTACTGTGCAGCTCTTGAGCTAGGTACCCATTGTGTTGTTGTTGCAACGTGAATATTGTTGTCGTCATCAAAGGATTAGACAGTGACCATTGTTAACTGTCATATGAGAAAAAATGCATTGAGCTGCCATTTTTTTTAAGCGCCTGTTCAGTCACACCCAGCGTATCTGACTTTGGGGTGGGAGAGAATTGTTATCTTTGAAGTCTTTCTGTTTTTTTTTTTAAGAAAAGGCAGGAGCATGGACCAAGAAGGTAGAAAACGGACAAGAAGGAGGTGACAGGAAGAAAAGGAACAAGGCAGAAACAAAGAGAAGAATAGAAAAGAGGGAATTCTTCACACAGAATTTGTAGAAGGTGGGGATGCCACCCATGAGGGAACAACATAAGAATAATCACAACCCCAACACAATAGGTACCTAGCCCTAGAGCTACTCCAGTTCAGGTTGGCAAGACTACTGAGTCTCACTTGAGCACTGCTCTGGCTCATGGTTGAATGAGTGAAAACATATTTTTTAGCTAATGCTTGGCAGAAGATAACTTCCTAACTATCCACTCTGTTTTTTTTATCAATGCTAATATTTTTTGTTAACAGACTGTCATTTGAAATGCTGTTACACATAACTCCGCTTTATCCTCACATAGTAAAACGCTGTAACTCCCAGGTTTAAAAAAAAATTTTGTTTAGAAAGTCTGTTTTTCTGTTTGATTCAAAGCATATCTTGTGTGATAATATATAGAGATTTAAAGCTACGTAAACTAAACCAAAGTAAAAGCAAATATTTTCTTTTTATAGAATTATGAGATCAAATTAAAAATGTGTGATTTTCTCACAAACTTTAGAAAATAAAGTTACGGCATTTACCATGTGGGGAGCAGAACCCTGACGTTTCAAAGATGTGATGATGTCTTTAGCAAGTTTGTCTTTAGTTTTGTCAACTATATAGCATGCGGTGATGTCGTTGTGTAATAATTGTTTTGTAATGTTAGTGTTATGATGGAATGATACATACTGTTAGTGTTATGGTGGAATGATATGTAATGTTAGTGTTATGATGGAATGATACATACTGTTAGTGTTATGATAGAATGATATGCAATGTAAGTGTTGTGATGGAATGGTACACACCCCTTTGTCATGGTGTTTGTCCAATGCTTGTTTCATGATAGAGGATAGACTTTCAAGCACAGGTATCTCACCTGTCCCACCTGTTGCTGTCACTGGGTATGATGTTTGCCTCCGCATCCAATGACACAGACATGATGTCTCCTTCTCCATGTCTCATTTTCTCATGCTGCAGGGTTCAGTGATGTTGCCAATGAGAGAAGCTGGTGGCCAGGGGTTTTTTGTCTCTTTTCTGGTTCTTTTTTTCCTCAGTCTTTCCTTGAAAGACAGTCTTCATGAGGTCCGTATCTTGGTTTCATAGCACATGGCCAACAGATGCAGAGCACTGTTTGGAAAATGTGGAATTTACTGCCCAATTTTTTAAAATAAAGTGAATCTGAACCTTTTTTTTCTTCTGAAATTTCCTCATATAATGAAAAATATCCCAACTTCTCAGTGTTGTAGAGCAAGATTTCTCATTACTCTTCAGTCGTATTGCTTCACAGTAACTGAGGGGGGGGGGGGGGGGGGTACAAAGGGAATGTGTGTGTGCCAGAAGGGGGAGGGGGAAGGAGGAGGGGAGATTTCTCTGTGCTGTGTGTTATTGTATAGATGTTTTGGTTTATTGAGTGTGGTGTGTGTGTGTGTGTGTGTGTGTGTGTGTGTGTGTGTGTGTGTGTGTGTGTGTGTGTGTGTGTGTGTGTGTGTGTGTGTGTGTTTTGTGTGTGTGTGTGTGTACATATGTGTGCACAGGTATCTGGCAAGTTAAGTCAAGTCATGTCAAGTCAAAATTTTATTTCCAGATGGTACATTGAGTAAGCAATAAATTAGCTTTTTTCATCAAACCATCTATCTAGCAAAAAAACAAACAAATAAACAAACAACAAAAAGACAACAACAAAAACAAAAAACAACAACTAAAAGACCATGTAAGCAAAATGATATCCAATCCATAACACTCAAACCAACCAAAAACTTCAAAACGATCTGTGCACAGGTGTGTGTGTGTGTGTGTGTGTGTGTGTGTGTGTGTGTGTGTGTGTGTGTGTGTGTGTGTGTGTGTGTGTGTGTGTTGATCAATGGGGTAGCATTTAAGTGGAAATGGCCTAGATGTTTGATTGATTGTAACAAGATACCCTCTAATCTACACTGTTTACACTCTGAGTCTCTCTCTCTCTCTCTCTCTCTCTCTCTCTTCTCTCTCTCTCTCTCTCTCTCTCTCTCTCTCTCTCTCTCTCTCTCTCTCTCTCTCATATGCACGCACGCACTCACATGCATACACACACAAATACCTTTACCTAAAGAAATGAGAGATAGAAAGAGGAAGAGAGGGGGCGGGGAGGAGGGAGAGAGAGAAAACACCATCAGAATTCTGAAATCCACTATGCGTAAGTGCTAAAGAACAGAACCTGTTTGTTCTAGTTATTCCCAGGTCGCTGTAGCAACCTAGATATAAAACCATAGAAGTTACACTAAATGACCATATTTGTGTCAGCAGAGTGAAACAGTAGATACTGCATATTTCAAAAATGGGGAGAAAAAAAAAAATTTAAATTCTTTTTTACTCACAACAAAATTTACCTATCAAAATGTAAAAAAACAAACAAAAAAACCATTGTCCTTCAAGTTGGGGAGTTGCGTCCCCTTTGCCTACTTTAGACAGTTCATTTTTTACCTTCTTTTTGTTGTTGTTGTTGTTGTCGTTGTCTGTGAAGATCTCTGTGTAATCCTGAAGCCGTTGGTTCTAATCTCAGTATCGAAGTCTGGTAAATTAAAGGGTTGGCGATTTTACTATTCCCAGGGTCAGCTTAAAGTGCACACCTGCTAATGCCTCGATCTCCTTCATGTAAATTGATACCCATGCAGAAAATCAAACATGGGCATTACAGATCCTGTAATTGAAGTCAGTGTTTGGTGGATTACAGAAACACAAGCATACCCAGCATGCATCCTGCACCTGGGGATGGGCTCTGCCTGGTTCCGCTTTCCCAAGAGACACAAGGTCTATGATTGACTCCCTAGGGATTGAGGGAGAAGAGCTTTCTGAAAAGACCGTGTAATCATACAGTATGATAGGGGACAGGATAGCGTAGTGGTTAGAGCTTTGTCTTCGTGATCGGATTGTCCAGGTTTGAGCCTCCAGTGAGGCTTCTATTTAAGGTGGGGGGGGGGGGGGTGTTCCTCTGCAGTTAACATCAGTACCAACTCCTCCCCCCCTGAAAGTCCTTTGAATGAGACTATAAAGTAAGGTGCCATGTGCAGTTTGAACGCAAAATATCTTGCAGACATGTTAAAAACATGTCCTACCTTTCGAAAGAGTAGGCCATTTTGTGCCAGTAGGAGCGGAAGACAAATTTTTTGACACCACCACTAAAATCAGAAAGCAGCGACCTTAGTGCTATGGGTAAACAGCTGCATATAATGCACAATCTCACCACTGGTGAAGCTCTAGCAGAGGAACACACTCCCCCTCCCCCCAAAAAAAACAACAACAACAACAGTATGATATATCACCTAGAGCAACAATAATAACAAGCTCAGAGCTAACTTTTGCGCACACAGCAAGGAAAAACACATAAAAAAAACCAGGGAGCAACTGCAAAACGTTAGCAGGTTTTACCTAAGGCAGCTGTGAACAGCACGGGGGGGAAAGTGACACCAGTGATGGATGTTCATTCACACTTGGCAGCAGATGGTGTGTGTGCTCATGAAGGCTCGTCATGAAGCTAGCTGCGCAGTGAGGTGCTGTCCTTTGCTCCAGTCACACAGTCAGTGTCAAAGTTGTAAAAAAATATCACACATATAAGTACCCACCAGCTGCTCTGGGACAGAGATCTCTTGTCATGCAGCTTCACAAGATTATGATCATAGCTGGACTGGGAGAGAGAGGGTAGCGTTAGCTTTGTGTGTGTGCATGTGTGTGAGTTCACAAGTAACTGTAGGTGTTTTTTGAGTACAGTTTTGAGGTTAGGGTGTTTTCCGCATTGGCGAAAATTTGGTGAAGTGTTTTTTAACATGATAGAGGTAGGGTTGATTTTGTGTGTGTGTGTGTATGTGTGTGTGTGCGTGCGTGCGTGTGTGCATGCGTACAGGTGTGTGTGTGTGTGTGTTTAAAGTGAATTGCTGACAATCCTTTAAAAAAGTTACTTTAGTGTTGTAGTTACAGAATGTTGGTTGAATTTCGTACTGTGTTTTTTATTTAAAGCGTAATATGCAATCTTGGGTTAAAAAGGATGAGAGTGTAAAAGTGTCGATAATTATGTACACAGAGAAATGCTCATGACTAGTGAATGATTTCCATGAGGATTTTTTGGTAACATTTTTTTTAATTGCTGTTGCTGTGTTGGTGAGGTGACTTTTGTTTGTGTGAAATGTCACTAAAATTAAGGGTAAATTCTGTTGTTCTCTTTCTATCTATTCGATATTCTTGGCAGTTTTAGTGTGTGTGTGTGTGTGTGTGTGTGTGTGTGTGTGTGTGTGTGTGTGTGTGTGTGTGTGTCTCTCTCTCTCTCTCTTCCTATATGCATGCAATTGCATGCGTGCGTGCATGCGTGTGTGTGTGTGTGTGTGTGTGTGTGTGTGTGTGTGTGTGTGTGTGTGTGTGTGTGTGTGTGGTGGTGCATGCGTGCATACATGCATGCTTGCACATGCATGTGTAATACCTGCAATTGATTGTGGATGTTAAGGCGTTCATGTGTGAGTGAGCATGACATTTTGTGTGTGCATATGTGCATATATATGCATGTGTGTGTTTGAACCCACACTGTTATGTACACACATAATACCATACATACCATAGTATCATAGCTTGCCCCCCTTACTTACTTACCCAGGCTTTGCGCTCTAAAGACTAGAGCGCAACTCCATAGTTTTCCGAAATTGATGGGTGCCTACTACTATGATAGTGATATTTCCTGAACCAACCAAGAGCTGGTACAACAAACATATTACGAGATAAGATAACCCCCAAAACATGCAGTGTTGCCGAATATTGATTTCTTTTGACCGTACTTGCAGTGAGTACTTCAGTTTGTCGGCTGTGATTGCATGAAGGATCAAACCTTTCCGGAATGCAAAGTGGCCTGGATTGTGTGTGACACACATGTATACCTATGTTTGTCTTTGTGGTGGGTTCATTGTGGTGCTATGTGTGTGTATGTGTGTGTGCTGTTCATCTAGACAGCAGAGGACAATGCAGACGACATTAGACTTTTGCCTGACAGTCCTCGGGTTGGGAGTAGTACACAGGTGACTTTTTTTTATCCGCTGTTCCTTGTATATGTATATATATATATATATAATACACTCCCTGCCTGAGGGATCGGGTAGTTTTTCGCTTCGCAGGTACCTCTGTTGTTGTTTGTATTCATTTACCCATGTGTGAGACAGTGTTCACTCTCATTGTGATTTTTGGTTGTGTTTTTTTAATTTTTATTTGTTTTTTTACCCCTCCCATGCTCAGTTTGAAATAGCTACTCATTTGGTTTTGGAGTCTTTGCATATACTCACAGTTTTAATTTTTGATTACTTTGAATTAGAAATTTTTTTTTTTTAATGTAACAAGGTGTGTATTTAGGATTTTTCAGGGGGTGGGGGGGGGGGTGCATTTTGGGTTATATGGTACGTCAAGTGTGGGTGTGTTGTTATGGGAACTTTACATTAAATAACCTGATTGATTTTTTTACATTTTTTGCTTAATAACTACCATTTACATGACTTTTTGGAAATACTTTTCTGTATATATTAGAAAAAAATGTATAATTTAATGATGCACATCTCAATGTAAATAACTCCTACATTAACTTATTCATATTGCCTTTTTACTATCATGAGCACATTTCTGTAACAAAGCATCAGTGACTGCCTTTTTGTTTGGGGTTTTCTTTGGGGTTTGTTTGTTCTCTTTTCCTTTACCCCCCCAAAAAACAACAACAACAACAAACAACAAACAACTCTTTTGTTTACTCATTGAGGCGATGAGACTGAACATGGTGTGCTGTGCTTATTATGCAGCAGGCAGAAAAAAGGCCGCCATTGTCCTCATGTTGCCGCTATCAGACAGTTGCCAACTTCACAGCAAAACGCTATCACTGCACAAATCAGAATCACTGGCTTTGTATTCATTACCTTGTCACTGCAGCTTATCATGGCATGTGTGGGATATGGTTTGGTGGGTCAGTAGCACCCTTATATATTTTTTTTTTTTTTTTAAAATAAACTCTGGCCACCCTCTTCCAATTCAAGTATCATGATAATAATTTTGTATGACAGAAACCAGAACTGAACTAACTGCATGTTATTATTAATGATTTGTGATATTTCATATACTGCATGGTATCACTGATTTATGGTATTTCATTTGGTAGTGTGCTTCCGTTCCCCATTTCCACGCACATTTTTTTTCTGCTAATTTTTTTGTACAGAAAACTGAAAAGGGAGAGAATTTTTATAAGTTTATGGAGGGCTGAGAGCGAGAGTGGTATGATTTTTTTTTTAATTGGAATGGGTTTAAAGATCTTTTGGTTTCTTTCTTAACTGTAGTTTATGGGGTTTTTTTAATTGTGCATTTTTTCTTGTTAACCATAAAATGAACAGGGAACATCACCATCTACAGAATTTCTCTCTTTGAACTGTGTGT
Organism: Stramonita haemastoma; assembly: GCA_030674155.1. Classification (NCBI taxonomy): domain Eukaryota; kingdom Metazoa; phylum Mollusca; class Gastropoda; order Neogastropoda; family Muricidae; genus Stramonita; species Stramonita haemastoma. The sequence continues at coordinate 9,931,484 of CM060333.1, forward strand.
TTCTTTCTGTTCATTTATTATCATTTATCTATTTTTCAAATTGTACTCAGTACCCATTAGCCGTCTTCTTGAGTATGAATAGAATAGGATTAGTGCATAGTTATGATCTGTTTCCTGCCATTACATCTATACCCAAAACAATCAATTGAACAACAAACTTTCATCTTTGGATTATTCTTATGATAGTCATTAGTATTGTTTAAAATCTGCTCTCTGTCAGTATTCTCAAGACTCTCACACACCACACACAAGAAATGCAGCCTGTCACATGTGCAGAATATTCACTGACGAGGAATAGCACAGTCCGCATATTGTCAGTCATCCAGTGATTCACTCTTGCATGGCTGTACATACAGTCACGTTAAAAAATAAGGGTAGGCGCTGCACTTGTGGCGACGCGCTCTCCCCACGCCGGGGAGAGGAGAGCAGCCCGAATTTCATGCAGAGAAATCTGCTGTGACATAAAGTGGTATAAAATAAAAAATAAAGTTGTACTGAACATCAGTCTGCCAGCAATCTTTGTATCTGCCCTCCGCTTGCCTTTTCAGAGACGGTAAAGTAATCGTTTGGTCTGGGGGTGGGGATAGCCTGGTGGTTAGAGCGTTGTGTTTTCGGGACTTGACTACCCGGGATCAAGTCTGTGTTTGGACCTCCATGCCTGTCCAAGGGACTTTTTTCACTGGAGTTAATTTCAGTACTGGCTCCACTCCCCTGGGAATCCTTCAGATGAGGCTATAAACCAAGACTCTTGAGTGCAAAAGCACACAGGACATCTTGCACACATGTTAAAACCCATTTTGCCTTTTGGAAGAGTAGGCCATTCATGCTGGTAAGAACAGATGACAAAAAAAAAGAATTTAAAAGATGCACTTACACTGGAGTCGTGTGTAGACATCATCCCCAGTGTCAGAATGCAGCTACCTTAATCAGTGGTAAGCAAAGTGATTGCATAGACAAAAATCTCACTATTGGTGAACCTCGAGCTCTTGTTAAGGAACAGGGGGAAAAAATGTTAACCATGTCTGTATAAAAATTTGACAGTTTTTTAAGTTAGCATGTTGGGGGGAGGGGGGATGAGGTGATAAAGCTAGACATTCTTTTAGTGTGTTAACTATCTGGTATATTTATCACATTCTTTTCTTATCATATTTGTAGTCTTGTCTTTTTTTTGGGGGGGGGGGGGGGTAAAATTCATAGATGTTTGTTATTGTTTTTTTCATTCTTTAAGTTTAAAAACTGTAATGTCTACCTCCCCCTGATGTTGATACTTGTTTACAAGTGCAAACAAAAAACAAAACAAGAAAAAGTGTAGCATTTGTCTTTCCCAGATGTGTATACCTTTGTGTAAGTATGAAAATAGTCCTGTTTACTTTCCCCCTAATGTTTGAATAGATCTGTTATTAGTACAGTTTTATGTTTACCCCAGCCCCTCCTCCTCTCTCTCCCAATTTTTTGTAACTGTTCATGTTTTCAGTTTAGTTTTCCCCATGTGAATACTGCAATTCTGTTTGCATGTTCGTATGAAGGGCAGTATAATCTACTCTGAAGCATGGATGAGTCATGATTGTGTTGTTTTTATCATTGTTTTGATCATGAAAGTGATAATGACAGAACAGATATTGAACCTTGTTGTGTGTGTGTGTGTGTGTGTGTGTGTGTGTGTGTGTGTGTGTGTGGTGTGTGTGTGGTGTGTGTGTGTGTTTGTATGTTCATGCATGTGTGTGTGGGTGAGGGAGGGATGCATGCGTGCATGTTTGGTTTTTGATGTCTTTTCTGTGAGCTAGGGGTATGTACGTATATCAGGTATGTTGTGAGCTGACATTAACCAGCAAATAGTCACTGTTGGGGTTTAGTTGATGAACAGAATATTATGACACAACGATATGGAGCCAGATGTGGCATCATCTTGTGTTTATTACTGTTTCATTATATTTTGTTGTGTGGGTCACGTGGGTGTTATGCTGACTTTCAGTGTGTTTGTGTGTCAGCCTGTTTGTATTGTAGTGTGTGTGTGTGTGTGTGTTTCTGTATGCACATATATATGTGAGTGTCTGCATTTCTGACAGCATGTAAATGTGTCTGTTTTTTTTGTCTGCATGTGTATGTGTGCCTGCATGTTGGCATGTCTGTTTTGCATGTTCGTGTTTGTGTGCCTATGTGTCTGTTTGCATGTGCATGTTTGCTTATGTGTTTTATGGTGTGTGTTGTGTGTGTGTGTGTGTGTGTGTGTGTGTGTGTGTGTGTGTGTGTGTGTGTGTGTGTGTGTGTGAGAGGGGAAGAACATGGATCAGTTCATTTTTTTATGGTCAATGTGTGTTTCAAGAAGTTGTATAAGGTAATACCTAGTGAATGGTTTTGTTGGTGAGAGTGACTAATATATGATAAAAATGAATTTTGTGTATGTGGGGAAACTATAGATAAATAATATCTATCATTAAAGTAAAATTTGTTGATGTGATGTGTGTGTGGGAGGGGGGTTGTATGTTTTTTTTTGTGCTGTTGCATTTTTTGGAGTTGACTTGTATGCAAAAATTAATATGTCTTGATTTTCATAAGCTTTTGTCGGTCAGTTTTTATTCTATTTGATTTGACAAGTGTACATGAAAGAATTTTTAAATTTTTTTTATAAGCATTGAAGCAAATCATATATATATATATATATATATATATATATATATATATATATATATATATATATATATATATATATATATATATATATATACACACACATACATATATATATATGTTTATGTATTCACACATCCATCAATCCATCCATCCATCCATCCATCCATCCATCCATCCATCCATCCATCCATCCATCCATCCATCCATCCATCCATACATACATGTATACATACATACACACATACACACATACATGTCGACACACCCAGTGACACTGACATGCCACCACACCCAGTGACACTGACATGCCACCACACCCAGTGACACTGACATGCCACCACACCCAGTGACACTGACATGCCACCACACCCAGTACAGTGACACTGACATGCCACCACACCCAGTACAGTGACACTGACATGCCACCACACCCAGTGACACTGACATGCCACCACACCCAGTGACACTGACATGGATCCTCCTTCTACATTGACTGGCCCCCCTGACTTCATGTATTCTCATGCCACAGGATTTGCTGATGTTGCCAATGAGAGAAGCTTGTGGTCTGCCTTTTTTTTTCTCTCTCAATCTTGCCTTGAAAAGCAGTCTTCATGAGGTTTGTATCTTGGCTCCGTCGCACATGGCCTGCATATCTCAGGTTCCTTTCATTCATTAAAGTAAGGTGTTTTCTTGTTGTTCCCAGTTTGTGTCATATGCGTTCATTTGTTCTTTTTTATCTGTCTAACTGAACTGCACCCAAATGACAATTTAGAACAATTGCAATACATTGCAGTTTAATGCAGTGCTGTGCAATACAGTGTGCTGCAATGCAATACAATACAAACCAATACAATACTACACAGTGGTTTACAACATCAACACCACGCCACACCACACCACTCCACAACACATTACAGTCAAAAAACATTGGCCAACGCTAAACATGCTCTCACTTCTGTCCCTCTCCTCCTCAGAGCCCTCAGAACAAGAGCTTGTTCTTCAAGGACGGCGTCCAAAGGATCGACTTCGTCTTCGCCTACAAGCTGCAGGATGCCTCGGACGAGAAGAAGAAGGCTCGACGAGACGTCTTCGAAAACAACCTGCGCAAAATTGGCTTGCGTCTGGAACAGGAGACGGTGCAGGTAAGGAGACGGAAAGAGTTGTCTGCTGCGACTGGTGTGTAGGGAAAAAAGAGAGAATGCCCCCTATGAGTTTTGTGGAATGAAAAGTTTGTATAGCACCGTTTCCTCCGTGTTTTTGTGTTTGGTGTTTGTATGCGTTTGGCTGATGTTCTGGCTAGATGCTAGTATGGCAAGCGGTTTGGACAATCTGGGAAATGTTTATTGTGTGTGTGGTTTGATTAAAAAAAAAGGGGAAACTGTATACATTTTTTTTGGTGTAGCTTGATGATATGAAAAAGATGGTTGAAGTCAAAAGGGTTTCAGTTGCTTCAGAACCGTGTTGAGAAATGAAGGAATTAGTTTTTCTGAGTCAGACAGGTAAGGCCACACAGAAGTACATGTTCCCTCACACATGCAGGAAGGAAGGTGGAAGAACAGTTTAGACAATTTTTTTTTTAAATTTACTCTTTTACATCTGCCTAGCAAGCAAACTGTGAGGTTGTAGGTTCAATTCCCAGCCTTGCCCTTTCTACCCAATTTTTACAGTAGAATCGAACTTAATGCCAAGTCTTTCGAGAAGACTCTTAATCAGTTGCATACACGTGTTTATGGACTTGTGCATGTCAAAAGAATGCATGACAGTTGAAAATCAGGAAGAGCTGGTAGGTATCTCCTGACTGTCCTGGCAAAATTGGTACTTTCAATTCCCAACTGTATCCGCAAAGGCAGATTGTGATCACCTCTCTTAATGGTGGGGAAAAAATGCATATATGCAAAAATATCACCATGGTAAACCCCTCTCTCTATCTCTCTGTCTATATCTCTATCTCTCTCTCTCTCTCTACTCTCTCTCTCTCTCTCTCTCTCCCTCCCTCCCCTCACACACATGCACGCACGCACGTGCGCGTTCACCTAAACACAGCGTATTGGTGAGATGAAATTTGGAATAAAACCTGCGAAGAAAATGCAACAGAAAAGGTAAACCAGCCCATTGATAAGACCCAATCACAATCATAGAAATGAATCAGCAACAGATCAAAAGAAACCTGATGGCAGTGTTATGGTCTGCATGATTTGAGTACTAAAGAAATGATATCATGTCCGCTTTATTCATCAGTAATTCATAAATGCTAGGCATTTGCCATGTTAAATCAAATTTTAAAAAAACAACAACAAAATCTTTGTTCATTTGCGCTGCTTTCGCTGTATATATTCTAGATAGCTACAATAACATTTTTTCTGCAGCTATTTCTGCTACCTGCTGTAACATTAATTTTCTTTATGAGTGCTGTGCATATCACTTTAGAGAGAAACTAACAACACCCCCCCCCCCCCCCCCCTTCCCATAATACAATAAGTTGCGGATTTTGCTTGTGCTTTTAAAAAAAAAAACCCCAGTAGTTTTGGGCAAAATAATGTACAGGTTTCATTTTAGTAATGTACTAAAGCGACAAATGTTGGTAATTAAACTACAGAAGGATTAAGGTTTGTAGCATTTGTTAGAGTAGAGTAAGCTTTGAATATGGCTGATAATTTTTGGCAGTAGAATGCACAGGCTTTGCATTGAAAATGTGTAGAATGAATGCATTTTGAGAATTACCACAGAAGTAAAGTTCTTTTCTTTTTTTTCTGTTTTTTTTCTGTTTTTTTTGTTATGGTAGGATAGAGGTAGTAGAAATTTTGAGGTTATTCTGACGGATGTGTTGGTCCAGTGGAAATGCACGAGTCACTGTGCGAAAGTGTGTTTAAAAATTAACGTGTTATGTGTGTGATGCATGTGTCTCCTGTTCACCTTGTCTTGCATACGTGTGTTTGCATGGTTATAGGCACACATGCATACCCACCACACACATATGCTCGCGCGCATCCATGCATGCACGCACACATGTGCTTGTGCGCACTCACACATATTGCACGTATGCACATACACACACATTTTTGTGAAGGAAGTTAGTGCATGTCCCATGATGAAAAGTGTGCACGGTCCTTCTGTAAAATTCAGAAGGTTTTGTGATTGAAAAAAATGTTTGAAGGTCTTCTGTTGCTAACCTTGCCCATATTTTAGTTTTGAGTTTTAAAGCATGTTTCAGTCCAGTTGTACCCCCATCCTGGCCCCAACTTTTTTTTTTTTTTTTTTTTTTTTTGCTGTTGTGTTTTAGCGGGGAAGCTGAGAGAGAGAGAGAGAGAGAGAGAGAGAGAGAGAGAGAGAGAGAGAGAGAGAGAGAGGTGCACATGCACACATGTGCATGTGTTTCTCACTCTCTGTGTGTGAGTGTGTGTGTCTGTGTGTGTGCATGTGTTCTCTAGCTTTCATGAGTATGTGAAGAGTATTAAATGATTTGAGATGGGAGGGGGCAGAATTGCATGGATTTGTATTTGGTTGTACCTGTATGTGTCCAGAAAATAACAATACAGGAAAAAAAAAATCACACACAAAAAAACCAGGTGTTGTTGTGTTGTCACATTGTTTTTTAAGCTGAAAGTGTGTTATATGTGTGAGGTGTGCACAGTGTGTGCAGCATATACATGTCATAATGTTTTGCATGAATTTTTTGCCTGGTCCCACCTCAATCACACTGAATCTTGTGTGAGTAGGCGGTGAGTATGTTCCTGTCGTCATATAGTGTATTCAAGGATCAGATCAAATCATCTGGTGGAAAAATTCAACACCTGGAGATATCGCCGCTTTCTGTGTTATTATTTTTTTTTATTGGCTTTGTGTCAGATGTGATGCATACATTTTTAGCTTACATCTTTTGTGTGTTTTTTTGCATGTCGTTTTCTGTATCCGTACTGCCAATGGTTGTTATGATGTCCTAGCGGTGGTATGACTATCTGGTGTGGTAGTAGTGTCCTGTTTTTTAAACCTTCCCCTCTCCTTGTCGGTATGTTGTCTGAGTGAAGGGATTTTTTTTATTTCATATTTTTTTTGTGCATGGGTGTGAAATGTGTGGCCTTCAATTTGGGACAGGAATGGTGTTTGTTCGAATTTGTTTGTTAAAGTAGGTAGTATATTATATGGTTGCTGCTGTAGCATGGTGATGAGCAAAATACTAATTTTATTCATCGTAGTTGTCGATATTGTTGTAGTGGAGGCTTTTTCACTGGATTTAGATAAACAAAATGATTCGTCTTCTAATTCATTACCGTGTCCACGTTTATATGTTTGTCAGTGCTGGCCTGCTTATTACTGAACTCAACCTTTTTCTTGTAATATTTGGAAAACACCAGCAAAATCAGCAGAGATCTATATGCGACACTATCATATTGTATTGCCTTGTATTGTGCTGTGTTGTGTTGTGTACTAATCAAAGTCAAATTTGGGCTGCTTTTCCCAGGGAGAAAGTGTAAGTGCCTTCGCTACCAGATAGCATAACCTTTTTTTTTTTTTTTTTTTTAAGTTTACACATTTTTATTCTTTTCATTTTTTTTTCAGTTGGATATTTTCCTCTAAAAAAGACAAACAAAAACCCCCCCACCAAAGGATACTTCTTTTTCTGTAATTTTTTTCCTGACAGAATTTGGCCCGGAGCTTTGAATCTTATAAAGCAAACAATTCAAAGCACTTGCATTCACATCATTCACACACGTGTGATCATTCACAACCCCCCCCCCCCCCCCAACAACAACAACAAAAAAACCCAACAACCAACAGACCCACCCCTCACAATGAATATGGACTATCTATATTGCTTTCTTTACTGTCTACTATCTAGTTATGTTTTTTTCTTATTTTAAACGTAAGAGTTCATTACTTGCTCTCGTTCTTTTTTACTCACAGTAGAGGAAAACAATGTGCTGCTTGAATCCATTTGCTTTTCTCATTTGACAGTCGCGAAAAATATTTTTTACTTCCTAACGTATCTCTTCCTTCACCCCTCCCTTTCCTCCCTGTTCCCATCTATCAAACCCCCACCACCTCAATATCTTCTCTTTTTTCTCAGTCACTATTGAAATATTTGCCTTTCTTTGCTGATGATTTGTTTTTTATCTGTCCAATTTACACTTTTAAAGATTTTTTTAAAAATCACAATTACTGATTTTATATTCCACCTTCACGACTTCTTATTTTAAATTTGACTTTTTGTTGTTGTTAGATAAAATGAAACTTTGAGGAAGCTTTTCTATAACTTTATCTTGAAATTTACTGTGTTTTCATGAATATTTGAGCGACCTAGTGTGTGTATGAGTTCTTATGCACCCCCCTCCCCCCCCCACACACACTCTCTCCCCCCCCTCTTTCTCTTTCTCTCTCTGTCTCTCTGTCTCTGTCTCTCTCTCTCTCTCTTCTCTCTCTCTCTCTCTCTCTCTCTCTCTCCCCCCCCTCTCTCCCCCTCTTCCTCCCTCCCTCCCTCCTGTCTCTTTTTCTCACTTCCTTTTTTCTTCATTTTCCACAAGAGGCCCTTGTTCTTTCTAACGCCATTGTTGTCAGCACTTCAGTATTCTTTGTGCACATCGTTGTGTGGACTCTCCTTTTTGTACACTGCACCCAAAACGTCCTCCTCCCTTTGTCCTTTCTCTCAGGCTCATGGCCATGTCTCTGTGCACTCTGTGTCTGTCTATGATGTGTCACCTCTCTTCTTCTTCTTCTTCTTTTTTCTCATGTGTATGGCATTCCCTTTGCTCACCAGGTACATCCCGATTCATATATTATCGTTACAAACTGTATGTAGGCCTATATGAAAATAGAAAAAAAATGTATGTGTCGCTTTGCTATGTTCACTGCTTCTTATCTTGGCGAATTTGACACAGTCAGTGTATCTTGTTAGTCTGTGTGACTCTCTGCTGACTGACTGTCTGTCTGTTTGTTTGTCTGTTTGTCTGGCTGTCTGTTTTCAAACCCTGAAGAGAGCAGTGTTCTTATCAACTCCTGCTGTTGGCCCAGGCTAAAGGCCGTGTCAGTTATTGATGTAAGTTTAGTGCTACATGTTGTTATATTGTAAATGTTATGTTGAGATCCGATCGTCTTCAGCCACAACAAGCTCTAAGCATAACAACCTACACTCTTGTGTAATCAACTGAAACTGATTCCACCTCCCCCAAAAGTCCTGCAGACGAGACTATAAATCAAGGTCCCATGTGCGAGCGCACGCAGAACATCATGGGCACACATAAAAACCCATTCCACTTTTGGAAGAGTAGGCCGTTGTGTGCTGGTGGGAATGGATGACAAAATTTTTTAAACACACACACACACACAGGGACTGGATGTAAAAAAAGCGCATGAGTGCTTTTTCCATTATCGTTGAAATATAAGAATACATGAAATGGAATAAAAAAACAAACAAAAAAAACACAAAAATTCTGTGATGATGACAATGAAACGCTTAGTGAAGTTCTCAGGAAATGTGCCATAGCATGTGTGAAGTGTTCGGTTACACCCAGTGAAAATTCACCATCAGTGCCAGCAAGCTGTGATGAGGTGTTGTGAAACAAAGAGTAGGGAAAATGTGAACATACATGTACAAAGTTTCTCTGTTGGAAGCGAATTCTCTCGCTGTCTGTGATACATGCGCTTATCTACACAGTTTTCAAAACTCTGTTGGACAGCATTTTCAAAAAGTAAAATTATTTTAGATTTCGTTTCTGTTTTTTTTGGGTTTTTTTTTTAGTTTTTGTTTCTTGCTTTGGGATCGTTTTGGGGGGTTTGTTTGTTTTGTTGTATGGGAGGGTTGTTTATTAGTTTTTTTATTTTTGTTTTTTGCTTGCAAAGGTTTTACTTGGAAAAGAGCATGCACATTGCATCGTTTTTAAAGACAGTTCTGTTTAAACTGGTGACAGATTCAATTTGTAATGCCAAAACGGCCTGTTACAGTCTTTGCTACTTCTACCTCTACCGCAACAACTACTACAACTACTATTACTGCTGCTACCCTTACCATTACTGTTGCTGCTGCTACTTTTATTACTACAGCTATTGTACACTACACTACAACCGTATCTACTACTTCTGCTACTGTTACAACATCTACTTACACTACTGCTACTACTACAACAGCTACAACTCTTTAAGTACTGCTACTACCTACCACGACTGCTGCTACTGCTGTTACGACTACTCTTTCAGTTGCTACACAATTTTTGTATATTTCTGTTTTTGCTTTTTTGGTTTAGAGGGGGGTTTTTTTTTTGGGGGGGGGGTCTTTTTTATTTTTTTATTATTTTTTTTACATCTTCATAGAGAAGTTGCGAATAGAAGTTGCTGTCTGTAAAGAAGACCAAGGCATTTATTTCATTGATACAGTGGAGAACAGTGACAAAGGCTTCACATTGGAAACTTCATCTTGTTATGTGAAGCAAGTTTTGGTTTATACAGTGGCATTGTCTATCAGGTTTGCTTTTATGGGTTTTTGTTTTTCATTTTCGTTCGTTTGTTATGGGGTTTTTATTTGTGTTTTGGTTTTTTGCTTTTCGGTTCATGCATCGTTGGTCCAGTTCATTGTCGATGCAAGGGAAATAACTTTGACATTTATTGCCTGCCGAATATTTTTTGTACAAAATTTATGAGAGTGTGTGTATAGGTAAAATGTCCTGCCCCCTTTTTCTTTATCCCAACAGAATTTGGTGCACATTTTCCAGCAAAAAATGTGTTTTTATTGGTAGCTTCAAGTTTTTTTTGCTAAACAATTTTTTTAATAGAAATGTTATCTGGTATTTTTACACAGTGTTTCTTTGGATCTGCATATTTGACTTCATTTTGACACAGAGACACAGAGAGAGAGAGAGAGAGAGAGAGAGAGAGAGAGAGAGAGAGAGAGAGAGAGAGAGAGAGACAATGACAATGACAATGACAAATAATTTTATTGTTCAGACTCGGAGTGTCCATAAACAAGGGGGAATGGGTAGATCATGCAAACAACTGCAGCAATTCATCAAGTTCACAATATCATTTCAGATAACTAGTTTCTTAAGAAAAAAGAAAAAAAGAAACAGCAAAAAGAAACAAGAAAACAAACAAACAACAGACAGACGCAGACACACAGACATAGAGACAAACACAGACAGACAGGTCTTTGGCCTTTGCATAATTAGCACAACTTTCCTGTCATACACAGAAACACCTAATTGGAGGGTGTCTTACCTATTCGATGGATTGAGATTTCCTGTTTTTAAAGGCATAGAATATAAACTTTGCCAGATCTATAACTTTTTGAGGTTCCTGTGACTCTAATAAAGATAGCTTCTGGTTTCTGAAATATTCTAAATTAACCTTACTTAGATAAGTTTTGCGTAATCCAGTGTATGCTGGGCAGTAGAAAAGGAAGTGAATTTCATCTTCAGGTGCATGATTACAATTTGGACAAGCTAGGGAACAATTATCTGGCATATATCTAAATTTATTGCTTTTTAATTCTGTTACTCCCAATCTGAATCGTATAAACATTGTACGTATATACCGGGAAGTGATTACGTCCATGTACTTTTCGGGTTCTAATAGGCTTTTGAATGAACTATAGAGATTAAAACGTGGTCTACTGGTTATTTTTTCAGACCATTGCTGTATGAAGCAATCGATCATTCTTTGCTTGAATTCCCGTAAAAAAGCTTTATGATTTCCGACTCCTTGAAAAAGCCATGCGTAGCCAAAGCCAGAGGAGCAGAGAAGATTTCTGATGTGTGTTACCCAAGTTATATGACCTTTTTCATCTAGCAATTTTAACATAAGGTAAGCCATGTTAGCATACCTCTGACTTGGTAAGGAACACAAACGTAACCAGTAAGAAACGCTTCTGACAGCTGACAGAACAAGGAGAGGGTAACGGCCTAATTCTCCATATACCATATAGTTTGGTGTATGCAGACTAACATTTAAAAAGCGTTTACATGCAAAGAGATGGACTTTTTCAATCTGATTAAATTCCTGGACACCCCATACCTCTGCTGCATACAGTAGTATAGGAGCAACCCGTGCATCAAACAGTTTAAAGAATATCTTGGGGGAAAAGCAATCCAGTTTACGTAATGTCCTGCATATTTCTATCACACATTTTTTAGCTTTTGTTGTCAAGCTTTCAGTGGCAACATTCAAACTGAGGCGTGTTGTGAAAGTAAGACCAAGATATTTATATGAATTAACAACTTCTAACTTTTGTTGTCCAAAATGCCAGTGTTCATATTTTGATAAGTGTCCACCATTTCGAAATACAATAATTTTAGTTTTTTCAAGATTTACTTTTAACCCAAATTTATCAGTAATATTATGTAAATTGTTAAGTTGATTTTGCAAGCCTACAGGAGAGTAAGAGAAAAGCAATAGATCATCTGCAAACATTAGGAGGAACAATTCTGTGGCAGTTTGATCAAGCTGAATTCCATGGTTTCCATTGTTTATAATATATGTTGCAAGATCATTTATCAAAAGGGAAAATAAAGTAGGGGAGGCAAGACAACCCTGTTTGAGGCCCTGGAAGCATTCAAAATAATCAGAATATCCTGCGGATGAACGAATGCAACACAATACCGATGAGTACATAGCTTGTAGGGCCTTTAGCATTTTACCATTTACACCTACCTTTATTAAGATTTTCCACAAGACATTTCTGTTAACTGTGTCGAAGGCTTTTTGAAAATCCACAAAAGCTACATATATTTTTTTTCTTTTGAAGTAGATATTTTTGCACAATAGCATATAAAGTAAAAATATGGTCAGTAGTTCTATAGTCTTTCCGAAACCCTGCTTGTGATTCTAAAATTTTATTACTGCTTTCAGCCCATTGTGTTAGTCGGGAGTTAAGAATATGAGTATATAATTTACTAACACAACTTAGCAAGGTGATACCACGATAGTTTCCTGGATTTTCTGCGTCTCCTTTTTTAAAGAGAGGGACAATTATAGCTTTACACCATTCTTTGGGATAAAGTCCACTGGTAAACAAAGTGTTAAACAGTTTTGTGAGGAAAGGAACAATAACTTCTGTTGATTTAAGGACTTCATTTATTATATTATCTGGGCCAGCAGCCTTTCTTGGTTTTGCATGCCTTATTGCATTCTTAACTTCTGTTTCACTTATTTCCTTGTTGATATTGTCAGTGTTATCTTCAATAATGTTATCAGGCATTTCATCAAATACTGCATTAGAAGTGACATCACTCAAAGTATCAGAGTTACTCTCATTCAATAATGAATTGAAATGGTTGAACCATATTTCTTTAGATATGTTGTTTACCACATTATTTTTATGTTTATAAACCTTCATTTCTTTCCAGAAATCCTGTGAGTTGCGAGCAGATTGAAGAATTTTATTTACCTTCTCTTTCTTAAATGACCTCTCTTTTTGTCTTATCAGTGATTTGTATGAATTTCTTTCTAAAGTATAGAGTGCTCGATTTGCATCTGTTCTTTTACAATTATACTTTCTGAGGGCTTGGAATACTTTCTTTTTTGACTCTTTGCATTCTTTATCATACCAGCAACTGTTAGTATTTTTGACATGTTTGGGTTTACCAAATTCTTTCTTCATACAAGATGCTGACTCTAAAATAGCCTGTGAGAAGGTCTCCAGAGCATCGTCACATGAGTAGTCTATCTGTGAGATTGCTAAAGAAATTTTGTTTTTGAAAGCTATGCTCTCTAATCTTTCTATTAGTTGGTCATGTATTTTGGGGTCCCATGTGTATTTAGTAACTGGAACATACTCTTCATTATTTGTTACAATATCACAGTTAGTACATAAAGTTAAGGTTAGTTTCAAGGGCATGTGGTCAGATTCTATTCGCTCCTGTATTTCAAGTTTAGAACAAAGATGTAGAATGTCTTGTGAGCTCAAGAAGTAATCATTAGTGCTGCTTCCTGCTGATGATATAAATGTAAACTTTTCAGACAAATCAGGTGTACATAAACCATTTAAAATAAGTAATTCTAAGCATGTGCACATTGACAACAGTATCTTTCCAAAGTCATTCACAGTCTTATCTTCTGATTGTCTGCATGATATCAGTTCATCCCAGCTATGCTTTGTCATGTCTTCAGGGTCAAGGTTGAACATTTCTGAATTAGGTTGAAGATTTCCTGTTCTGGCGTTTAAGTCGCCACAAACAAGGAAATTGTTAGCATTGTGTTCAAGAACAACATTAACAATACATTCTTCAATGGCATGTATGTGGCAATTTGTCTGTGCTGATTCATAAAAAGGAGAAGTAACAGGAGGACAATAGCATTGAAAAAGAAAGACATCAGAATCAACACCAAAAAGATTCTTAGAAAATTTGACACAAACTACATTATCACAATCTGTTTCTACTTCACTAGCAAATTCAGCAAAATGTTTTTTAACTAAAACTAAAACCCCACCGCTGCATCTTCCACGGTGGGAGAGCTTCACAGCTGGGGAAGAAAAGCACATATAATCTGGAAAACTGTGTAAAGTTGTTATTTTTTCATGACAAAAAGTTTCTGAAAAACAAACTATATCAAAATTACTTACAAAATTAATAAAGTCGTAATCTGAAAGTTTTCCAAACAGCCCCCCAATGTTCCATGAAAGAATAGATAAAGCCTTTTCCTCAATAGGGGTACATGTATCCTTTTCTGTTTCCAGTTCACTTGGAAGAGTCCTTGTGGCCAGACCTTCATGTCACATCACCTCATCCGTGGGTTGGTCAGGTTCAGTGCACTCAGCCTCTGGAGTGCTTGGGGGACGAGGTCTCTTTGAGGGTTGGTTGTCCTGGTTTTGCTGGGGGTCGTCATTGCAGGCCACTCCCTGGTGTTGAGCAGAGCAGAGGCACCAGTGGGTACCACCTCTGAGGAGTGGGAGGCGTCACGCTGGGGATCCCGTCTCTTGCTGTTGATGTTGTTGCCCTTCTTGGCCCCCTCCGAAGGACGCCAGGTTCTGCTTTGGTTTTCCTGGGTTCTCAGAGGGCCTGTGACAACCAGCTTTCCTGCTTTGTAGTAGGCGTGTAGGCCCCTGTCCCTGTGTTCCTTCAGGACTGCTCTCTGGCGTGTGGTCAGGTCACCAGCTACTTTGATGCCCTTCTTCTTCAGGGCTTCCCTTCCGGAGTTGATGATGGCCATCTTGTCCTTCCAGCGTGCCATTTTGACGATCATGGGGCGTGGGTTTGATACTGATGAATTTGTGCGTGGTCCAAGACGGTGAGCACGATCGATGTCATCAAGGGACCATGTTTTGTCTGGAACTGTTTCTTGCAAGACGTTGATAACTTTGTCGGTGCAAGACTCGTATGTCTCACCTGGGGACTCTGGGATGCCGAAGAATCTGACATTGTCTCGACGCGAGAAAGCCTCTAACTTGTCGATTTCCTCGTTCATTTTCCTTTTCACTTCAGCACATTCCTCCTCGAGATCGTCCACTGCTATCTGAAGCTCTTCATGTTTGTCCCTCACCTCTTCACACATAGCTTCAATGTTCATTGTTCGTTGCTTGAGTGCTGCAACATCACACGAAAGGTTCTGGATGGCAGTCTTGAGGATTGACATATCTGTAGAGATGCCTATGAATTTATCATGAAAGATGGCAGTTTGATTGTCGATAATTCGCTGCACGTCTTGCAGTGTAACCGGTGTTGCTAGAGGAGGGCATGAAGAAGAATCTTCCTCCTTGCCTACTGCAGCACTGCTGGCCATATTCAGTGTTGGCTGTTCACTTCTCGTGCTATAGGCAGTACAGGTATCAGTTGTTTTCCTTCTCTTCACAGCAGCAAGTCGTAATAAACGGTCAATATTCAGACAAGTACTAATATAACCAACAAAAAAAATTATACAGTTGTAATCAGATGGTCTTACTCTATTACCTAAGACAGATTTTAACTCGTTATTGAGCAATTTAACCAAGTTAATTAAGAAAATTAACAAATTTTTCACGAGCTCTGAAATTTTGCTGCAGCCCAAAAGTGTGAGAAGCGCTCCACCCCCGAGAGAGAGAGAGAGAGAGAGAGAGAGAGAGAGAGAGAGAGAGAGAAGACTCTGAAAAGATTTTTTCATAAAGAGGCCATCGGCCCACATGTGAAGTGCATGAGACAGAAACTGAGACAGACTGACTGACAGAGAGATAGACAGACAGAGAGAAAACTCTGAACTCTGAAAGAATTTATTCATAGTTCAGAGTTATGAATATATTCTTTCAGAGAAAGAGACAGAGTGCGCACGCACGTGTGTGTGTGTGTGTGTGTGCGTGTGTGCGTGCATGCGTGCGTGCGCGTGCGTACATACGTACGTACGTACATACGTGTGCACTAAGACACATGTATATATGTATGTTTGTGTGCATTTATAGGTGTGACTGCATAAGGGACAGGTACAATGCAACAGAGAAAGCTTGATATGGCTGTTAATTATCAGCAGATAAAAGATTAGTTCTCAGTGATATGTTTTGAATTATCTCTTCTGTTCCTTGTCATTATATGAAATGGTTTGACTTATCACCAAAATATGTTTCCTCATGCTGCCATATGATGAAGAATGATGATAACTCTCTTTGTTTCACCTTAAACATCACTGATTTAGATCTAGGTCAAATGCTGAGACATTTTTAAGGTATTCTGCTTGGTATCTCATCGACATATTTCTGTGTATTTGATATTTGATAAGTGTGATGTGTTGTTTGCGTGGTCACCGCATCATTAGGTTCTTATTTAGAAAGTAAAGATGTTTAAAAACATTTCTTCCCCTTTTTAACATTTTTTTTTTTTTTTTTTTTACAGTTACAGGGTATTATTAGCAATGCAGCTTCAGAATAAGAGAGTTGGTAGGTGTAAAGTAGTGGTATTGAGGTGGTTCATTGTGTGTCTGTGCTTTTTTTCTGATTGTACAGTAAGAATTATGGTGTGAAATGATTGATATGATAATCATAATGTTTTAATATGTGCATGTCCTATATTTCTAACAATATTTTATGAATGGCAGTATGTTGTAAGATGAAGATCAAATGTTTCAATGTGTGTGTGTGTGTGTGTGTGTGTGTGTGTGCGTACGTGCGTGCGTGCGTGCATGCGTGCGTGCGTGTGTGCGCACGCTATATTTCTAACAGTGACAAGAACTACAATGCTGTATGATATGAAGTTTGTATGTTTTAGTAAGTATATCTATGCTATATTTTTGATAGAGTGACAAAAACAACAGAACGCTATTATATGATGATACCATATACCTTATGTTTTATTATATGTGTGTTATGTTTTGGACAGTATGACCAAAATAATGGGAAACAATATGACATATGTTTTGTTATGTGTGTGCTATATTTTGGACAATATGACAAAAACGATGTAAAACAATATGAAGATCATAATGCTTGATTATGTGAGTGCTGTGTTATTGACTATAGGACAAGAACAAGATGTGATGCACTATGAAGGTCATGTGTGCTATGCTTTGGACAGTATAACAAAAACAGCGTGATGCATTATGAAAGTCAGACATGCCGTTTGTGACCATATGACAAGAACAACAATGCGACACACATCGTGAAGGTCGTTCGTACATTTCATCATGTGTGTGCATTATGTTTTGGACAGTACGACAAAGACGACAGCGTGGTGTACGTCAAGGTCCATGCTCCCTGGGGCGTCCTCTCCGCCCAGGCTGAGATCATGAACATGAAGATGCCCCTGGCCGTGAGTTACACTTTAAACACCAATCAACTAACCAACTAACCAACCAACCAACCAACCAACCAGCCAAGCTGGCAAGCAAGCAAGCAGACAAACAAGCAAGCAAGCAACTAAAGAAACAAGCAAACAAACAAACAAGCAAGCAATTAAAGAAACAAGCAGACAAACAAGCAAGCAAGCCAGCAAACAACTAAAGAAACATGCAGACAAACAAGCAAGCCAGCAAGCCAGCAAACAGCTAAAGAAACAAGCAGACATGGGAGGTAGGGTGAGAGAGGGATTTACAGAAGTGTTTTTGATAGACTTTGTTTAATTAGAATAGAAAACAAGGTTGCAGGGGAAAGGGGGTTGGGGTGGGATGTTGCTGGGCGTGTGTGTGTGTGAGTGGGTGCTCATGCAAAAACCAAATTATGTGTGTGTACACAAATGTTTTCATTAAGAGAAATATGTCAGGTGAAGGGAGGGGAGAGAATGTGTGTGTGTGTAGGTAGGTAGGTACCTTTGTGTTTGTG
>CM060333.1:9954313-10024313 GCA_030674155.1 Stramonita haemastoma
ATTGCATGAAAAGCCAAGCAAAAATGTGCTGAGAAATTGCTTGAAATTTGCTAAAAGGCAGTTGGCATTTGTAAGGAAGAAGACCTGATGGTGTAGCGAGGAAGACTTAGTTATGCAGTGAACCCTGACCTGCTGGCTGCTGTGTCTGCAGGGAAAGGAGGATCTTGGAGAGAGAGAGAGAGTGTTTTTAAGGTCTGTCTTTTGATTTGAAAATAAGGCCTGGAGTTTGCAGAAAGTATGCAATAATTGAAGTACTGGGTGAGAATTTTGTGACTGACATAGATGTTTGATAAGGTAAGTTCAGTGAACTGAGGATGTATATGATTTTTTTAGTTCTGAAAACTTTCACCAAAAAAAATGTAAGTTTGACATACATTATGTGTATATATGATCTTTTTAAATACTTTTTTTTCTAAGTCTGTTAGCTTGAAATACAGAAAAAAAGATTTTGTTTGTTTATTGGGTTAGTTTGTTTTGTTTTGTTTTGTTTTTTAAATAAAAACTAGGTTCTAAATACACAACCAGTGATATTGCAAACATGAGCTCTGGAACAGAATGCCAGTTTGAAAAACATGATATACAATTATTTTTTTTAAAGGAAGTTTACAAAACTATTTAAGATATAAGTACACACTGTGTGTGTGTGTTCTCTTTAAAACTGTATACTTCTAAAAGTATGTGGTATTAAAGGACATTGTTGTGTATGTTTTTTTTTAAAAAGCTTTTTAACAATGTGCAAGCTTCAAATACACAATGTGTGCATGATTTTTATAAAACAAAATGTTCGAAATGACAGACAAATGATAACAGTATAGGCTACACTGCTATGATGAATCCTCAACATCACCATTGAAAGAACTGATAGACAAGTGAACACATCATGATTAGCGTTTAGTTTCTGTGTCTTTTTCTTTTTCATCTGCCTTTTTTTTTCTTTTCTTTTCTTTTCTTCTTTTTTAAAAACAAATGTACCATTTCTTTTTGTTTTGTACAGGTTTGTGTCTTGGCCCCAGAAATGTTAGAATTCGAAATATACTCTATTCGGTTTATCCTTTTTTTTTTTTTATATTATTATTTTGTTGTTTTCAGTGTTTGTTATGTAGTCATTTACATTTATGCATGTGTGTGTGTGTGTGTGTGTGTGTGTGTGTGTGTGTGTGTGTGTGTGTGTGTGTGTGTGTGTGTGTGTGTGTGTGTGTTACTGTGTGTGTTACTCTGTATGTGTGTGTGTGTGTGTGTGTGTGTGTGTGTGTGTGTGTGTGTGTGTGTGTGTGTGTGTGTGTGTGTGTGTGTGTGTGGTGCACGCATGCTTGATTGTACATGTGTCTGTAGGAATGGGTGTGTATGTGTGTGTATGTGTGTGTGTGTGTGTGTGTGTGTGTGTGTGTGTGTGTGTGTGTGTGTGTGTGTGTGTGTGTGTGTGGTGCACGCATGCTTGATTGTACATGTGTCTGTAGGAATGGGTGTGTATGTGTGTGTGTATGTGTGTGTGTGTGTGTGTGTGTGTGTGTGTGTGTGTGTGTGTGTGTATGTTGTGTGTGTGTGGTGCACGCATGCTTGATTGTACATGTGTCTGTAGGAATGGGTGTGTATGTGTGTGTATGTGTGTGTGTGTGTGTGTGTGTGTGTGTGTGTGTGTGTGTGTGTGTGGGGTGTGTGGTGCACGCATGCTTGATTGTACATGTGTCTGTAGGAATGGGTGTGTATGTGTGTGTATGTGTGTGTGTGTGTGTGTGTGTGTGTGTGTGTGTGTGTGTGTGTGTGTGTGTGTGTGGTGCACGCATGCTTGATTGTACATGTGTCTGTAGGAATGGGTGGATGTGTGTGTGTGTTTGTGTTTGTGTGAGTGGGTGTGGGTGTGGCAGGGTTCGCGCTAGGATTTTTAAAAACCGGTACTGCGAGTTGCCGTTTCAGAGATATCTTGACCAACTCCCCCAAAATCGGTCCCCAGAAAATAAAATCCGGTACCTACTGTGAACAAAACGAAACTATTCAGTTGGGGGGGGGGGGGGGGGGGGGGGGTGTTCGGCAGCAAAACTAAATCTAAATTGAACGCAAATCTCTCAGACTTTGACTGCCGTGCTGCTTGCTGCCACTCGCTTCTTGGGCATGAAGCCACGAAGGAAATAGGATTTTTTTTCTAGCGCCTGTGCCACTGTCTGTGTCTGTTGTTTTGCACGACATCATTCGTGTGACTTAGGCCTATATTCTTCTTTCTTGTTTCTATGCTTAGCGCTCATCTAGATCTTTCGTTCAATTTAGATTTTGTTTTCGACTCTTCTCTCTCAAAGCAACGCCCAAATTCAGTCATAGACCCTCGCTTTTCGCTTTTGGTTAGAGTAGGCCATCGTGTGCCCGTGGGAACCGATGACATTTACAAAACTGCATACACACGGGGACTGGATGTAAAAAAGCACAGGAGTGCTTATTCCATTATCCTCGATATAAAAGATTAAAAGAATAAAGAATAAATCAATCTAGGCCCCATTTAATCATTGTGAATGTTAAAGTCACTGTCATACCGAGAAGAGCGCGAAGCTCAGTTCTTTCACAGTAAAAGCTTGCTGTTCTGCGTGCTAGGCTAATAATGAGGCTGGCGCCAAAGTTCGTCGGAGGGGGGTGGAAAGGGGTAGGTGCGTAAGCACAGTACAGGCGCATGACAGACTGTCAGAAAAAGTCACTTCAAACTTCTTTTTTTTTGAGACGGAAATCTAATCGGTCACAGGCAAACAGAATTGGTACGCGGTACCGGCTGCTTCGAAAATTTTCGGTATTCCCTGTTTACAATCGGTAAAATACCGACAATTACCGGTTATCGCGAACCCTGTGTGGGTGTGTTTACATGTATGTATGTATGTATGTATGTATGTATGTATGTATGTATGTATGTATGTATGTATGTATGTATGTATGTATGTATGTATGTATGTATGTATGTACATATATATGTGTCTCTCTGTCTTTTAGAAGATGATGTGTTCAACAATTTTCTTTGTTGTATAATCAACTTTTCTCAAGTGATCTGATACACAAATAACTCTTTGTATGTCTGGGATATAGAACAATAATTACAATCAGTTCTTTCATTTCTGTCATCTTTTATTTCTTTCTTTTTTATTTTATTGTACATATATATATTTTTTTAGTATAACCATATTTGTTGCATCTTTCAAACATATTACTCACGTTTGTGTCTATCGAAACTGTATTAATTTGGATGTTGTGTTTTGAGTCTGTAACAAATTTTCATAACCATGTATGTCAAATTCATTTTGAGTGATTCTGAACAAACATATATACATATGTGTTGTCTGTTTATAATCAACTCACAGATGTTCCTATTTCAGCTTTTAAACAGTTGTCAAGAAATTGTTAGATCTTCTAGTGAACAGACGATTGCTTGCTATGTAAACCTTTTGATTTTGTCAGCATTGGGTGCTGATTATGTAGTGCTGGTTTATTCTGGACAGTGTCTTTCAGTAGAAAGTGGGGTAAAACCAGAAAGTTTGCAGGAGATGTCCATTGTACTCAAGATCATTGTCACCATAAAGAAAAGAGTTTGCTGTGAATCCCCATACCTTTTTATTTTAAGGGTAATGAGTGTGTGTGTGTGTGTGTGTGTGTGTGTGTGTGTGTGTGTGTGTGTGTGTGTGTGTGTGTGTGTGTGTGTGTTTCTTTTCTTTCTTTCTTTTATTTTTTTATATCGAGGATAATGGAATAAGCACTCATGTGCTTTTTTACATCCAGTCCCTGTGTGCATACAGTTTTGTAAATCTTGTCATCTGTTCCCACCGGCACACAATGCCTACTCTTACTGAGAAGCAGAACAGGATTTAATGTGTGTGTGTGTGTGTGTTGTGTGTGTGTCTGCTTGCCTGCCTGCCTTCCTGCCTGCCTGCCTGCCTGCCTGCCTGCCTGCTGCTTGCGAGAGAGAGAGAGAGAGAGAGAGAGAGAGAGAGAGAGAGAGAGAGAGAGAGAGAGAGAGAGAGAGAGAGGGGGGGAGCATTTTGAATTAAGATTGTTTTTATGTGCTATGTAAGTTTTATTTCTTTGAATTCATTGATTGTCAACAACAGTGCAAGTCACAAAACCAGTTTTGTAGTACACATACATGCTACAATACCTGTTATCTATTTGTCACATTGCACGTCATGTACACATTCATTTTGTGACGTCATTCAGAATTTGGGTAATATCTTAGGTGCAGATATAGTGTTTTGTGTGTGTGATTGTGTGTGTGTGTGTGTGTGTGTGTGAGTGTGTGTGTGTGTGTGTGTGTGTGTGTGTGTGTGTGTGTGTATGATGCATGCATGCATATATGTTTATATGTTCATTGTATTAGAGAGAGATTGAATTTATCTATTTTTACATAAATGTTTACTCTTAAAGTGCAGAAAAAAATCAGTAAATAAAAAAAGAATAAATAAGACTTTCAAATGCATATATATATATATGATTAGATAAAATGCTTACCAATTGCTGGAATAGATATTTCCCAAGAAGAGGATTTCTATAACGTGTGCAAAATGGCATGAGCCCTCCATTTTATGTTTGCACTGTCAATGGCATGCAAGGCATGAAGACTGTATCACACAGGGAAAAAAAAAACAGAACCATCGTGTTGTGGTTATTTTTCTTTTTTTCCCATTGTTGGTCTCTTGCTGGCAACTAGTCATAGTATGATTGATTCGTGTCAGTGTGATTTGGGTTTAATGAAGACTTGTGCATCATTTAGATGATTGTGCATCGTTTGTAAGCTGTAGCTTTAGAGGGGGCTTGAGGGGAAAGAGAAGAGAGAGAGAGAGAAGAGAGAGAGAGAGAGAGAGGAGAGGAGAGAGAGAGAGAAAGAGAGAGAGAGAGAGAGAGAGAGAGAGAGAGAGAGAGAGAGAGAGAGTGTGTGTGTGTGTGTGTGTGTGTGTGTGTGTGTGTGTGTGTGTGTGTTGTGTGTGTGTAATTTCACTCATGTACTTTTGAACTGAACTTTTACTGAATTTTTTTGTATACATTAGACTAATGTGGATGTCTAGAGGCTTCTTGTTCATGAGGTTAGGCACTCTGAAAATGTGGGTATTATTTTTGTTGTTATTGATTTGACTGTTATTGTAGTTGTTATTATTTTTGTTTATTATCATTTTCATTTTTATCATTATGAAACAAGAAGGTTTAGAGAAAGGGAAAGAGTCAGAGAGGCAGAGAAAAAAGAAGAAGAAAATAATGATCTTTTCTTTTCTTTTGTGAGAGAAAGAGATTTTGTTTGTACACACTGTACTGCACTGCATGGCTAGCAGTATTCGAAGATATTATTTTCTGGTTATTATCTTGGATTAGTCATGTTTGCAGAAGAGGATGAAAGAAAGGGCAAGGAAAAAAAAAAGGGGGGGGGGGGGGAGTAAGAGAGAGGAGAGAGAGGAGAGGAGAGAGAGAGAGAGTGTGATGGTGTGTATGTGTGTGGTGTGTGAAATGTTAACTGAAATGCCAGTGATAGTTCATATTTATAAAAGTTTTTTGTGGATTTTGTGTCCATGTTTTTGATAACTAAAAGCAAAAAAATATGGTTCTTTGACTAATACATATTTAAGATAAAACCAAGTGCACACACACAAAAAAGGGGGGGGGGGGGGAGGGATGAAACAAAGCATTCATTTTTTGTGTAAAAGGACAAAATAACTGATATAAGTTATTAACTGAAATTTTGTGTTTGGAGTCAGAGAGTCTAAAATCATAATTCTTATAAAGCAGTCATACAATCTTTTTGCTTTGAGTAGCTCCCTAAGTTTTCTGCTTGTGGCAATGGCAATGGCTTGACAGTCTGCTGTTTTCTATTTGGATGTTTGGGTTTGTTTTTTAAGCATCAGCTCTGCAAGACTAAAGAAACAAAAGATACACTGAGTTCTTATTATTTTTCTCTCTTATTTGGTGGGGGGTTCAGGTCTGTGGAAAGGATGGTTTGTGTTTCCGTATTTAGAGAGAAAAAAAAAAGTAGTCTCCAATGAGAAAAAAAAATGGTGAAATGTGATTTGGGTGTGCATTTCAGGTTCATCATCAAAAAAGAAAACACTTTGGGGATGATGTGTGTGTGTGTGGAGGGGGGGGGGGAGATCTTATGGAAAAGAATTTTTTCACTTTTTCTTTTCCTTTTTACTTCTCTAAAAAAAAAAATTAACCCACTTTTTTTTTGTTTCCAGACAGAAAAACGATATATGCATGAAGCGGCTGATGGGTGACTTGTGCGTTGCAGGTTCATCATTGAAAACAAAGACACGTTCTTCTCCACGGCTCAGCGCAGTTTGCTGGTGCACCAGATCCTGCAGCGCTGCGTCTTTGAGGAGCACGACGACAAGGCCAAGAACAAGTTCGGTAAGTCGGCCGGTGTAATAAGCCAAAATCACTCTATGCAACAAACACTGCCATAGTCATTTTGGTGCCGGTGTAATAAGCCAGAATCACTCATGTAACAAACACTACCATAGTCATTTTGGTGCCTGTGTAATAAGCCAGAATCACATCTATGCAACAAACTACCATAGTCATTTTGTGCCAGTGTAATAAGCCAGAATCACTCTATGCAACAAACACTACCATAAGTCATTTTGGTGCGTTGCAGTCATGAACAAATACATAGCAGTTGGTGCCGTCTAGCAAGTCCTGTATGCAACAAACACTACCATAGTCATTTTGGTGCCGGTGTAATAAGCCCAAATCACTCTATGCAACTAAACACTACCATAGTCATTTTGGTGCCAGTGTAATAAGCCCAAAATCACTCTATGCAACAAACACTACCATAGTCATTTTGGTGCCGGTGTAACAAGCCAAAATCACTCTATGCAACAAACACTACCATAGTCATTTTGGTGCCGGTGTAATAAGCCAAATCACTGTATGCAACAATCACTACCATAGTCATTTTGGTGCCAGTGTAATAAGCCAGAATCACTCTATGCAACAAACACTACCATAGTCATTTTGGTGCCGGTGTAATAAGCCAGAATCACTGTATGCAACAAACACTACCATAGTCATTTTGGTGCGGGTGTAATAAGCCAGAATCACTGTATGCAACAAACACTACCATAGTCATTCTGGCGCCGGTGTAATAAGCCAAAATCACTCTATGCAACAAAACACTACCATAGTCATTTTGGCAACGCTGAAAGTACTATCAGTAGTGTTTATAGCACAGGCCTACACGCCAAAAACACTATTTCTGGCCACGCCTCCTATGGGAGGCTGGGAATCGAACCCAGGACCTCATGATTTACTTTGGGCAAGCGAACGCCTTAAACATCCTGCCACCCTCATTCTTAGTATTTGATATATAAAAAAAAGTGTGTGTAAGGGTAGTGTTTTAGCTTAGAGATAGCGTTCATAGCGTACGCCAAGTCACTAAGGTAGTGTTTACAGCATGTGCAAAAGTCACTACGGTAGTGGTTATGGCATGAAAGCTTTACACCAAACCACTACAGTAGTCTTTATTGCACGGTTAGGCCCTGACAAAACGAGAGAGAGAAAGGAATATACTGTTGGGATCAGCTTTAGTGTTCCCTTCTTGAAAGTGATCAGTGTAGACATAGCTGCAGACCAGGCTTTCTTCAAGGAGAGTGTATGTGTGTGTGTTGTGTGTGTGTGTGTGTGTGTGTGTGTGTGTGTGTGTGTGTGTGTGTGTGACACATAGGCTGGTAATGAACCATTTACTCTCCAACAAGACTTGCAGTATTTTCCCTGTGTCTTCTGTCCAGGGATCAAAAAGATGGTGAGCAATGGAAGCTACGACGCTGCCTACCCTTTGCATGAGGTACGAGGACAGTTTTGTTGTGTTGGCTAAATTATCATGGTTCTGTTTTTCAAAAAATCAAGCTAGTATGAATAACAACAACAAAATACCCAACCTTTGCAGCAATCTGCTGTCATTTATGCCCAGTTATAACCTCTGTTGTACAGTCACTTCTGTACACTGGATTGTAGAGAAATCGTTTTTGAGTAATGCGATTAGCTCAATGATTTTGATGAGCACTGTCTTGTTACTGTCTTATTATAGGTGTTCTGTAAGGAAGGACGGCAATAGGATCATAGCAAATGATAGTACTGTTTCATTTTGTTTGTGTACAGTGTCTGTTATTTTACTCTTGTAAAAATAGAAATACCTTAAGAAATAACCTTATTATCTCAAATCAAGAGAAATTCATGTGGGTTATAAGGACAACATTGACCTTCACCTGTCCTGTAGTCCCGTGGACCGTGGGGGCACAACTGAAGATTTTGAAACCAGCTTCCTCCACTCCCCATGGTCCTCCGCCTTCTATAGTAGGTTGTTCCACCCAAAAGAAAAAAAGAATAAAAGAACAGATTTGATTTTTTAAAGTTTTTTTTTTTTTTTTTTAAAAGAAAATCAGACAGTGTATCCAAGAGCTGAATACTATAATTATGAAATATTAACTTTGAAAATCAACCAGTCGTTTTCAGTAGATTCCCATAGTTGAAATACGGCTACCTAAATGGTGGGCAGAATGGTTGCATACACAAAAACCTCACCATTTGTGAATAATCTTGGAGCTCTAGCTGAGGACAGAGAAAAAAATGTTGAGTAGTACTATCAGTTGTATTATCATCGGTAACAGTATAGGGCTGATAGTTTCCATGTCACTATACATGGACAATATTTGTTTATAAATTCATTTGTCTATCATTCATTGATCTACTGATGGTGTGTTTGTGAATGTATTGATTAATGAGGCCTCTTGTGTTTATTTTACACATTGATGAACTGATGTCTGTGTGTTCAGTGATTTATTGATTGGTTAATTGATATTTGTCTGTGTAACTGTTGATTCATTTACGTGTGTGTGTGTGTGTGTGTGTGTGTGTGTGTGTGTGTGTGTGTGTGTGTGTGTGTGTGTGTGTGTGTGTGTGTGTGTGTGTATGTGTGTGTGTGTGTGTGGTTTGTGTGTGTGTTGTGTGTGTGTGTGTGTGTGTGTGTGTGTGTGTGTGTGTGTGTGTGTGTTGGTTGTGTGTCTGTGTGTCTCTGTGTGTGTGTGTGTGTGTGTGTGTGCAGGGAGATTTCACCAGTGAGCACTCCATACTGACCAGAGGGAAGCTGAACAACAGACATGTGAGTGTCCACACTTAATGGTGTCATTTCCTCACAACAAACCTTATTTTAACCTGAACAACAGACATGTGAGTTTCCACACTTACTGTCATTCCTCACAACAAACCTTATTTTAACCTGAACAACGACATGTGAGTGTCCACACCTAAATGGTGTCATTTCCTCACAACAAACCTTATTTTAACCTGAACAACAGACATGTGAGTGTCCACACCTAAATGGTGTCATTTCCTCACAAAACCTTATTTAACCTGAACAACAGACATGGAGTGTCCACACCTAAATGGTGTCATTTCCTCACAACAAACCTTATTTTAACCTGAACAACAGACATGTGAGGTCCACACCTAAATGGTGTCATTCTCACAACAAACCTTCTTTTAACCCTCTCAGTGCCTGTAAACCAGATGCCACATGCCTCATACACACTGCCACTCACAACTGTAGAGCAAAGCGAGCGTGACAAAGCGTACACGTGTCGGAAAAGGCGTTCGTTCATACTTATCCCCATGCTCTCTGTCCATGAGAAAGAAATGGGAGGCTGGTTGGGCTGCTGGTTCTTATTGCAAGAGAAACAACAGCTGCTTTGACCCTGAGCAGGCAGGCACACACAGTGCTCATCGTTTCTGGGTGACCTTCTGCAGGGTTTCTGGTGTTGGAAGAGAAGGGGACCCCTGGCACTCCACTTTTTTTGGGGGGGGCACTGTACACTATGCTTCCTGTGTTTTTCTCTCTCTGTTTCTCTTGAGACTCTTTTTCCTTTGCATCCAATATCCATTCACACACACTCCCTTCTTTCTCTCTCTCCCCTCTCCTCTCTCTCTCTCTCTCTCTCTCTCTCTCTCTCTCTCTTCTCTCTCTCTCTCTCTCTCTCTCTCCTCTCTCTCCTCTGAAAAATGTTTCATTGTAATCTGAATGTAAACCACTTCACCATGTCGTGGAATCCATGCCATGCCGATCATCTGGGTTGTAGAAATGATACGGTTTTCTTTTTTTTCGTTTCTGAAAATATGTGTTTTGTGCCCAGTCCCCTTCCCACTGTCCCCTTGTGTATGGGCTTAAAAAGCTTGACACAATAAAATATTGTCATTGTCATTGTCATTGTCTCTGAAAAATGTCTGATTTTTTTTTTACCTGCAGCTGTTGTGATATAATTCATGTGTGATACCTGTGCATTGCAGTTGTTGTGATATAATTTATGTGTGATACCTGTGCATTGCAGTTGCTGTAGTATAATCCATGTGATACCTGTGCATTGCAGTTGCTGTAGTATAATCCATGTGATACCTGTGCATTGCAGTTGCTGTAGTATAACCCATTTGTGATACCTGTGCATTGCAGTTACTGCAGTATAATTCATGTGATCCCGTGCATTGCAGTTGCTGTAGTATAACCCATTTGTGATACCTGTGCATTGCAGTTGCTGCAGTATAATCCATGTGATACCTGTGCATTGCAGTTGCTGTAGTATAATCCATGTGATACCTGTGCATTGCAGTTGCTGTAGTATAATCCATGTGATACCTGTGCATTGCAGTTGCTGTAGTATAATCCATGTGATACCTGTGCATTGCAGTTGCTGTACGAGACGTGGGCACGGCCTGGTGCTTGGTACAAGTTTCAGCCCTGGATCACATTCGGTGAGTCTGGGGCAGGGGGGCCTAGTGGCTAGAGTGAGCATGGCGTTCCTAATCTGACAGCCTGGGGTCGAGCCTCCATGGAGGTACCTGTTTTAGGACATTTTTTCCTGGAGTTAACATCAGGACTGAGTCCACTCCCCTGAAAGTCTTCGGATGAGACAATAAACCAACGCCCCCATGTGCAGTTGAACTGTAAGTGTAGGATATGTGTTTGTAAACTTGATAACATTTTTGGTCTTTTTTCCATTCTTTTTGTTTCCTGGCAGTTATGGGCAGTTTTCTACAGTTACATGTGAAATTTATTTTCTTTCATGTGGCTGTACAGACTGGATTCTGATTGCAGTTCCCTCTTCACCCACCTATCTCTTCTGCCTGTGTCTGTGTCGTTTTCACTTACAGTCAAACGGTCAGACAGAAGAACAAATGAAAGTGTTTTTGATGATGAACTCTCAGCTCAGCGCAAAGAGGTTGGCTAATGTATGTTGGCTGAAGTTGATAAGCGCAGACTGAGGTACGTTGGTCATGCA
Source organism: Stramonita haemastoma (assembly GCA_030674155.1). Lineage (NCBI taxonomy): Eukaryota > Metazoa > Mollusca > Gastropoda > Neogastropoda > Muricidae > Stramonita > Stramonita haemastoma. The sequence goes on from CM060333.1 coordinate 9,965,590, forward strand.
AACAAAACTCAAACAAATCCGATAACGACAGTTCTCCAAAGTAAGGTTACGGGCAGAAGGAAAAGAGGCAGACATACCACCAACATCCTACACTGCCAGCATCACTGAGATCACTGGTCTGGGAGGGAGGGCTACAGGAGATGGTAGAACTCAGCAGAGACAGAGAGACGCAAACGCAAATGCAATTTTATTTAACGAGGGTAATAGATTAAGTAACAAGACTTTTTTTCATCCAGCCCTCAAAGAAAAGAAAATTAATTCCAAGAAAAACAAAGCAATTGATTCAAACGAACATACACAAACATGGATACCAATAAAGCAAAAAGAAGGGGAGAGAGAGAGAGAGAGAGAGAGAGAGAGAGAGAGAGAGAGAGAGAGAGAAAAGAAGAAGAAGAAGAAGAAGAAGAAGAAGAAGAAGAAGAGGAGGAAGAAGAAGAAGAAGAAGAAGAAGACAAAGTTAACAAGTAAGGAAACAGGATATACATGTTACACTAATACATCTTGGGAAGGAGATATGTTATATCATATTGTTTCATCAAAAGATTATGATACATTGTTTTAAATTTTGTCAGATTAGTTTCATTTTTTAATTGGGATGGAAGCCTATTCCACAGCCATCCCCCAGAATATGCCAGGCTTGATTTAAATAGGATCATCTTAGGTAGAGGTAGATTAATCAAATGAGAGTGTCTAGAATTATTTACTGAAAAAATGCTTTGTAATAAGGATGGGGCATTTCCATGTAAGATCTTATGCATCAAAACTCCTTTGTTAAAAAGAAGCTTGGATTTAAGGGGAAGAATATTATTCTCCGAATGGTCAGCTACTGTTAAAGAAGATGATTTGTTTAAGATAAGCTTTATGGCGCGTTTATGCACTCTCACTATTAATTTAAGGAGATTGTTGCTGGCCATATCCCACAATGTAGATGCATAATCAATAGAAGTTTGAATATAAGAATAAAAGAATATTTTTCTGGCATGCAGAGTTAGGAAATTTTTTATCTTACCGAGTTGGTATACCTTTGAGGCAATGGTTTTTGACAGTTTTTGGATGTGGGCAGACCATAGTAGGTTGTTATCAATGGTTATCCCTAAGATTTTGTGATTTGAGACTTCCTCTATTTTTTCATTGCCAATATAAAGCGGTGGTAGATCGAAATTAAGGTTCTGTCGTTTCTGTCTTGTGGAAATGAGCATAAATTTGGTTTTCTTTGGATGAAGTGCCATGTGGTTTATTTGAGTCCATTCCAGAAGCACATTAATATCTTCTTGCAAATTGCGGAAGACTTGAGACGAGTTAACATGGTTAATATCAATAGTGGTGTCATCTGCAAATAAGTCACAGGAAGCTTTTGTAAATAAAGGGAGATCATTAATGTAAACAGAAAATAATGCAGGACCTAGGATAGAACCCTGTGGTACACCAAATTTATTTGGTAGAAAAGGGGAACAATATTTGTTAACATAAACTTGTTGTTGTCTGTTAGAAAGGAAGGAAGATATAAGCTTTAAGGCATCAGAAGATAGTTTATAATATACAAGTTTCCTTATTAGCAGATTGTGGTCGATAACATCAAAGGCCTTCGCAAAATCTATAAATAAAACTCCTGTAAATTCTTTTTTGTTTACATTAACTAACCATCTGTCTATAAGTTTAACAAGGGCAGTGTGGCATGAATGATTTGCTCTGAACCCAGACAGAGAGAGAGAGAGAGATGGCGAACCCTGGTCATGGCATCGTGTGGAGCTGCTACCACCAACAGCAGCGAAGGAGACAGTTGCGTTGAATTTTGTATGTGAACAAGTAGGATGTATGTAGAGGAGTTTTTGTGTGTTTTGGGTTCTTGTTCTCACAGGTGTGTGTGTGTGTGTGTGTGTGTGTGTGTGTGTGTGTGTGTGTGTGTGTGTGTGTGTGTGTTCTCATTCGGACTCTTTGTCATGTTTCTTTCTCTGTTTTGTCTTTATTTACTTTTTTTTTTAAGTGAGCATTTTTAGAATCTGAATGTTGAATGTAAACAGGTATGATTTTCTATTCTGGGCACCAGGCTGTACTTTGGGGAGAAGGTTGGCATCTACTTCTCCTGGCTGGGCTACTACACAGGACAGCTGATTCCTGCCGCCATTGTGGGCCTCATCGCCTTCGTCTATGGCATCATCACCTTCGAGGATGACCCTACCAGGTCTGCGTGTTAGTGTGTGTGGGAGGGATGATGGATTGTGTTTGTGGTGTTAGTATGAGAGTGTGTGTGTGTGTTTGTGTAGTAGAAGTTCTTCAGTTTAACATCCTTCCACTAAATAGTGATATCAGATGGGCAGGTGTATAGTGTGTGTGTGTGTGTGTGTGTGTGTGTGTGTGTGTGTGAGTGTGTGTGTGTGTGTGTGTGTTTATGTGTGTGTGTGTGTGTGTGTGTGTGTGTGTGTGTGTGTGTGTGTGTGTGTGTGTGTGTGTGTATATACATATGTGCATATACCTACACATTTGCATCAGTGGTAAACTTGAGTACACATGTGTCTGTAATCATGCATGTGTCTGTATTCATGCATGTTCTCTATGTAGTTATGTTTTATGTGACGTGTGCGTATATGTACAGGTGTTTCTTCTGATACCATTCATTAGTGTATTACTTGCACACATATGTATGCACTTTTGCTTTTACCTTCCCTCTCAACACACACACACACACACATGCTCTGTCTGTCTGTCTGTCTGTCTGTCTGTCTGTCTGTCTGTCTCTCTCTCTCTCTCTCTCTCCTCCTCTCTCTCTCTCTCTCTCTCTCTCTCTCTCTCCTCTCTCTCTATCTTCCCCCCTCTCTTTCTCTCTCTCTTCCCTCCCCTCTCTTCTCTCTCTCTCTCCCTCTCTCTCTCTGTCATTAACTGTATTTACTGTGGGAAAAGAGAGACAGACAAACAGACAGACTTTTGCCTATTATTAGAATTCTGACTTCGAAGATTATTTGTTGTTGTTCTTTTTTTCTCTTTTTTTTTGTTCCTCAGCCACAGCTTCCAGATTCAACAGTGGTCAGACTTAAGCATATGCAGCCTCCCTATCCCCCCCCCCCCCCCCCCCCCCTCCCCCATCCCCCCCCCCCCAAATCACCAGCACCGTTTAGGTAGCCACATTCTGACTTTGGGAGAGAACGTTTACTCATAGGAGACTATGCACAGCGCACAAATCCAGCATAACTTGGAGTCCAGGGCCCAGTGCTAAATAAAATGAACCCCATTCCTTTGACCAAGTCCAAGTGTCAGTCAGTTTCTGCTGTAATCAGCACCAGCTGGGATGGGATGGACAGCAGCTAAGAGAGGCTGAAAGTGGGGGGGAAACTGACACAGCTGTGTGTGTGTGTGTGTCGTTTTTGCTGACAGCTGTGTGTGTGTGTGTCGTTTTTGCTGCTGACAGCTGTGTGTGTATGTGTCGTTTTTGCTGCTGACAGCTGTGTTGTATGTGTTTTTTTTTGCTGACAGCTGTGTTGTATGTGTCGTTTTTGCTGACAGCTGTGTGTGTGTGTGTCGTTTTTGCTGACAGCTGTGTTGTGTGTGTGTCGTTTTTGCTGACAGCTGTGTTGTATGTGTCGTTTTTGCTGACAGCTGTGTTGTGTGTGTCGTTTTTGCTGACAGCTGTGTTGTGTGTGTCGTTTTTGCTGACAGCTGTGTTGTATGTGTCGTTTTTGCTGACAGCTGTGTTGTATGTGTCGTTTTTGCTGACAGCTGTGTTGTATGTGTCGTTTTTGCTGACAGCTGTGTTGTATGTGTCGTTTTTGCTGACAGCTGTGTTGTATGTGTCGTTTTTGCTGACAGCTGTGTTGTGTGTGTCGTTTTTGCTGACAGCTGTGTTGTGTGTGTCATTTTTGCTGACAGCTGTGTTGTATGTGTCGTTTTTGCTGACAGCTGTGTTGTATGTGTCGTTTTTGCTGACAGCTGTGTTGTATGTGTCGTTTTTGCTGACAGCTGTGTTGTATGTGTCGTTTTTGCTGACAGCTGTGTTGTATGTGTCGTTTTTGCTGACAGCTGTCTGTGTGTCGTTTTTGCTGACAGTTGTGTCTGTCATTTTTGCTGACAGCTGTGTGTGTGTGTGTCGTTTTTTGCTGACAGCTCGGAGATCTGCAACAAGACGGGCCCCGGGTCGACGGTGATGTGTCCGCTGTGTGACGGGCGCTGCCCCTACTGGTACCTGTGGCGAAGCTGCATCTACTCCACCGTCACCTACCTCTTTGACAACGAGGCCACCGTCTGCTTCGCTGCCTTCATGGCGCTCTGGGGTCAGACAGTGGTGTAGTAGTAGTGATAGTGGTAGTGCACACATGCACACTCACGTCACAGCGCACAGATCCAACATCACTCAGTCAAGAATGCTCAATTTAGCATGCCCCTTCCTTTTACCATGTTCAAGTGTGGTCAGTTACTGCGCTGGGGTGGGACAGAATAATTAGCAGCTGAGAGGAGCTGAAAGTGGAGGAAACTGACAGCTGTGACATGGATGCACGCGCACATTTTTTTTAATCTTGCTTGTTAATAGGTAGTTGATTCTGTGTACCTGATTTGTTTGTTTTGTGGTCCAAATCGCATAATGTGCATGGACGTTAATTAAAAATAATAATAATACATGGAATTTGTATAGCACTATATGTTGTGAAAGCGAATCAAAGCGCTTGCGTTCGACCTATATACAACACAGAAGCAATCAACAACAATTTATAGTTTGGGCAAATTCGAATGTACACACACACGCATGCGCGCGCGCACACACATGCACGCACACATGCATGCACGCACGCACATTCTCTCTCTCTTTTGCAAATTCTAAGAGATGTTTCAAGATTGAAAGAAATTATATTGTCATTAAGTCATAGCCCCATTATCAGATTCTTATAGAACGATGTTGTTTACTTAAAAAAAAATTTTTTTTTTAATTGCAAAGTTAGTATTTAAGCAGATTTTTAATGTATGACCATGTTTACTAGTTATAATAATTGCAAAGTAAGTGTTTAAGCAGTTGGGTTTTTTCTTCTTCTCTTTGACATTTCTTTTTAATCGTTTTTATTTTTTGTTCCTTATAGCTGTTTAATGTGGATATTCATTTATGTCTACACCTCCCCCCCCCGCACTCACTCACACACACACACACACACACACACACACACACACACACACACACACACACACACACACACACACACACACACACACACACTCTCACCCACACACACTTTCTCGTCTGATATCACTTATTAGTGGAATGACATTAAACTGAAGAGCTAACACGCAAACTCACATTATTGACACGAATTGTTAGCGTCTGCTGATACTGCGTGTTGTATACCAGACTATTGAATGTGTGCTGTGTGTGGTGTTCACAGCGGAATTCTTCATTGAGATGTGGAAACGAAAGACGGCAGAGATCGAATACGACTGGGATGTGGCCGACTTCGAAGAAGAGGTATTGAGACTGTACATCTCTAAACATCTCATTTATTTAAATGATAAATTATTAGGGGGGACGGGGTAGCATAATGGTCAGAACATTGCACTCACAATTTGATGACCTGAGTTTGACTCCCGTTTGAAGGATTTTTCCCCTGGAGTTAACATCAGTGCTGACTCCACTGTCCCCAAAAGTCTTTCGAATGAGACTGTAAACCGAGGCCCCCTTTGCGAACGCACGCAGAACATCATGCGTACACGTTAAATCCTGTTCCGCCTTTCATAAGAGTAGGCCATTGTGTGCCAGTGGGAATAGATGACAATATTTACAAAACTACATACACACTGGGACTGAATGAAAACAAGCACATGAGTGCTTATTCCGTTATCCTCGATATAAAAGAATAAATAAATTTAAAAAATAAAATAAAATAATAATAATAAATTTATTTCTCTATTCAGATTTTTTGCCCTTGACGGTATTGGTACTGTAGTATGTGGTACTTGGCTCTTTGTATAACTACTTTTTGGTGAGAATGAACAGTGTATTAATTTATATGCACTGGGAAAAAAAATTAAATGCAAGACACAATAGTTTGGAAGATGGAAGAGAAAGAAGTGATGTATTTTTCACTTTAAAAAAAAAGCATGTAATACTGGAATAGTGTGGAAAACACTGAAGATTGTCATAAAAATACTGAAGTCAGTAGTATAAGGGGGCACAGTTGTGATGTGGGTGTAGGTTATGATTGATTTATTTTTGATTTGTTTATTCTTTTATATCAAGGATAATGGAATAAGCACTTTTGTGCTTTTTTACATTCAGTCCCCGTGTGTATGCAGTTTTGTAAATGTCATCTGTTCCCACCGGCACACGATGGCCTACTCTTACGAAAAGCAGAACAGGATTTAACAGGAACAGGTTATGGGATACCTGTGCCTTGTTTATACCCTATTGGGGGGGGGGGGGGGGGGGGGGGGGGAACGACATTCCCGAGGAAAGTAGGAATGCTGAAACTAGGGCTCTGTTCTGCTCACAGGAAACTGTTCGCCCTGAGTTTGAGGCCTCGGTGAAAAAGCGACGTACCAACCCCATCAACATGGTATGTACATGGAATGACTGTGTTCTTTTTCCATGGGGGGGTGGGGGGGTTGCAACCCATTTGGTATGATTTAATGGAATGACGATTTTCAATCATCTTTTTTGTGTTTTTATCTCTCTCCCGTTTTTGATATTCAGCAGATTTTTTAAATTATGTATTGGATAACAGCTACAAAACGTATATAAACAAGACACTTTGGATTCTGTTCACAGGGATTGTTATGTACTAAAAAAAATAAAGTAGATAAAAAGAAGAGGTATCAATATTGCTGTGTAGATATTATCACATTTATGTAGAGTCAGTCTTCAACATGCCTTAAGCTAAAGGAGATCAGGAGGAAGAGGGGGGGGGGGGGGTCTTGTTATCATCTACATTGCTGTGTCATCTTGTAGTTGCTGTGTGAAATGAATTGAAACAAGAATTGTGGTAATTTCTCTCCTTTTTTGTGAAGTTTTTAGAAAAGTTAGAAGAAGAAAGAAAAAAAAATTTTTTTGGATTGTTTGTTTTTTGCACAGTGTTATGGTTGTGTCTCACTGTTGCCATTTGAGATGCACTGACACATGAGTTGTGGTACACTCTCTCTTTGTTTTAAAGAAAAAGAAAGGGTTGGTTGGAGAGTGAAGTTTATACTGTGTCTGTATTTTGTGTCATGATTTGTCACTGCTGCATTTGTCACCTTGTTTCATGCCATGCCACCAAATCGCAAATGCTATAACTCAGTCACCATTAGAATGAATGAAGCTTTGAGAATTTTTTTTTGTTGTTAAAAAAAAAAAATTGTACAGATTTTCAGAAATACAAATTTGCATTTTTTTTTTTAAACCATCACGGTGTTAATTCAAATGTGTGTGACACTATTTGAGGTTATTTTGTGTCTCTTGAGTATCAGATTTTTTTGGTTTTGGTTTTTAAATGACAAGAAAAATGGAATTAAGAAAAAGAAAGGAGAAGCGTGTGGAGTGATAAAGCGTGGGTTGTGTTGCATGGCCGTTGTGATGTGTAGATATCCATCTTCAGAGGCAGGCGCTCCAAGGTGACGACAACAGACTCCATGTCCTCCTCGTGTCTCATTGCCTCTCATCTGCACCCTCCCCTCCCCTCCCCTCCCCCCTTCTCTTGTTTGGTGATCCCCCACCCCCCACCCCCCCACCCCCATGAGAACTGTGCTTTTCTGTGAAGGTTGTTCTCACCTGTGTTGTGGTGTTCTGACTTGTCTCCATCCTGTCTGCTTCATGGTTTCGTATAAATTGTGATATTGTTGGTGTACTGTGCTCAGTCCAGTGCTTGTCTTCTGTATGTGTATATGTACAAAAAGCGCCTCTTCCATCTCTCTCTCTCTCTCTCTCTCTCTCTCTCTCTCTCTCTCTCTCTCTCTCTCTCTCTCTCTCTCTCTCTCTCTCTCTCTCTCTCTCTCTCTCTCTCTCTCTCTCTCTCTCTCTCTCTCTCCTCTCTCTCTCTCTCTCTCTCTCTCTCTCTCTCTCTCTTCTCTCTCTCTCTCTCTCTCTCTCTCTCTCTCTCTCTCTCTCTCTCCTCTCTCCTCTCCTCCTCTCTCTCCTCTCTCTCCTCTCTCTCTCTCTCTCTCTCTCTCTCTCTCTCTCTCTCTCTCTCTCTCTCTCTCTCTCTTCCTCTCTCTCTCTCTCTCTCTCTCTCTCTCTCTCTCTCCTCTCTTCCTTTTCTTTGGTGTGTGTGTACACAGGTTCTCTCCTGCAAGCTCTTTCAAACCAAACTTTAAACATTTCAAACAGTTTTGCTCTCTCAGCCTAGGGGATGGATTCTGGGTTATGAGGGCATTTAGCTCACAGCCAGACATAAGATGGGGGCTGTAGCTGAGTGGGTAAGACCGATTGACTTCAGTCCTGTACGTCCATGAGGTCGTGGGGTTGAATCTTGGCGGCGATGTGTCGTAAATTCAGGATGGGCGTTTTGTCAATCTTCCAGGTCAACCTTTAAAATAAGCCCTGCCAGTGCCTTAATTCCCTTTTTTGTCAAACTATATACATGCAGAAGATCAAATATAAACAGTTTAAGATCCTGTAACTCACTTAAAGCATTCTGTGAGTTACAAAAAAAACATGAACATACCCAGCATACATCCTGTGCAAAAACACACAGAGACAAAAAAGAGCTGCTCTGAAGTGTGAAAGTGTTGGCTGAGGCCAGCAGGCAGGCACACCTCCTGCAAAGTGACAAGTACAGGAGAAGACCAGACGCTATGCGCCCCACCCTCTAAGGGAACACAGAGAGGAGAACAGAGAAGATGATCAAGTCTTCTGAAATACAAACTTTGGATTCTCAAGACATGTCAGAAATTAAAAACCGACCACTTGTCTTTTGTGCGTATGAACAAATGTGTTCTCACTCATTGGATTAGGTTAGGAGACCTTCACCTGAAAAATAAAAACCTGTTTTTTGGTCAGGAAAAATGAGAGAGAGAGATAGATGATGGAGAGAGAGAGAGTCCTTGTTTTGTGCCCTCTATGTATGAACCTCTGGTGTGTGTTCCCCTCTCTGAGCTTGTCCATGTGGTCTGTGTTGTTGTGTCTGTGGTGGTGTTCATTGTGGTTGTTTGTGTGTGGAGTGTGTTATGTGTTGTTGTGTCTGTGGTGGTGTTCATTGTGGTTGTTTGTGTGTGGAGTGTGTTATGTGTTGTTGTGTCTGTGGTGTTGTTCTTGTGTTCTGATTGTGGAGTCTGGTCAACTTGTACCCTGATAGATGTGATGATGTTCAACATAATTGTGTGTGTGTGTGTGTGTGTGTGTGTGTGTGTGTGTGTGTGTGTGTGTGTGTGTGTGTGTGTGGTGTGTGTAAGAAAGAGAGAGAGAGAGTTGTGGCTGAGGTGTCTGACTGAAAGTGATTCATTCTACATGTTTTAGTATGCCACTAATGAGATTTTAGTGACGTTCAGCTACAAACAATAGTATTTCTTTGCTTTTACTTTCAGCATTTTTGCTGTTTTGTGAGATATCTACATACTTTGTGTGTAAGATTATAATTGTGTGATCATTTACTCTGTATTACTGATGAAATGTGCAATGTAAGAGAAGAGAGCAATACTTTGAATTTTCATGAAAAAGTGGCTGTAATTCTTCCCTTTTCATCTTTTAAGATGTATTTTCTCTATCCATATTGTAATAGTTTTCTGCGTACTTTAGCCAGGCAAGATCAATCTGTCATCAACCATGTCGAACAAGAAGCCATATCGTTCAGTCACATACATCGTCCCACAAGACTCATTTTAAGCATTCATTGCTTCATACCCCTCCCCCAATTTTTCTCTCTTTTTTTTTTTTTTTGTCTTCTTGCTGTGAAAGTCAGAATGTTTCCAAAAAAATGTTTTCAGTGTTTTGGGAACCGGCTATACGTCTCTCAGCAAGGCCATGTTGTAAGGAAATGGTTGTGAGACAAATCCAGTTTTGTCGTGTGGTTCCCCCCCCCCCCCCCCCCCCCCCCCTTTTCACTGACAGCTTGTGTGTGGTTTGGGCTGAAGCAGACTGTGCCACTGCAGATGGCACAACGCGTGACTGTTTGGCTTTGGCATAGAATGGCATATGGATTGTTGGAAAGTTTGGGCACTAACTTTGTGAGGCGTGGTAGTTACTTGTGTGTTTGCATTGCGATTGATGAGAGGGTCGTTAGTGATAGTTTGGTGATGGTCGAGTTGATCGTTGGTGATAGCTGAGTTTTGTTGGTGGTTCTTTTTTGTTTGTTTTTTGGTTGAGTTTTTTTTTTTGTTCCTCGACTAAAATTCTGAGGTTCAAGGTTCACCAGCGGTGAGATTTTTGCGTATGCGACCATTTTTCCCCACCGTTAAGGTAGTCACATTCCCATCTTCAGGGATACAGTTGGGGGAATTGAACCTACCGCTTTTGCCAGGACAGTCAGGAGGTACCGCCTGCTCTTTCCCATTTCCAACTATCGTGCACAAGTCCAGAAGCACTTGGTCCAACTGGTTTAGAGTTGAGTCTCCTCTGAAAGACTTGATATTCAGATCAATTGTCCCGTCAAACTGGGAAGAAAGGGCAAGGCTGGGTATCGAACCCAGAACCTCATTCCTTAGTTAGGCAGGTGAATGTCTAACCCGTCCTGCCACCTTCCTTCTTGGTTTTGTGTTTGAAGTAACCCCCTTTTTTTGTTTTCTTTAAAAGTTTGTAGTCATTGGCTGGCCAGTAGTAATGTTAGATGTTTGACTGGTGTGTGACTGGCTGGTCTGTTTTGAAAGTTCGGTTGGTTGTGTGGGGGGGTGGCTGGACGTTTGTGTATGTCTGCGTGTGAAACTCGCGATGTTCTTGGAAACTCAGGAGGTGTGTGTGTGTGTGATGTGTGTGTGTGTGTGTGTGTGTGTGTGTGTGTGTGTGTGTGGTGTGTGTGTGTGTGTGGTGTGTGTGTGTGTGTGTGTGTGTGTGTGTGTGTGTGTGTGTGTGTGTGTTGATTTTGCAATTTTCTTGGAAAGTGTTTCCTTAATTGAAAAATCTATTTGCAGCAATAAAGGTTTTCTTCTATTATTTTTTTGTTCTTGTGGTTGTTGCTGTTTTTGTTTTGTTTTGTTTTGGACATGTGTGTGAATAATTTGTAGATGACTTTATTTAAAACAAAACATGGAAAATGTTGTTCAGAAGGAAGTTTATATCTGAAGAAAGATATCTAGGGGTTTTTTCTTGTTAATTGGGGGGGGGGGGGGGGGGGGGGGGGGGGGGGGGGGGGGGGGGGGGGGGGGGGGGGGGGGGGGTAATAGAAGAACATTCTTAAACATTAACAGAGGAACAAAATTTCTGTTTCAAAAATTTCAATCTGCATTTGTAAGTTTGACAACTTTTTCTGTATCTTAACTCTCTTGCGTTCGGGTTCTCTGAACACAAACTGCCCCTAGATTTCGCTTTCCATCATGAAATCAGGTCAGGCACACTTGTTTCTGGCCTTTTCCTCCTTCTAAGTACACACCAACAGCTATAATTACTTCCAGACACTCTACAGGGTTTCTCCTTCTAGCCTGATAGAGGTTTGACATGTGGTAGCAATTAGTGATGGTCACAGCGTGATGGATAATCTACTGTGTGTAAATCCCAGCAAATCCCCGATTGGGCCTAAGGGGGGGTGGGGGGGGGGGAGCAATTATTCAGATCCCTGCAAATCCCGGTTTCGGGACTAAGAGGGTTAATTTGTGTAGACTGTTTCTGCTCTTTTTCAAACTTTGTAGTGTTACATGTTTATCTTGTTTTCTTCTTGAATTGTCTTTTTTTTTTTTTTTTTTTTTTTTAAATCTCTTTCTCTCTTGTTTGTGTTCATAAGGGCCGCAATTACGAATCACGTCCTGTGCGGTTGTCAGAATTATTTTCTGAAGACAACGCCTTTGGCTGCGATGTGTGTGGTTCTTATCGGTCATTTCGTGCTTACACAGATATCTTGTATTGTTGTCGCAGTTCCGAAAACACCATCCAGTGAGTGAGACCTTGGCTGTTTTTTGCAGTTCTCCCTTTCTGCCTTTTCTAGGGTTTTTTTTGTTTTTTTTTCCAGAAATGATTGCTAAGCTTTCTTCCTGCTGAAGCTGTGTCATTTTTCAGCAGCTTGTACCCTCCACACAACAAATAAAAAACACCACAACACACACAACGAAAAAAAACAACCCAAAGACTGAAACCCTGATGTGTATACATATCTTTTGCTTTGTTCCTTTATTCTTGGCTGAATTGACTATGTTATTTATGATTTGGCTGTAAGGCTCTGAATTTTGGTTTGTTCTTTTTGTATGTGTGTTTTGTTTGGTTGGTTTTCTTTTTTTTTGTTTTTGTTGTTGTTTATTTGGCTTTTTTTTTGGTTTAAAAAAAAAATTAAATCTTAAGTGTTGAATCTGCTGTTTTAGTATGATTCAGCTCTTAATGTGTAGATATTGCTCCGATTTTGTTTGTTTTTGTTGATGTTTGGATTCGTTGGTTTTTGTTTTGTTTTTATGTTTAGTATGCTTTGTTGTTTAAGGATAAATCTTCCTGGAATTTGATGGAGAAAACTTCAGAGCAGCTGCAGAAAAAAAAATGTGCTGAGCTCTTTTTGGTGACAGTTGAAGTCTGATCTGGTTAGAATTTAAAATGTGGACTAAAGGAAGTAAAAACAAACAAACAAACAAACAAAATCAACAACAACAACCCAGAAGAATTTCCAGAAAAAGAAAAAAAAAAAAGAAAAAAAAAAGTTGTTGTGTACTAAGAGTGTGAATAACGCAGTTTCAGAATCACAAGTTGATAAATTTTAGTTCATGTTTTTAATTGAATTTCCTGACAATTGAATATTCAACTGAGCCATATTATTCTGTTTCTTGTTTCGTGTCGGAAAATATTCAGGCCTATATTTCATTCTTGTTCTCAGAACGGTAATTTAACTTTTATCACACTGTCGGTTGGTTTATTCAAGTAGGTTGGGGTTTTTTGTTTTTGTTTTGTTTGTCATTTGTGGGTTATTGTTTGGTTTTTTTTTTAAAAAATCTAAATGAGAGAAGAGGATCCGGAGATTACAGGGTTGTGTTTTTTGTTTTTTTTCAAGAACTGCGCAATCTAAGTGTTAACAGGGGAAAAAAATTGATTACAGATTGTAACTTTTTAATAACTTAAAAAAAGTTCTTCCTGTTCAAGATTCAGCACTATAATTATAAAGTTCATACAATATTATATTATTATTATTATACTATCATCATCATCATCATCATTATAGTATATTACTGTTTTATTCATCATCATCATCATCGTCATTATGTATTATACTGTGTATATATTATCATATCACGTTGTTATTATTATTGTTGTGTAGTTGTTGTTGTTTGTTGTTGTTGTATGGATATTGTGTTGTTATATCATCATCATCATCACATCATTATCACTGTTTTATTATATATATTATTATCATTATATATTAATATAAACAAAAAGAAAAAAAAATATTCAGTCCTTGAATCTCAAAGATCCTTCAATGTTGATGATGGTAAAAAAAAAAAAAGTGCTGATGAAAAAAATGATAGAAAACAAACAAAAGATAAAGAGACTATGCGGACAGATCCTTGGAAACAGTGGTCCACCAGATTTAAATGAACTTTTATAGTCATGAGTTTAAACACACTCCAGTTTTTAACAGAAGTATCCAGCAGGAAAAAAAAAAAAAAAAAATGAAGTAAAAAGTGCTGTTTGGATGTGTTGACTGTCGTGTGCTCAACTGACCAGGTCCCGCCCATGGTGACCGGTCTTGTGTGCTGCTTTCCCCAGCCATGTTATCCAGAATTGAAAAGCAGGGATCCAGATTTCACTGTTCCTACCCAGCCCGCTTTCTCTCTCTCTCACCTCTGCTTGTTTCTAAAGCCAATGACAGTATTTTGCCACATTTCAAGTGATGCAACCATCTCCCCCCCCCCCCCCCCCCCCCCCCCCCCCAAACAAAAAGAACATATCTGGCACTTAAGCCCGTAAGCATCTGGTGTGGCTCCTGCCAATCTTTGACAGGCCGTCCTGCTGCTGCTGCTGCCACCAACATTAGTCAGTATTGTTGCTTACATCCATTGTGTCTCCTGCGCATTTGGAGCTGATAAATAAATGTACTACACATCCTGTTAGACCTTTGTGTGTGTGTATTTGACAAGCCATCTTCAAAAGTTTAGAATTCAGAAGCGAGTGTTGTCTTATATTTATCTGTGCTGGTTTAAGATTTTACTCTGTGAATGTGGTTCATGTATGCTTGCTTGTGTGTATATACATGTATATATGTTTTTTAGGTGGAGGGGGGGTGGATGGGTGAAAAGATGCATGTGTGTATAACATAGTGGGTACATAATAGGGGAGAGGGGGGAACTGATTTTTTTTCATTGTGATCGTTTATATCTACAGCTTGTAAGGAATGATGTTTCATCTTGTTCTATGTTTTGGGGTCCCTTTGTATCGATGTTCAAATGGTGTTGATGTTTATTTGTTTAAACGCTGGAATTTTAGGTACTCTTTGCATCTCAAACAAATGTTGAGAAAGTGATATCAAATTTTTCCTGTAAAGGTTTTTTTTATGATGATTTTTCTTTTAAAAAAAAAAAAAGAAAAAAAAAAAAGTGTGGAGCATTTTGCATGGTGTTAGTTGGCTCTTTGTGGATACCCTGATGTGTTACATATCAATGCATGCAGCCATTTTCTTACTGAACTTTAAATGTTTGATGAAAAAAATGTGCATGTAGTCTTGTTCCTGTGCCTTTTTTTTCTTTTTTTTCTTTTCTTTTTTTTCTTTCTTTTGTCGGTCTCTATTCTGAAAGTCTCTATTCTGAATGCATGCGCATTTTTCTCTGAAAATCTCCATTGCATGCATGGATTAAAAGGTTTGTGTTTTTTTTCATATATTGTGTTCTTAGTGTTTCGGTCACTGTGTGGCAGTGTTATGTTACATTAGTGTGTGAGATCTTTGCTGCATTTAAGAGTCCATGTCATTACCTCTGTTAAAAAAAAAATGCTTGTTTTTGATGTTGTCATTTGAATTTTGTGCGAAAAATTCAGTCTTCTCCTTTTTCTTTATGATTGAAGTGTTTTAAAGATTTGTGTATGTTTTGAACTTTCTGAATTTTTTTTTTTTTTTGCTGTTGTCAGTTTTGCTCCCTTTTTTGTGGTTGTTGTTGGTTTTTTATTCATAACTTGCTCAGTATAAGATGGGGGGAAATCCCCTATGGAGAAGACTTGTGTAAAAAATGATAAAATATTTCTCATCAACCCTGTGTTCTATTGCACAAACTGCAGAGCAGACTGAGTTGGAACAACTACTGAACTAGCTGATGAGAGATAGAGCTTTGAAGCCGGAAATAGTGACAAAGCTAAACTGTTACTTGTGAAACATTTGCATATGATAATTAAAATCTTTATATATATATATATATATATATATATATATATATATATATATATATATATATATATATATATATATATATATATATATACATACTACATACATACATACATACATACATACATACATACATACATATAATATATATAATATCAGTCATTTATTTATTTATTTATATTTTTATATATTGGACATTTTTATTGAAGACATTGCCAGTTTTGGATGGAGTGAGTTTTGTTACTTAGGGTTTCTATCATACCATTCCCTTTTCATACTTTTGTTGTGTATTTAAGGTTTTTGTTTGGGTCGGGTTTATTTTCAAGTCTTGAAAACCACATGATGTCAGTGGTACAAAATGAGAACATATATTTTGTAAGTGAAGATTATTATTTCAAATACACATGTCAAATTATTAACAACACCAAAGAAAAAGATGGGGGGTGGAAGAGATAAAAAATAAAAAAGAGAATGTTGTAGGCCAACAGAATCACAGTACATAAGTTCACTGATGAGATATATCCTTTATCTGTGCATGCTGCATGCATGTTGTCATGATGTGTTTGAGATTGTACCAAGGTGAAACATTTCCAACCCAAAGGTTTGGTTCATAGAATATATATATATATATATATATCCAAATCGGCAATGAGAAAGATGCTCCATAGGAGGAGAGTTACGATTCAGAACCTATCCTGTGTTGTGAAGTGGAGAACTTACAGACTGTGTCACCTTACCTGTGTGTGGCGTTAATGAAGGTGAAGTAAGTTGTCTACACACAGGGACTGTACAGGGGCCTGAGTAGCCGAGTGGTCTGTATGCCTAAAGAGTGACCTGAAAACAATTTGGGGTTCCAGTCTCCACTGAGGTGGTCTGTTGGAGCAGAGTTTTGCCCCATGTAGTTAGCATACTGGCTCCAGTTCTGTTCCCCTTCAGATGAGACTATAAAGCAAAGTCCTGTGTGTAGTAAGCCCATGCAGTAGTCTTGCGCGCGCACACACATACACACACAAACACACACACACGCACACGCACACGCACATGCACGTCCAAACCCCACACACGTTTTGTAGAAAGTAGGCCATCAGTGGTATGCTAGTGATGTGGATGATGTCACCATACCCAGCATGCAGCTTCCAGCCTGGAGAGGGGTGGGCTCCCGCACATCAGGTTCATCCTGTCCACACAACACACAGTTTTCCCTGGGGAAACCCTCATGGCTCCTCAAGGAGTTAAGGGAGAAGTCACGCTGACAAGACAGCGCATGAAGCAGCAGACAGTCATCAGGTCAGGTCAACTGTCAAATCAATTGACTCTCCTCAATGATATACAGCTGACCTGACCTGATGACTTTGCTCAATGATATACAGCTGACCTGACCTGATGACTTTGTGATATACAGTTGACCTGATGACTCTGTGATATACAGTTGACCCGACCTGACCTGACTTTACCAACTCTACTCATGACCGCTGTGACAGTGTGTATAAGGAACATGGTCATAACACCTGTGTGTTGTATGGTCTGAGACTCCCTGTAGGGCGGTGCAATGTGGTGTATGATGATGCTGATGGTGATGATGATGCTGATGATGCTGATGATGACGCTGTTTCAGACGGAGGAGCCGTACATGGGGCTGGCCAGCCGTGTGGTGCGCTACCTGTCCTCCCTGACTGTCGTTGTCTTCATGGTCAGTGAAGTGAAGCCGCTCATCAAATAAGCCACTAGCAATGTAGTTTTGAGCTGCTGCTGTAGTCTAGTGGTTAGGGCGTTGGACTCATAATCTAAAGGTTGCGGGTTCGATCCCAGCTTTCGGCTATGGCGTTGTGCCCTTGGAAAAGGCACTTTACGGCTATTTTCTCACCCCACCCAGGTGTAAAAGGGGTACCAACCTTGTGTTGGGGTTAACCCTGCGATAGACTGGCGTCCTATCCAGGGGGGAGTCTATGACTCTCAGTCGCTTAACGCCACAGAAACCGGGATAAGCACCGGCCTGATGAGCCTTAGGCTCGGGACAGACTTTAACTTTAACTTTAATATAGTTTTGTGAAACTTTTAAAATTAGAAATACTGTTTGTACTTGAAGCACTTCTGTTTTTTTAATGTTTCTTGTGGAACATTGGTTGGAATGTTGATTTATATACACACCACCCCTTCATGAGGGGCCGAGGCCTATAATGAATACATTTTTTTGCATTCGCGTTCACATTCTCTCTTTGTGTCTCTGTGTCTGTGTCTCTGTGTCTGTGTCTGTGTCTGTATCTCTCTCTCTGTCTCTGTCTGTATCTCTCTCTCTCTCTCTCTCTCTCTCTCTCTCTCTCTCTCTCTCTCTCTCTCTCTCCTCTCTCTCTCTCTCCTCTCTCTCTCTCTCTCTGTTTTCATAGGATATCTTGAATGTTGAAAGTGTTGTGAAAATTTGTTTTAATTTGTGGTTAGTGAAGCCACTGAGTTTTGCACTGTTTTTTTTATTTATTTTTTTTTTTTTTTAAACATCTTGAAATATAGAAAATTATTGATGTTTGGAAAACTTATTCATTTTATTTTGTGGGGGGGGGGAGATCACAAATGTTGAATTGCTTTACCATTAAAAAAAAAAAAAAAAAAAAGCATGCACATAACAAGAAGCCAATGACAAACACATAGATTTTTTTTTTAAAAACAAGCAAACACGAAGTAAATGGCACACATCTTTTACACTGATTGTACTAATACTGAGTAGTGTGTCAGCAATACATTATATAAAAAAGAAGTAAAAACAAGTAAAAGACACTCATCTTGTACATTGTGCCAATGCTGTATGATATGTCAGGTATACAGTATAAACAAGTAAATGACACGCACTCTGCACATTGTCCCAATGCTGTGTGGTGTGTCAGCAATACAGTGTATAAATAAAAACAACAGCAAGTAGTAAATGACACAGACCCTCTACCTTGTCCCAATACTGTGTAGCATGTCAGCAATACAGTATAAAAAAACAACAACAACAATAAGTAGTAAATCACACACACACTCTACATTGTGTGGATGGTGTGTCAGCAATACAGTATAAAAAAACAACAACAACAATAAGTAGTAAATCACACACACACTCTACATTGTGTGGATGGTGTGTCAGCAATACAGTATAAAAAAAACAACAACAACAATAAGTAGTAAATCACACACACACTCTACATTGTGTGGATGGTGTGTATGGTGTGTCAGCAATACAGTATAAAAAAAACAACAACAACAATAAGTAGTAAATCACACACACACTCTACATTGTGTGGATGGTGTGTGTGGTGTGTCAGCAATACAGTATAAAAAAACAAACAACAATAAGTAGTAAATCACACACACACTCTACATTGTGTAGATGGTGTGGATGGTGTGTCAGCAATACAGTATAAAAAACAACAACAATAATAAGTAGTAAATCACACACACACTCTACATTGTCCCAATACTGTGTAGCATGTCAGCAATACAGAGTATAAAAAACAAACAAGAACAAGTAGTAAATGACACACACCCCCTCTACATTGTGTGGATGGTGTGTGTGGAGTGTCAGCAATACAGTGTATAAATAAAAACACGTATTAAATGACAACCCTCTACATTGTCCCAATACTCTGTGTGTGTGTGTGTGTGGTGTGTGTCAGCTGTGCATCGTGCTGGCGGCGGTGTTTGGCGTGATCGTGTACCGCATGTCGGTGTCTGCGCTGCTGTTTGCTGTGGACCAGGCCCAGATCAGCCAGTGGTCCTCCACATCACCTCCATCACCGCCGCATGCATCAACCTCGTCTGCATCATCATCCTCGGCAGGGTCAGTTTATTACTGGGGGGGGGGGGGGGGGGGGGAGGAGGGGGGGTTGCGTTGCGTAGGGGGGGAGGTTGGGGAGGAGTAAGATTTGATAGTGAAGTAAAAAAAAAAAAAAATTGAGGAAAGGGTGGATTTTGTGTGTGTGTGTGTAGTGGGGGTGGGGGAGTGTGTGTGTGTGCGTGTGTGTAGTGTGTGTGTGTGTGTGTGTAGTGGGGGTGGGGGAGTGTGTGTGTGTGTGTGTGTGTGCGTGTGTAGTGTGTGTGTGTGTGTGTGTGTGTGTGTGTGTAAGAGAGAGAAGAGAAGAGAATGGGGTTTTGAGATAAATAGGTCCATGCTAATGCTAGACCCCTTAGGTGTGAATATCTTTATGCTTTCTGTAAACCAAACACTCATTCATATTTATTAATGAAAAGATTGGGGGGAGGGGGGGGGGGGGAGGGTTCAAGTACAGATTTCACTGACAGATTTTTGTGGCAAGAACAGCTTATTTTGTTTTATTTTGAAACCTGAATTTTTTAAAAGCAAAGAGGTGGAAGGGGGGTGGTGGTTGAATTTCAGTTTGAAGCCCTGATGTAGCTGCCTGTTTGGCTGTGAAAAGAAAAAGTGCCTCCTTATGTCCCTTAGACACGGAGCATTCAGCTTTGAGTGAACTTTGTAGAAATGGACAAAAGGAGGAAACTTGTCATGGACTAACTGTTGTAGGAAGAGATTGTAGAAAAACAGACAGGCAGGCAGGCAGGCAGGCAGGCAGGCAGGCAGGCAGGCAGGCAGGCAGGCAGGCAGGCAGGCAGGCAGGCAGGACAGGACAGGACAGGACAGGACAGGACAAGAACTAATAATTATGAAATGGTAGTAGTGGGGTTTTGTGAGATAATGGTAAGGACAGATTTTAGAAAACCAGCAGAAGGAGGGAAGAAAAGAAGAGCCAAAGTTTATTTGACTTGAAGCTCCATGAGAAACAACACAGTAGTTGTTTGTTGTACACTGTGAGTGCTCAGTTGGAAGTATAGGGGTGTTGTGTGAGTGTGTGTTGGTGTGATGTGTGTGTGTGTGTGTGTGTGTGTGTGTTGTGTGTGTGTGTGGTGTGTGTGTGTGTGTGTGTGTGTGTGTGTGTGTGTGTGTGTGTGTGTGTGTGTGTGTGTGTGTGTGTGTGCATGTGTGTGTGTGTGTGTGAGTGTGTGTGTGTGTGTGTGTGTTGTGAATGGTGTGTGTGTGTGTGTGTGTGTGTGTGGTGTGTGTGTGTGTGTGTGTGTGTGTGTGTGTGTGTGTGTGTGTGTGTGCATGTGTGTGTGCGTGTGTGCGTGTATAATGTTTTTTGAAGAAAAAGTACATATGCTGATATGTTGGGTTTTCTTGTCCTTTTTTTTCAGATCTATTTGGTCTTTGCTCGGTTTTTGACAGACTTTGGTAAGACATCTTTTGCGTTCTAACTTTTTCCTTCATCGCCTGATTTTTCTTGTCCCTTATATAAGATTTAGCTAAGATTATCCTCAAAATTTATTTGCCTCTGTAATTCTAAAATCTTGGTGGCACAGTTTTTGTGTTGGAAATTGCAGCAATGTTGTGTTGTTCTCAATTGATTTGCCACTGTACAAATATGTGTATTTTTTAGTTTCGGTTTCAATTCTTTTATTTTGAGGATAATGGAGTAAGCACTCATGTACTTTTTTACATAGTGACCAGTCGGTTGGTGTGCATTTGTCAGAGATAGAGTCAATTCTAATCCTGTTGATGCTTATTTTGCCAGAGATCCTAATCCTGTTGATGTACAATTTACCAGAGATCCTAATCCTGTTGATGTGCAATTTGCCAGAGATCCTAATCCTGTTGATGTGCAATTTGCCAGAGATCCTAAAGCTGTCGATGTGAATTTTGGCAGAGATCCTAATCCTGTTGATTCATATTTAGGCAGAGATCCTAATCTGTTGATGATTATTTTTGCCAAAAATCCTAATGCTGTTGATGCATAATTTGGCAGAGATCCTAATCCTGTTGATGCATAATTTGGCAGAGATCCTAATCCTATTGATGAATTTTTTTTGGCAGAGATCGTAATCCTGTTGATGCATAATTTGGCAGAGATCCTAATCCTGTTGATGAATATTTTGGCAGAGATCGTAATCCTGTTGGTGCTTAATTTGGCAGAGATCCTAATCCTATTGATGCCTATTTTGGCAGAGATCCTAGTGCTGTTGATGCCTATTTTGGCAGAGATCCTAATGCTGTTGATGCCTATTTAGGCAGAGATCCTAATGCTGTTGATGCCTATTTTGGCAGAGACCCTAGTGCTGTTGATGCCTATTTTGGTAGAGATCCTAGTGCTGTTGATGCCTATTTTGGCAGAGATCCTAATCCTGTTGATGCCTATTTAGGCAGAAGTCGTAATCCTGTTGATGCCTATTTAGGCAGAAATCGTAATCCTGTTGATGCCTATTTAGGCAGAAATCGTAATCGTAATCCTGTTGATGCCTATTTTGGCAGAGATCCTAATCCTGTTGATGCCTATTTAGGCAGAAATCGTAATCCTGTTGATGCCTGTTTTGGCAGAGACCCATCGCACCCAGACGGAGTGGGAAGACAGCTTCACCCTGAAGATGTTCCTCTTCCAGTTTGTCAACCATTACTCCTCCCTCTTCTACATCGCCTTCTTCAAGGGAAAGTGAGTGAGGAGTCGGCTGCTCTGGTGGTGTGGGTGGTGTGTGAATGTGCATGGGTGTGTGTGTGTCGAGGAGGGGGGTTTTGGTGGAGGGTAGGGGTGTGGGGGGTGAGGAGGTGTGTGTGTGTGTGCATGAGTTTGTGCATGTGTGAGTGGGTGTGTGTGTCAAGTCAAGTCAAGTCAAACTTTTATTTCCAGATGGTACATTGAATAAGCAGTGCAGTTGCTTTTTTTCATCAAATGTGTGTGTGTGTGTGTGTGTGTGTGTGTGTGTGTGTGTGTGTGTGTGTGTGTGTGTATGTATGATTGAGTAAGTCAGTGTGTGTTTGTATGTGTGTGTGTATCATTGTGGTTATGTTTACATGTGTGTATGTGTCTGTGTGCATGCCTGTGTGTGGGACTACATGCATGTGTGTGTTACATTTTTAGGTTGGCATTTTAGATGTTTTTCAAGTAAATGTGCTTTGTAAACCATATGATCCAGAGATTTCAGTAGCCTGCAGAAATGTCAGAAAAACCTAAATAAAACAATTTTGAAAAAAAAAAGTTTCCTTAATTTTAATGTAGGAAGGGGGCATAGTAGCCTAGTGGTTAGCATTGAGCTTGTGATCTGAAAGCATTGGTTGAGACCACCACCAAATGCCTGTTGGGGGGGATTTTTCCCTGGAGGTCACACCTGTACCGACCTCTTGCCCCAGAAAGTCCTTCAGAAGGGACTGTAAACTGGGGTCTGGAATGACAATGCACACAGAACATCTTGCACACATGGTAAAACCCATTCAGTCTTTTGGAAGAGTAGGCTACTGCTTGCCGGTTGGAATAAAAAGACAAAAAGGTTTTAAAAGCATGCACGCTGGTGTCTTGTTTAGACATCAACCCTGAAGTCAGAATGCACCTACCTTAACCTTTACCCTAGGGGTTGCCAGCTTCAGGGTAACCAACCATCTCCTAACCCTTCCCTACATATCACCCACTACTGGGTGACAGAAGCAAACAAATGAGCACAGTGCACGTGTACTGGGAAAGAGGGGTTCTCTCTCATAACGTACAGATAGTGCACAGCACACAAATCCAGCGTAACTCAGTCAAGGGCCCAGGGCCCAGTGCTAAAATTAGCACCTTCCTTTTACCAAGTCCTATTGCAACCACTTTCTGCTATAATTAGCACCAACTGGGATGGAATGGATAGCAGCTGAAAGGAGCTGAAAATGGGGGAAACTGACAGCTGTGAGTGTTGATAGTGGGCAAACAGTCCCACACACACAACCTCACCATCGGTGAATCTGGGAGCTGTAGCCCAGGAAGGAAAACTGAGACTGAAGGAAAGGTGTAATAACGCTGGGGTTCCTTGTTCAACAGGTTCACGGGTCGCCCTGGTAACTACAACCGTGACATCAATGGCTCCAGACAGGAGGAGGTAATAAAGAAGACACAGGGCTTTTTTTCTCTTCCAGCATAGACCATCTCACTCTGTAACTGTACTGGCATGAAATTCTGATAACCTCACAGCAAAAGATAAAACTCCAAACAAACAAAAACAAACAGAAAAAAAACAAAGTAGAAGACAAAAAAAAAAAAAATTGAATAGCCATCTTATAAAAATTGCTGTATTGGTGATTGTGTTTTGTTCTTTGTTTCCTGACACTTTGATGGTCAAGTTTGTGCTGCAGGTTTGTTCACAGTGCTGACATAAAAAAAAAAGATAAGTAAATAAGCAACAAAATAGGTAAGTAAATAAGCAGCAAAATAGATAAGTAAATAAGCAGCAAAATAGATAAGTAAATAAGCAGCAAAATAGATAAGTAAATAAGCAACAAACAAGCTAAAAATCAAATAGTCCTTTGAACAGAGTGATAGAAGAGGGGAAATCGCTAGCACAGACTTTTCTTTTGTTATTGGGATTATACTCACTTCCCAGCAGAGATTTTTTTTATTCTGGGAACTATGAATTTTCAGAAGGTAGAGAAAAACACAGGGTTCATTTATAAGTTATTGTGGGTGACGGTTGTGTGTGTGTGTGTGTGTTTTGTGTGTGTGTGTGTGTGTGTGTGTGTGTGTGTGTGTGTCTGTGTGTGTATGTCTGTCTGTGTGTTTGTGGGTGTGTGTGGGTGTGTGCGTGCGTGCATGCGTGCGTGTGTGGGTTTTTAAAATTTTTATTCTTTTATACGGAGGATAATGGAATAAGCACCCATGTGCTTTTTTACATCCAGTCCCCGTGTGTTTTGCAGTTTTGTAAATTTTGTCACCTGTTCCCACCGGCACACAATGGCCTACTCTTACGAAAAGCATGTGTGTATGTTTCTGTGTGTTGCAGTGTGACCCCTCAGGGTGCCTGATAGAGCTGCTGATTCAGCTCATGATCATCATGGTGGGAAAACAGACCTTTAACAACACCAAGGAGCTCTTGATCCCGTCAGTATAACCCCCCCCACCCCCCCTCTCTCTCTGTCTCTGTCTCTGTCTTTCTCTCTGTCTCTCTCTCTCTATCTCACTCTCTCTCTCTCTCTCTGTCTCTCTCTGTCTCTCTTTCTCTCTCTTTCTGTCTCTCTCTCTCTCTCTGTCTCTCTGTCTCTCTCTCACTCACTCTCTTTCTCCTTTCTCTGACTCTCTGTCTCTCTGTCTCTGTCTCTGTCTCTCTCTCTCTGTCTCTCTGTCTCTCTGTCTCTCTCTGTCTCTCTGTCTCTCTGTCTCTGTCTCTGTCTCTGTCTCTCTCTCTCTCTCTCTCTCTCTCTCTCTCTCTCTCTCTCTCTCTCTCTCTCTCTTTTTGTCTCTGTCTCTATCTGTCTGTTCATTTGCCTGTCTCAGTTTCTGTGTGTGCGTGTGTGTGTGTTTGCCTCTCTTCCTCACTGTTCATAATGCTTGTAAGAATCATGCTCCTAAACATGTTTAGTATGCCTACTGAGTGAAGACAAAGTAGACATGGGTTGGGTTTTTTTTTTATATTTCTATTCTTTTCTTATTCTATCTTGAGGATAATTGGGTGTGTGTTTTATAATTATTTTTATTTATTTATTAAAATTTTTTTTTTTTTTTTTTAATTCTTTTATACCGTGGATAATGTTATAAGCTCTCAAGTGTGTGTGTGTGTGTGTGTGTGTGTGTGTGTGTGTGTGTGTGTGTGTGTTTAAATGACAAACAATTGTGATCAAGCTTTTTTTTCATGAACACATACACTTGTACACACAAAACTATCACATATAGACCAGGGGGACAAGGTAGCCTAGTGGTTAAAACGTTGCACTTGCAACCTGACAATCTGGGTTTGTATCCCGTTCGAGGGGATTTTCCCCTTGGAGTTAACATCAGAGCAGACTCCACTGCCCTAAAAAGTCCTTCGGATGAGACTATAAATTGAGGTGCCTCGTGCGAACGCATGCAGAACATCTTGCGCACGTGTTTAATCTTGTTTCGCTTTTCAAAAGAGTAGGCTATTGTGTGCTGGTGGGAACAGATGACAAAATTTACAAAACTCATACACATGGGGACTGGATATAAAGAAAAGCACATGAGTGCTTATTCCATTGTCCTCAATATAAAAGAATATTTTTAAAAAGCACACGCCCCACAAAAGACATTATTTTAATTCTAAAAGAAGGGAATAAAACAGACACCACGAAAAGGCTCACACACACACAAAAAAAACGGAGATAAAAAAAATGTTGCCATAAGATCACACAGCATAAGCGTGACCCCATGTTTATGATGCAGGAAACTGATGAACTGGTTCAAATCCCGGCGCGTCAAGGATGAAGGGCAGAAGGAGAACAAAGAGGTGGCCACGTGGGAAAAAGACTACAACATGGCCTCCATGCCCGACCTCGGCCTCTTTGACGAGTATCTGGAGATGGGTGAGGGACGCCGCTGTCGTTTTCTTTCCTTGGCGCCAGGAAAGATTGGAGCTGTTGATCAAAAATTAATTTGATTAAAAAAATTTAAAATATTTTATACCACTTTATGTCACAGCAGATTTCTCTGCGTGAAATTCGGGCTGCTTTCCCCGGGGAGAGCGTGTCACCACAAGTGCAGCGCCTACCCTTTTTTTTTTTTTTTTTTTTTTCCCTCAGGGATGGTGTTTAAACACAACACCTGTGTGCATGCTGGTTTTTATAATTTTGTCATCTGCTCCTACCGGCACACGATGGCCTGCTCTTCCGAAAGGCGGAACGGGGATTTAACGTCTGCACAAGATGTTCTGCGTGCGTTCGCACATGGGGCCTCGGTTTCTAGTCTCATCCGAATGACTTTGACATTCAGTTCGATTTTTTCGTCAAACTGGGAAGAAAGGGTGAGGCTGGGTACGAACCCAGAAACTCACGGTTTACATATTGGCAGGCGCCGTCTTAACATTTTATGGGATTTATATCGCGCTGAATCTTGTAGAGCACACACATCAAAGCGTCTTAACCATCCTGCCACCTTCCTTGATGAAGAGAGCAGAGCAGATACCAGGTTTTTGCAGATTTTTTTTGGAGAAACAAGTTCTCTGTTTAAAGATTTGACCAACAACCTTTTAAGAAAATTTTTGGGTGTGTGTTGGAGAAGAGGAAAACTAAATTGTTGTCAGTGTTTTCAATTTCTGCTGCTTCAGTTGGTTGCTGTGGGAAGACGATAACATGTGTTTCCTGCTTGGCAGAAGAGTATTGTGACAAGTCCTGTCGTAAGATGGTGTTTTGTTTTAGTACTGCATTATGGGGTAGAAACAGTCACTTTTGGGGAAGGGGGGGGGGGGGGGAAGGGGGGAGGGTTCTTTTTTTAAAAATTTTCAGCATTGTAGTGCAGCTTTGCAACATTTGCCTTTATAAGACATGATGATGTTGCAGATTGGCTTTGTGGCTGTCTTTGTGTGTATGCTGTATTTCAGTGTTGCAGTATGGCTTTGTGACCATCTGTGTGTGTGTGTGTGTGTGTATTTCAGTGTTGCAGTATGGGTTTGTGACCATCTGTCTGTGTGTGTGTGTATTTCAGTGTTGCAGTATGGGTTTGTGACCATCTGTGTGTGTGTTTGTGTGTGTGTGTTTGTGTTTGTGTGTGTTTGTATTTCAGTGTTGCAGTACAGGTTTGTGACCATCTGTGTGTGTGTGTGTATATTTCAGTGTTGCAGTACAGGTTTGTGACCATCTGTGTGTGTGTGTGTATTTCAGTGTTGCACTACAGGTTTGTGACCATCTGTGTGTGTGTGTGCATTTCAGTGTTGCAGTACGGGTTTGTGACCATGTGTGTGTGTGTGTGTGCATTTCAGTGTTGCAGTACGGGTTTGTGACCATGTGTGTGTGTGTGTTGTATTTCAGTGTTGCAGTACGGGTTTGTGACCGTGTGTGTGTGTGTGTGCATTTCAGTGTTGCAGTACGGGTTTGTGACCATGTGTGTGTGTGTGTGTATTTCAGTGTTGCAGTACGGGTTTGTGACCATGTGTGTGTGTGTGTGTATTTCAGTGTTGCAGTACGGGTTTGTGACCATGTGTGTGTGTGTGTGTGTGTATTTCAGTGTTGCAGTACGGGTTTGTGACCATGTTTGTGTGTGTTATTTCAGTGTTGCAGTACAGGTTTGTGACCATGTGTGTGTGTGTGTGTGTTGTATTTCAGTGTTGCAGTATGGGTTTGTGACCATGTGTGTGTGTGTATTTCAGTGTTGCAGTATGGGTTTGTGACCATGTGTGTGTGTGTATTTCAGTGTTGCAGTATGGGTTTGTGACCATGTGTGTGTGTGTATTTCAGTGTTGCAGTACGGGTTTGTGACCATGTGTGTGTGTGTATGTATTTCAGTGTTGCAGTACGGGTTTGTGACCATGTTTGTGTGTGTGTATTTCAGTGTTGCAGTACGGGTTTGTGACCATGTGTGTGTGTGTATGTATTTCAGTGTTGCAGTACGGGTTTGTGACCATGTGTGTGTGTGTGTGTGTGTATTTCAGTGCTGCAGTACGGGTTTGTGACCATCTTCGTGGCTGCATTCCCTCTGGCCCCGCTGTTTGCCTTGCTGAACAACATCATTGAGATCCGGCTGGACGCCTACAAGTTTGTCACCCAGTGGAGACGACCTCTGGCCGCTCGGGCACAGGACATTGGTCAGTCAGGGGTTTGGTCAGGGGGAAGAGTGAGGGAGTGAGTGAGGGAAAGAATGAGGGAGGGAGGGAAAGATTGAGGGAGGGAGGGAAAGAGTGAGTGAGGGAGGGAAAGATTGAGGGAGGGAGGGAAAGATTGAGGGAGGGAGGGAAAGATTGAGTGAGGGAGGGAACGAAAGAGTGAGTGAGGGAACGAAAGAGTGAGTGAGGGAACGAAAGAGTGAGTGAGGGAACGAAAGAGTGAGTGAGGGAAAGAATGAATGAATGAGTGAGTGAGTGAAAGAATGAGTGAGTAAGTGAAAGACTGAGTGAGTGAAACAATGAGTGACTGAATGAAGGAATGAATACATAAGGAGTGAATACAATAAATGAAGAAGGAATTAATTCAAGACTGAGTTAGTGAATGAAGGAATGAATCAATGAAGGTGTGAGTGATCGAATGAATGAAAAATGAGTGAGTGAATAAATGAAGGAATGAGGCAAAAACTGAAGGAATGAATACAGTAAATGACTGACTGACTGAATGTGTCAGTGTATGACCAAATGAATAGACAAGTGGGGGAGTGGAGGACTGAGTGGGGGAATAAAGGAAGGAATGAACGAGTGAGTGAGTGAGTGATGTAGGGCTAACAGAATGAATAAATAAAAGAATGAATAGTTGAAAGGATGAATGAATGAGAGAAGGAAATAATGAGTGAAGAAAAATGAATGAATTTTATTTATATAAAAAAAATTAAGTTGTAGGCTTTTCTTCCATTTTTCTGTGTGTTTGTTATTGTAATTTGATATGTAGAATGGTGATGTTATTTTGATGCTGTGCTGATTTTCGGTATTGTTTTCTTTTCTTTTTTTTTTTGGTTTGTTTTGTTATTGTAATTTGATATGAAGAATGATGATATTATTTTGATGCTGTGCTGATTTTTGTTGTAATTGTTGCAGGTATCTGGTTTGGCATCTTGAGAGGCATTACAACAGTTGCCGTGGCCAGCAATGTAAGTGACTGGTGGTTTTGTGTGTGTGTGTGCATGTGTGCATGTGTGTGTGTGTGTGTGTGCGTGTGTGTGGTGTGTGTGTGTGTGTGTGTGTGTGTGTTTTGTTTTTCTCATCTTTTAATAATAATAGTAAATGGAATTTATATAGCACTATATCTTGCAAAAACAAATCAAAGCGCTTGCATTCAACCAATTCTTGCACATGCAGCCAACAACAATTTAGATTTTTAATGAAGTCAATACACCTCTGATAAATGTAGTTGTTTTTGGATGGCTTGATTATTGGGATCTTTTGTTAGGTGGGGTTTTTTTGTTTTTGTGTTGTTGTTTTTTTGTTTTGTTTTTGGGAAAGATTGTGTGGAAATGTAAATAAATGATGACAAACTACTTGGTAAAATAAATAAATAAATAAATAAATAACAAACTTGGTAAAAAAAAAATTTTAAGTTGGAGGTGTCCCTGCCTTTTTGGGGGGGAGGGTGGGCAGGGGAGGGGAGGGTAACTTTTTTATCTTTTTATCAGGGCTGTTGTTGCCATTGTGAAAATTTTATGTTTTATGACAGAAAGTGAAGATTTCTCTTATATATAAAATGCTTTGTCAAAGTCAAAATCAAAGTCAAAGTCAAACTTTTATTTCCAGATGGTACTTTTTTTTTTCTTTTTTTTTTCTTTCTTTGTATGGGGGGAGAGGGGTCTTCATTTTCCTCCTCCTTTTCTTTTTTGCTTTTCTATATGAAATGTTTTTTTTCTTCAAAATATAAACAACCAGCCCACCCACCCCACCCCTTAACTTCATTCTGCTGTTGATCCCTGAAGTTGGAATGTGGCTACCTTAATGATGGGCAAAAACGGTCACGTACACAAAAATCTCACCTTTGGTGAAGCTCTGAAGAACAAAACCAAACCCATAAAACAGACACTAGCTTACCAGCAGTGAGATTTTTGCATCTGCAATCATTTTTGCCCCATAATTTATTCATTCTGTTAGCCACTCACTCACTCACTCACTCACTCGTTCATTCCTTCCTTTGCTCCAAATTTTTTTTAATTTTTTTTTTTACCAAGTTTGTTTTTTATTTATTAAAGTAGCCGCATTCCAGCTTCAGGGAGATGTCTGTCTGTTTTTTTTTCATCGTGCTTTTGTTTTTCAGGCTGCCATCATCGCCTTCACGTCGGAGTTTATCCCCAAGCTGGTGTACCGCTATGGGTACAACAGCGGCGACATTGAAGGCTATGTGGAGTTCAGTCTGTCCGTGTTCAACGTGTCCCACTTTGAGAACCGAAGCATCCCCGTTACACCCAAGATTGACAACGTGGCCGAGTGCAAGTGCGTATTAGTGTCGTGTGTCTGAGTGCAAGTGTGTATTAGTATCATGTGCTGTGTCTATTAGTATTATGTGTCTGAGTGCAAGTGTGTATTAGTATCATGTGCTGTGTCTATTAGTATTATGTGTCTGAGTGCAAGTGTATATTAGTATCGTGTGTTCTGAGTGTCTTAGTATCATGTGTCTTGAGTGCATTAGTATCGTGTGTCTGAGTGCAAGTGTGTATTAGTATCATGTGGCTGTGTGCGTTAGTATCATGTGTCTTGAGTGCAAGTGTGTATTAGTATCGTGTGGCTGTGTGTGTTAGTATCGTGTGTCTGTGTGTGTTAGTATCATGTGTCTTGAGTGCAAGTGTGTATTAGTATTATGTGGCTGTGTGTGTTAGTATCATGTGTCAGAGTGCAAGTGTGTATTAGTATCTTGTGCTGTGTGAAAGTGTGTATTAGTATCATGTGTGAGAGTGCAAGTGTGTATTAGTATTATGTGGCTGAGTGCAAGTGTCTATTAATATCATGTGTGAGAGTGCAAGTGTCTGTTAGTATCATGTGGCTAAGTGCAAGTGTGTATTAGTATCATGTGTGAGAGTGCAAGTGTGTATTAGTATTATGTGGCTGAGTGCAAGTGTGTATTAGTATCATGTGTGAGAGTGCAAGTGTGTATTAGTTAGTATTGGGAGGGGGTGTTGTTGTTGTTGAATCTTTGCATTTGTCAGAAGCCTTTATTCATCAGTGCCATGACCTATCATCATATTGTGTTATATTGTATTGAATACAATTGTATTGAATTGTATTGTGTTGTTATGGTATGGTAGTGTCTACAACTGTTAGTCATGGCAGATTTCTCTGCATGAAATTCAGGCCGCTGTCCACAGGGAGAGAGTGCGTTGCCACAAAACCAGCACCACCTTTTTAAAATTAAAAATTTTTTTTTTATTTTTATTTTTTTAATCCACATATATATGTATATGTACATGCATGCGCATATGTGCATGCACGTGCATGTACATATACATATATATGTGGATTGGTTGTTTAGAGGCAACGCGCCTGTCTAGAAAGTGAAAATTCCGGGTCGGGGTGTGGGGTGGTTCAAATCCCGTTTGGGCCCAAAACTTTCCCCCCATCCATTAGACCATGAGTGGTGGTCTGGGTGCTAGTCTTTTGGATGAGACGATGAGCTGA
The DNA here is from genome assembly GCA_030674155.1 of Stramonita haemastoma. Taxonomy (NCBI): domain Eukaryota; kingdom Metazoa; phylum Mollusca; class Gastropoda; order Neogastropoda; family Muricidae; genus Stramonita; species Stramonita haemastoma. Next base: position 9,996,987 of record CM060333.1, read on the forward strand.
GATCCCGGGTGTTACACATTATTAAGCGCACATATAAGAACCTAAGGCAACAAGAGGGTTGCCCCTGGCAAAATTCTGTAGAAAAAAAGCCACTCTGATAGGAAAACAAATACAGTTGCAGACAGGAAAAAGAAAAAAAAATTGAATAATGGGTGGTGCTGCACTTGTGACGACTCACTCACCCCGGGGAGAGCAGCCTGAATTTCATGCAGAGAAATCTGCTGTGACATAATGTGGTATAAATAAAATAAAATAAAATGTGACGCTCCACCACGTAATGAGTCGCTTAGCACATTACCCAATTTTGCGCTAGGAACCATTAAATGCAGGTGGGGGTCAAGTTGTCAATTTTGAGATTTTGATCGATTATAAAACTATATCCGTTATTCTACCTTGTAATGAAATATTAAGTCATAGTTTTTATTCCTTTTGCTTTTAAATGTGATTTGAAAATACTCAAGCCCGCATTCTGACAACCTGTTACTAAAATAAACTTGCCCGTTTTCACATTTTGTCTCATCCTGCAGTCTATCATTTCAATTTGTGATAACTTTGCACAGAGTTGTCCGATTTTCAATCTTTTTTTTTGCACTGTATAGCCCTTTTATTGCAAATTAATAACTTGTCAATAACAAAAAATTGACCTCTGGTGCAAAGCGACTCCTTATGTGGTGGAGCGTCACAAATCGATATATGTGTGTGTGTGTGTATGAAAGAGAGGGCCTTTCATCATCCTCACTGTGTGACTGGTGTGGTTGCAGGTACCGTGATTTCCGGGACAGTACAAACGACTACAAATTCACTATGGAGTACTGGCATGTGCTGACGGCTCGTCTGGCCTTCGTCATCGTCTTCATCGTAAGATGGTTTCCTTCCCCCTCCCCTCTCTCCCCTCTCTCCCTCTCTCCCTCCCTCCCTGCCACTTGTCTCTTGCTTGCAACCATCAATTTCCGTTGACCACTTTTACTTTTCTTGAACTCACTTGATTTGGCGAGTTTTCTTAACAGTTTTTCACCGCATCCTGCCCTTTTGTAAGTTAAAGTCTGTCCCGAGCCTAAGGCTCATCAGACCGGTGCTTATCCCGGTTTCTGTGGCGTTCAGCGACTGAGAGTCATAGACTCCCCCATGGATAGGGTGCCGGTCTATCACAGGGTTAACCCCCGACACAAGGTTGGTACCCCTTTTACACCTGGGTGGGGTGAGAAAACAGCCGTAAAGTGCCTTTTCCAAGGGCACAACGCCATAGCCGAAAGCTGGGATCAAACCCGCAACCTTTAGATTACGAGTCCAACGCCCTAACCACTAGACTACAGCGGCGGCTGCCTTTTGTAAGGGTCAATTAAATTTTTTTTTTAATTTTAAATCACTGTAGTTGCTGCAAGATGTGGGGAGGGGGAGTTAAGTGGTTAGAGCACTTTGCTAGCGATTTGATGGCCCAGGATCCAGCCAGGGTTTGGGCCTCCACTAAAACACCCGTTCAAGGGTATTTTTTACCCTGCAGTTAACATCAGTACTGACTCCACTCTCCAGAAAGTTCTTCAGAGGAGAATGCAAACTGAGGCCCTGTGTACAATCGTGTGCAGAACATCATGCGCACATGTTAAAACCTGTTCTCCCTTTTTGGAAGTATGGACTATTCATGCTGGTAAGAACAGGTGGCAAAAAAAAAACCCAAACACACAAAACCAACAACAAACAAACTTAAAAACTGCACGCAGACTGGTGTCATGATTTGACATCATCCCTGAAGTCGGAATGTGGTTACTTTAAAAAACTGGTATGTAGAATTAGTGAGTGACATAGTGTAGAGTTTGTTTGAGTATAAAGTGGGTTTTGTTTGTTTGGTTTTTTTTATTATAACTAGCTTATGGAGATGCATAGAAACTAGATTTTTTTTTTTTACAATGATGAGTTACAGTGACAGTCAGGTCAGTCACAAACACTCCTAACAGACAGACACAGACATACAGACAGCAAAGTCTCTTCTGACTGGCTGCTTTCGAAAGGTAAAGGGCCACCCACCATAGCTTTTTAAAATTTTATTTAATTTTTTTATAAATTCTTTTATATCGAGGATAATGGGATAGGCACTTATGTGCTTTTTTTCATCCAGTCCCCGTGTGTATGCAGTTTGTAAATCTTGTCATCTGTTCCCACCGGCACACGATGGCCTGCTCTTAACAAAAGCGAACAGGATTTAATGTGTGCGCAAGATGTTCTGTGTGCATTCGCACACGGACCTCGGTTTACAGTCTCATCTGAAGGACTTTTTGGGGAGAGTGGAGTCAGCACTGATGTTTACTCCAGGAGAGAAAAATCCCCTCGCACGGGAATCGAACCCGGGTTGTCAAATTGCCAGCGCAGTGTTCTGACCACTAGGCGGTTTGGGGGCTGTAGGCTATATGGCAACGTTCTGGTGGCTCCTGCGACGGTACTGGAACCATTCGTATCGGTCATTGCCTTTCCAATGGATCATTCCAGTGGCGTGGAGAGGAGGGGGGGGTCTGCTGCATGGGTAACAGCTTGCCCTCCGTACTTACCTACCCAGGCTTTGTGCTCTAAAGACTAGAGCGCAACTCCATAGTCTTCCAAGACTGACGGGTGCCTACTACATACATGCCTGTGTGTGTGTGTGTGTGTGTATGTGTGTGCAGCTGGTCGTGGTGTTCCTGCAGTGGCTGATCTCGTTCCTGGTGACGGACACCCCGCGCACGGTGAAGATGCAGATCCTGCGGGAGAAGTACCTGGCCAAGGAGTCCATCCTGGCCGCCGAGGTCCTGCGCCGCGACCGCCTGGGCCTGGGCAGCTCCACCCACCTCTCCCCCCACCCCTCCCGTCCCCCCTCCGCCTCCGCCTCCCCCGCCAAAGGTGCTCTGGCCCCCGACCAGCCCTTGTACTGAGAGCACGCTGTTTCTTACCTTACTTTACCTTTCCTTACCTTACCTTCTTCCAACAGTTTTGTTTGTACTGAGAGCACGCCAGTACCTCCCCATGCCCTCTTCCAACAGTTTGTTTGTTGCTGTTAGTACGCCCTTACCTTACCCCTTCCCCTTCCCCTCTTCTGACAGTGTTTTTGTACTGAGAGCATGCCAGTACCTTTCCTCCCCTTCCCCTCTTCCAACAGTTTGTTGTTGTTTGGGTTTTTTTTAGTTATGGCAGTTTACCTCCCCTCCCCTTCCCCTCTTCTGACAGTTTGTTTGTGTTTGGGTTTTATTTTAGTTATGGCAGTTTTTTTTCTGTTGGGTTGAGCATGGTATTTATTTATTGGTTTCTTCATCTATTTTTTTTTTTTTTTTTATATATCGAGGATAATGGAAAAGCACTTGTGTGCTTTTTTTTTTACATCCAGTCCCCTGTGTATGCAGTTTTGTAGATCTTGTCATTTGTTTCCACATGGAGAGTGTTTGTTACCTTTGAGAGCTCAGTTTGCTGGCCCTGGTTTTGAGGTGGGGGGGGCTCTCTCAGTATGACCAGCATCCCCACCTTCTGGACATTGACAGAAATAGAGCGTCGTGTTGCTGCATGTTTTGTTGTTACTTGTTTCTGTATCTCTTTGAGTGCAGGTTTTTCACGTGTGTCGTTTTGCTGTTATGTATGCTTTTTGTGCCTTGCCTTGAAAGGTATTTTTCTAAGCAAGACTTTTTGAGTATAATCAGCAACGTTCAAAAATGGCAAGCAAGGCAGTTGAGTTGCAGTTGTTGTTGTTTTTTAGAACAAATATCAGGTGTTTGATTTTATGACTAATGTGGTGTTCTGATAACAATATGGCTTACATGAATTTCATGGTTTAAACAATTGACTTTTGTATTGTTTTTGTTATGTGTATATGTTCCTTAAAAAGTTTGTGTTTTTGAGTTAGTGATTTTATAAAATTTGTTTATTTTGAGGATATAAAGCAATTAGGGATCGTTTGAAGTGGGTTTTTTTTTATTGGAAACTTTTTTCATATCAGTGTTTGCATAGCCAGTGAACTCTCAGCAATTTTATTGGGAGTTTTTTTTTCAGCCTAGCATGCCTTTTATTGAAGTTTTGTTCTGTGCATTCTTACATCTGAAATATTGGAGTTGAATTTAGTCTTAAGAGGTATTTTTTGCGTGCAGAAAAGTTTCACAAATCATGTATAAGAAACAGCTTACAAAACAGATGACAAATGTTTCATGAAAACAGATCACTCTTGTCTTTACATAGCAGCGTCTGTTCGTTTCAGCAAGGCACGATTGACGTTGAAGTTTCAGGGGATGTTTTGATCAATTTCATACTTCAGAAATCAGAACATTAGATTTAAAAACTTAAAGAAAACAGTATTGTAGGTGATTTTTTAAAACTAGTAATGCAAAATCTTAAGCAGGAGTATTGCATTTTTTGTCTACACATTCCTCCCCGCGTGTGGACATAGGATGAGGAAGCTTTAACTTCCTCTGTGAAGTATTAGTCAGTATTTCTGTTGTCATGTTGTGCACAAGTCCACAGTGTATGGCAGTGTGTTGACCTCAAGACCTGAAGGTTTACGCTCAAGGGGTCTGTAAGAGAGATGTGTACAGTGTCAGTCATGCGCTAAAGATATTACCCAGCTGTGGCATCATGTAGAGTTGTTCCCTTGTGGCTTGTGCTTCTGCCACTCTCTGAATCATGGTGAATTATACCCATAACCAAAAAAAAAAAAAAAAAACTGTAGAAAGCTTGAACAGTTCTATGAACATTTTCAAATTTACCGGAAATAGGCAGACCTTAAACAGCTTCCCTAGTGTATAGTATGTAGATATGCTTTAAGCAACAAAATTTATTTGGCTTTTTTGAAAAAAAAAATCATGGAGTCTGTAGAAATGGCTTGAAATGTACCTGTAATTCCTAAGTGATAAACCGAGAGAAGTGATACAGTGATACAGAGAAAGGGAAAGAAGACAGGAGGCTGTGTGTTCAATCCAACAGCAGTGCACTGATTGTGAAGGATGTGTATCACACTTTTCACTTAAATTACATCTTTGAGACAATAAACTGAGGCCCTGTGTGATGTATGCTTCTGTTGCGCACTAAGGAACCCTCAGCATCAAGGAAGTTAGTTGCCGCTGGCAAAACTCTTTCAGAAAAACGGACTATTACAGGCCAAGAAAATGTTTACTCTCATGAAAAAGAAACAACAACAGATGGCAACTAACTATATCAGTGCATTTTTTTTTTTTTTGGGGGGGGGGGGGGGAAGGAAGAACTCAATTTTCATGCAGATAAATTCCTTAGTAAAAATTTGTTGAGTTAATGACACAGCAGAAGAGAATTTGGGTTCAGGACAGGTTTAAACATGTACAGTTCTTTCCATCAAGAGAAGGGGTATTCTTTGAAAGATGATATATGTACATACAGTTAGTTACTCGTTGGTAATATTATACATCTAAAAGCCAGTTGGCTGTACATCATACTGCATGTTTCTAAGCGCTCATACTTGCCATATATGTTGACGTTGACAAATGCCGTGTTGGTGTCAAAGAGCACGACATGGGGTTTGATCACTCAGGTTTCCTATCCTATCACCTGCTGCTGCTGGCTCTGAAAGGATTTCGATACTGTTAATTATTTATGGGTTGTTATCATCACGCAATATTCCTTGCTGTGTGTGTGTGTTACTGTTGGAAAGAACCAGTGAACACACTGTGACTGTGACCGTGATGCACACACGCAGGGAACTCTTGATGACTGGGTGCCCTTTTCTTTCGGTTTTTTTTTTTTCAGATTGTTGAACTTGGTTATAGCAAATGTGGATTGAGGGGTGGGGGGGGGGAGGGGAGCTATTACAGCAAATGTGTGTTCTCCACTTGCTTTTTTAGGTGGGGGGAGGGGGAAGCAGGGTGGGGAATGGGGTTTATTTGTTTTTCAACATGCAGCAGTTCTTGTCTATAGCGAGTATCGTTTTACATTCTACTAACCTGTAAGGTGTTGAAGAGTTTTTTGTTGTCGTTGTCAAAAAAAGAAACACTCATCAGATCCTGTGTTTTACCGTGACCTCTCTAAGGCAGTGAAAAAAACAACAACAACAGCAAACCACACAGTACTTTCCAAACAGCCACATGACTTAGGACTACCCTTACTCCTTTCCTCTTGTGTTTCTGATCAAAAGCAGAAAACACACCTGATGAATTCAGTCTTTATTATGAGGGGAAGCGTTATTGTATGATCCCATGACATTGCCAACAGACAGGATTCGTTTTATCGTGTTGGGTTTTTTCCATCATTAGTGTAAAACAGCAGGGGAATAGAAAATCACCAGTACCTCATAACTGATTGATTGTTTTGTCACCATTTTTTAAGAAGTCTCAATAACTGTTGAGTTGTTTTTATGACATGTTGGGTTTGTCTTGATGTGCGGGGTTCGAAGTAAAACACCTGTGGAATTTGGAATTTGTCAAAGTCCTCGTCTTCTGTCTGACGGTTTTACTGTCGTGAACAAAAAGAAAAAATCTTGTTTGACTTAAAACAAGTTTTGGTTCCTTGGCTCGAGCTCTTGAGTTTCACCAATGGTAGATTTTGCAGTTGTGATTGTTTGCCTACCATTAAGGTGGCTGCATTCTTACTTGAGGAATTGGCTTTTATTTCACATGTGGTCTGTCACTAAGTCTTGGCCGCAAGCATGACCTTGCGAAGCAATGCAAGATGTTATTATATCTTTATCAGTGTTGAATTTATACATATTATATACATCATGAAAAGAAAAGGTGGGGGGAGGGTGGGCTTGTTTTTAAAAGCCAATGAGAATGATGAAATGACATAGTAATTTCTGTGACTGCCAAGTATTGATGTGGCCATTTGAGTAAACTGTTCTCCTGCTGTTGTGAGGGAATCATGTGGACAGAAGACAAGAGCCAGAGAGATAGGAAATAAAAATGTGTCGATGACTGGACGTTGATCTGGGTTTAGCAGGATGGTTTTTTTTTTTGTTCAGCAGCCAAGTGCTGCAGGTGTGAAGGCTTTATCTCTGTTCAGAACAAAAAGTTAGGGAATATGTGTCTGCAGTATAAAGAATGGGGGGTTGTTTGGTGTTTTTCCATCTCATATTGTGCTTGTTTTTGACATGCGACTATACTGTCTTCAGTTGATGCAGTATATACATAACTCTTTTTTGAACAAAGTTGTTTGATGTTGTCTTGAAAAAAGTTACCTTATATTTTGAAAAAAAAAAGTTATTGGATATTGTTTTAAGGAAAGTTATTTTATATTGTTTTGAGCATAGTCATTCTGTATTTTCTTAATATTTGTCTGCTTTGAGTATTCTTTCGATATATGTTATAGTGAAATTTTTTTAAAGTCCATTCTACAAGGAGAACACAAAACAATTTTTTGTAACTGGTGATTTGAAATCCTGTGTGCAGCTAACTTGTGTATTTTCTTTGTTCTTGTTTTTCGGGTGCTAACAGTTCTTTTTTTTCTGCCCTGGTGTACAGATTTTTTGCCCTGTTTATGTGATGTCTCCATGGTCTTTGGCGGCGTGAAATCTTTCATGCAAAAAGAAATGTTGTCAGTTCTTGTTTCAAATTCTCCTGCTATTTTTTTTTTATTATTATCACTTTTTAAAAAATTTTCTTTATTTAACACCCCCCCCCCCCCCTCTCTGCTCCCCCCCCCCGCCCCTCCTCCTTCAGTCCCATTTTTGCCAGTCCAAGTTCCAGATCTCTGTCCTCTTTTTGTGCTGAATCTTGCTTTCCCAAGAGTGCTGTCCAGGATGGTAGTTGGTGTGTTTACCTGCGAGGTTAACTTAAGGAATGATGTCCGTGCCTTTATTTGATGCCGCAAACCACTGGACCTTGGCCTTCTGTTAGGTATGGTTGTTGTAAATTGTTAGGGATAAAAATACATGACCTGCAAAGATAAGTTCATGATTTATTACTTAGTAGCAGCTAATGGTTAGAGTTACCAGTGCTTTGGAACAATATCTCAGGGGTGCGCCTTGCTTCCTGCATGCAAATATGTGCATGCGTATGTGGGGGAAGAATTCATATGTGTATCAAACATATTTGCACGTGCACAAATTGCAAAAATACACCCACATTTTTGAATGCACAGTTGCATGCACATGTTCACACTCACATGCACACACGCATGCATTGTGCGCACACAATGCGCACATGCACACACACACACGCACGCACACGCACACACACACACACACACGCACACGCACGCACGCACGCACACACACACACACACACACACACACGCACACACACGCACACACACGCCGACACACACACACACACACACACACACACACACACACACCACACACACACACACACACACACACACATAGCCTTATTCATAGTCTGCATGATTAGTTAGGTTATTGAAAAGGACCTGTTTATTTGATGATGTTGCTTTTGACATTGAAAAACGAAATGCTATTTTCAGATGTACATTGCCATCCTCATCATTGATGTTTATTAGGCGTAGCATTTTTGTTTGAAAGAGCTGGGACATTTTCCTTTTTTTCTGACTGTTTAAAAAAAAGAGAGTAAAGAAGATGATCATTAAGAATATCCAAAATTAAGTGTAGGTAATGATTAGCAATACTATGATTGGTAGTCTTTGAATGCAAACATTCAGGGCTAACATTTGGAGCAGAAGTAATGGTGGTTTTATTCTGGTGTTGCTTGTACAGGGGGTGAGGTACTTGAAAACAGTCATACACACAAGCTTCTCATTCAGTGTGCAATTTCAACCTCACAGTGATTCCCAGGTGGGATTAGTGAGTCAGAGTGCACATTCTGGGTGACCCCCCAGAGTGTTAAGTACAACTTGTACAGGGTTCTTCAGATCTGAAATAACTGTGTGTTTTGTTATCAAGACTCCTCTGTGTGTGTGTGTGTGTGTGTGTGTGTGTGTGTGTGTGTGTGTGTGTGTGTGTGTGAGTGAGAGGGAGAGAGAGAGGGAGAGAGAGAGAGAGACTTTGATAGTCTGTAAATGTGTCTGATTGTGTCACTGCAAGACAGACTAATAGATTTGCTTTTGGGTATGGTTACATGATTTCTTACTTCTAAAAGGAAAGATTTTTTTTTCTTTCCTCCAAACTTTGCCAAAAAAAACAAATGTATTGCTTTTAATTTTTGCCTTTGGGGTTTTGAATTGTTGTATTTTAGTTTCACATGCTCTGGAGATACAGCAAAGATATCACATGTTTTGGGTTGGGTTATCATTTTGTCACATGAGGTTGGTTTCTGTTTGTATTCAGTCATATTCTTTTTCATGAAGTTAAGTAATTTAGAAAATGAAACAGATTTAAGAAAGACTTCAGTATGGGTCACTTGCCTGGATTTTCACAGGCTTCAAATGAAAATGAGTGTATGCTAGGAGGGGGGGGGGGGGGGGAGGCAGGGAGGAAGATGGGGGCAGCAAGTTGATTTAATCTCTTCTGGTGAATGAAAAGGACAGAGATGACCCAGTTGCTATGGAGTTTTACAACTTTTGTGAAAAGTTTGTGTTTTCCCACCAGTTTGAGCAAACCATATTTGGGATGTAAATCGATGTATCTGTAAAGCATACATTCGTGTAAAATGTGATTTTTTGACTGAATCAGTGTCCATACAATATTTTTATTGTGTGGTCAAGCTGTTTTTCTCTATATATATATTTCTGTGGGACATTCTTCATATTGTCTTCCTATGTGTATTGGTGCCTGTACCACAAAATGATGTCATTGTTTTTGGTGATTATTTTTATTGCTATTGTCTGTCGGTTTGGGTGACTAAATTCTAACAGCTTCTTGGAACAAAAAAACACAAAGCATTTGAAGCCCAAGTCTGATCATGTGAAATTCTTGTAAGCAGCTAATGTTGTACTGTTTGATGCTTTAGACTGAACACTGTGTGTTGCACTTGTCACTACTGGTTATTTATTTCATTACTCATGCATGTTGTGTAGTCTAACCATTTCAATGGTAAAACCGTGCCAGTGGTATTACAGTGGGTTTTTTTATAAGCAAAACAATAATTCGAAAATTATAAGAACACTTCCAGTTTTAAGTATTGATCTAATTTTTTTTTAATTGTATGTAATTATTTTTTTTATTTTTTAAACCAAAAATGGAACAAATGATATGTCCTACTGAAAAAAAAGGAAACACTGTAGTTTTTTTGTTGAAGGTGACAGCTCTGATATGGCTTTCGTGGTGGGTAGGGCTATAAACAATGTAAAATGAAGTGATCTTTTTTTGTCATTTACTGCTTTTTAAGAGTGAACTCTCCGGTCAGGTTTCAAAATAAAATTACATCTTGATGCTAAAAGTCTATGAGATAATTGCTACTGCAAAGAAAAGAAAGTTTTATATGCTCATCGGAATCGCATGATTATGTGTATTATATGCATGCAAGTGTGTTTTCTGAAGTATTCAGTGTTGGTGTCAAATGTGTAAGCAGGAATGTGATACTCGTATCTCTCTCATGAGCCATATGTTCTTTTTCTGCTCAATCGTTGTGATTTGTTACATCATCTGTATCGTCACTATCACGTGGATGGTCGACCTTGTTATTGGCAGACATTAAGCTTGTGTCTTTTGGCATCGTTGTTGTTATCTTTTCTTTTCTTGTTTTTTTGTTGTTGTTGTTGTTTATTTACTGTTGCATCCTTGCATATCTGAGTTTTGGTTCGTTTTCAATTCCAGATTTGTTGGTTTTAAGATTGATGTTGTTCATTTTTCAATTTTTTACGGATGTCTCTGTCTTATCATTAAGTTTGGGTTAATAACCTTAGGTGGTTAATGATGATTCTTTCCTTTCTTACAGTTTTTTTATGCTTTGATTTCTTACTGTTAGTGTAATGTCTTTTAAGTTCTTATCAGTGATTCATCTCATTTGTTGATTTTGCAAATTTTTATCAATGATTCTTTCATATCTCCTAAGTTTTGTTCATTTTTTAAAGTTTTTATCATCAATAATTCTTTCATATGTTTCAGTTATTGTTATTTTTTAAGTTCTTATCAATACTTCCCTCATATCTTTTAGTTTTGTTGATTTGAAGTTCTTATCAGTGATACTTTCATGTTGCAGTTTTTATTCATCTTTTTAAGTTTTTATCAGTGATACTGGCATATGTTACAGTGTTTTATTGATATAAAGTTTAAGCTCTTAATTGATGATTTTTTCATGTCTGTTAGGTTTTGTTGATTGTTAAGTTCTGACCCATGGTTTTTAAAAAATATATTTTGTTTATTTTTAACTTCTTACCTATGATTATTTCATATCTTTATTTGGGGGTTGGGGTTTCTTTTGTTCTTGTCAACAAATCTTTTATATCTTTTAGTTTTTGTTGATTTCAACATTTTTATCGATAATTCTTTCATATCTTTTGTTATGAAGTTCTTATCAAGGACTCCTTCATATCCATTGCCTGTTTTTCTGTATCATATTTATTCCTGCTCATATTGTTTGTAGATGAGTTTTTATGTGTGTTTGGGTTATTTTTTAGGCCATTTTCCTGGTTTAAAATTTTTTTTTTATTCAGAATCATTTCTATACTGATAGTGTGACTTTGATTTTGTGTTTGTTTGTTTGTGCATGCATGCGTGCGTACATAAGCATGACTTGCCTACCTGCGTGTGATACGATTTGTTTTGTTCTGCATTCATTTCCCATTTATTTAAGTGATGTTGACGGACGACTTTTATTTACATGTCAGATTTGACGCTACATAATCTTATTCTAGCAACAATAATATTAATTAAAAACCATGAATGTGTGTTTGAATCATCTCTCTGAGATCTGCTTGGGGTTTTTTGTCATGTTTTTTGGCGCCGTAGTAATCGCCATAATGGTAGATATCGATTTGGTGAAGGCTGTCTACTTATACTGTAAATAACAAAAACGGTAGTTGCATGGTAGTGTCGTCTATAAATCCATGTGTCATTTTCACAGATCTTGCTTTTATAATCAGCAAATCCATTTAACATCTGCAGTTATCAAAATGTCATTTACCTTGGGTTTTACCGTGTGTCGCATATTAACTATTTTTAAGCACGAATGTTACAGAGTTAGGAGGGAAAAGATAGCCTCAGTTTTGTTATGATCACAATTGCTTTTGGGGGGGGGGGGGGGGGGGGCATCTGAGGTTTGTTTTTAAGTTGAGTATGATTTTGTTTTTCTTTTGGATACCTGAAAGATGTCATCTTTGCTGCTGCGTTTTAAGTTTGTTGTCTGTCTGTTCCTCTTTCTTTCTTTTTTTGTTCCTTTTTTTTTTTTAATTTGTTTTTAAAGGGATGACTTATCTGTTTATGCTTGTATAAGTTTCATATTCAGTCTGATTTTTTAAATCTAAAAAGTTGTACCTGTTATTTGTGGTACTTGGTAAAATTTCTTTTTTCTCTTTTAAAAATTTTTTTTTTTTTTTTTTTAACTGTAATGTTGTTTTCTGTGTCAGCAAACATTGTAAAATTCATTCACTGTGAAGAAAGCACATCCACAGTGAGTGAATTATGTAAATAAGAGATGTTCTGTTGTGTGTCGTGGAACTTGAATATCTTATTCCGTGACTCTCTCGCTTATCTTTGCCGCTTCCTCTGAAGTCAGATTAATGGCTGCCTGTGAGCTGAAATGTTTTTGAAAAAAAAAAACACACAAAAAAAACTGACGCATGTCTTCTCATCCAGTGTGTACTCACAGTCTCACAGTGATTCTTGGCTGGGATGAGTAGAGACAGACCAGTGCACGTTCTGGGTGACCGACCCCCAGGGTGTCAGAACTGGGGTGTGCTCAACATCTTTGCTTACTATGTTAAACATGGTCACAACAGGCCTGATGATCAATCGATCGATCACATGCGTTGTGAACCAGTTTGATGGTTGTAACAATGTTTCATTTAACATTTGGATGTCTGGTAGTTTTTTAAGGGGTTATGACTTGAACTTATGCACGTCTGCTTTCATGATTTAATGAAGGGTTTGTTTTTTTTTTTTGGTTTTTTTTTCTCTTCCGTTTTTCTGTCCCAAACAGGTTATTTCAAAGAGGATTCCGTTTTAGATGAAGATTCCCCATACGAACCAGAGTCTGGGGTTGATGAAAGACAGGAGTCTGGGGTTGATGAAAAGCAGGAGTCTGGGGTTGATGAATATTTGTCTGTCAGTGAAAGCCAAATCTTTGCATCTTGAGGACAGCTCTTTTGTAACTGAGGGTTGGTTATGACAGACACACAACAGGAAACGGTACATACGATGGGCATCCTCTGGATAAACGGACTAACTTTTACTTTGATATCACTTTTATGTCACAGCAGATTTCTCTGCGTGAAGTTCGGGCTGCTGTTCCTCAGGAGAGTGTGTCACCACAAGAACAGTGCGACCCATTATTTTATTTTTTTTTTTTTCTGTCTGCAACTGTATTTGTTTTCCTATCAGAGTGGGTTTTTTTCCACAGAATTTTGCCAGGGACAACTCTCTCGTTGCTGTGGGTTCTTTTACGTGCGCTAAATAAAGTTGCGAAACTCACGGGACCTCGGCTTATCGTCTCATCCAAAAGACTAGCACTGAGACCACTACTCGTGGTTTGATGGATGGGGGGGGGGGGGGAAGTTTTGGGAACAAACGGGGTTCAAACCACCACACACTTCGAACTTCGACCCAGACTTTTTGCTTTCAAGGCAGGTGCGTTACCTCTAAACCACTGTAGAAGCCTGTGGTAATGACCAGCCCCTTTCCATAGAATGATCCCTGTGGGTGGACATGATAGCCGAGAGCTTCAGACTGTTGGCCTTTGACCCCGGGGTCCATGAAGTCCCACAGCGGCCATGTCTGGTAAAGAAAGGGTGGGTTTTTTTTACCATCTCCCAGTCTACTTCAGACGCAGACCCGCCAGTGCCTTGATTATCTTTGTGTATATACACACATACAGAAGATCAACTACGTGCATTAAAGATCCCATTATTCATGTCAGCATTCGGTGGGTTACGGAAACGTGGACATAGCCAGCATACATCCCCGAAGTCGGAATGTGGCTGCCTTCATGGCTGGCAAACACCCTGCTCCAGGGAGAGCCTGTCGATTTCAAAACAGTGCTTTTTTTTTTCTTTCTTTAAATATGTACAAAGAGATATGTTTGTATGTTGTGTGCTAAGACAGGACATGGAAGCCACTCATTTTTTGTTTTTTTTGTTTGTTATTTTAAAAATCTGTTTTCTATTTTTCTGTCTGTCTTCTCTCTTTTTAATTGTTCAAGATAAACTTGAGCTTTTATAAACTTTATAAAAAAAAATTCTTTCTTCCTTTTTTTTTTTTTTTTTTTTTTTTAGTGTAAAGACATTTTTCAATCGTAAATTTTTTTTCATAAGATCACTTTAGGCTTTTGTGCAATAGGCTTTTTTCCCCTACAGTTAGAGGGCGATTTACATATAATATACATACATCTTTTATGGAAGTGTTTTGTTGTATTTTAACCAGTAGAAACCCGCTGTAGTGTTTGTGTGTGGTATACTGATTTGACGGTTTTATTGTCATGGCCATTTATTCAGGTTGTATCCATTCTCTGTAATAATGCATGTGGATTTTTGTAACACACATGGTAGATTTTATATCTGCATGGCTGAATAAAACATTGACCAAAACATTCTTTTAATTTGGAGAGTGGTATTTAGATGTGTGCTCCCCTGTTTTTGTGAGTCTGTTCCTTCTGATGCTCGTTGACTCTTTTTTTTTCCAGGTTTTTCTGTTTTCCCTGCATAGAATACCTTCTGCCCACATGTAGCATAAACTACAACTAGATTACCCGAGACTCTCTCTGTCTGTCTCTCAGTCTCTGTCTCTCTTGTCTAATGGGGGCTACAAGTGTTTTTGACCAATGATTATTCAACAACAAGACCAGTAACAGAGAAGTTAAAAGATGCTTTTCAAAATTGCACACCCTAATAGCTAAGTAATATCACACACGCACGCACACACACACACACACACACACACAGACATGATTTACAAAACTGCATACACACGGGACCGGATGAAAAAAAGCATATGATTGCTTATTCTGTTATCCTCGATATAAAAGAATAAATAAATACACACACACACACACACACACACACACACACACACACACACGACACACACTTAACAATAAACATGCACACACGGGCAACACTTGTTGCATGTGTTTAACTTTATTAATTTTCAAACCAACCTTATGTTTCTAACAAAGCGGAAACAAATATCAAAGCAAGACTTGACTTTTTTTTAAAAGTCAAACATATCCAAAACACTACAACAAAAACTGAAGTTTTTTTTTCGATATATCCATGTGTAATCTTGCAAGCTTTATTATCAAAACAGTTATCCTGGATATTTTTTTTTTCAAAAATAACAAAAGAAGTTTGCTTTATACTTGCAGACTGGATAAGGATATTTAAATGATAATAACTGATAGCGCACACACAGCTCCACACTCCTTGATTTTGCTACAGACTACACAGTTACCGATTCTACCCAAACTACTATTCCAACAAACATCAATTCGTGCTGCTGACAACACTTAGACCAGTATGATTATCAATAATACCCGTTTGGGCCCAAAACTTTTCCCCCCATATATTAGACCATGAGTGGTGGTCTGGGTGCTAGTTTTTCGGATAAGACGATAAACCGAGGTCCCTATCGCCACCTCAGGTGAGTGACTCACTCAGTCTGGCTCTGCGACTAAGCTAATACTAAGCTAATACTGTCGTTAGTAGGGGGCTTAGTAGGTGGTGTCCTGCGTATGTTAGATCAGAACAGGCACCACTGAACATCACCAAAGTGACCCAGCAGAAGTACAGGGCCCCTCTGGCTGGTGGCCCCACGGCGGCTCAATATTGATGTGCTCTCTGTAGACTGCTGACCCAGGGGATGAGACAACGAATCTGGGTATGGCTGTGGCGGGGAGATTGAAATGAGCGGCGTGGAAACAGCAGTACGGGGACGTCACAGAAGACGAGGCAGCAAAAAAAAAAAAAAAAAAAGATAAACCGAGGTCCCGTGCGTTACACATCATTATTTAGCGCACATAAAAGAACCCAAGACAACATCGAAAAGTGGACAGGCCTTGGGTGGAACGACCTGCTACGGGGCGGAGGACCGTGGGGAGTGGAGGAGGCTGGTTGCAGAATCTTCAGTTGTGCCCCCACGGTCCATGGGACTATGGGACAGGTAAATGTGAAAAGAAACCACGGCAACAAGAGTTGTCCCTGGCAAAATTCTGTAGAAAAAAGCCACTCTGGTAGGGGAAAAAATACAGCTGCAGACAGGGGGAAAAAGTGGCGCTGCACTTGTGGCGACGCGCTCTCCCCGGGAAGAGCAGCCCGAATTTCACGAAGAGAAACATGTTGTGACATAAAGTGGTATAAAATAAATAAAAATAAATAAACCAAGATGCCGCAAACAATAACAACACAAAACACTCCGAAACTGGAACAGCCTGCCAGCCACAGAACGTGGTGGAGAGAGGCCACAACCATCGACACCCGAGTGTCAAGGGCCTCCAGACTCGCTGAATAGGGTGGTGTGTGTGTGTGTGTGGTTTTGCAATTAAAATTTTGTTGTTTATGTGGGGGGGGGGGGGGGGGGGGGGGGGGTTCCTCCCGCTTCTGACCTCCTCCAAAAGTTGTTGTTGTTCCCCAGCTTAACACTCTGGGGGGTCACCCAGAATGTGCACTCTGACTCACTAATCCCACCTGGGAATCCCTGTGAGATGAAATTGCGCACTGAATGAGAAGTTTGCGTGTATGACTGTTTTCAAGTACCTCGCCATATAGGCAGCCATACTCCGACTTCAGAGGATTTATTCTCCTTTGAAGGAGAGTGCAGGTTGTTCTGTTAAGAGCTTGTCATGGCTGAAGGCAATCTCAACACAACATTTTACAACATCACAACATTTTAATGTAGACCTTGGCAATGAGCTGACATCAATAACTGACACAGCTTTTGGCATAGGCCACCTCCAAAAGTGACAATAATCAACTTGTTGATTGTGGTCACTCCCCAGGAAACAGAAGAAGCGTGCTGTATGGCTGTGAGTCCTGGACACAAAGGAAAGATGACAAAAAAAAAGAATCAAGCAGCTGAAATGTGGTCTTTTGGGTTTTTTTTTTGTTTTTTAGTACAGCGCCAAAAGACTTCTTTCGGTGTTAAGAGAGAGGAAAGAAGGATGGTTGTGCATTGGACGGGCAGAGTAAGGACACATTCTGTCTGTTTTTGCTCTCCTGGTTGTTAATGTTATCCAGCATTGATTAAATTCTGTAGCGGCAACACAGATTTTAAACAACAATCTGTCATACAGACAGACAGACTACGGGGGAGAGTTCAAGCAGCCGAAATGCCATGTCTGTCTGAAAAAAACTCTTGGCATCTCCTACCTGGGACATGTGACAGGGCTGTGGAGACCTCCTCACAACAGTCCAGGAGCTGAGAGAAAACTGAAGTGGTGTGGTCATGTCACAAGATGGGACAGCCTTTGGCAGATCATCTTGCAAGGCAGAGAGGCGGACAGAGAAAAACATGGATGGACAACATCACTGAATGGACAACATCATTGAATGGACAACATCCCTGAATGGACAACATCCCTCAATGGACTACATCCCTGAATGAACAACATCACTAAATGGACTACATCACTAAATGGACAACATCACTGAATGGACAACATCACTGAATGGACAACATCACTAGTAATGGTCAACATCGCTGAATGGACTACATCACTAAATGGACAACATCACTGAATGGACAACATCACTATAAATGGACAACATCGCTAGTAAATGGATTACATCACTGAATGGACATCACTAGTGAATGGACGACATCACTAAATGGACAACATCCCTGAATGGACAACATCAGTGAATGGACGACATCACTGAATGGACAACATCCTGAATGGACAACATCCCTGAATGGACTCCACAGACCCATGCTGAGACCCAGGCACTGGCACACCATGGCCACAAGTGGAGAAAGCTGGTGTTCTCCTCAGCGCACCACCCCCACAGCCACTCTCCATTTAAGGGATTAAAGTAGTGCTGTAAAACTGATGAGTATGTGTGTGTGTGTGTGTGTGTGTGTGTGTGTGTGTGTGTGTGTGTGTGTGAGAGAGAGAGAGAGAGTATTTCAAAATGCAATATGTCTGTTATAGGGGATGAATTTCATTTTATACATGGAATGTCCCCAATTTTACACATTTACAGCAAGATTTTATTCCTAGGCATTTTCGTCAACCCATGTCCAGTTATAATTTTTGCAGGCTGATGAAATGTAAATCTCGAAAAGTTTCTGTCTCTATCAAAGTTCATAAGAGATGCAGAATTTTTTGAAAATTGATTTGATGCCTTTAACCTGTGTAATTGTGTCTTTTACAGAAATTTACCTACCTTTAAAAAATGTCATGAGTCTTTAATATTGTTTGTTTATTATTTTGTGATGAATTCTTGCCTTTCATTCCTTTGATATTGAATAATACTTTTGAATGTATTGCTGTAAGGTTTACTTTCTTTCCTGTTGAACTTGTTTGTTATCCTCCATGCCCCAAAGGGGTGAAAGGAATTAAATCTTGAATCTTGAATCTTGTGTGTGTGTGTGTGTGTGTGTGTGTGTGTGGTGTGTGTGTGTGGTGTGTGTGTGTGGTGTGTGTGTGTGTACAACTTAAAAGACATGTAGGTACATACCACAATGTAAGAAAAATAAAGGTTTCTCAGACAGTACGTGCACAATGGGTATTTTGTGTATATTCAAAAGCACACACTAAGTTTAGATTCTGTCATTTTAAAGTGCATTGAAACATACAAAACAGTAAAAAATTAAAATTAAAAAATTACATGATCATCATCATCAAAACGTTTTGGTACAATGCAATGTTTTACCAGAAAAGGAATGGACTCCATCAGACACATGCCTCAAAACTTCAGTACGTGACTTCAATGACTCCACAAGGACTTTGAGGAGAGGTCAGGATCAGATTACTATGTTTCCATCTTTGATGCAAAGGTGTAATGAAAACCAGAGAAGGAAAGGACACCTCTACCAATATTTCCCCCCCACTATGATTAACCTATACCTCATTTAAGAAAAAACCTGACACCTCATTTATGCAATGAGTGTAGACAAACACACCCTACACCTCACCACATACTAATCTTGTCTGCTAACCCCCCCCTCCCCCCCCCCCCCCCCCCCCCCCCACACACACACACACACAAAGCATCAGCAAGAAATGAGAACACATCTCGTTATTGTCCAATACCGTAATGGATCAGAGACAAAGTCAATGCCTGTGTCAACGCCCAAGGCCTTAATGGACAAAGCTCTGTTTTGATTGGCTGGGAAGGCTGAGCATGGTCACGTTATCGACACGCGAGGCTCCCTCGGCCAATAAGAATAATAGCGTGTTGTTGTTTTTTTACGTTTGGACGGGTATTTCCATTATGAACACTGACAAAAGTTATCCAGTCATTGCTCTATTTTCACACTTAGGGAGAAAGGAATGGAGAGACAGAGTAACAGCAACAATAATAATAAATTAAAAAAACTAGGGATGAAATTTCTAAAATTTTTCAGAGAAAGGGGAATACAGTTTACAAAAAATGTCTACTAACTTTTTCTTCTTCTGGTTGAAATAAACTTTGATTCCCTTTTGTTTAAGTCCTCACTTCCCCCTAACCCCCCTCCCATCCCACCCCACAACACACTAAACAAAAATAAAAACCCAAGCAAAAAAAAAAAAAGAATAAAAACAAACTCTCCAGTGGACAAAGATTTGTGGCCTGAAACATTCACTGGTCTACCTCCAGACAATCGTATCTTTGTCCCTGAAGGCACCTAGCATCACCTGCCTTTCATGGTCAATATTTTATTTATTTTTTCTTTTAAATCGAGGATAATAGAATAAGCACTCGTGTGCTTTTTTCATCCAGTCCCCGTGTGCATGCAGTTGTATAAACAATTGTCATCTGTTCCCAAAGAAAGCGAGAACTCTTTTATCACCCCCCCCCCCCCCCACCAAAAAAAAAAAATCAACCAGTCCTACTCTTTTCGACAGATCAATGGATGAAGAAATGAACTATCGTTTCTGACACAAAAGTATCTGTGGCATGACATGTTTGGCCAGTGGAAAACCTCATCGTTGGCAATGTCATTGACAGCTGTTAATTATTGAAGGAGGACAGAAACGTGCATTGGAATGACAGAAGAAAATGACTTTTGAATGAATAATGATATTATCAGACGTGTATGTTATGACTATCTCTAAATCTATTTTCTGTCTGTCTGTCTGTTTATCCATCAATCTATCTATCGGTCTGCCTGTCTGTCCATCTGCTGTCTGTCTGCTGTCTGTCTTTTTTATATCTGTTTGTCTCTCTATCTTTCTATCCGTCCGTCCATCCATCCATCCATCCATTCATCCATCCATCTCTCTCTCTCTCTCTCTCTCTCTCTCTCTCTCTCTCCCTCTCTCTCTCTCTCTCTCTCTCTCTCTTTCCGTCCATCCCTCCCTCCATTGTCCGTCTGCATAGCTAGCTATTTGTCTGTCTGTCTGTCCGTCTATCCATCTATCTGTCCGTCTGTCTGTTGTCTCTCCACCTTGTCTGTCTGTCTGTCTGTCTAAAAGCCACCCATTAAACCATCTACACATCAATTCATTCATCCATCCACTCATCCATCCTTTCTAGCTATTCTAGCCTACATCAGCTCAAACTGAATACAAAAAACAGGTGGAAGCATGAAGTCGATCTACAGATTATTGCTAAATGCAGATGACTACAATGTAAAAAAAAAAAAGGACGTCAAAACAACCACACCACAACCAACCAACCAACAAACAAACAACAAAGACATCATTTAAAAAAAAAAAAAAAAAAAGTCCAACTGGTCCACATCAGCTTTCATCCCAAGCAGACCTGGGGCGTCCGATCACGTGATCAAGGGGAGGGAACTCCGGCGCGGTCAGGTCGCTGAACTCCCTTTCCTCCGCCAGCCGCTTGTCCAGCCTCTGCAGAGTCCTGAGGAAGCCGGGGTTGAGGCGGGTCTGAGGGCGGCGCGAGGCGACGTGGGCCAGAGCGGTGGCGAGGGGGACGCGGTAGTGGTGCATGAGATGCTGCACCACGAAGGCCGGGCCCCGGGACCTGCCGTGGTAGCTGACCACCAGCACGCGCCTCCCGCGCTGCCGCCAGCCGTGGATGAAGGCGTTGGTGTCGGGGAAGTAGTGGTCGATGTTCTCCCACTCGATGTCGTCCACGGCCAGCCGGAGCTTGGCGCAGAAGTGGGTCTTGCGGCACGCGCAGGGGCACGTGGTCTTCTTCTCCGCGGGCACCAGGTGCGCCTCCACGTTAGAGAGGTCCACGATGGCGTCCACGCCGAGCGAGCAGAGCAGAGGCTCGTTGTAGGCCGCCTCCACGCTGCCCAGCCACAGCCAGCCCGCGATGGGCTGCACGCAGTCTGCTGCTGCTGCACCCTGCTGCACCGCCCCCCTACAGGGCCCCACAGGGGCTCCAGGAGGGGGAGGAGACTCTTCATCACCCCCACCTTGCTGGGCAAGAGTTTAGCGTTCGAGGAGGTCTGCAAGAGTTGGGGAGGTTTGGGGCGCGACAGCGACGCTGGCAGAAGCGGGTTTGGGAAGATCTGGTTGGGGTGAGGGACTTGCCGCCTGGGGTTGTCTGCAGGATTCGGGGTGTGACGGACTCGGGTGCGCTACTACCCGTGCTGGTGGAAGTCGAGGGTGTCCTTTCCGCTTTGAATGTGGAGGAGTTGTGTGTGACGTCCTGGATGCGGGTGTGGATGAACAGCTCTCCGCTCTGAGGAAGAAGAAGGGGCACCTCGCCAGGGTTGTTGTTGTTCTGGGTCACACAGAACAGTTCTTCAGGAACTCGACACTGACCCTGCCGCTTTTCAGTTTTGTTGGCTTCAGACACACCGTGAGTCCCACACCTCCTCACCACCACAGGCCCCCGTGGTGGCGGGGGTGTGGGTTGCGGGGCAACAGCAACAGCAACAGCGACACCAGGCACAGCAGCAGAAGCAGGACGGCGAGTTTGTGCCGCAGGTTCTTCAACGCCGACAATCTCCAACATCTTGGTTGCAGTAGGAGGAGGAGGTCGGTAAGACAGCACGGGCTGTTGTTGCGGGGCCTTCTTCTGCCAGTGCTGGCCCGGCCTGTCCTTCCTGGAGAACAGCTCGTGCAGGTGGACCTTGCTCCTGTACAGGGCTCTGCTGAACAGCTCGGCCAACGACCTCTGTCGCCGGAGCGACGTCTTCTTCCAGCGGGGCCCCCTCCCCTGCACTTCCTCCTCCTCCTCCTCCTCCCCACTGCCGCCACTGCCGTCCACAATCAGCATGGAGGAGACGAAGCCTTTCTTTCTGGCCTGGGGGCGGTGCTGAGGTGGGGGTGCAGGGTTCTGAAGTGGTCGATGTCCGTCAGAGGGAAAGCCAGGGACTGGCTCCGGGACAGGACCTGATGACGCGAGTCTGACGTCACCTGGCTGGGCTGCATGGTTGGGATCGCTCTGTGAACACAGGACAGGGCACAGCAGTCAAGTTTCCCCCCACTTTCAGCTCCTCTCAGCGGCTAATTATTCCTTCCCATCCCATCCCATCCCAGATGGTGCTAAGTATAGCAGGAAATGACCACACTTGGACTAGGTAAAAGGAAAGGGTGCGCTAAATGTAGCACTCTGGACTGAGTGATGTGGGTTTGTTGCGCGTGGGGAGCTGGAATCATCATGTCACATTAAACATCATCCAGTGATATTGATTCAGCAACCCCCACCCCCACCCCTGTTTACAGCCCCGTCCATGACAGAGGCTTTATCAGGGCTGGTATGAGAGGACACAGGTCAATTTAAAACTGGGCAGCCATACACACTGTTTTCCTTCCTCCCTCCGGAAGAGCTCCGAGATTCACCTACGGTGAGTTGTTGTGTGTGCAACGGTTTTTGACCCACCATAAAGGTAGCCGCATTCCGACTTCAGGGGATTCTGTATGAACACAGAATATGTAGTTCCAAAAAGAAAGAAGAAAAGAAAGAGAAAAAAGAGAATGAAAAAAAAGAATATGTAGTTCAGTTACTTGAAGAAAAGGAAAGCAGTGTGGGTTAGCCACTTGGTAATGTCATTATTTATGATTCTTGTTCTTCATCGCAGTGTAGGCTTACTTACTACCTATTTGGATCAGAGCCATGTCACACCTATTCCCCCCCCCCCCCCCCCAAAAAAAAATCTTCCAAATTAGAAACACAAAAATTTAATTTCAGAAAGGATTTAGTTTTGAATCCGAGAAAATCGAGCTACATTTCTAATTAGGATTACTACATCCTTGGAGCTTTAAATAGGGTTTCATGCAGCCATGTAAGCTTACAGATTGTTGATAAGCTCTTATAGCTATCACAACTTTGAAAATGATCATTCCATCGTGGCCAATGAAAGAGAGAGAGAGAGAGAGAAAAGAGAGAGAGAGAGAGAGGGGAGGAGAGAAGAAGAGACAGACAGACAGACAGACAGACAGACAGACAGACAGAAGACAGAGAGAGACAGAGAGAGAGACAGAGAAGAGACAGAGAGAGAGACAGAGAGAGACAGAGAGAGAGACAGAGAGACAGAGACAGAGAGAGAGAGACAGAGAGAGAGAGAGATTTGTGACTTATGCCAATGTTAAATTACGACAGACATTTGTGACATAAGTCAATGTTTAATTACGACAGACATTTGTGACATAAGTCAATGTTTAATTGTGACAGACATTTGTGACATAAGTCAATGTTTAATTACGACAAACATTTGTGACATAAGTCAATGTTTAATTACGACAAACATTTGTGACATAAGTCAATGTTTAATTACGACAGACATTTGTGACATAAGTTATCGTTTAATTACAGCAGACTCTTGCGACATAAGTTATTAATTTGTGTGGTTTCGACAGATTTTTGTGAGATAAGTCAAATCTGATTATCAGAGACACTTGTGGCAATTAATCATCAGTCAGTTAATCAGCAGTCAGTTAATCAGCAGTCAGTTAATCAGCAGTCAATTAATCAGCAGTCAGTTAATCAGCGGTCAAGTAAATCAGCAGTCAACTAATCAGCAGTCAACCAATCAGCAGTCAGTTAATTAACAGTCAACTAATCAGCAGTCAACTAATCAGCAGTCAACCAATCAGCAGGAGGGGATGATGGCAGCACGGCTAAGACTGTCATGGAGGCTAGGGCGAGAGTTGCGTGTTGAGAACAAAAGCAATCAGGAAAATGATGTGTGGACCTGACACGTGTGTACCTACACACACACACACCATCACATAATCACATTATCAGTCTGCCGCAGCATCCTCTTTCCCTCTTTCTCTCTCTGTCTGTATGTATGTCCGCCTGCCTGTCTGTCTATGTCAGTCTGTCGATCTGTGTGTCTAGACAGATTGACAGACGTGTGTCTGTGTGTCTGTCTCTCTTTATCTGTGTCTGTCTGTCTGTCTGTCTGTGTCTCTCTCCTCTTCCCCCTCCTCTTACTCCTCCTCTCCCTCTTTCCCTCTATTCTATTTTTCTCTTTTCTTTGTCCATTTCTTCTTACCCTCTTCAGGAGCTGAAAAAGATAATAACAGCCCGCACCTTATTCCTCTCACTCCCTCCCTCTCTCTCTTTTCAAATGTTATAGCTTTATGCTCAAATCATACGATTGGTTGATTTATTCACCAAATTTTGATTTTCATAGCTTTATACTTGAATTATGCATTTGGATTGATTGGTTGATCGATTCACTTTTTTTTTTTTTTTTAAAAGAGGGCTGGATGAAAACAAGCCACCATTGTGCTTAATCTTTTCCCTCAATAAAAATGTTCATTCAAAATGTTCATTCATTCATTCATTCTCTGTCTCTCTCTCTCTCTCTCTCTCTGTCTTCTCTTCTCTTCGCTTGTCGTCATGTTCCTGTACCCTCATGCTGTGCTGGTGTGCATAAGATATACATACATACATACATACATACATACATACATACATACATACATACATACATACATACATACATTCATACATACATACATACATACATACATACATACATACATACAGAGAGAGAGAGAGAGAGAGAGAGAGAGAGAGAGAGAGAGAGAGAGAGAGAGAGAGAGAGAGAGAGAGAGAGAGAGAGAGAGAGAGAGAGAGATTATTTTAAAAGCCAACCAGGTTGTTTTGTGCCATATGTACTGCACACTACAGTCTCAGTTAATGAATATTTAAAGTCGTAATCAAAGCAGGCATTTTTACTTCAATTACATTTTGGCATGAAATGGACAAATATATATAAAATAATTCCCTTTTTTTTCAAGAAAGCAACAACGACCCAAAAATTTATCTTCTAAAATTTGTCTACTATCGTGGAAGGTTTGAAAAAAAGTTACCCTAAGAAACTAGTAGAAAAAGCACCTTTGTAAAACACACACACACACACACACACACACACACACACACACACACACACACACACACACACACACAACACACACTAAAAACCAAAGTGTACCCTCAAAAAAAAGTTTCCCTAAGAAACTAGTAGAAAAAGCACCTTTGTAAAACACACACACCACACACACACACACACACACACACACACACACACACACACACACACACACACACAAAACACACTAAAAACCAAAGTCTACCCTAAAAAAAGTGGGGGTGGTGAGGGCAGGAGGGGCTCCTGGATAGAGTGCTACGCTCACAATTTGCCGGTTCAGGATCAAGCGCGAACCGACGCCCATTCAAGGGATTTTCCCCTTGGAATTCTTAACATCAGTAGTGACTCTACTCCCCAGAAAGTCCTTCAGATGAGACTAAACGGAGACCTGTGTAGGAACGCAGGCAAGGACATCTTGCACACAACGTTCAAACCTGTTCTGCTTTTGTGGAAAAATGGACCCCATTTGTGTTGGTAAGAACGGACGCTAATTTTTAAAAAATTGAAACGAACAAAACAAAAAAAAACACAAAAAACGGACGTACAGTGGTCTAGGGTTTAGACATCATCCCTGACGGTGGAATACTACTACCTTAATGGCGGGCCAAAAAAGTTCGCTGTCACAAAAATCTCACCATTGGGGAACCTCGGAGCCCTGACCAAGGAACGCAAAAAAAAAAAAAAAAAAAAAAAAGTACCAACCAACCACACAGCACAAAAAATCCCCTATCTTTATTTATTTTATTTATTCTTTTATATCGAGGATAACAGAATAAGCAATCATGTGCTTTTTTTCATCCGGTCCCCATGTGTATGCAGTTTTGTAAATATTGTCATCTGTTCCCACCGGCACACGATGGCCTACTCTTACGAAAAGCGGAACAGGATTTAACGTGTGCGCAAGATGTTCTGCGTGCGTTCGCACACGGGGCCTCGGTTTAAAGTCTCATCCGAAGGACTTTTGGGGAGATTGAAGTCAGCACTGATGTTAACTCCAGGAAGAAAATTTCCTCGACCGGACTCGAACCCGGGTCTTCAAATTGCCAGCGCAATGTTCTGACCACTAGGCTATCCGCCCCCCCTTTCAAACCTTTAAGGTAATCAGAGATTGGTTCAAAACAAAACACACACACAAAAAAAAGCTATTGCAGAAATGCTAATCAAATACCAAAAAATCCACGTAGTTGCTTAATTTAGCACACAAAAAAAACAAAAAAAAACTAGCCTAAAACTGGAAGAAGCGGAGAAGGGAAAAATCAATGCACCAGCCTACAACCCGTAATAAGCAAGAGACCACAGATAAGAGGGAACGCGGACAGACAGACAGACAGACAGACAGACAGACCAGGTCCATTACAGCCACCATCATCCGCCACGAAACCACTGGCCCGAATCCGCCCCATGCAGGGCAGGTAGGCAGAGCTAGCGAGGTCATGGTCCGCAGAACAGCCAGTCTTGTCAGTAGTAACTTCTTTTTTTTTTTTTTTGGACGGACGGTGAAGGCTGATTGGTTAAATCCCGTTTGACATCAGTTCCATGGATACGTCCATGAACCAAGTCGCGGGTTCGAATCCAAGCTGAGCAGCGGTGTCTGGTGCATTAATAAGGGCGAGGGTTTTTTCACGATCTTCCAGGTCTACATCAAGTGCAGACCTGCCAATGCTTTCCTTTAGAGTATATATTTATATATACATATTTGATTATTTGCGTGTTATATATATATATATATATATTATATATATATATATATATATATATATATATATATATATAATATATATATATATATACAACGCAAAAAATCAAATATGTATGTTGAGAATTACACAATTCTTGTCAGCGTTCGACGAGTTACGGAAACATGATCATACCCAGCATGCATGCTGTACAAAAAATGAACT
>CM060333.1:10029313-10051813 GCA_030674155.1 Stramonita haemastoma
TGCGGGGCATTGAATGTGATATCAAGTTTTAATGTAGTAGTCAGTCAGTCAGTCACACACACACACACACACCACACACAACACACACACACACACACACACACACACACACACACAACACACACACACACACACACACACACACAAGTTTGCCAAAAAATGCGCTTTCGGCGTTATCGACTGTTGTAATGAACAGCACGAAACAAAAGCGCTGATACCTAAAACCCTATTTCATCTTCAGAGCCTTGCACGCTGGTAGCAGTGTTTGTATTTGTATTTATACCACTTTGTGTCACAGCAGATTTCTCTGCGTGAAATTCGGGCTGCTCTCTCTCCCCGGGGAGAGCGCGTCGCCACAAGTGCAGCGCCTACCCATTTTTTTTCCTGCATGCAACTGTATTTGTTTCCCTATCAGAGTGGCCTTTTCCTACAGAATTTTGCCAGGGTCAACCCCTTGTTGCCGTGGGTTCTTTTACGTGCGCTAAATAGTGATGTGTAACACACGGGACCTCGGTTTAACGTTTCATCCAAAAGACTAGCGCCCAGACCATCACTCAGGGTCTAATGGATGGGGAAAATTTTCTGAGCCCAAACGGGGTACGAACCATCGCACACCCGACCTGGACTTTTTGCTTTCTAGGCAAGGCGCGTTACCACCTTGACCACCGATCCAACAACCTACAAACTCATGCTCATCAATATCGTGTTGGACATTAATCCCTGACGCTGGAATGTGGCGACTTAATTAATTTGTGGTGAACGAGTTCATTATTATACGCCACCATAAAATCAATGTTCTACTTCAACGGGGTTTCTCTTTCGCTTTTGCTGAGGGAAGAAGAAGACAAAAAGAACGGAAGAAGAAGAAGAAAGAAGAAGAAGAAGAAGAAGAGGGAGGAGGAGAGGAAGAGAGAGAAGAAGAAGAAGAAGAAGAAGAAGAAGAGAGGAGAGGAGGAGAGGAGGAAGGAAGAAGAAGAAGAAGAAGAAGAAGAAGAAGAGAGAAGAAGAAGAAGAAAAAGAAGAGGAGGAGGGAGGAGGAGGAGGAGGAGGAAGAAGAAGAAGAAGAAGAAGAAGAAGAAGAAGAAGAAGAGAGAGAGGAGGAGGAGGAGGAGGAGGAGAGGAGGAGGAAAGAAGAACAAGAAGAACAAGAAGAACAAGAGCAAGCAACAACAACAACAACATAATGTGGTCATTTTTTTCATTCGGCCGAAAATGTTACCTTTCTTTTAATCAGCCTGTTCATTATAAGATGGATGGTTTTGGTCTGGGTTTTTTCTTTTCTTTTCCTGTGGCAATATTTACTGGTACCCAGCACAGTCCAAAAAAAGGGGGGCAATTGGACGTTACCACAGTAACTGCGCAACTGATTTCGACTGCGACGTCAAATGACAAGAGGAGAGGGTTAATGGTGGGCAGTGACTGAGTTTGTCGTCTGCTTTAGTTTAACAACTGTAGCCTACATTTTACGTAATCTTATTCTCAACGGTACCTACAGCACACGTGCACACATACCCACACTCGCGCGCTCGCGCACGCATGCATGCACAGAGAGATTATCCTCGATATAAAAGAATATTTAAAAAAATAATAATAATGAGAGAGAGAGAGAGAGAGAGAGAGAGAGAGAGAGAGAGAGAGAGAGAAGAGAAGAGAGAGAAGAGAGAGAAGAGAGAACACTGAACACTGAAATGATTTAATGTAGGCCTACATTGGCCTTGGGCCACAACACATTGGGATTGGGCTTGGGATGTAATATTGGGTTATTTCATATCATTGGTAAAGCAAATGCACTTGTAAAATTATAAGAAATGATTTATCGCCGATTGAAGAAGGTTAACGTTCTTCGTTGATCTCTACAAGCATTTCACTTTCAACGGCTGGTTCTTTTAGTAGCCAAGCTGTCATTTGGGTCTTTTGTCTGACCATTTTGTTCTGAGAAGACACCTGTAGAACCGCTATTATTTCTGCTGCATCCATTTCGTTTTTCGTCATCTTTCTTCAAAGTGTAGGCTTTAGACCCCTATAATTATGGCAACAGGCCAAATTTTAGGCAGAATAGAATCATTATCTTTAGCTCTATGATGGCTCTGTCTTTCCATATGTTGGACCTGTGTGCATGTGTGTGTGTTCATTTATTTAACGTCGTTTCACAAGTTGTGGTTGGTGTGTGTGTGTGTGTGGTGTTGTGTGTGTGTGTGTGTGTGTGTGTGTGTGTGTGTTGTGTGTGTGTGTCTGTCTGTCTATCTGTCTGTGCGTGGTGTGTGTGCGCACGCGCGCGTGCGTGCGTGTTCTTGGCCGTACTTATTCTTGATCTGATGCACTAATCAATAGTGTAATAACATTACCAAATCAGATCTAGGCACCGATCAATACCATTTGCAACTTAACAGATCAAGTCAAACAAGCTTCCCATACTGAAGGATAAATATGTCACAGAATAAAGACTATTACACCGTTGGGGACTATCTAATGAACAGGCTGATATTATGCATGTGCGCGTAAGATTGCGTGATTAAATTAACACGAGTATCAAGCGCGTGTATGTGTGTGTGTGTGGTGTGTGTGATTGTGTGTATGTGTGTGTGGGAGGGTGGTGGTGGTGGTTGCACATGCTCGTACAGGTTGCCTACAAGCGTGGTGTAGATTTGTGCGCGTGCGTGTGCGTGAATGCCTGTGCGTGTTAGTGTAGGCTATGCGAACTAGCGTGGTCAACCTGTTCTTTTGATGGGCCAGGCTCTTACTCCTCTGCCTTACATATGCACTCACGTACAAACATGTATGGTTGCGCGCGCGCGCGCAACACACACACACACACACACACATACACACACCGTGCTCTCTCTCTCTCTCTCTCTCTCTCTCTCTCTCTCTCTCTCTCTCTCTCTCTCTCTCTCTCTCCTTTGTGAAAGAGGCGACAGACAGACAGAAGCTATTACTATAATTATTACCTTCTTGTTGCTGTCAATAATTAGACTATATGTCGCCTATGTATGGTATTTCTGTTTTCTGAATAAATAAATAGCCTACAGATATATTTTAAACCAAACAGAAAGGCCGAGACAGAGAGAATCAAAGACAGAAACAGACCAACCTCACCTGTCATTAAAAAAAAAAATTAACCCAGCACACAGTCCGGTCCCGAGCAGAAACCAACAAATAGGACGTCGTCCAACTACGACGACAACATCGATCTACACTCTTTCACAACCCCATCCGGCCACCTGCAACAACCTTTGAACAAACTGCATCAATCAGCCTCTGCTTAAAACACGCACTCTCACAGTCACTGCAACTTTATCCCTCTCTCTTTTCTGTTGGCTTTCCACTCCAACACGAACGATTCCTTCATAAAAACGAAAGCACTTTACACACAAATCATCGCTTTTGTTTAAAATTAACGACAGTCGAAAACAGGCAGGGGCATAATGTCGTCTGGTTTAACAGTGGCCAGCCTTGACTTTCAAAGAAAATACTCTGGGCTTTGGGTGTGCGGCACAGAGATGAGGAGATGGAATGCCCCCGGACTCGAAATCAATTAGTAAATCAGATCCGATTCTAGACCCACTGCTACTGTTGCTTTCTTTCCTTTCTTTTTTCTTCCCGCCGCATACAGTGCCAGGTGAAAGTGCGCATGTCCGGCGCACGCACACTGCGCGTGGGAATGGGTGCGTTAGTACGTGTTGTAAGGCTAGTGATGATGTCTTTTCTGTCTTTGAGGAGTCGTTGGGGAACTGCTCCGAGTCTTTCAGGCAGTTGTATGTCATAGACGATTTGAAGCTGGCGGAGCTCATCCATCTCTCCGTCACAGGATGCATGCTGGGTGTCACAACACAAAATCCCCAACGTCCAAAAAGGACGAGGTTTAGATTTTCTGCTGCAACTAGCTCGTTTAAATTCGTCCGGAAAAGGGGTGGCGGTCACAGCAAGCTCTCAAAGCACAACTCAAAAGGCAAAAAAAACATTTACAAACAAGACGCTTTATTTCACTTTCATACAAATTTAAACTAAGCTAACATGCCCCTTTCCACCCCTCCACCCTTCCTAACACCCCTAACCCCCTACACAAATATATAAACAAGAAAAAGAAATAAATGAAAATAATACTCTCTCACACACACATTCTCAGTCTGTTCACAATGGGGGAAAAGCATCGGAGGAGGAAACGTAGGGGGGACACTCAGCTTTTCCAATTGCCAACAGCGCTGACGTCGAGGCGCTGGACGTCAGAGTCCAGTTCAGGCTCGTAGCATGCTGTGGAAGGTCCTTCTCTCCTCATCCCTCCGATGAGATGGCCCGGGAGGTCCGCTGGAACGCTGGGTGCGAAGTTCTGCCCGACACTACTGTCCAGCCCCGAGACCTGTCCACCCGACATCCAGTCCCGCCTGCCCAAACACAAGCGTCCCCTGCTGCCGCCTGCCCACACAAAAGCTGTGGCAGGAATTAATATTTAGTCACATAATGAGTGTCAACCCCCCCTCCATCCCTTGCCTTCCCCCACCTTAACAATCCACAAAATTTCATCATAAACTCCTCCTATGAGGTTACCAGTAATTCATCAAATAAGCTGTCACACAGACATACAAATAAACACGACATAACTCTGACTGCACATACATTCCACAGTCAGAGGAACAGGACGGA
Organism: Stramonita haemastoma; assembly: GCA_030674155.1. NCBI lineage: Eukaryota > Metazoa > Mollusca > Gastropoda > Neogastropoda > Muricidae > Stramonita > Stramonita haemastoma. The sequence goes on from CM060333.1 coordinate 10,033,955, forward strand.
TTACTGGGGACAGTACTCGAAATCAGCGCGTGGTGAACCTGTGGTCCCCTCCAGTTTCAATCCACCGGGACAGCCCGAAAACCCCAGAACCATAAAAAGAAACAAAAGAATGAAGCGCTGAAAATAAAGTCTTCGAAAAAATCATCACCTTCTCTCTTCCCCCACCAAGGCAGAGTTCGAGAGAAGAAACTATTGGAACCAAAACATAAAGTGGTGAAGTCGTGGGTTCGAAACCCCGGTGCAACACCCACTCACTCCAGTCGGCGAAATGCAGTAAATAATTCAAACAAATAAGTTGCATGCACCCGAAAAAATGTTGGACACTTCCGAGAGTCTAAACCAAATAAAATAAATTCAGTTTCTGCCACACGCTACATACCTCAGACAGCTCGTGTGGTTATCATCGTCGTGTGCCGATCGCGGCACGACTACTCCTGCGTCGGCTAGGAGTTCTGTCTCTGCACCTTGGCTACCGAGCACAAGGTGTCGCCGGGTGGCATCACGACAGGCAATATATGCCTGCTATCATCTGAACTCAGGTGAGCTCTCACCCCGGTTTCGGCGGAAACTCCGCCACGCACGGGCGCCTCGTACGCGGTCACTCAGAGTTTTACGCATCGCTACACATGGACATGTTACATTTAAATTCCCATGCGCACGCTTGCCTGCGCTCAGGGTTATGGATAACAATAAAAAAAACTAAAGTGGGGAGGGTGAAAAAAAAATAGTGTGGAGGTAAAGGACCTCCCGTCAGTCCCCTTAAAACCACACCTCTCCCTCCGTGTCCAGGGCGCTAGTCCTTCACCCTGGCGGTCAGGAGAGGTGTAAGTGGGGTGGTGAAGGGGTGTGAGGATTCGAACCTGGGTCGATTCGTGACACTGGGTCTGTTGGTGTCATCCAACATCCTACCCGTTATAGCTGGCCCCTGAATTTCACGCAGAGCAATCTGCTGTGACATAAAATAAATAAATAAACCAATAAATACCAAGAAGTAAATGCAGCCGTAAAACCACGCCAAAGCAAAGGCGCACACAACAAAATCAAGCACAAACCAGAATCGAAGTGACAATGAGAAACAAACCTTTTGAGGGAACACCTTGATGAAAACACACACACACTGGCCAAACAAGTAACAATCAGCTGTCAATGCATGTATGCATGCGGCCTTGGGTGTTTTTTTTTTTGTTGTTGTTGGTTTTGTTGTTGTTGTTTTTTTATTGTTGGTTGATTCAAACTGATTTGGAACTGCAACAGAGGGTGTATACCTAGCACCAGATCCAGCGGTCGACTATTCAACCTGGCTCGTTGAAAGCAAAACAAAAGTGATGGAGAAAACAATAAGGGACATGCTTTTTGCTGATGATGCTGCTGTCACTTCTCACACTGAGCAAGAACTCCAATGCCTCATGGATAGGTTTTCCCAGGCCTGCAAAGGCTTCGGCCTGACAATCAGCCTGAAAAAGACCAATGTGCTGAGCCAGGACGTGGTAACTACACCAGCCATCTACATCGATAACTACCAGCTCGATGTCGTACACCAGTTCACATACCTGGGATCCACCATCAGTGACAACCTATCCCTTGATGCCGAGATCAACAAGCGCATCGGCAAGGCTGCTACGACCTTAGGACGCCTCACTACCCGTGTCTGGGAGAACCCAAAGCTGACAATTTCCACCAAGATGGCAGTGTACAATGCCTGCATCGTCAGCACTCTCCTATATGGCAGTGAAACATGGACAACATACTCCAAACAGGAGCACAAACTGAACAGCTTCCACCTGCGCTCTCTCCGTCGCATCCTCGGCATCCACTGGAGTGACAAAGTTACCAACGCTCAGGTCCTCGAGGTTGCAGGTCTTCCCACCATGTACACACTCCTCAGACAACGCAGACTCAGATGGCTCGGTCACGTGCGAAGGATGTAGGATGGACGCATTCCTAAAGATCTCCTCTATGGTGAACTTGCCTCCGGCAAGAGAAGCATTGGCCGCCCCCAACTGCGCTACAAAGACGTCTGCAAGCGTGACATGAAAGCCCTGGACATCAACCTAGAGAACTGGGAGGAGGTAGCGGCTGACCGCAGCAAATGGCGCAGTGTTCTCCACAAACAGCTGAAGTGTGGTAGAGAAAAGATCCACACCGCAGCAAACGAAAAGAGAGCCAAGAGGAAGGCATGTGCTCCAGCCACCTCAACAAGCCACATCTGCATCAGATGCAACAGAGACTGCCACTCCCGCATCGGACTGACCAGCCACAGCCGGCGTTGTCGCTGAACAAATGACCTGTCTTTTGGCGCGAATTCCATAGTCGACACCGACTGACGGAGGCCTACTACTACTACTGATTCAAAATAAGCTTTGAATCAGAAGCAGAACAAAAGAAAAAGAGACGAACAACAGAGGAATAAAACTGAAACTAGAAGGACTATGTGTAGAAGAAGGAGGAGGAGGAGGAGAGCATAGGAGGAGGATGAGAAAAGGGAGGAAAGAGACAGACAGACAGACAGACAGAGACACAGACAGACAGACAGACAGAGAGGGAGAGAGAGAGAAGATCAAGAATGAGAAGCAGATAGACAGACAGTGCAATGAGGAATTAAAGTCCCTCTCATCGTGGCTATAAAGGATCTCTCCCAGACCAAATGCTGTGGAGACAGTTGCCGTTATCATAATCTGCATAATAACATCAAAAAGCATAGATGGCACAAACCCTGAATTCATTTGAGTGTTACGACCTAAGCAAAACATTAAAAAAAAAAAACCTCTAGCATGCACTCAAGGGTTTACCAGTGCAAACTTTTTTTTGCAGTTAGTGCAGTAGGCTATTTGCGTGGACATCTGGACGTATCGTGCGATATACAGAATACCAGGCTACCAAAGCAGCTCTTCAAGGGAGAGCTGACAGAAAGACGTCGACCAAGAGAATGGCCAAAGATTTGCTTTAAAGACACCCTGAAAACAAATGTGACATTGAGGAAGAGTCAGTGATAAATTTTTCTATTTTATTTAGTCATTTATTTCTAGGATAATGGAATCAGCACTCACGTGCATTTTTACATTCAGTCCTTATTTGCATGCAGTTTTGTCAATTTTGTCATCTGTTCCCACCGGCACACAAGGGCCTACTCTTCCGAAAAGCGGAACAGGTTTTAACGTGTGCGCAAGATGTTCTGCGTGCGTTCGTACACGGGACCTCTGCTTATAGTCTCATCGGAAGGACTTTTGGGGGGAGTGGAGTCGGCACTAATGTTCACTCCAGAGGGAAAAAAAATCCTCTTGAATGAGATTCGAACCTGGGTCAGCAGATCACGAGCGCATCACTCTGACCACCAGGCTATTCCATCAAGCTCTGAAAGGAAGCCAGCTGTTAGCGAGGGAACAGACAGACTGAAGAGGGAACAGACAGACTGAAGAGGGAACAGACAGACTGAAGAGGGAACAGACTGACTGAAGAGGGAACAGACTGACTGAAGAGGGAACAGACTGACTGAAGAGGGAACAGACTGACTGAAGAGGGAACAGACTGACTGAAGAGGGAACAGACTGAAGAGGGAACAGACTGACTGAAGAGGGAACAGACTGACTGAAGAGGGAACAGACTGACTGAAGAGGGAACAGACTGACTGAAGAGGGAACAGACTGACTGAAGAGGGAACAGACTGACTGAAGAGGGAACAGACTGACTGAAGAGGGAACAGACTGAAGAGGGAACAGACTGACTGAAGAGGGAACAGACTGACTGAAGAGGGAACAGACTGACTGAAGAGGGAACAGACTGACTGAAGAGGGAACAGACTGAAGAGGTAACAGACTGACTGAAGAGGGAACAGACTGAAGAGGAACAGACTGACTGAAGAGGGAACAGACTGACTGAAGAGGGAACAGAACTGAAGAGGTAACAGACTGACTGAAGAGGAACAGACTGAAGAGGGAACAGACTGAAGAGGAACAGACAGACTGAAGAGGGAACAGACTGAAGAGGGAACAGACTGAAGAGGTAACAGACTGACTGAAGAGGGAACAGACTGACTGAAGAGGGAACAAACTGAAGAGGGAACAGAGGGAACAGACTGAAGTTAATGGAAATAATGAGAGTGAAAGGAAGCAAAGTGGGAAATGGAGCAGCACTGAAGACCAGAACCGACATTATTGTTGCACTATTGGGTTGTCATTGAATTGTGCTGTGCTGTGCTGTGCTGTGCTGTGCTGTGCTGTGCTGTGCTGTGCTGTGCTGTGTTGTTGTGTTGTGTTGTGATGTGTTGTGTTGTTTGTTGTGTTGTGTTGTATGTGTTTTTATTGTGTTGGATTGGATTGGATTGTGTTTTGTGTTGTATTGCATTGTGTTGTGTAGTACTGTGTTGTGTTGCGTTGTGTTTTGTTGTATTTATCGTATTGTGTTGTATTGTATTGTGTTATTTTGTATTCTGTTTCATACCACATGAAGTCACAGTAGATCTCTTGTGTGAAATTCGGGCTGCTTCGCTCTCTCCCCGGGGAAAGGGCGTCGCCACAAGAGCAGCGCAACCTTTTATTTTTGTTTCTTTTCCTGTTTGTTTATTTGTTTCCTCACCAAAGTGACTTTTTTTCCACAGAATTTTGTCAGGGACAACTCAAACAGGCAAAAACAACCCCAAACCCTCTCCCCCATCTCCTTCCTCAGCCCCCCTCCCCCCCTCGAAAAACCCCCACAACAAACTTAACAAATAACCGCTTTAATGATAACTCAACGCAAACAAGAGTCACATCCTTTCTTCTCCTGTTCTCCGTGGTGTGTGTGTGTGTGTGTGTGTGTGTGTGTGTGTGTGTGTGTGTGTGTGTGTGTGTGTGTGTGTGTGTGTGTGTGTGTGTGTGGTGTGTGTTATGTGTGTGTGTGTGTGTGTATGTGTGTGTGTGTGTGTTTATGTGTGTGTGTGTTGTTGTATGTTGTATGTGTTGCGTGTGCGTGTGCGTCGTGTGTGTGTGTGTGTGTGTGTGTGTGTGGTGTGTGTGTGGTGGTGTGGTGTGTGTGTGAGCGCGCGCGGGCTTGTTGTGTGTTGTGTGTGTTGTGGGGAGAGAGAGAGAGAGAGAGAGAGAGAGAGAGAGAGAGAGAGAGAGAGAGAGAGAGAGAGAGAGAGAAGAGAGAGAGAGAGAGAGAGAGAGAGAGAGAGAGAGAGAGAGAAGGTGGCAGGATGGTTTAGGCGTTCGCCTGCCAACAAGTAAACCGCGAGGTTCTAGATTCGATTCCCAGTCTCGCCCCTTTCTTCCCAGTTGGATGAAAAAATCGAACTGAATGTCAAAGCCATTCGGATGAAACTATAAACCGAGACCCCATGTGTGAACGCCCGCAGAACATTTGGCGCGCACGTTAAAAATCTGTTCCGCCTTTCGGATGAGTAGGCCATTGTGTGCCAGTAGGAGTGGATGCTAACAAAATAAAAAGCCAGCATGCACACATGTCTCATGTTTAGACACCAACCCTGAGGAAAAATCGGGGAGTTGAGAGTCCCCAGGGCAGCTCGGGGCTGTATATGGCAACGTTCTGGCGGCTCCTGCAACGGCGCTGGAATCATTCTATCGGCGATTGCCTTTCCAATGGGGGGGGGGGGGGGGGGGGGGGGGTTCCGCTGCATGGGTAACAGCTTGTCCTCCATACTTGCTTACCCAGGCTTTGCGCTTTAGAGCCTAGAGTAGCCTACAACTCCAGTCTCCCGAGACTGACGGAAGCCTACTAAGTGTGTGTGTGTGTGTGTGTGTGTGTGTGTGTGTGTGTGTGTGTGTGTGTGTGGTGTGTGTGTGTGTGTGTGTGTGTGTGCGTGCGTGTGTATGTGTGTATGTGTGTGTGTGTGCGTGTGTGTGCGTGTGTATGTGTGTGTGGCATGTGTGTGTGTGCGTGCGTGCGTGTGTGTGTGTGCGCGTGCGCGCTCAACCCTGCGCGCGTGCGCGTGCGCGCGTGTGTGTTTGCGTTCTTGTCTAACGCCACATAAAGTAATCTATCAACCGAAGAGAGCTAGCGAGCACATGAATTCATATTTGCTCTCTTTCTGGCTCGCCCAGCGACCATTTCCATCGATCACAAAATTAAACAAGCAACCGAAAAGGCGAAGCAAAATCGTGTGTGTGTGTGTGTGTGTGTGTGTGTGTGTGTGTGTGTGTGTGTGTGTGTGTGTGTGTGTGTGTGTGTGTGTGTGTGTGTGTGAGAGAGAGAGAGAGAGAGAGAGAGAGAGGGAGAGAGAGAGTTATTATTTATTTTATCTATTATTTATTTATTTTATATCGAGATATTGAATCACTCATGTGCTTTTTTTTTTTTACATCCAGTCCCCGTGTGTACGCTGTTTTGCAAATCCTTCATCTGTTCCCACTGGCGCACAATGGCCTGCTCTTACGAAAAATGGAACAGGATTTAACGTGTGCGCAAGATGTTCTGCATGCGTTTGCACACGGGCCTCAGTTTATAGTCTCTCCTCTCTCTCTCTCTCTCTCTCCTCTCTCTCTCTCTCTCTCTCTCTCTCTCTCTCTCCTCTCTCTTCTGATCATCTAATACTCTCTCTCTCTCTCTCTTCTCTCTCTAAATTGCGAGACTTTTATTTCATTTTCTCTCATCTGTTCATACGCCACTTTTAATTGCATTTGGACAATCAAAGGCGATGTGCCTTAAACCATGTCAAAGTTCAAACCAGAGAGAGAGAGAGAGGGGGGGGGGGATATGTAAGCTAGGCCTACATGCCACCTGGATCATCTGGAACGCAAAGTTGCACAAGTTATGATTAAAAGGGAAGAAGAGACATTGTGACTTAGTACAGTTTCCTTGTCCCAGACCAGTTTATGAGATGTTGACTCCAGATTTGTAGTTTTGTGGAAATTCCTCCCCATTACCAGTTCTGAAGGGCGAGCCAAAGCCGATTAAAAAAGGATCTAAATATAGCCTATAACCATGTTATATGTCATGATGACTTTGGGGCTGTGTATTTATTACGTTCTCAGTATACTAATATTATGTATTTTGTGCCCTGCCCTCTTCCACTGTCCCCTTGTGAATGGGCATCTTGCTTATCACAATAGACAATAAATATTGTCATTGTCAACTATTCTCTCCCTCTCTCTCTCCCTCTCTCTCTACTTTTCTTTTTTTCTTGTATTTTTTTTTTTTTTGGGGGGGGGGGGGGTTTGTTCCCTTGTTTGTTTGTTGTTTTTTAGGGGGAGGGGACTGCTATTCCCTGATCAGGGTAAGGGCCGGATGAAGAAAAAGTATGTGCATGCTTACTCTGTTACCCTTGGAAAATAATATTCTCTCTCTCTCTCTCTCTCTCTCTCTCTCCTCTCTCTCTCTCTCTCTCTCTCTCTCTCTCTCTCTCTCTCTCTTTTCAATCCTTGACATTGCATTAGGACATAGTAACTCCGAATCAAGGACCCCAACAGACGGAAGACAATGGGGTCAAGGTCAAGAGCTTTGCGACACCTCACAGCCTTTTACGATGTATTCGTTAGACCTAGTGACACAGAGGTTCTGCCTGGTTAGGGCCTATCTCGCGTTACACACCGCTGACACAGAGTGTCTCGTTTGTTTGTGTAAGGCCTATGATTCAGCGCAACAAATGCGTTGCTGGAATATGCATGTATACACACAGCAGTTGTTGGGACTGTTAGGGTATACACCGTTAGCACCTCGTAGTCTTCCGTCTTCCTTGCGTTGGTTTTGCATGTCAAACCAAAGTGTGTTTTAAAGGTTGAAAACTTTTGTGTCAATGATATAATGTTATAGAAATCATACCTATTTTTTTCACAGACAGTTTTATGAAAATGCACCTTTTGGTCTGTGTACGAGATTGAAGTCGGGGTGTACAGATTGCGAGTGTAGAAAAGAGGGAAGAAGTTGGTTTGTGAGTGAAGTTTTAAATTCTGACATGGCAGAGACGGGAGAGCTCAGTGGTCAGAGCTTTCGCTTTCCCACCGGCCAATGTTAAGCGGCATCGAGCGTGGTTACCAGTTGGATGGGTGACCATTAATTTTGCACGCCTTGGCTTCAGTACAGTCCCCCAGTCCACCCAGCTGTAAGTGGGTATATGCCCTCCTTAGGGTCGGGAAGGTAAAGCGGCGAGGAGAGGAGATGGGCGCCGCCTTCAATATGCTGGCCCCTAGAGAAGCTGAGGTCTCTGATGCCTCGCTCTCCTATGACCACACAGGTTATGGGCACCCTTTTATGGCGGAGGCGGGGTGGTGGTGGTGGGGAGGGGAGCCTCGTAGTGAGAGCGTTGAGCTGGCGATCTGATGGCGTGGTGGGGGTTCGAGCCACCACAGAAGCCTCCATTCGAGAGGATTTTTCCCCTGGAGTTAACGTCAGTACCGACTCCACACTTCAGAAAATCCTTCGGATGAGACTATATCCCCAAACCCCATGTACAAACGCATCTTGCACTCACGTTAGAAACAGTTCTACCTTTCTGAAGAGTAGGCCAGTGCATGCCGGTAGAGACTGATGACATTTTTTTTTTCAAAAACATGAACACTGGTGTCGTGTTTAGACATCGTCTCTCCGAAGTCGGAATATGATTACTGTTATGGAAGTAAAAGTTCGCATGCACAAGATTCTACCACGGTAAGCCTGTGATCCCCATCTGAAAGAGAGAGGGAAAAAACCACTGAGGCAGCTCCACAGCAGAGGATGCTTTGCTGCCAGAATGTGCAAGTTCTGATTCTGAGAGAGGAAGTGACAGTTGTCATGTGCGCGGCTTGCCTTTGTAGTTGCTATGGTTGTTGGGTGTTCCTAACTTAACACCCCTGTGGTTAAAAGTTCAAGTCTGTCCCGAGCCTAGTGCTCATCAGGCCGGTGCTCTTATCCCGGTTTCTGTGGCGTTAAGCGACCGAGAGTCATAGACTCCCCCCTGGATAGGATGCCAGTCTACTCGCAGGGTTAACCCCCAACACAAGGTTGGTACCCCCTTTTACACCTGGGTGGGGTGAGAAAATAGCCCTAAAGTGCCTTTTCCAAGAGCACAACGCCATAGCCGAAAGCTGGGATCGAACCTGCAACCTTCAGATTACGAGTCCAACGCCCTAACCACTAGACTACAGCGGCGGCTCGTTTATTGTCAGTGTTGTTGTTTTTTCACCCACCATTAGGTATCCACATCCCACGTGGAGGATAATGACACTGATAAAACGGGAACGACTGTAATCAAAACGGCGGCTGTAGCGGGGCTGCAACAGTATGGACCTGGAGATAGAAGAAGCCAAGTCTGTGACCGTGGCAGACAGTGTCGTCACGACTCGCGTCCGTTTAGAATCTGGTGACACTGCCAGCAAGTCACGCGAAAGGTCGAGTACAGTGTCTCTTTTTCTTCCTCCTCTCCCTCCTTCTTCCTTCCTTCCTTCCTTCCTTCTTCTCCTTCCTTCCTTCCTTCCTTCCTTCCTTCCTTCCTCCCTTCCTTCTTCCTTATCTTTCCGTTTCTATTTTATTATTTTTTTTTTCCTTTCCTTTCATTCAAATCTTGCTCCCTTTTTTTTTCTCTTCCTCCTCTTCTTTGAAACCGTTTTCCTTGATTTCTTAGGTTTTTTTTTTTTTCATTTTTCTCATTGGTTTCTTCTTTCATCCTTTTTTTTTGTTTTGTCTTTTTTCTCTCCATTTTTCTTTATTTCTTTCGTTTAAGCTTCTTTCCTGGAGTTTTTGCTTCCTTACGTCTTTTATTTTCTTTTTCCTTTCTTTTCTTTTTTTAATGGAGCTTCTCGTGTTTAGTTCTTTCTCCTTTCTGTCCTTTTCCTTCCTTTTCCTCCTTTCCTTCTTTTCTTTCTTTGTTTCTTTTTGTCTTCTTTCCTACTCTCCTTATTTCCTTCCTTTTTCTTTCCATTTTCCAATTTCTTTTTCTCTCTTGAGACACTTCTCTCTCTCTCTCTCTCTCTCTCTCTCTCTCTCTCTCTCTCTCTCTCTCTCTCTCTCTCTCTCTCTCTCTCTCTCTCTCTCTCTTCTCCTTCTTCTTCTTTACTCTCTCCTCCTCTCTCTTCTTCTTCTTCTTCTCCTTTTTCTTCTTTTCTTTCTGTCATCTTTCTTAATTTTTTCCATCTATTGTTGGTCTTTGTTCACGGTTTTTGTGGTTTTTTAAATCTTGCTTTCTATTTTCTTATTTCCTTCTTTCTGTCCGCTTGAAGTGAAATCAGCTTGTAAAATTTGTGTTTGGGTAGAAAATGCACTCACACAAAATCTATAACAAGAAAGAAACAAAAAAAGAAAGAACAGAAAAGAAAATGGAAAAGCAAGTAAAAAAAAGACGAAAAAAGAAAAGCACAAGAAAAAAGAAAGAAAGAAATAGTCCAGTGGTTAATGCAAGGAAATTGGATAAAACCTGCAAATGAGAGTGACAGCACGCTTCTCGCATACACATACTCTGGACCCTCCACTACAATACTGGCATAGAAAACCCCACATTGGCCATTATGTTTCCCCACTTACCTTGATACTTAAAGATTTATGGCCCACGTATCACAGATCTTGACAAACGTAACCTTCCCCTCCCTCCCAACTTAACCACAAGCCCCTTTCCCCAGCAACCCCTCCCTCTCCCAAACCTATCCTCTCCTCCCATCCCCCACCCTCCCCTAATCTCCCCTCCCCTGAACTTATCCCCATCTCCTATCCCCTACCCTCACCTAAAGTCTGTATTTAATGGAAGTGAAGAGACAACTTTTGTATAAAGTTGTAGACTGTGCTGTTTACCTGTCTGAAACAATGACGGTGAAACAAAATGTTTTAAAATAAGCTTTTTTTTTTTAGATTTCTGAACAGATGTAGGAAAAGACCCATTAATGTTTGAAATTGTTAATGTAATAATATGTTGTAAAACTATGACAGCAACAACTTAAGCTGTGAGTGAAGAATGCAGATCTCTTTGGGGATAACCCCCAACTTCTGATCCTATGAGATTTAGAGATGTATCATCTATCTTCCCGTGTTGGTGCCATGTTTTGCTTTTGTTTGTGTGTGTTTTTTTAAATTATTATAGTTTTCTTTTAAATCTAGAGTTGCGGGGGGAGGGGGGGGATAGGGGGATGATAGGAGGAGGATAGGTAAAAGGACTGGGATAGGGGAGAAAAGGGAAGGGGAGGAGGGGTTAAAGATGAGGGTGGATGGAGGGGTGAGGTAGTTAGGATACTAGTATCCTGGTATTTATCAGGACTTAAAAGTGTCAAAATTGCCCATTTTCCAGCAGTCTTGCATAACTTCACTGTTTATCACAACTCCCAGGGGGCACAGATTCATTATTTCCCACGCTAATATTGTTCACTATGATAGTAAGTACGTGTATGCAAACTGGCTTGCTGTCACTCTTCATGTCAGAATTGAAATCTTGGCGGCTGTGCTAGAAGTTCCAGATCATCGCGTAGTCTCACCCAGTTCCAAAGGTATGACGTCAATCCCAACAAAACAAATGTTTGGATACCATTCACAGTCACGTTCGCCTGGGCCTCCCCCCCCCCCCCCCCCCCCCCCCCCCCCCCCTTCCACCCCATTTCTTATTCATATTATTTTTCCTGGAAACTAATTCCCTGTACTTTTTTTTTTTTTTTTTTTTTTTTATTTTTTTTTGTCTAAACAAAATTTTCTGTACTGTTGGACAGAACTTGGTGAAGCCAAATGAAACCACTCATTTATTGTTTAATCTTTATCTGCCTCTTAATCTGCCTCAATTTCCGAAAAAATCTACCTTCTCTCTTCCCCCACCAAGGCAGAGTTGGAGAGAAGAAACTATTGGAACCAAAACATAAAGTGGTGGAGTCGTGGGTTCGAAACCCCGGTGCAACACCCACTCACTCCAGTCGGCGGAATGAGTAAATAATTCAAACAAATAAGTTGCATGCACCCGAAAAAATGTTGGACACTTCCGAGTGTCTAAACTAAATAAAATAAATTCAGTTTCTGCCACACGCTCCCTACAGCTCGTGTGGTTTTCATCGTCGTGTGCCGATCGCGGCACGACTACTCCTGCGTCGGCTAGGAGTTCTGTCTCTGCACCTTGGCTACCGAGCACAAAGTGTCGCCGGGGTGGCATCACGACAGGCAATATATGCCTGCTATCACCTGAACCCAGGTGAGCTCTCACCCCGGTTTCGGCGGAAACTCCGCCACGCACGGGCGCCTCGTGCGCGGTCACTCGGAGTTTTACGCATGGCTACACAACATGTTACATAAAAATCCCCATGCACACGCTAGCCCACGCTCAGGGGTATGGATAACAATAAAAAAACTAAAGTGGGGAGGGTGGAAAAAAACAACAGTGTGGAGGTAAAGGACCTCCCGTCAGTCCCTTAAAACCACACCTCACCCTCCGTGTCCAGGGCGCTAGTCCTTCACCCTGGCGGTCAGGAGAGGTGTAAGTGGGGTGGTGAAGGGTGTGAGGATTCGAACCTGGGTCATTCGTGATTATATATATATATATATATATATATATATATATATATATATATATATAATATATATATAATATATATATATATATACATACAACACACACATTGCACACATACCCCACCCCTTCATCTTCACTTCCCGCTTCTTCCGCTTCATCCTTGATTGTGTGACTTTTTGTTTTGTTTGTTTGTTGTTGTTTGTGGTTTTTTTGTATCATGATTTTATGTTTAGAAGAAAGACATGTTTAAATTTCAAGAACTAAACGCCAAAACTCAAATGCCTACACAGTGCCACATCTTATCTTTAAGAGATAAAAAAAACAAAAAAAACACACATACAGATTATCAAAAAACGAGCATACTTGTTTAAGTCACCATCTCAGACTTGCGTTGCTCTATATGCTGAGCGTTAGTTTGCCTTAACTGCTCCCAGAACTTCCTGAGAAGTCTTCTGGGCTCTGCACTGGGTTCACCACAGGTAGGGTGAGTCCTGGGAAAGTGGAACTTGGCAGAGCCCTCCCCCCCCCCCCCCACCACCACCCCAGAGTCTGTGCAGGGTGCAGACCTATGCAAGCACAGACATCTGTGTTACTTTTCAGTTCAGCAACCTGCAGACATATGCAAGCACAGATCTGTGTGTGTGTGTGTGTGTGTGTGTGTGTGTGTGTGTGTGTGTGTGTGTGTGTGTGTGTGTGTGTGTGTGTGTGTGTGTGTGTTATACCTCTCAATTCAGCAACCTGTGTCAGAGGCTGTACGGCAGCGCAACGCATTTTCGCTCGTGTGACAGCCTGTAGTTGCTGTTCGAGCGATCCATGCAGAAGAAGCAATCTGAGTAAGTTTTGTTCTGCTGTCTCATGGTCTGTGACTATCCTGTCCTGCTGTTCTCACGCTGCTCATTCAAATCGCTCCATCCCAGCCATATCCAGATTCGTTATGTCGTATCCTTGGGGACGAAAGTCCACAGGGAGCCCGTCAATGTCAGGCCACCAGCCAGAGGGGCGCTGCACTGCTGCTGGGTCACTGTGGCGATGTTCAGTGGTGCCTGTTCTGAGCTAACATAATTATGCAGGACACCACTTCCTAAGACCGCTACTGGTAACAGGAATAGCTCAGCCACGAAGCCAGACTGAGGAAAATGCCCACCGGGAGTGGCAGCCATTACAACGTTCCCTCAACGACCTTCTCCTATACCCCCCCCCCCCCCCCCCCACTCCCGAATGCACTAACACAAATTCACCGAAACTGAGATCACAATAGGACCAGAGCAACAGGGACCACCGATACTGCATGATGTTCAGTGATGATGAGGATGATGTAATGATACTGCTGTGGAAGTGCTTGTGCTTCGAGACTACGTGACAGGGCTGTACTCTACGCTTCCTATCATTATAGCCCGGTGTGGACCAGGCCTGAGAGATACAGACACCCGCATTTTGATCAGGTCATTCGAGCAACACTCTCGAAATCATGTCCGTAAAGTAGATAAAGCTCGACTGTGTTGTCCCAGTCTTCTCAATGAGCTGTCAGCACACTCAATCTGCGTAGACCTGAATCCGAAAATTCCCTATGACTATTAAAGGATTCATTCGGATGAGACTATAAACTGAGGTCCCGTGTGCGAACGCACGCAGAACATCTTGCGCACACGTTAAAATCCCGTTCCGCCTTTCGGAAGAGCAGGCCACCGTGTGCCGGTAGGAGCGGATGACAAAATTATCATTAAAAAAACCAGCATGCACACAGGTGTCGTGTTTAGACACCATCCCTGAGGGGGAAAAAAAATAATGGGCAGCCGCTGCACTTGTGGCGACGCGCTCTCCCAGGGGAGAGCAGCCCGAATGTCACGCAGAGAAATCTGCTGTGACATAAGTGGTATAAAATGAAAATAAAAATAAATTTTAAAAAACCTGTGACCTTCCAGTCCTAACCCAAGGTACTAACTACTACACCAAAGTGACTGGTTACCTGCGTAATATATTTGAGTCTTTCTTATGATTTCTTTCTCTAAGCACCTCCTTCTTTGTTTTTTGCTTTACAATTAAACTTTTAACCACAGGCATCGACCATGAGCAGACTAACAGCGACAAAGGCACGCAGACAGAAGGTCACGTGCTTATGGGGAAACAAGGGGAGGTCACCATCACGAAAAATTTTGCCCTGGTGGAGCTGGTCCTCAACAACAGCGCCATCGAGCGGCTGACTGACCCCAGCACTGATGTCCAACAGGTCACCGGTAACTGTCCATTGCTGTCAGGGGGTCTGTTGGGGTACTGGGTACTCTTTTAATGATCACTGTATATATCTCTTATTTGGGATTTTTGTAGGTTATCCATGTCAACCCTAAAAGGGCCTCAACCATCTTTTACTAAACCACACTGCTGCTTACTTTTCACTGCGTGAAGTTGAGCAAGTGGGGCCCTGTTAAGTAATGACAAATAAGGATTTTTTTTTAAAAACCATTCCCGTGCCAGGTATTGGTCTTAAAGGATGCTTCAGGAAACAACAAATCCAAATGTGAAAGATCTTTTGTTTGTTCCTGAATGGTTTTTTTTTTCTCTTTTAGTTCGAAAACATTAAAAAGTTTTGACAGTTTGCATTATTGCTCCCCCCACCCCACCCCACGCCCCAAAAAAGGTCGAAAACACATCATGTATTCAGGTAATTTTGCATTTGTCAATACTAAGGTGCATACACATAAGTCCAATAGATAAATATTGTCCTAACATTATTATGAGTTAAAATGTGTTAAAACGTGAAACAAGAGCAAGAAGTAAATGAATTCAGGTGTAACTTTTTGATGACTTTTGTCAATACTTTAAACATGTCCACCATTCATCCACGTACAAACCACCAACGCCACACCACACACCCTCTCCCTTCCAGACACGGTCACAGAATCCTTAGCCAGACTCGACTGGAACGGGGAGCAACTCCTAGAGAAAGCCATGACGGCCTTCCGGTTGACCTTGACCCGAGACCTGATGCCTGAGGTCATCAAGGACGTGACGGAGATCCTGCAGACGGAGCACGAGCAGCACAAGGTGCAACATCTGGCCCAACAGCTGCTGCAGGAGCACGTGACCAGGCTGTTCGGGATCGACATCAGCAGCCTGGTCTTCCTCCTCCGACACAGCAGCATGACCGCCGCCATGACAGTCGTCACCTCGCCGACACAGCAGGCGCAACTGCAGCGGCTCCTCTTCGCCTTCCTGCCCCCCTGGGTGGCCCAGCATGCTTCCCTCACCGTCAGCTTCTACACCATCACGCCAGCTGACCGCGCTGACTCCTTCGGCTTTGCGGATCCTGTCAGCTTCGCCTTCCTGGTCACGACTTGGCGGCCTCACAGAGGTCTTTCTGCTGGACAGAGGTCTCAGAGGCGTGGGGAAGATCCCCAGCTGTATGGGAAAGATCCCACGCTGCACGCATCGGCAGAGAACCCTCTTGGCACTGCAGTGAGTGAGGCCCAGGCTTTTGCCAAGATTGTGTCTTCACTGCGAGAGAGGCAGGCTGGCATGTTATCTTCAATAGACGTGACAGAAGCAGAAACATCGTCCGAGGGTGAGGAGGAGGTGAGCCGGTTCACAGGAGGCGCATCCAAGGCTCTTACTCGACGAGGTAACAGGATTTTATTTATTTCTTTGTTTTTTAGAGAAAGGAGGGGGGGGGGGGGGATTGTGGAGTTTTTGTTGTTAGGTTTTTGTTTGTTTGTAGTTTTGTTTTGTTTTTGGTTCGTATGCCCATCTCTCTACTCCCCTGCCCATCTGTCTGTCTGGTATCTGTCTGTTCATATGTCTGTCTATCCGTCTGTCTGTCTGCTGTCTGTCTGCCCGTATGTCTGTCTATCCATCTGTCTGTCTGCTCTTTGCCCATTATGTCTGTCTATCCATCTGTCTGTCTGCTGTCTCCCTGCCCGCATGTCTGTCTGTCTGTCTGTCTGTCTGCTCTTTGACTATTATGTCTGTCTATCCATCTGTCTGTCTGCTGTCTCCCTACCCGCATGTCTGTTTGTCTGTCTGTCTGTCTGTCTGCTCTTTGACTATTATGTCTGTCTATCCATCTGTCTGTCTGCTGTCTCCCTGCCCGCATGTCTGTCTGTCTGTCTGTCTGTCTGCTCTTTGACCATTATGTCTGTCTATCCATCTGTCTGTCTGCTGTCTCCCTACCCGCATGTCTGTCTGTCTGTCTGTCTGTCTGCTCTTTGACTATTATGTCTGTCTATCCATCTGTCTGTCTGCTGTCTCCCTACCCGCATGTCTGTCTGTCTGTCTGCTCTTTGACTATTATGTCTGTCTATCCATCTGTCTGTCTGCTGTCTCCCTGCCCGCATGTCTGTCTATCTGTCTGTCTGCTCTTTGACTATTATGTCTGTCTATCCATCTGTCTGTCTGCTGTCTCCCTGCCCGCATGTCTGTCTGTCTGTCTGCTCTTTGACCATTATGTCTGTCTATCCATCTGTCTGTCTGCTGTCTCCCTGCCCGCATGTCTGTCTGTCTGTCTGTCTGTCTGTCTGCTCTTTGACCATTATGTCTGTCTATCCATCTGTCTGTTTGCTGTCTCTCTGCCTCCCTCCTCTCTGACGGTCTCTGTCTTCCTACCCATATGTTCTTATCTGTATGCTTGTCCGCCTGTCTCTGTTTGCAAGTTCTTTTGTCCATCTATCTCTCTGTCTGCCTCTGTCTGTCTTTCAGTCTTTTTATTATCTGTCTGTTTCTGTCTGTCTTTCAGTATGTATGTCTGTCTCTGTCTTTCTTTCAGTATGTATGTCTGTTTCTATCTTTCAGTCTGTATGTCTGTCTTTGTCTGTCTTTCAGTCTGTATGTCTGTCTCTGTCTACCTTTCAGTCTGTATGTCTGTCTCTGTCTACCTTTCAGTCTGTATGTCTGTCTCTGTCTACCTTTCAGTCTGTATGTCTGTCTTTCAGTCTGTATGTCTCTGTTTCTGTATGTCTTTGAGTCTGTATGTCTGTCTTTGTCTTGTCTTTTAGTCTGTATGTCTGCCTATGTCTGTTTTTCAGTCTGTATGTCTGCCTCTGTCTGTCTTTCAGTCTGTATGTCTGTCTTTCAGTCTGTCTGTCTGTCTGTGTCTCTTTCAGTATGTATGTCTGTTTCTATATATCTTTCAGTCTGTATGTCTGCTTTTGTCTTTCAGTCTGTGTGTCTGTCTCTGTCTGTCTTTCAGTCTGTATGTCTGTCTCTGTCTTTCAGTCTGTTTGTCTCTGTCTGTCTTTCAGTCTGTATGTTTGCCTCGGTCTGTCTTTCAGTATGTATGTCTGTCTTTGTCTTTCAATATGTATGTCTGTCTCTGTCTTTCAGTATGTATATCTGTCTTTGTCTGTTTTTCAGTCTGCATGTTTGTCTTTTTTTGTCTTTCAGTATGTATATCTGTCTCTGTCTTTCAGTCTGTATGTCTGTCCCTGTCTGTCTTTCAGTCTGTATGTCTGTCCCTGTCTGTCTTTCAGTCTGTATGTCTGTCTCTGTCT
>CM060333.1:10056813-10066813 GCA_030674155.1 Stramonita haemastoma
AACATGTGTGCAAGATGTTCTGTGTGCATTCGCACACTGGGCCTCAGTTTATAGTCTCATCCGAAAGACTTTTCGGGGGAGTGGAGTCAGCACTGATGTTAACTCCAGGGGAAAAATCCCCTCGACCGGGAATCGAACCCGGGTCGTCAAATTGCGAGCACAATGTTCTGACCACTTGGCTATCCCGTCCCGTGTGTGTGTGTGTGTGGTGTGTGTGTGTGTGTGGGTGGGTGGGTGTGAATGTGTGTGTGGGTGTGTGTGGGTGTGAATGTGTGGGTGGGTGGGTGTGCATATGTGTATGTGTATATAATATACACACATTGTTCAATTCAAAGTCTGAACAGATGGTACACAACACCATAAGATTTATTTTGAACAAACGAATAAATGAGTAAGTACTTATAAAACACTACCCCCAACAAACAAAACACACACAAAAAAACGAAATAGTCATCACTAATACACACCATCTCACACAAAAACACTGACTGCCATAAGTTTACTTATATAAAACAAATATCAATTATTGATGATGCGTAACTGCAACAAAACGAAACATTTCACATCAACACGCAGTTTATTCTTTCAATCAATTTGAATATTCAACGTTGCTGTACAACAAAAACAAACACAAAAAGCAAAGAAAACACAAGCAATTTATTTCCATTTTTCATGAAGAAATGATAACAATAACCTCTATTATTACAAAATATACAAATAGAAAAACAGACAGACAGAAAAAACCATCATAAAAAAATTGTATCACAGTTGCAAGTTAAAGAAACAAGTTCCCATCATGAACAACGTGTTAACACTGGTGTTGTTTTTATGAAAAAATAAATAAGTCTATGAATAAAAAGACACCAAAAATAAAAAAGAAGAAAAAGAGATCTTGGAAAATAAATTTATCACAGTGCTCAAAGACTAAAATAAATACTATATTATAAAAAGATGTGCTTTTTTGATAAATAATTTCATTTATTTTAATAGCCAAATAGACCATAGGTCATGTGCATGAAGATGCATCCCCAACATATCAATAACAAAAAGGTTAAGGATCAATTAGTATTATTAGAAAACACTTATTTCACCTGCGGCATGAGAAGCAGCTGTCATATCAATTAATATATTGATTTTAAACTAAAACCTTCATTTGTGATTTTCCCTAACATTGGCAAAAGATTTGCACATGGCCAAATCGTGCATCCCCCATCTTCCACCCCCCCCCCCCCCCCCCCCCCCCCCACCCCCCACACCCAACAAAAAAAATCAACAAAAGCGTACAGTATAAAACAAAGAATGAACACGTGTTCACGCAAAGCACAAAGGAAATTTGGAAACTTAGCAACACAAATTTCAAAAGAGAAAACATTTCCAACAACAACATAAAAAAACCTCAAAGTTGCATAGTGTACGTAGATGTACTGTTTGTGAACACATTCACACAAAAAAAAGCTTCTTTCTTTTTTTTTTTTGTTTCCTTCTAAAAATGCAGAGACATCAAAAATTGACTTTTAAACAATACAAACCAGATCACACAAATTTGGCAATAAAATAGGAAAACTTCCAGGTCCTGATGTACCCCATCTCTCCCCCCCCCCACCCCAACCAAAAAGACCGGAAAAAGCACCCCCCCCCAAAAAAAACGACCATAAAAAGGCAACAACAAACCCCCACAAAAAACAAAGCAGACCAAAACAAACCCCGAATCCCTAGATTTTTCCTAAAAAATATTTCCACCATGGACTACAGAGACTAAAAAGTTGAATGAAATTCTTCAACAACTCTTTGGACACTCAGTTTAACAAAAGAGCCCGCGTTGTCAGTCCTAAACGTCTGTTTCTCCCCATAACAATGCACACCTGCTTACATCAACAACCCTAAAAAAAAATTTTTTTTTAAAGCACATGTAAGACAAACAACTAAACACATCAAAACAAAACATAAAAATAAAGCCATGTAAGACAAACAACTAAACACAATCAAAACAAAACATAAAAATAAAGCCACCTCAAACCACACCAAAGGTATGTTGCAGGTACAACACAGTTCACCAAAATATGCCAGGAAAGGAAAATATTTTCTTTCTTTTTGTTTTACTTTTTGTTCCGCACCTTAAAGCTCCAAGGCTTGCCAACGGCGATATTTTTGTATATGCCACTGTTGTCGTTTTTTTTCCCCCTCCACTATTAGGTAGCTGCATTTCAACTTCAGAGATTTTTTTTCTTTGAAATCAGTGCTGTATGACAGTCTGTCTGATTTCCCACTTTCAGCACCCACACAGAGAAACCTGCCTTTCAGCTTCACGGCTCAAGCCAAGTCACCAACATGGCAGCACAGTAACTTGTGTAAAAACATCCTCTTTGGTTTTCACAGGAAAAACCCCTTCTCTTTCTGGGTACATATCACGAAAAACATCAGGGACTCCAACACGAAAACTCTTCAGCATGTTGAGCAAATTTGCTAATGGTTTAGTGAATGAATCATATGCCATATGTGTTGTGTTTAAGTGTGTGAGAGCGTATGTACATACATATTAATGACTATTTTTCATGTAACCCAGTCGGGGGAGTAACATATTCTTGTAATTCTTGGTTAAAAATTTTTTTTTACTCTCTTTATCATTTTCTCAGCATAAAAACAATCGTAGGCAAGATTAGTTTTGTCACTAATCAGATCTTAAGGAGTGGTTTGGTTTTCTTGGGTGGTGGTTTTTCTAGCCCCCCCCCCAGCAATCAACATTTTCATACGGATGTTTACCAGCATGCAAAAAGCATGCTGGGTTATGTTGGTGTCATCCATTCCACCAGCCAAAATTGGCTTTCCTGGAAAGAACCTGTTAAAGTTAAGTTAAAGTCTGTCCCGAGCCTAAGGCTCATCAGGCCGGTGCTTATCCCGGTTTCTGTGGCATTAAGCGACTGAGAGTCATAGACTCCCCCCTGGATAGGACGCCAGTCTATCGCAGGGTTAACCCCCGACACAAGGTTGGTACCCCTTTTACACCTGGGTGGGGTGAGAAAATAGCCGTAAAGAGCTTTTTCCAAGGGCACAACGCCATAGCCGAAAGCTGAGATCGAACCCGCAACCTTTAGATTACGAGTCCAACGCCCTAACCACTAGACTACTGCGGCGGCTTTAGAATGAACCTAGCAGTGTAAAAAATAAAAAAAATTTTAAAGTGCTCTGTGATAACTTTTGGGAATCCTTAAATGCAATTCCTCAATTCTTTCCTGCTGAAGCACACGCACACACAAAAAAAGAGTTCGCATACAAATCTACTGTCGGTTCAGTTACCCTTTCCAAAAAATATAACAACACAGGAAACCAAAAACAACACCAAAAAAAAAGTTTCCCAAAGAAGAGGATAAACGAATGGCTAAGGGGATTTATTACTCTATCAACAACAGGACAACTTGCTGAGCATTTAAAACATTTACCGCCACAGGTGAAACAGGAACGTGCTAAGGGAAGAAACCCAGCCCCAAATCTGGTATTTTACACCCAAGCTATCTCCCTTGTAAAAAGATGCATACAACCTGAAGCTGATCACGGTATTATTTCAAATATACAAAACCATAACGTTCAGATCATTTGGACGGATCATTTTATTGCCAAATAACAATCTTTACACTCTTAAATATTTCCCCATAACGTTTTAACACAGAAACAAGCACCAAAAAGAAGAAAAAAAGAACAGAAACAAACAAAGAAGCTGATGTTTTTAACTCCAACTCCCAAGAAGCTTTAAAAAAAAATTTTTTTAAGCAGAAATATACACGCCCATCCCACAATCGATAAATCAGCAAAGCTAAGGCACCAATTGGAAAGGACTGGGATGCAAATGCAGAATTAACAAGATATGTTCATCATTCTGAAAATTACCCTTTGCCTTTTACAGTAACAACTGTACAAATCAATGACTGCAAAACATACCACGGCAACAGCTTATACATGTACAAAAAATTTTTTTTAAGAAAAGCACCCGCCTTAAAAAAAAAGGTCAGCAGGCATTTTCGGATTTTTAAAATATTTTTTTTAAAAGATGGCTAAAGCTTATCAGCAAACGGAAGCTCAAGCAAGTGTTTGTAAAGTCATTGTCCAATTTTCCTCGGTTTATTAACTTCAACAGATGGGGACTTGGATGGATAAGAACCAGTGTATGAAAGAAAACAGTGACTGGATTCAAGTGTAAATGTGGAAACATAAGTATTGAAAGCAGTTTCTAGATTTCGCCAGATCTACAACAACAAATTTATATGCTTTTTGCTGTCTGAGAAGAGAGAACTGAGAATCATTCTATATGAGAGAATTTTTTACCACTTTTCTCCACAGCTGTGAGCCTGTTTGTGCATGTGTTTGATGTGGTACCTATGGTGCAGTTAAATGTACTATCTTCAAACAGCAATCATATGATGTACACTAACTCCAAAATTCAATTTTCATGCCAGAATTGTATTTGATGTTTTATTCTTTTAAGAACTGCCTTGAAGCTCTTTCAAAGTCCCCATCCCCTACCCCAACCCTCCCAAACTCAACAGAATTTTTGCATATCACAGAAAATTAATGAAAATCAAAGCTTGATCTTATCTTGATTCCAACATACTCTGTTCCTGATGAATAGATTTTGGAGTGAGCATGTCAGATGACAGGACTGCAGAGAATGAGAAAATGTTTGTAATTGGTTCAAATCATGAGTTAATAAAAACAACACTCAAAACATATCAACAGATAAAGCAATTATAGTGATGCCATGAACCAAAACAAAAAACCAAAACAAACAAAAAAAACCCAACACCATTTCATTTCTCAAGACTGACTGTTGAAACAGCAAAGCAATCAGCCATAAATATGACAAACAACTCGTAACTATGTCAATCTTTACTAATACAAAACTCACAATTTTAACAATTTCTTCAAATCACAGCAGAACAATATTCAATGACAAACTGACATCATGATGATCAATTCTATATGGTGTTTTATCAAACAGTGTTATGCTACTGGCAAGAAAAATGTACCATCAATCAATTTCTACGACTTGGACAATCATAAATTTGATCAAAGAAAAACTGTTTTCCATAGAGTCTATGAAGTCAATCTCACCAGCTGTCAACTCCAATAACTTCTGAATCAATTTCCAAAACTTAATTATTTTAAGAGATACTTATCAAGACTCAAAGATGAAAGCTACTTTCAAAGGTGTCAATACTTTCTGAATAAATTTCAATACCTGATAATTCCAAGAGACACTTATCAAGACTCGAAGATGAAAACCACTTTCAAAGGTATCAATACTTTCTGAATAAATTCCAATACTTCATAATTCCAAGAGAAACTTAGCAAGATTCAAAGATGAAAACTACTTTCAGAAGTCGCAGTTTTTATCTGAAAAATCACAAAATGTCGATGTTCAACTCAGTTAATTAAGATTCTGTCAAAACTCTAAACAGCAGTCCTATTGACAAAACCCCCCCTCAGCACTTGAGTGGCTTTTTTCTGCAATGCAAACTCTATGGGCACATGTGTTAATGTGATGGGCATTCCCCAGTTTAATCATTGCCAAACTACGCACTCTGACTCGCTCATCCCACCTGGGAATCACTGTGAGACCGTGAGTACTCACTGGGTGAGAAGTTTGCATGTAGGACTGCTTTCAAATACCTGACCATGCAGGCAGCCACACTCTGACTTCAGAGGATTTGGACACAAATTTGACGTGTGGCTGTATACACTGTCTCCACCCCCATTTATTCTTAGTGCCTTGGTTTTAATCAATCTAAACTGGCACATGTAAGTATACATGGCTACGAATTACAGTTCCTTAAAAAAAAAAGGGATTTCTCACTCTTACCACCAGTAAGTACCTAAGATGTCAGTGAACGTACACATGAAACAGGTAAAACACCCCAAAACAACTCAAACAAACAAAACACACTTTACCTTTCTAAAAGAACACAAACTGACAAAACCAATGAACACACAAAAAACAAAAACAGAGGAAAAAGACTTCCACTCTTATCTCCATACTGTACTCTCTACTGACCTCAACAAACAAATAACAACACTTATACACAATAACAACGTATATACACAAATAGGGGGAAAGACAAAGAACAGGGCGGGAGGGGGAGAGTTACTACCTGAGCTGACTCATAACACCTAACAAAAATATTAATAATAACAACTGAAAACAAAAATCAAGAATATCAACAACCTTGCACTGTGCTGTGGATTTGGTCAAAACCTACGGAGCTGCTTTACCCAAGTGTCACCAGTAAATATGTCCGCTTCAGATCATCAAGATGAAACAATCAGAAAATAAGGATGTGGCTAAAACAAGAAATTTAAAAAAAACCCACCTCTGACATGAATTACATGTTATGGTTATGCTTTTTGGGGGGCATGAGCTGTTTGGGCTTTTCTTTTTTCAAATCACACTTTTTCCCCCCCTTATTTTACTTGAGTTGATACTAACTATGTCTAAATGATAAAAATGAGACGGACAGTTTAACATTTATCTCCGACTGCAAAATAAATAATGATACAAGTGCTCTCAAACAAAAAAAAAAATCAGTGTGGGGAATAAATCTGACAACAACATTTATGGAAGTTCGTGTCTGAGACTGTAACAGTTTACATTAATTCACTGTATGACTATTTTGTTCACGTCGTCTTATGACTGGTAACAGACTAGTCATGATTTTGTACTGCGAAATGATCACCAAATTCTTATCTAGATTTACAGAAGGGGTACTCAGACAAGATTTTGCTGATACAATTGAAGAACGCAAACTGAAAATAAACCCACAAAACCTAACAAACCAACACACAAACTAACAAACACCCACACACAAACGTAACTTACAAATCTTCTAAGACAGATCTGCAGCCTCACTCATACGACACAAACTTTCTAATGAAAAAAAAAATCCCCAACTTCTCTTTCCCACCAATTTCAGCAGGACGTACCATGATTAAAAAAAACCCTCATGACAGGTGTATCAACACACATTCATGCCTCATCTCACATTGTAAATGCTCTGATGAACAAATCATGTTCCTGCTGGGTCCATGTGGCTGTTGATTCAGTTCATTCCTAAAAAAAAATATTCAGGTCTTTTCCTGAATGCTAATTATCCATTCAAATAATACTAAACAACCCCCGTCTCGTTAGTCTGTAGATGATTCGTTCGCTTCATTCTCGCAACGTTAACTGTCGAACCCGGGGAGACCGCTCTAACGATAACGACAATCCCCACCCACAAGACTGCACGATTCTTAAAATCACTCTCGCCAAACAACAGCATTCTACTAAACGCCAATCCTTAGCATTCAAACAAACACACATAATACTGACTCCGAAACCCACAAAAGACATGCCAGACTCCAACCAGGACGTGCAGGCATGGTACCCTTTCCTTTCAGCACCCCGGTGACAACAACAACAACAGACAGAGGCTCGCTAGTGAAGCACAAGGCGGCAGGTAGGCGGCAGCAGCTAGTAATACCCGTAGCGTTGCTGACTGCGGCCAGGAGCGTACACGTAGCTGCTCTGATCCACCTGGGGGACAGAACAGATAGCCTGGTGGTCAGAACATTGCGCCGGCAATTTGACGACCCGGGTTCCATTCCCGGTCAAGGAAATTTTTCTCCTGGAGTTAACATCAGTGCTGATTCCCACTCTCCCCCCAAAAAGTCCTTCGGATGAGACTATAAACCGAGGCCCCCCCGCGTGCAAACATTCGCACGTCGAACATCTTGCGCAAACACGTTAAATCCTGTTCCACTTTTCGCAAGAGTACGCCATCCTGTGCCGGTGGGAACAGATGACAAGATTTACAAAAATGCATACACGCGGGGACTGGATGTTAAAAAAAAGCACAAGAAGTGCTTATTCCATTAGTAGTCAGCACCCATCAGTCTCGGAAGACTATGGAGTTGTGCTCTAGTCTTTAGAGCTCAAAGCCTGGGCATGTATGTATGGAGGGCAAGCTGTTACCCATGCAGCAGACCCCCCATCTCCAGGGCACTGGAATAATCCATTGGAAAGGCAATGACCGATACGAATGGTTCCAGTACCGTCGCAGGAGCCACCAGAACGTTGCCATATATACCTACAGCCCCGAGCCGCTCTGGACTCCCAACTCCCTGATTTTTCCTCAGGGATGGTTGTCTAAACACGACACCTGTGCGCATGCTGGTTTGTTATAATTTTGTCATCCGTTCCTATTCCATTATCCTGGATACAAAAGAAGAAACCGAATCCAAATCACCACCCACCTCTTTGCAGTAGACGTCAGGGACCCAGCCGATGGTGGACTGCACCATACGCACGGTGTTGCGGCCGAAGAGGCGACGCTCGTAGTCGATGAGCTGCTTCCAGAAGCCCACGTTGGGGTGCACCACGGGCCTGCGGTGCTTGCAGTGGCGGTAGGCCTGGTCCAGCGTCATGCGCTGATGCTTCATCAGGTAGGCTATGCACAGCGAGGCCGAGCGGCTCACCCCCGCCACGCAGTGCACCAGCGTTTTGCCGTGCATCCTCTCCACCTGCACAACACAGCAAGTTCAAGTTAAAGTCTGTCCCTGAGCCTTAAGGCTCATCAGGCCGCCGGTGCTTATCCCGGTTTCTGTGGCTGTTAATTAAGCAACTGAGAGTCATAGACTCCCCCCTCCCCTGGATAGGACGCCAAGTCTATCGCAGGGTTAACCCTCAACACAAGGTTGGTACCCCTTTTACACCTGGGTGGGGTGAGAAAATAGCCGTAAAGTGCCTTTTCCAAAGGCACAACGCCATAGCCGAAAGCTGGGATCGAACCCGCAACCTTGTAGATTACGAGTCCAATGCCTTAACCACTAGACTACAGCAGCGGCTCTGCAACCAACAAGGGAACGGGATATAGCCTAGTGGTCAGAACATTGCGCTGGCGATTTGACGACCCGGTTCGATTCCCGGTCGAGGGAGATTTTTCTCCAGGAGTTGTTTTTTTTTGTTGTTTTTTTCTCCTGGAGTTTACATCAGTGCTGACTCCACTCTCCCCTAAAAGTCTTTCGGATGAGACTGTAAACCGAGGCCCCGTGTGCGAACGCACGCAGAACACCTTGCGCACACGTTAAATCCTGTTCCGCTTTTCGTAAGAGTAGGCCACCGTGTGCCAGTGGGAACAGATGACGAGATTTACAAAACTGCATACACACAGGGACTGGATGAAAAAAAGCATATGAATGCTTATTTCATTGTCCTTGATATAAAAGAATAAAAAGATAAATAAATAAAAAAAATTTAAACCCATCAGGTCAGTCAATGCTGAGGTTTTTTTCTGAGACTGAACGTTCGTTCGTCTGTCAATCATAAAGAAGGGTAAACTTAAATGGTACGGCATGTCACAAGATCAAAAGGACTTGCAAAAACAATACTGCAAGGCACTGTCCAAGAAGGAAGAAAAAGAGGCAGACCAAAGAAAAGATGGGAGGACAACATCAGCGAATGGACAGGCCTAGAACTCAACAAATTTTTGAGAAAGGCAGAACAGAGAGAGAGGAATGGAGGGAACTGGTTGTCAAGTCTTCAGGGTGCATGGTCGCCTGACTCTTGTTAATAATCTTTTACATAAAAACGGAAGCTGTCAGTGTTTATTCAGAAAAATCAAACTTGAACAGAACGAGCAGAGACGAAGCTGATGTCAGGTAACTGACAAGCAGCGAGAAAAAAACGTCGCCTCTTTCTTCACTTCACTAAGACAACCCACACCTACACATGACAGGGTGTCGACTGTGCATGAGCCCTGATCCCTCAAAGCAGATTTTGTCCCTTGAAGGCAAAAGCTGAAAGGAGTCCAGTCAATAGAGCCCTTAGGGGCTCTGTGCTTCACATTATGAATAATTAATTCCTCGACGAAAAAGCATTTACACATTTCCCGCTGTGACTGCCATACATGGGTCCTGAGCTTTTTCACTCCTTTCCTTTTCATAGGGGCCACTTGGTTCGGTGGTAATTGCTCTG
>CM060333.1:10071813-10079313 GCA_030674155.1 Stramonita haemastoma
CTCTCTTCGATGGACTTTAAATCCGTAGCCCCCTGTGCCTCTCACGCACGCAGAACATCTTGCGCACACTGTTAAATCCTGTTCCGCTTTTCGTAAGAGTAGGCCATCGTGTGCCGGTGGGAACAGATGACATATTACAAAACTGCATACACACGGGGACCGGATGAAAAAAAAGCACATGATTGCTTATTCTGTTATCCTCGATATAAAAGAATAAATAAATAAATAAATAATAAAAATATATTTGATTGCAAACGAATTACATTCTCCCCTCACTCTCCCTCTCTCTCTCTCTCTCTCTCTCTCTCATTCAAAAGATCTTTCTCTCTCTCTCTCTCTCATCCATCCCTCACACACACCACACACACACACACACACACACACACACACACACACACACACACACACACACACACACACACACACACACAACACACACACACACACACAAAACACCACCACACACACACACACACACACACACACCACACCACCCACCACCCACCCACACCCACCTCCTCACCACCTCCTCCTCTCTCCTACCACCACCCCACCCACCCACCCACCCACCGACAACACAACACACATACCACTCGAAACAACAAGCCGGGGGAAAAAGCCAAGCTGCATGCAGCCACAAAACAAGGATCCATTGGCACATGTGTATACATACATACAGACCTGTACAATTGAACAGTACCAAGTTCAAGTTCTACCTTAGCAATAGCAAACCCGAATTCCTACCCTCCATCCCCATGTGGGTTGTTGCAAAAAGTGAGGGGGAGGGGTTGGGGGGGGGGGGAGGTTGGACATTGTGTTTTCCCTTAACTTGGCAGGCTCCAAGAGAGAGAAGGGGAGGTGTGTGTATGGGGGGGGGGTGGGGGTGGGAGGTTGGAGAGGGAATGTGGTGGGAGTGATGGGGAGATGTATCTGCATCGTCAGGGTATGGTGTGGGTGGAGGTGGAATTCGGTTCACATATGTATACATGTATGTTGGGAGTCAGGACTGCTTGTTGCGCAATAGTTAGAAGAAAAGTGCAAAGTGAGATGTATGTGTGTGTATGATACATCTGTTTTAATGTATGGCTTGTAACCAACCTGAATTCCTCATTCTTTGAAATAATAAAGTATTTAAATATGTAAATAGAGAGAGAGAGAGAGAGAGAAAGGAGAGAGAGGAAAGGAGAGAGAGAGAGAGGAGAGAGAGAGAGAGAGAGAGATGAGTAGAGAGAGAGAGAGAGAGAGAGTGAGAGGAAAAGTGGGATTGTGTCTGTCATGTGTGTGTGTGTGTGTGTGTGTGTGTGTGTGTGTGTGTGTGTGTGTGTGTCTGTCTGTCTGTCTGTTGTTGTCGTGTGTGTGTGTGTCTGTGTCTGTCTGTCTGTCGTCTGTGTCTTGTGTTGTCTGTTGTTCTCTCTCTCTCTTTCCCCCTCTCTCTCTTGTATAATTTATGAATTTCCTCATGTTTGTTGTTGACTTTTTTTTGTTGTTGTTTTGTTTTGTTTGTTTTTTGTGGGGTGGGGAGTTTGAGGTTGAGGGCCTGGTGTAAAGAAGCCTTGGCTTATCCAATTACCCTCAATAAAATGAGTTTTCAAGTTCAAGCTCTCTCTCCCTCTCCCTCTCCCTGAATGAGTGCCTTTTTATATCATTACCTTATTTTTGTATTTCTGTCTTATTTCTTGCCTGTTGTTTGATATTTGGTACGGTTTCTTACTCTTGGTATTTGGATCATTATTATTGTTGTTGTTTAGTTAGAGGTTATTTTCATCTTGATGTTATCCCTGAAAAGGGCGGGGACTGGATGTAAAAAAAGCACACGAGTGCTTACTCATTATCCTCGAATAAAAGAATTTGCCTTGCCTTGCCTCTCTCTCTCTCTCTCCTCCCTCTCTCTCTCTCTCTCTCTCTCTCTCTCTCTCTCTCTCTCTCTCTCTCTCTCTCTCTCTCTCTCTCTCTCTCTCTACATCTTTTTTTTTTCTTCTCGTTTCGTTTTTTTTTCCCCATTGCCACTGATGTGATTCCTCCATATGAAGCTCACATCTAGCTGCCTGTTTCTGATGCTGGTGGTGCAGTATGAGGGAAAGGAAACCATACATACATACATTTAGAGAGACTGGTTTTTTTTTTTTTTACTGAGCTCTGTACGGCTGCCATGCCAGATTTCTGCACATTTCTCCAAAACAAAAATGCAGGCTGCTCTCTCTCCCTGGGGAGAAAAGGATGTTGCCACTTGTTCGGTGAAGAAGAGAAAGGAAGAAGAAGAAGAAGAAGAGGAACGAAGAAGAAGAAGAAGAGGAAGAGGAAGAAAAGAAGAAGAAGAAGAAGAAGAAGAAGAAGAAGAAGAAGAAGAAGAAAAAGAAAAAGAAAAAGAAGAAGAAGAAGAGGAAGAAGAAGAATTGCGAAGAAGAAGAAGAATTGCGAGAAGAAGAAAAAGAAGAAGAAGAAGAAGAAGAAGAAGAAGAAGAAGAAGAAGAAGAAGAAGAAGAAGAAGAAGAGAAGAAGAAGAAGGAGAAGAAGACAGAAAACCACCACCACCACCACCACCACCACACACACAACAACACAACAACAACAACAACAACAACAACAACAACAACAACAACAACAACCCCCAATCTCTGATAGAGTTCATCCCCGTTGACCCACCTGTCAATGCTCTCCTGACACATGAGACAATTGCAATATCTTTTTTCTTTTTTTTCTTTTTTTTTTGGGGGGGGGTGCTCTACAGAGCAACTCAGACATATCAAGTTTAATCACGTTGGCAAAAACATCATACTTTTTTTTTTTATTAGCTCTCTCTCTCTCTCTCTCTCTCTCTCTCTCTCCTCCTCTTCTCTCTCTGTCTCTCTGTCTCTCTCTCTATCTCTCTCTTCCTCTTCCTCTTCTCTCTCTGTCTCTCTCTCTCTTTGTCTTTCTCTCTCTGCCTGTCTGTCTGTTCTCTCTCTCTCCTCTCTCTTCCTCTTCTTCTACTCCTCCCTCCCCTCCGTCCCTCCCTCTCTCTCCTTCTACTCCTCCCCTCCCTCTCTTCTCTCTCTTCCCCCCCCTCTCTCTCTCTCCTCCCCTCCCCTCTCTCTTCTCTCTCCCTCTCTTCTCTCCCCCTCTCTCCTCCTCCCCCCTCTTCTCCCCCCTCTCTCTCCCTTCTCTCCCTCTCTTCTGCTCTGTCCTGTCCTGTCTGTCTGTCTGTCCTGTCTCGTCTGCTGTCTCTGTCTTCTCTCTCTCTCTCTCTCTCCTCTCTCCCTCTCTCTCTCCTCTCCCCTCTCCCTCTCCCCCCCTCTCTCTCCCTCTCTCTTCTCCCTTTCCCCTCCCCCTTCTCTCTCTCTCTCTCTCTCTCTTCTCTCTCTCTCTCTCTCCTCTCTCTCCTCTTCTCTCTCTCTCTCTCTCTCTCTCTCCTCTCTCCTGCTCTGTTCTTTCTCTTCTTTCACAGTACAGTATGCTGTGCCAAGATAATAAATGTTGCAGCTATGCATTCTGAAACAGACAGATTTCAGAACAATCTAGTAGACGAACATCAGATCTATGTCAGGTGGTTTTGTGAACATGGCTTTCTTGAGAAGTGATGATTGCAGAACATTTCCACTGAACAGTTTCCCAGTGCTGCACGTGTATAAGTGCATGTTTTGACGCGCACGTGTGTGTGTGTGTGTGTGTGTGTGTGTGTGTGTGTGTGTGTGTGTGTGTGTGTAGTGTATGTGTGTGTGTGTGTGTGTGTGTGTGTGTGTATGTGTATGTGTATGTGTGTGTGTGTGTGTGTATGTGGTGTGTATGTATGTGTGTGTGTGTGTTGTGTGTGTGTGGTGTGTGTATTTATTTATTTATTTATTTATTCTTTGTATATCGGGGATACGAAAGCATTGTGTTTTTCCGGTCCCCGTGTGCATGAGTTTTGTAAATATTGTCAGTTGTTCCACGGCTACAGATGCTACTTACGAAAGGAACTTAACGTTGCGCAAGATGTTCTGGTGCTGTTCGCACCGTGGCCTCGTGTTTAAAGTCTCATCGAAGGACTGTGTGTGTGTGTGTAGTGTGTGTGTGTGTGTGTGTGTGTGTGTGTGTGTGTGTGTGTGTGTGTGTGTGTGTGTGTGTGTGTGTGTGTGTGTGTGTGTGTGTGTGTGTGTGTGTGTGTGTGTAAGTGTGTGTGTGTGTGTGTATGAGTGAGTGAGTGAGAGAGAGAGAGAGGAGATAGAGTGCAAGTGTGTGGTGGTGTGTGTGTGTGTGTGTGTGTGTGTGTGTGTGTGTGTGTGTGTGTGTGTGTGTGTGTGTGTGTGTGTATGTGTGTGTGTACTGTATGTCTGTTACAACCAAGTTTTCTTTTCTCAGAGGTACACTGACTAAGAAGTAATATTTGAACTGCCATGATTGCAAGTGGTGCACAACACAATACAATGCAATACAACAACACACAACCCATCACAACACAGTGCAATACCATAAACTCCACAACACACTACAAGTACAATGAATACAATAATAATAAACACTTTTATAATTTAATATATATGTGATCTCAATATTTCTGACGATACCAACCTTGTAAAGAAATGAGTGTAAAACGTGATCACACTCTTCTGCAGTAGATGGTAAGGTGACAGTTCAAATGAAGATTATGGTCACAGTCCTTTCGCATCATTTCACTGCAACAAACAAACAACACAACCATAACAACTGTGTACACTTCACTTCAGGCCTTTTTGTTTGCTTGATGATGTTTTTTTTTTTTTTTTTAATCATTAATTATCAGATCATCACACTGGAGTCATTGGAATAGCAGTGATTTTTCAAGCTGTGCATCTTAGGCTTGTTGAACTTGGCGGAGCTCATCACTCTCTAAGTCACAGATTGCATGCTGGGCATGATGATGATGATGATGATGATGAAAGATGATGATGAGATGAGATGATGAGAGATGATGATGATAAAAAGATTAGAATACTGAATCTTAAGGTGGTGTATGTTTGTCACACTTTCTCGTGTTCTCTCTCTGTCCTGCTCTGTCTCTGTCTCTCTCTCTCTGTTTGACACATCTTTCTCCTGTCTCTCTCTGACTCTCTGTCTGTCTGTCTGTCTTCTCTCAATCTCTTCATCTTTTTTTTTTTTGAGGGGGTATTTTTCACAATGTTGACATTGTGTTGTATTGTATTGCACTGCAATGTATTTTGTTGTATTCTATTGCACCCATTGCACTGTATCACATTGTATAGTATAGTACTTAATTGTATTGTATTGCACTGTCTTGTACAGTGACTGTTCTGTACTGTATTGTACTGATTTGTCCTGTATTCTATTGTATTATATTGTATACTGCTTCTTATCACAATGTATTTCTTGACAGGAAATTCAGGGCTGCTCTTTCCTGGGAAAGCGTGTCACCACGAGAGCAGCACAACTCTTTTCTTTTTCTTATCCCTGCCTGCATGTGCTTTTGTTTCTTTCCCCTGGGGGAGAGACTTGTCTTCCTACATAATGATAATGTTGCCAGGGACAACTCTGTCAGATCTTCTACATGTGTTGAATGCACTGATACCAACCCTACGACGAAAAATATGTGCAAAGTGAGAAGTCCCACTAAGTACTCTGCACTTAAGTGACTGAAAGCACAAACAGATAAATGCTGAGCACGAACATTCCCTTATCAGTATGGGAAGCCGTGCTTAGCAAACATCCACCCACACTTGAAATACTCGCACCCTGCCCTTCTAAGGCTTCTGCAAGTGGATGACTACACCTAGGTAACGGCAGGCATGCTTTCAGTTTCACTGTGGCTAGTGATGAAAAACATTCAGGAGATGGTACAGTCTCTGGATATTATAACCATTGTCGATTTTTCAATACCTAGCATGCAATCTGTGACTTGGGCAGGGTTGGGCTCTGCCATGTTCAACTCACCCATGACACAGCTTGAAATCCATAAAGCGCTTTGACTTTTTCTTTTTTTTTTTTAGGGGGGGGGGGGTGTTGTTGGGTTTTTCTCCCCTTGGCTAGAGTCACCAATAGTGAGATTTTTTGTGCATGTGACTTTTTCCCCCCAAACCATTAAGGTAGCTGTATTCTGACTTCGGGGAACTTTGGTTTAATTTCTCCCTTGACCTCTTGAAGAGTCTCTCCGGAGTGTTAAACTCATCAGTGCTGACTCCCCTCACCAGTCCTTCGTATGAGATTTTAAACAGGCGCGACGCGCGCAAACATCTTGCACACACATAATCCTGTTCCGTTTTTTGTGAGTAGTCATTGGTGCAGTGGACAACGACAAGATTACAAACTGCATACACGGGATGATGTAAAAAGCACTGAGTGCTAATTCCCATTATCCTCGATATAAAGAATAAATCAAATCAATCAAACTCAGCGAGCAGTGTGTTGAACTTTTCCAGCATGTGCTCAGGTGAGCCCATCCACTGCCTGATTGTGCCAGGTCACTTGAATAAGCACAGCATGCACGCAACCTCACACCAGTGTTGTCTTTCTTCTGTGGTGTTAATTGTGAGCAGAGTGCTCGATCTTCCGAGTGACCCCCAGGATGTTAATTAAGCTGCAGAATGCCCGACAGCCATGACGACACAACAGTCATAAAACAATCTATTTTCAATTCTGGGGGTGTTTAGATGCTAGGCAGACAGCCCAGTGGCTAGTTAGCACACTGAGTTTTGTCATCTGATGGTAATAAAGGCATGGGTTCAAGACTTCACAGAGGTTCCCATTGACCTGATGTTTTCCCATGGAGTTAACATTGGCATCATTCCTTTCCTGTGAAAATCTTTCAAGCCAGGCTTTTTAAAAATAAATCTTTTTCATCCCTGACCAGAGCTCCAGGGTTCACACCATTGGTAAGATTTGGCTTATGTGACGTTTTAACCACCATTAAGGTAGCCGCATTCCGACTTCAGGGATAGTGAGGCTATAAGACATTTAGTTCCGTGTCCAAACATTTGGTTACATGTATGGGGCTTCAGCTTAAAGTCTCATTCCCATTTTGTAGTTGAGACTAGACCAGCTACCGCTGATGGTGTGGATGACATTTATATGCATACCCAGCATGCACCCTGAGGCCTGAAGAGGGATGAGCTCTACTGGGTCCAACTTTACCCACGACACACTCACTGCCTGAAGAAGTTGGTGCAATTCCTCCAATGAATCCTGTAGGAGTTAAGGAGAGAAATCAAGTCCAGCCATTCCAAAATCACAAGAACCAATCAATATACTCTCTCTCTCTCTCTCTCTCTCTCTCTCTCTCTCTCTCTCTCTCTCTCTCTCTCTCTCTCTCTCTCTCTCTCTCATTCCAGGAACACCTATGGAATGTGCACACTGTATGTAGCCTATTCCAAACCACCGTTTTTACCGCATAGATATTCGATCATGACACCCACACCACACTACGAAATACTCCTAAGAAAAAAAAAAGGTTCTTTCTCAAGATCTTTAACTAGGCCTCTCTCTCTCTCTCTCTCTCTCTCTCTCTCTCTCTCTCTCTCTCTCCTCTCTCTCTCTCTCTCTCTCTCTTCAGTA
>CM060333.1:10084313-10086813 GCA_030674155.1 Stramonita haemastoma
TTTTTTTCGTGTGTTGTGTGTGTTGTCTGTGTGCTATGTATGCGTTGAGTGCATTGCATGTGTGGTGTGTGTGTGTTGTGTGTGTGTGTGTGTGTGCACATTGCTGTGAGTGTGTGTGTATGTGTGTTAGGATGTGTTTATTATTCGTTTATTTTTTTTTGTTACGGGTCTGTATAAGCAATCATGTGCTTTTTGTTTTTTTTACATTCGTGCCTGTGTCGTGTGTGTATGCAGTTGTTTGTAATGTTTGTCATCCTTCTCACGCAAATGACCTCTGCTGGTGCGTGGTGGTGTGTGTGTGTGTGTGTGTGTGTGTGTGTGTGTGTGTGTGTGTGTGTGTGTGTGTGTGTGTGCGTGTGTGCGTGCTGGTGTGTGTGCGTGCGGTGTGTGTGTGTGTGTGTGTGTGTGTGTGTGGTGGTGGTGTGTGTGTGTGTGTGTGTGTTGTGTGGTGTGTGGTGTGTGTTAGCATGATAGTGTGTGTGTGTATGTGTGTGTATGTGTGTGTGTGAGTTCTACCTGCCACCGAGGCACCTGCTCGACCAGATTTTCTTCCCCTTGAAATTAAAATCATCACTGACTCCACTCCCCTGAAATTCATTCAAATGAAACTGTAACATGAGGTCCTATGTTTAGCATGCAAAACATCTTGTGCACAAGTTAAAACTCGTTCTGCTTTTAGGAAGAGTAGGCCGTTGCATGCTGGTTAGAACAGATGACAATTATTTTTTCAAAGGGTATGCACACTGATGTTGTGTTAAGGCATACTTCCCTAAGCTGGAATGCAGCTGCCATAATGATGAGCTAATGGTCACATATTTAATATGCAAAATCTCATCATTAAATATCCTTGGAACAAACAAATCTGCTTTTATATGCATGCAGTTGCTCTACAGCAATGATGCCTTGTAGTCTTAAAGCTTCTTTAGTGAGCCCCCCCCCCCCCCCCCCCCTGATATGATCACACTTCATCTAAGTGGTCAGAGCATTCACTTTCCCTAGATCAAAGTTAAGCAGCATCGAGCGTGTTTACCAGTTGGATGGGTGACCGTTCGCGTGCCTTGGCTTCAGTACAGTACCCCCCCCCCCCCCCCCCATTCACCCAGCTGTAAATGGGTACCTGCCCTCTTTAGGTTCAGGGAAGGTAAAGCATCTAAGGCGAGGAGATGGGTGCCGCCCTCAATATGCTGGCCCCCAGAGAAGCTGAAGTCTCTGATGCCTTGTTCCCCTACGACCACATAGGTTATGAGACACCTGTACCTTTTTTTTATTTTTAATCACGCTTCACCCTTTAAGTGCTTCAGGACTGAAATAAATCCACCTCCACTCTGTAACTAGTATCCTAAGCAGCACCCTTGCAAGGTGGGTAGCCAGACAATACAGCATGTGTGACAGTTCTGCCCGTGACACAAAGTGGGAGGACCTGGCCTGACCCACACCCCAGAGGTTGAGACATTCTATGAAGACTTGCAGGATCTGCAGCATACTGCTTCCTTTATCAAAGAGACTGAGCAGTTTATTTGAATGATGAATGTTAAAAAAAAAAAAAAGGAAGACGAAAATTAATGGACTATACTGTAGTTCACTAGGTATTCTAGATCTCCTCTTAAGTTCGAGTATGGCTGCCTATATGGCGAGGTACTTGAAAATAGCCAAACATGCAAACTTCTCATTCAGTGTGTGCAATTTCAATCCCACAGTGATTCCCAGGTGGGATGAGTGAGTCAGAGAACACATTCTGGCTGACCCCCCAGAGTGTTAAGCTGGGGAACAACAACAACAACAACTAGGCATTTTCGGAGACTTAAACTGGCATCATCACAGAACCTACAATTGCTGAACCTAAATTATCATTTTTTTTCTTTTATTCTTTTATTTTCAGGATAATGGAATAAGCACTCATGTGCTTTTTTACATCCAGTCCCCGTGTGTATGCAGTTTGTGAGTTTTGTCATCTGTTCCCTCCAGCACAAAATGGCCTACTCTTTTGAAAAGAGGAACAGGTTTTAACAAGTGCGCAAGATATTCTGCATGTGCTCGCGCACAGGACCTTGGTTTATAGTCTCATTTGAAGAACTTTTGATACTAATTTGGCAACTCTGTCCATCTTCCAACTTTTTCCTTTTGACCCGTGCCCTTTTTCTTTTTTTTTGGGCAGATTTTTCAGACATTTCACCAGCACTTTAATTTTCATCCTGTTGTTCATTCTCTGAACATGGCAACAGAAAAAAACTCTTTGGAAACAAACAACAAAATCAACAAAACTGATATTACTATTATTATAATCACTATCATTATCATCACCATAATCATCATTATCATTATTGTTGTTGTTATCATCATTATTATCTTACAATATTGTCATGATGTGTTGAAGTTGAACTAAATCAAATATAAACTAAACTAAATTTTCTGGGGTGGTGAATAATAAGAACACAATCTGGATTTTTTATGTTGCAATATGAGCATAATTACAATTTCATACCCAAAACACCCTGAAACT
>CM060333.1:10091813-10099313 GCA_030674155.1 Stramonita haemastoma
AAACTATGATTAAAAAAATAAAGAGATACAGGTGTGCATTTAAGAAACACACAATCCCCACTGGGTTCATTGATAATTATTTTTTGAAAAGAGATAAATATGTATTCAACGAACACTTAATCTCCAACTGACTCAAACTTAAATGTCAAGACAGATGCATTGATAATCATTAAGTAAATCAAAAGATTAAAATAGAGAGAAGAAAAAAATAGAGGAAACAGCAGAGAAGAGCAACCCAAACAAAGAAATATATATCAAGATATCAAGAGACACAGACAGACAGACAGACAGACAGACACTGGGACAGAGAACATACGTATATCACATAATTATGATATATTCCACTATGTGGCTTCGCTTATTATTGGGAAGTGTTCGATCAGTTCCGTTTGACGCTGTCACAATGGGTAGCATTTAACACTGTGATTTAGATACACTACCCCTCCAGGTTGCGTTCGAGGTCAAGTTCCCTAACTTTGGAGTGAGGGGCGGTCATGGATCGGTTGGGTAATGAATGCATGGTGTGGGTGATATATTTACCACGAGGAAACCACGCTTTCATCACTGTCATGTCTTCAGACGACAGGCTTCTTTTCTGACATATCCCATATACAAGTTTCATGTTGGTCGTTTCCTGATGGGACTGTAGGGTTGTCTTGGTCCCTGTTTGGCTGTGGTAGTGGCGGTAGGCCTACCTTGGGCTTTTTCAGCCTCTCTGAGTGTTTAGGTGAATTACACAGGGAGGAATGGAAAACTGGATTTTGCTGTAGCCTTTGGCTTTATATATATATATATATATATATATATATATATATATATATATATATATATATATATATATATATATATATATATTTTGTGTGTGTGTGTGTGTGTGTGTGTTGTGTGTGTGTGTGTGTGTGGAGAGAGAGAGAGAGAGAGAGAGAGAGAGAGAGAGAGGAGAGAGAGAGAGAGAGAGAGAGAGAGAGAACATTTTTACAAATCTTTTTTTTTTACTTTAAAACTTTTTTTTTAATAGCCCCCCCCCCCCCCCCCCAAAAAAAAAAAAAAAAAAGTCCATCAACATCAAACATTTAAAAAGAATCAACAACACTCAGATGGAACCCCATAAAATACCCAAACACACACACACAAAAACCAAACCATCAACATCAAACAAACATTTAAAGAGAATCAACAACACTACGATGGAACGCTCCATAAAATACCCAAACATGACATTTTTTCAAATCGTGTTCAAGAATATGAAATTTAAAAGTAGAAAAGGAGTAATATATATATATATATATATATATATATATATATATAAAAATATAAAGGTACCCTCTCTCTCTCTCTCTCTCTCTCTCTCTCTCTCTCTCTCTCTCTCTCTCTCTCTCTCTCTCTCTCTCTCTCTCTCTCTTTTCTTACCTTGTTTAAAAGGAAAGGACTGGATATTTAAAAAAAAGATATGCCACTGTTCAAGAAGTTTAATATGACTCTCAGCAGTTCATAACAGTTCCCCAGTAAGACCTCTACTGTATTATATATATATATATATATATATATATATATATATATATATATATATATATATATATATATGAGAGAGAGAGGTGATGGTTTGAATGCGGGTGTGTCTATATCACCTAGTAGTGAAGGACATTAAACAAAACACACACACACACACACACACACACACACACACACACACACACACACACACACATATATATATATATATATATATATATATATATATTATATATAAGAGAGAGAGAGAGAGAGAGAGAGAGAGAGAGGAGAGAGAGAGAGAGAGAGAGAGAGAGAGAGAGAGAGAGAGAGAGAGAGAGAGAGAGAGAGAGAGAGATTTAAATAAAGCGCATACACACTAGGCTAGTATGGTGTTTAGACACCACTCGCCAAGTCGGAATGCAGCTACCATAACGGTGGATAAAAACAAGGGCGTATACAAAATCTCACCACTGGTCAACCTCGGAGCTCTAAGCCCAGGAACGCTTTATATTAGCTATGTGGTTGATGTTGGTCCCACTTCCGAGGTGCGGGAAGGGATGGGGGTGGAGTGGGAGTGGAAGGGGTGGGAGTATTTGTACTGCCAATGTCTCCATGTACAAAAGCATGCTGATTGTCTGCTAGATATGCTCATGTTTTCCACATTAATACCACACACAGCCCACCCACCCTTCAGGCCATACAATGGAGATTTTATTATTCCACTAAGGGGGCGGGACAGCCTAGTGGTTAAAGCGTTGTGCTCGTGATGTGACAACCCCGGATCAAACCATCACTGGGGCACCGGTTTTAAGGAATTTTACCCGGGAGTTAACATAAGTACTGCCTCAGACACCCCGTTTTGGGATGAGACTATAAACTGACGCCCCGTTCGCATACCACGCAGAACATTTTGTGCTCGCGTTAAAAACCCGTTTCGCCTGTGGAAAGAGCACCCCAGGAAGGGATGGCAACAAAAATACACATGCACACAGGTGTCGTGTTTTGACACCATATCTAAAGTCGGAATAAGGCTACCTTAAAAAAGGTTAAAGTTTTCCATAACCTAGGTGGTCGTAGGAGAGCGAGGCATCAGAGACCTCAGCTTCTCCAAGGGCCAGCATATTGAGGGAGGCCCCCATCCCCTCTCCCTCGCTGCTTTACCTTCCCTGGCCCTAAAGAGGGCAGGTACCCATGGCTACCTGAACGGTATGTAAAATCGGTCGCATGCGCAAAATCTCACCATTGGTAAACCTCGAAGTTCTAGCCGAGGACCTAAAAAAAAATGCTCTGGTGTGTGTGTGTGTGTGTGTGTGTGTGTGTGTGTGTGTGTGTGTGTGCGTGTGTGTGTGTGTGTGACGTCAATCCAAGTCAAAATGATCTTTGTTTAGGGTAAAAGATAAAGTTTTACACAACTTTTTTTCCACCCTGCCCTCAGCACTTAAAAAACAGTGTCGATCTACCTTAAAGAGAACACAATGAGTGACAATATGACAGCCTAAACAAAAATTTCAACATCCAGACTTCACAACATAAGATAAAACTGAGACAGTACAACATAGCTTAATTTAATTCAGGCAAACTATGAAAAAAAATGACAAGTGTGTGTGTGTGTGTGTGTGTGTGTGTGTGTGTGTGTGTGTGTGTGTGTGTGTGTGTGTGTGTGTGTGTGTTCGCGCGCGCGCGCGAGCGCGCGTGCGTGCGTGCGGCAGTTTTTGTTGCAGTTATAACAAGCTTCCTGCAGTTGTAACAAGCTTCTTGACGTTTCTGTAATGTTCCACAGGAAAAGAGAATATATTCAAAATGCGTTGTGTCTGTTTTAGGGGATGGATTTCATTATATCACAATATAATGTCCCCACTCCAAAGGTTTACGACACGAGTGTTCCTCAGCATTTTCTTCAGCTTTTGTCAAGTTTCTAGCTGTAGGCTGATCAAATGTAAATCTCGAAAAGTTTTGTCTCTGTCAAAATTCATAAGATTTGCCGGTATTTCTAGAAATTTACTTGTCATTTTTCACAAAGAAAATTTGTTTTTGTCCTTTTTTTTAAATTTTATTTTTATTTTTTAAAGAAAATCCATGTAATTTTTTTGATGTCTTGAATATTTATTGTTCGTTTGTCCTTTTACGAATTGTTTTTTCTTCCATGCTACACTCTTGCTTTTCAGTTCTTGTTATTATTGATACTGTTATTTTTTAAGGGTATTGCTTGCTGTCAGATCTATTCTCCTGTCGAATTCATTTGTCACCCCCCAT
The DNA here is from genome assembly GCA_030674155.1 of Stramonita haemastoma. Taxonomy (NCBI): domain Eukaryota; kingdom Metazoa; phylum Mollusca; class Gastropoda; order Neogastropoda; family Muricidae; genus Stramonita; species Stramonita haemastoma. The sequence continues at coordinate 10,095,561 of CM060333.1, forward strand.
ATCCCAAAAGGGGTAAAAAGGAATTTTAAAAAAATCTTGAATCGATTGTGTGTGTGTGTGTGTGTGTGTGTGTGTGTGTGTGTGTGTGTGTGGTGTGTGTGTGTGTGTGTGTGTGCCTGTGCCTGTGCCTGTGCCTGTTGTATAACTCAGTTTATCTGCGGCCATGTACCTGATCCAGCCCGAAGGTCGAGAAAGAAAGTCATACATTACACAGCGTACTCAGGTAAAGTTATCACACCTTTACCTTGACTGATAGGATTATTGCCAACATGTTAACACGTAACCTATCACTGACTCCACCAGTGCATGCATAACCTTCTCTGCCTGTACGTGATGTACCACTGGTTGTGTTCTATGCCTTTTAGTTATCTTCAGCAACAAGCCACACTTCTGTGTGATCGTCATTATCATGATGATAGGATCATCATAGTCAGCACAGCTGGGATAGCGCGTGATGGGTAAAAGAAGTCACCTGAAGGCCATGTCAGTCACTATCATAGTTTTCTTTAAAATTGTTTTTGCTTGTTTGTTTGTTTGTTTGTTTGTTGTTGTTGTTGTTACAATGCTGTGTCCTTACAGCTGGTGACTAGGGTTCACACACACACACACACACACACACACACACACACGCACGCACGCACGCACGCACGCACGCACGCACGCACGCACGCACGCACGCGCGCGCGCGCGCGCGCGCGCGTAAAATACTTCTGAAGAAAATTTAGATGTAATTCTGTCAGATGAAAACATTCTTTTTGCTGTTACGAAGTCTCTTGTACATACCCCAGTTTTCGCGTTTCTTTAAAGATCTTTGTTTTCATTTTCCTATTAGCATTTTTAGATGTTACATTGAATTTTTTTAATACCTGTTACATTTTTTTTTTTTTTTTTTTGGGGGGGGGGGAGTTTTTTTCCCCCTTCTAATGTCACTTACAGTGAAAGACGTTAAATACAAGAACGAATACACACACACACACACACACACACACACACACACACACACACACACACACACACACACACACACAGAGCCACCACTACCACCACCACCACCACCACCATCACCATAACCACCACTATCACCACTACGGCTTCCACGGCCACCACCATCACCATTACCATTACCACAACGGCCACTGTCACCACCATGACCATCACGACCACAGCCACCGTAACTACCACCACCACTACCACCAAGGTCACCATCACCACCACCACAGCCACCACCACTACCACCACGGCCACCATTGGTCTCTACGTCTTTGGGGACGGGATAGCCTAGTGGTCAGAACATTGGCTCGCAATTTGACGACCCGGGTTCGATTCCCGTACGAGATTTTTCTCCTGGAGTTAACATCAGTGCTGACTTCACTCTCCCTCAAAGTCCTTCGGATGAGACTATAAACCGAGGCCCCGGGTGTGAACGCACGCAGAACATCTTGCGCACACGTTAAATCCTGTTCCGCTTTTTGTAAGAGAAGTCCATCGTGTGCTGGTGGGAACAGATGACATTTACAAAACTGCATACACACGGGGACTGGATGGAAAAAAGCACAAGAGTGCTTATTCCATTATCCTCGATATAAAAGAAGAAAAAAGAAAAAAAAAAAGGAAAAAAAAACCCACAAAAATATATCCCCATTGGTGAACCTTAGAGCCGTAGCCAAGGAACTGGGACAAAGATCTCCTCCTCAAAAATGGCTATGTATGATTGTGAAATGTCTTACTAATACAAGGGGAGGCGGATAGCCTAGTGGTCAGAACATTGCGCTGGCAATTTGAAGACCCGGGTTCGAGTCCGGTCGAGGAAATTTTCTTCCTGGAGTTAACATCAGTGCTGACTCCACTCTCCCCAAAAGTCCTTCGGATGAGACTTTAAACCGAGGCCCCGTGTGCGAACGCACGCAGAACATCTTGCGCACACGTTAAATCCTGTTCCGCTTTTCGTAAGAGTAGGCCATCGTGTGCCGGTGGGAACAGATGACAATATTTACAAAACTGCATAGACACGGGGACCGGATGAAAAAAAGCACATGATTGCTTATTCGGTTATCCTCGATATAAAAGAATAAATAAATAAATAAATAAATAACAAACGACCAAATTAATGAATGATCCAATCAACAACTGACTAAATTACCTAACCAATCAACCATTGATCTACCCACCCACCCACCCACCTACCTAGAACAAAATCGATTTGCGATGTTTTTGGAAGGTATGCTTTTTAGACCTTGATTAGATTCTAGGGCCATGGAACGAGTATTTAAGGAAATTTATGCATAACAACGTTGACATGTCTCACGCCACTGTCGTCCGTCATCTCATACAAACCGCTGCGCCGTAGGTGTGTGCGTGTGTGAGCGCAGTGATTCGCACAGAGCTAGCATATCCACGTGTGTGTGTTGTTCGGCAAAGGTAAGCTTGTTCGACGAAAATTATGTTCAGGAACGCCTCTTTTACTGTTTTAGCAGTTTCATTTTCTTTGAGAAATTGTTTTCTGTACATTGATTTAGTGATTGAAGGGTGAGGCAGACGATCGATGAAGATGACGATTTTTATGCAGATCATCTATACCGTGCACACACATGCATGGCACACACATGCACGTTCATCAGTACATGCATCACACCTGAGTGGAAATAATCATAAGGAATGCATGCAGTCAAGTATTCACGCTTGCTCTTTCGCGCGCTAGCATTCACGCACGCGCGCGCGCGCGCGCGCGCACACACACACACACACACACACACACACACACACACACACACACACACACACACACACACACACACACACAAGTATTCACGGTTGATCATTCCAGGCTAGTATTTACCTTGATCATTCTGCTAGCATTCACACACACACACACACACACACACACACACACACACACACACACACACATCTTTCGAATCTTAAGCTTTTTTTTTTGCTTTTTTTTTTTGCCTGAACAGTTAACAATTGTATGAGGAAAAACAAAGGAGCATGGCATGGAAATCATCATGAGTAAAACCAAGAACATAATATGGACATTTGCATAACTTTCCCAATAAAACAAAACTCCCAGGAGGATCAAGAGCATAGCTAGCATGGCACTCAAAGATATCTTTATATTTTTGTACATGTGTTAAATGCAAACTTTTTCAGATACAGAAACAAACAATGATCAGTGTTAGTAACACATTATGCTCCTTGTTTTTGTTCTTTGAATTTTTTGTACTCAAAATTATACTATGGTGGTGGCCATGCAGTGTCAATAGTTGGCAAGTTTGCTACAGTACATCTGATAACTGAAGAAATAGTTTGTGTCGCAATTCGTGGCCATTCACTGATTTTAAAGATCATTCACATCTCTCATAAAAACTTTTTGGGGGATTAATGGTAACACATACTCATCAGTGAAGATAAGCCAGTCTAAATGTGAAATGTAACTTTTACTACAACAATAAGTAATGCAATTACTAGCTGTTGCCACTGCTACTACTACCGCTATTGCTGCTGCTACTACTACTACTACTACTACTTCTATAACTACTTCTACTGACTGCTACTACTACTACTACTACTACTACTACTACTACTACTACTACTACTACTACTTTTTTTTTTGCTGCCTTGTCTTCTGTGACGTCCTGTTCCCATGCCGCTCATTTCCATCTCCCTGCCACAGCCATACCCTGATTTGTTATGTCTCATCCCTGGGGTCAGGAGTCCACAGGGAGCCCATCAATGTTAGGCCACCGTGGCTGC
>CM060333.1:10104313-10109313 GCA_030674155.1 Stramonita haemastoma
TTTAAAGCAGGGAGAGCACTAAAGTTGAAAGTCAGGGAAGTGAATCAAACTTGGAACAGCTGTGAAATGGTGGTGTTATTTGATTTGCCTATCAGTGACTGTGTGTTTGTCAATGATCTTTAAAGATGAATTTCCATTGCTGTGTTCATGCTTTCTGAGATCTGTACTTTAAATCCTCTATGCCCAAAATGGATGAAAGGATGAGTTTGTGTGTGTGTGTGTGTGTGTGTGTGTGTGTGTGTGTGTGTGTGTGTGTGTGTGTGTGTGTGTGTGTGTGTGTGTGCGTGCGTGCGTGCGTGCATGTGTGTGAGTGTACGTGCATGCATGCATGCATGTGTGTGTATGTGTGTGTGTGAGTGGATAGGTGTGTGTGTGAGTGGATACAGGTGTGTGTGTGAGTGGATAGGTGTAGTGAGTATAGAGATGGGGGTGTACTATTATGAACCAACAGACAAAAATAAACTAGATATAATGCATGAGTTAACAGTGGGTGTATACTCATCTTGTTGGTAATCAATGTGCATGCTATTTCCAGGCATTATAATCTTTAATTTTATTTATTTATGTATTTATTTTATATCACTTTATGTCACAGCAGATTTCACTGTGTGAAATTTGGGCTGCTCTCCCCGGGGAGGGCGTATCACCACAAGTGCAGCACAACCCTTTTTTTTTTCTTTTTCCTGTCTGAAACTGTATTTGTTTCCCTATCAGAGTGGCTTTTTTCTACAGAATTTTGTCAGGGACAACCCTCTTGTTGCCATGGGTTCTTTTACGTGCACTAAATAACAATGTGTAACACACGGAACCACTCATAGTCTAATGGACGGGGGAAAAGTTTTGGGCCCAAACAGGATTCAAACCACTGCACACTTCGACCCGGACTTTTCGCTTTCTAGACAGGCGCGTTACCACCTAGACCACCGATCCACTCTTCTTGTCTTTTTTCATGATCGTGATTGTCGTCATTATTGCCACCATTATCAACACTATTATGGTGGAGTTCTTGTTGTTCTTGTCAGTGTGATTGTGATTGTCATTGTTTTTGTCATAGTTTCTTTGGGCTTTTTGAAAATCTGCAAATTTTCCTGTCATTGATATGCACTCAGTTATAACTATATTGATAAACACAAAAACTTATTATTGCTCATTATTCCTGGTTATTGGTATGTGTGTGGTAAAATGTAAATATTTTTTTAGGAATAATATCAGTATACCATAATGTAAGATTTTCAACCAAGTAATTTTCTGTTTAAATTTACCCTCTAGCTCTTCTGTAGATGACCATTTGAAAACAGCAGTGTTTGGAAATTTAAAACAGTAAGTCTGAGCTGCTATGTGTTTGCATGTCTGGAAAACTGGATTGAATTGCCAGAGTTACTTGAATGACTTGCATGTATGCATACATGTTTACGAGAGAGAGAGAGAGAGAGAGAGAGAGAGAGAGAGAGAGAGAGAGAGAGAGAGAGAGAGAGAGGTTATTTTCTTTTGTTTGTTTCAACAGTTTTGTTCATTAAATATTTTGAGCATGACTGACTGTTTATGTTATGGTTTTGTAGGTTTTGACACAAAAATAATATTTGGAAATAATATTTAGCATCTGTTACAGGGGCCACATAAGCAACAAAGACATGCATAACAGAATCCAGCAAACCATTGGTCATTGGTCCCTACAAAAATCTTCTATCATTCGTAAAGAAGCATAAACTTAAATGGTACGGGCATGTCACAAGATCAAAAGGACTAGCAAAAACATGAGCGAATGGACAGGCCTAGAACTCAACAAAACCCTGAGAAAGGCAGAGCAGAGAGAGGAATGGAGGGAACTTGTCAAGTCTAAATAGGTGCTCCCACAGTCACCAGACTAAGGGATACACACACACACACACGCACACACGCACTCACGCACGCACACACACACACACACACACACACACACACACACACACACACACACACACACACACACACACACATATATATATATATATATATATATATATATATATATATATATATATATATATATATATATATATATATATATATATATTGTATATATATATTAGGACAATGATTTTAGTAAGACACAATTAAACTGAGTATTTTTTATATATGTTGTGCATGTTCTGCTTTGTCCTATGATTGTTTAAACTTAATTCCAACTGAACTCCACTGTAAATGACCACAAGATGCTAAAAAAAAAAGCACTTTAACATAAACTTCATGATTGTCAAGAACTATAAAAGTGTTGAAGGGCTACAGAATTTGACTTAGTTTTCTTTATTTCAAGCCAATTGATACATGAATGTTCATTTGATAATGTCTGTTGCATCTCGAAGCCACAGGCAAATTTTTTTAAGCTTAATTAAGCAGTCAGTAAGAGTTTTGTATGAACAGTTGCAGTAGTAAAATGCCTGCATAATCTCGGCAGTACAGTCATTTTCGTTTGTTTGATTTTGAGTGCTTCAAAATGAACTGTCAATGAAAGAACTGGTCATTCAGTTAATGCCTTTGGGTACTTATGCTTGCGAGTGTGAACAACGGTATGCGCGTAGCCACAGGCACGTGCATACAAGCATAATTGCTGCAAGGCCTTTGTATCGTAAGAGACACGTTCAGGTTGTTGTTTTTTTCGTTTTGAAGAAACCATAAGTAATATATCAATGTATACACACACTTGCATATCTGGCATGGTGAAGTGTATGTTTCTTGGATTAGTGCTACCTTGAAAAGCACACTATCTAAAACAAACAAAATTAATATCGGCTGGTAGTCCAACGAGTTTAAGAACTGCTGCTTTGTGTCGCCCGCATTCATTTAGTCTTTCGCTGTTGTTAGCATGGTTAATTGGCAAGTCGATTGAACTCGACGAAAATCCATATATACGCAGCTCGGGTGAAGCCAAAGCCTTTTTCGAACTTGGGATACATGATCATACTCGTTTTTGACGCCACTCGGCGACAGCTTGGGACCATGTGTACGTCCCTTGGAGGTGTGTCGTCCCTCCCCTTTTCTACCGGAAGTTTACAAAAGTGCCCGGTATCGAGGATATTGTGCAAGTTGTAAAGCAATGGCCGCACTATGGGCTGATAAGGGCCTGATGTGATGTCACTGTCGTGAAGAATTTGATACCGGCGCTTCTTTGATCACTTTCGGCCTCATATAGCTCTTACCTTGACAACGGACAGCAGATGAAACGGGTTTGAAGGAGAGAAGAGATATCGAAGGAAATTCCAATGGCTTTTCACAGGTCAGTGCTCGAGCACATGCTAAATCAGGCGGCTGTGAGTGCTGCTAGTCCCAAAAATTGTTAGTGTAATGTTGAAATGTCTAATCAGTTGATTATTTGGGCTGTTGTTGGGGGGGGGGGGGGGGGGGGGGGGTACTAGGGAGATACGTGTGACCTCGCACGGGTTCACAGGGTGATGCCTGGATATCACCGATCAGAGTACATCAAGTGACTGGGGTCATGGCAGTTCATTGAAAAAGAATTATCAACAGTTGATATTATTAAGTAGGCTCACGTGGGAAAATGGGAAAGGAGATTGGGGTGGGGCATGGGGGTTAGATTTTGTTAGGCCTAAGTGGATCTAACTTATTCTAAAGGATTTCAGTGGTGAGAATGAGGAGAGAGGGGGATACAGGTCCTCCTCCTCTTCCCCTCATCTCAGTTTGGCTACTGTGGCCATTTCACATAGATCTATAGCCTACATTACTTTATCATGTCACAGACAATGAGACACAATTAAAAAAAAAAAAAGTAAAATAAGGGTTAAAAAAAAAAAAAGTAAGTGATTGCAGAACTTTTAAAGGAGTGGCTTAATTTTTTAAGCTAACACCACAGAAACAATACCTAAGATGTTTAGTTTTGAACAAATTATGATCTTCACAAGTCCATTTTTAGTATATTTAAAATCATTTCCCATGTGATAATGTGGTTATGATAGGTATACCCACATAGATCTATGTTATAGGAAAATGCTTAAAGTATAGCTGCAGTTTCTTAGAAATGTTAGTATGATTTTCATATCTTCAGATTTACAAGCACTCAATAAACTTGTGGAACAACCATTGAATGATATGCAAGACATCAGGGATAACATCTACAGGTAAATTCAAGTACGCAAACAACTGCATAAAACAAAACTTTGCTTTTGCACATCTTTGTTTGGAAAAGGTTTCTCATTTTGACTTAACACTGTCAATAGGAATTCTAAAAATCATCATTTCTATCATGGCTGCTTGAAATTCATCTTGAACACACCTTTTTTTGTGCTCTATACTATACTGATGATTTGTGTGATATGTTCAAGTATTTATGTTGCTTGTTTGTATTTATTGTCATTTTGTTTCTCCTGAAGAAAGCGCTGTAAGATAATCAATGAAAGAAGTTAAGTGCAGAATTGTATCATTCATTATTCAATGTTCAGTATGTACAATGTTAAGTACAAAATTACATTATTTGCATTATTCACTGTTCTGTGTGTATAACAACAATGTAGACACATGTATGTATACACACATGTCTTTGAAATCATCACCATGCATTCCAATGTGTACAAACTATACAGTAATATTTATGTTCTATCAAAGGAAAACTCTAGATCATCATCATGTAGAATGCAGATCGAATGAGAGGAGGGGGGGGGGGGGGGGGGGGAGGAACAAGACATACTTTTCTGTGTCTGATGCTTATACATTGAAAACCAACAATGGCAGAAATGAATATACTGTTTCCAATAAGAAAGTATGTGCATACGTTAATCTAATGTACTTCTACCTAAAAAATGTTACAAGTACATAATTTCTTTTGTTTTAAATATCATGTTTTCTGATTGTTTATAAAGTAATGATCTTCATCACTAGAATGACATAGTAAAAAATTTTTTTTTTTTTTTAAAGTTAGTTTCAAGCCAGTCTGAAAGCTTTGAAAGCAGCAATCATTCTGTGGCTTTTTGTGTGATACGGAGAGAGACATGTATGTGATACCAGTTGAT
>CM060333.1:10114313-10116813 GCA_030674155.1 Stramonita haemastoma
AACCAGCTTGCATAGAACAGTCAGCTCACTGCAGTGTGTTCATCATCAGCATTGGTGTTGTGGGTGCTTATTTTCTTCTTCATCCTTTTGGGCAATGATTTCCTTGCTGCATATTTCTCATACTGAATTTATCTTGATTCTTCATTTCTTAATTTGTTTCCCTACTTTTCTTCTTCTTTTTTTTTTTTTTTAACTGCAGTACACCTTCTTTCCTCTGTCTCTGTGATGCCGCTCCAGTAATGTGTGTGTTAATGCTTTTTTATGTTTTTTTTTTCCTTTTTTTTTTTTTATTGAGAGGTGGGGTATTGAGTTTGGTGGTAGAGAGAAATGCTATGTTTAGTGATGTTTTGGTTCTGACTTGCTAGTAATGGGTTTTACTGTTGAGCATATCAGGGTGACACTGACAGCTCTGATGACTTGCCTGCCTGCATGATCAACTTGGGCTGTAATGGAATAAGCAACTTTGAATGAAATGTCATATGTTCAGTGCTTATATTGTTTTTTTTTTTGTTGGTTTTCTTTCTTCCTGTCAGCCTGGTTATCTTGCCTTTTTCTCAAGAAAGCTTCCCACAGTTTTCTCTCCCTCTCTCTCTTTTTTTTTTTTTTTTGGGGGGGGGGGGGGGGTGTTAACCCCACCCAAAGTCTGTGATATGTATGTATGTATGTATGTATGTATGTATGTATGTATGTATGTATGTATGTATGTATGTATGTATGTATGTATGTATGTATGTATGCATGCATGCATGCATGTATGTATTTATGTGTCTGTGTGTGTATGTGTCTGTGTGTCTGTGTGTGTGTCTGTGTCTATGTTTGTTTTCTGTACTGTTACATTCTAACAACAAGACAGTGATACTGATATTGAAAACTTTATGCAGGCAAGAGACGTAGTACCTTCTACCATGCATGCCTGTGGGGCCTTTTTTACTTTTTAAAAAAAAATTCTTTTTTATACATATCAATGTCAATACCAGCAAACCATTTCAAGGCTATCCTGAAAAGTGGTTTTCTGATAATGCATTGCCAGTCATTTCTCGCTGTTATTTTATTTTTTATTATTTAAAAAAATTAATTAATTTTATTTATTTTTAATTTTTTTTATAAAAATAAATGAAATAAAATAAATGCATTGCCAGTCATTTCTCGCTGTTCCTGTGATAATGTCTCCCCAAACCACCAAACCAATGATTAACAAACCATGCCATTTATTTCTCTGATCTGTGAATAGGCCCTCTGTATAGTGTGGTGCCCAGATGGTGTGTGTGTGCAGTGTTTAGTTCATTTAATAGAGGATCTAGGAAGGCGTAGGCACACACAGTCTAATGGTAGATCTATATGTCAAGTAGACCAGTCAGCTTCAACTAATCTCTAATCCTGTTGCTAGAACTAGGAAGTTGAACTGTGAAATTCTAGGGAGTTTTCTCTGCATTTGAGTGACCCTCCGCCACAAAATGAATCGCTTGTTCACTACCTGGTCACTGGGGGATTTGTTTGTTTGTTTGTTTTTCTGCTTGTTTGTTTGTTGTTGTTATTGATTTTTGTTGTTGTTAATTGATTGTTTTGTTGTTGGTTGTTTTTTGGTTGTTGTTTTTTTTGGAGGGGGGGGGGGGGGGGGGGGTAATGTTTTGAAGTTTCCTAGAAAAATCAACTTTCAAGTCAAACATATGATGCTAAAGATAGAGCATGTGGAGGAAGTTTTGCCTGCATCAAGCGTTAGGGGAGATTTTTCCTGTGAGGATTTTAGGCTGGTTGAAAAACGATGCTTCTTTCTAAGAGTGTCTCACAAGGCGGTGACTGACTGTCGCACAAGGAGGTGATTAAAGTATTGGTATCTCATGATAATTTTGTATGTATTTTTAATTTTTTTTTTTTTCACACCATTGTTTCACTTCTAAGCCTTTTGTCCACAATAGTCTTTGTTGGTTTAAACATATTTTATTCAGTATACATAGAACATAAGCAAACATAAAAAGGCAGGGGATAGGCACCAGGCTACAGCTTATGTTGAGCCTCAACCAATGAGGATGTAGACATATATATATATATATATATATATATATATATATATATATATATATATATATATATATATATATATATATATATATATTATATATATATATATATGTGTGTGTGTGTGTGTGTGTGTGTGTGTGTGTGTGTGTGTGTGTGTGTGTGTGTGTGTAAATACAAATACCATTTCACGAAAATTGAAGAGATTATACACTTTCAAACTGCAGTAAACAAAAAGTGTAATGGAAAAAACAACACCACCCCAACACAAACACACCAGGAAGTCATGGTTGTTTCTGTGTAAGAGAGACTACAGTGACATGCAGCTCATATTGTAGAGGACGGTCACTTTTCAGCTCGCCCAAGCACCAACATCCTGTTCAAGAAAGTGGTGGGCTTTTTCATTCAGACCCTGATAGAGGAGTGGGAAATTACTGCTGGTTAGGGTTAGATAGATATTGGCTGGAGTAGACAAGGATCCATT
>CM060333.1:10119313-10149313 GCA_030674155.1 Stramonita haemastoma
ATATTATGTTTAGTTTTATTACTATGTCCCTATCTATAACCTTCAGTCACTGAAAATGATATTTCTGAAAGATTCTCTATGTTTGGTGCCTGTGATTCTATCCTGATCTCTTTGTAGCCTGTAATCACTGAAAATAAAATATATGTTTGGTGCCTGTGGTTATGTCCTGATCTCTGTGTGTAGGTCCTGATAGCCAACAATGGCATTGCTGCTGTCAAGTGCATGCGCTCCGTTCGTCGATGGGCCTATGAGATGTTTCGCAATGAGCGAGCCATTCGCTTCGTTGTTATGGTCACACCTGAGGACCTCAAAGCCAATGCAGGTGAGTCACCTACAAAACAACTGGTTGAAATTTTAACCTGTTGACTGCCACAAGAGTTTTGTTGCCTTTTGGTACTCCTGTATGCCAGAGCAAAATATAAAAAAATCCACCAATTTAATCCACCAATTTTTCACTATATCTGTGCAATGAGTATCACTCACAATAAAAAGAAAAGCCCTTTTCCCTACATGTTTTAGAGAGATTAAACATGAAAACATCATATACTTTACTAGTTAGTTCTTTCAGTAGTCCAGAGGATAAAGTCAAAACTCCATTTGAAATTTAACTGTCTTGACCCTGTTATGGCAGCAGCCGACAGTAACAGCCACTGCCGCTAGATTTTAATATGGCCGCAGCCGGCAGTTGGTCCTGACCACGTGGGCAGTACTTCTCCATCACACACATATGTCATGGTTCTCACACAATGTGTCTGAAATTTGGTGGGGAGATGCAGGGAAGGTTTGAGAGGGTGCCAGTGATAAATTTAGACCACTAACCTGTGTGTACTTGGGAGGGCAGGAAGAAAGCACAGCCAGTGATAGAAATACTTTTGACTCATAGCAGCGTGGTGGAAAAAATTGGCATCCTCTTTGGTAGCAGATGATTCATCTGATTATCAAGACAACGAATTGACTGTTATTGTGTTGGAAGTAGAAAAATTTGAACGATGAATGTTCAGTGAGTCAGATATAAAAAGCTGAGGAGGAAGGAAATGATGCAGTTAGCGAGAAGAATGACCCAGAAAATAACGTAATACATGGCACGTTTCTGCAAGCGGGGTGACCCATGCTACACACACTCACTCTGGAGTAATTTGACCTCCTGGCGAGTCCGCAGCCTAGACGCCTGAAAACATGAGGCTTTTTGACTGTTTTCTAGTTTTTACCACACTTTTCCTTTGAAACTGCAAGGGCAGAAACCGACAGATATGCTGATCACAAAAATAGCAAGAAGGAAAAGAAAATAGGCCTCCAGTCTGCCAAGGTGGGACAGGTGACAGCAATGGGTACACCCCCGACACATCCACAATTTGTGTTTTCTGTGACGTGATGTGTTCCTGTGCCATCACTATGACTACTTTAGAGACGGCTGCTGTAATGCAAGTCACATTCATTTCAGCTTAGCATTGACTGCATACATTTTTCAGTAGACCCTGTATGAACTGAAACATCCTCACTGTTTTGTAGGAGAGCCTTTATATATCTCTTATTTGTTAATAATTACTACTCGGTGGAAGTGTTTCTAATAACTGAAATGGTTTTACTCTGCAGTAGAAGAGTTTGTATCAGTTTAATTGTTCGGACTATTGAGTTGAAGTATCTGTATTAATTAACTGACGTGTTATTACTGTGCAGTGGAATTGTCACTTTGATTAAATTGTTAGGACTATTGAGTAAAGGTATTTGTATTAATTGACTGAATTGTTATTTCCGTGCAGTGGAATTTTCTCTATCAGTTAAATTGTTATGATTATGGAATGAAAGTACCAGGGTACATTTTTACCACTGCATTGTTTTCCTGAAAGTTGAGGACCTCAAGATGAGGAAGAAATGAGCACGTGTCTGATTGCCTGGCTGTTGTGTTCCCACAGAATACATCCGCATGGCTGACCAGTACATTCCCGTGCCTGGAGGCACCAACAACAACAACTACGCCAACGTGGAGCTCATTCTGGACATTGCCAAGCGAACTCAAGTGCAGGTCGGTTGCTCTGGCATTGTTGTCCAGTAGTTTATTACTTTGGGGGGGGGGGGGGGGGGGGGGTACATGTAGCAATGTGCTAAAAGTGGAAGATTTTTTTCATAGTTTATAGAGTTGGTTAAGGGGGTTGTTTTTTGTTGGGGGGGGGGGAGGAGAGAGGCTTTATTTTATTTTATTTTTATAAATTGGGTGTGATTTGTGTTTTATTTTCTTTCTTTTTAATGGGAATAGAATCACAGAAAAAATTGAGATTTTGTGTGTGTGTGTGGGTATGATGTGCCCACACTTGCTCATGTATGCCCGTTCACACTCATGTATGTGCCCATGTGTGTCTGTTTTATGCGCATTTGCGAGTGTATACGCACACAAGCGTACACAGAACATCTTGCGCACATGTTAAATCCTGTTCCGCTTTTCGTAAGAGTAGGCCATTGTGTGCCGGTGGGAAGAGATGACAATATTTACAAAAACTGCATACACATGGGGACCGGATGAAAAAAAGCACATGATTGCTTATTCTGTTATCCTCGATATAAAAGAATAAATAAATAAAATAAAGAAATAAAACACAATATGTGTTTAGATAAGAAAAGTTTTAGGGGTAGGTGGTAAAAGAAAATTGTAATAGTCTCTCTGTGCATAGTAGTTTTCCCTGATCTTACAAGACTTTGACTGATAGCAGTATGCTAGGGCCAGCTTTTCCTTAATTTTACTTCCAGGTAAGGAGGTATGGGGGGGGGGGGTTATTCTGTGCAGTGTTGTTATTACGGCCAATGTAGTAGAAAAAAAAATGCCATCTGCAGGCTATGTGAGAAAGCCACTGGGTTGTGTCAGTGTAACGTCTGTTCACTCTCAGTGATATTGGTCACATGGTTGATGTAAAGTTGACGACGACAACAATGTTTCTTTTTAGGGATGTGACTGATGAGGAAGGTGTGTGGTGTGTGTGTGTGTCTGTGGTGTATGTGTGTGTGTGTGTGTGTGTGTGTGTCTGTGTGCATGTGTGTGTGTGTGTGTGTGTGTGTGGTGGTGTGTGTGTGTGTGTGTGGTGTGTGTGTCTGTGTGTGTGTGTCTCTGTGTGTGTGTCTCTGTGTGTGGTGTGTGTCTGTGTGTTGTGTGTGTGTGTGTTGTGTGTGTGTGTGTGTGTGTGTGTGTGTGTGTGTGTGTATGTGTGTGGTGTGTGTGTGTGGTGTCTTGTGTGTGTGTGGTGTGTGTGTGTGTGTGTGTTGTGTGTGTCTGTGGTGTGTGTGTTGTGTGTGTGTGTGGGTGGTGTGTGTGTGTGTGTGTGTGCAGGCGGTGTGGGCAGGGTGGGGCCATGCCTCAGAGAACCCCAAGCTGCCAGAGCTCCTGCACAAGAACACCATTCAGTTCATAGGTGAGACTGGCGGGATTCTTCTGCTGCTTTGGAGATGCTATGTCTCTCTGTCTGTCTGTCTCCTGTCTTGTCTGTCTGTCTGTGTCCTGTCTGTCTGATTGACTGTCTGCCTGTCTGTCTGTCTGCCTCTCTGTCTGCCTGTCTCTCTGTCTGCCTGTGTCTGTCTGTCTGCCTCTCTGTCTGCCTGTCTCTCTGTCTGTCTGCCTGTCTGTCACACACACATACATACATACACACACACACACACACACACACACACACACACACACACACACACACACACACACACACACACACACACACATACACGCACACACACACACAGATCAGCCCCTATTTTAAAATTGGAATCTACCATTATTACTCTTTATTCCTATTGTAAGTAATCAGAATCTTCACAACAATACTGAAATCATTCGTGCAATAACTTTTTATTTCAAATCTTCACAGCCGTACTGAAATTATTCCTATGGTAACTTTTTATTGTGAATCTTCACAAAACTACTGAAATTACTCCCATTATAACTTTTTATTGTAAATCTTCACACACACCACACACACACACACACACACACACACACACACACACACACACACACACACACACACACACACACACACACACACACATATCATTTCTATGATGACTTTTTATTGTAAATCTTCATAAATTTAACTCAGAGACTTGAACCCCCTTCCCACGACTCGCAGGGCCCCCGGAGAACGCCATGTGGTCTCTGGGAGACAAGATCGCCTCCTCCATCGTGGCTCAGACAGCCGGGGTGCCTACTCTGCCCTGGAGCGGCTCAGGGCTGCAGCTGAACTTTCCTGACACAGACGGCAAGTCAGGCAAAACAGTGGTGGTGCCCAGTGACGTGTATCGCCGCGGGTGCACGGCGGATGCTGAGGAAGGTCTGAAGGCTGCCCAGGAGATCGGCTTCCCTGTGATGATCAAGGCCTCGGAGGGAGGCGGGGGCAAGGGCATCCGCAAGGTGGAGAGCGCCAACGACTTTGCCACGCTTTTCAGACAGGTGAGGAAACGGTTTGTGAACGCACGCAGAACATCTCATGCACATGTTAAATCCTGTTCCGCTTTTCCTAAGAGAAGGCCATCATGTGCCGTTGAGAATAGATGATAAAGATTGACAAAACTGCATACACACACAGGATTATCCTCGATATAAAAGAATAAATAAAATAAATAAATAAATAAATAGATAAACGACCACATAGGTTATGAAACACCTTCACCTTTACCTCATGTAACATGACCACCTGTCCCAAACAGGTGCAGCAAGAGGTGCCCGGGTCCCCCATCTTCATCATGAAGCTGGCCTCGGCTGCGCGCCACCTGGAGGTGCAGCTGCTGGCGGACAAGTACGGCAACGCCATCTCCGTCTTTGGCCGCGACTGCTCCATCCAGCGCCGCCACCAGAAGATCATCGAGGAGGCCCCCGCAGACATCGCCAAGCAGGATGTCTTCGAACGCATGGAGAAGGTAGGTACTGCCAGGTTTGGCAGAGAGTGTGTGTGTGTGTGTGTGCGTGTGCGTGTGTGTGTGGTGTATGGGTGTGTTTGTGGTGTATGGGTGTGTTTGTGTGGGTGTGGTGTGTGGGTGTGTGTGTGGGTGTGTGTGTGTGTGTGTGTGTGTGTGTGTGTGTGTGTTTGGTGTGTGTGTGTGTGTGTGAGTGAGTGAGTGTGTGTAACAGTGTGCGTGCACACGCTTGTGTGTGTGCGCTTGTGTGTGTGTTTTGTTTTTATCTGGATTCATTTATTTTGAGATAAAACCCTATATTCGTACAGTTTTGTAAGTTTTGTCATACATTCTCACTGGCACACAGCGACCCACTCTCCTGAAAGGCAGTACAGGTTTTTAATGTGCAAGATGTGCTCTATGTGTGTTGCATGGTGTATGTTATCAAATGAAAGTATGCATGTTTGTATGCTTGCATGCCCGTGAATGCAAGCTCACTCACCGACCAGCACATGTCCCACAGCAGTCAGTTTCCCCCACTTTCAGCTCCTCTCAGCTGCTAATTATCCCATCCCATCCCAGATGTGGCCAGCTGGTGCTATTTATAGCAAGAGCTGACCACTCATGGTCTAGGTAAAAGGGAGGAGCGCGCTAAACTTAGCACTCTTGACTAGGCCCTACTGAGTGATGTTGGATTTGTGCACGGTGGTCCGACAGTACAAATCTAAAACCTACGTCTTGACATCGTTTGATTTAAGGCGGCAGTTACGCTGGCAAAGATGGTGGGTTATGTGAGTGCGGGGACAGTGGAATACCTGTACAACGCAGAGGAGGACAACTTCCATTTCCTGGAGCTGAACCCTCGTCTGCAGGTGGAGCATCCCTGCACTGAGATGGTGGCCGACATCAACCTGCCTGCTGCACAGCTTCAGGTGTGTAAGGGTGTGTGTGTGTGTGGGGGGGGGTATGTGGGTGTGTGTGGGGGGGTGTTTGTGTGTGTGTGGGGTGTTTGTGTGTGTGTGCGTGGGGGGGGTGTTGTGTGTGTGGGGGGGGGTGTTTGTGTGTGTGTGTGGGGGGGTTGGGGGGGGGGGGGGGGTGTTTGTGTGTGTGTGCGTGGGGGGGGGTGTTTGGGGGGGTGTTGTGGGTGTGGGGTGTGTGGGGGGGTGTTCGTGTGTGTGTGTGTGTGTGTGGGGGGGGGGTTTGTGTGTGTGTGTGGGGGGGGGGGTGTTTGTGTGTGTGGGGGTGTTTGTGTGTGTGGGGGGGGTGTTTGTGTGTGTGTGTGTGGTGTGTTTGTTGTGTGTGTGTGTTGTGTGTGTGGGGGGGGGGGGGTGTTTGTGTGTGTGGGTGTTTTGTGTGTGTGTGTGTGGGGGGGGGGTGTGTGTGTGGGGGGTGTGTGTTTGTGTGTGTGTGTGCATGGGGGGGTGTTGGGGGGGGGGGGGGTTGTGTGTGTGTGTGAGGGGTGTTTGTGTGTGTGTGTGTGTGTGTGTGTGGGGGGGGTGTTTGTGTGTGGGTGTGGGGTGTTGTGTGTGTGTGGGGGGTGTTTGTGTGTGTGGGGGGGGTGTGTTTGTGTGTGTGTGTGGGGGGGGTTGTGTGTGTGTGTGTGGGGGTGTTTGTGTGTGTGTGGGGGGGTGTTTGTGTGTGTGTGTGGGGGGGTTTGTGTGTGTGTGTGTGTGTGGGGGGGGGGGGGGTGTAGTGTGAGAGTGTGTGTGTTTGTGTGTGTATGTGTGTGTGTGTTCTACAGTGGGTGGTGAAACTACACACGAAGAAATATGAATATATGAGGAAAATATGAAAGGAAGAAAGACAGTGAACTATGTTTATGCTGTCAGTTGAAAGATATTTATTTGCCTTCACAAACATAACAAAGACCCAGTACAAAAAAAAAAGGAAAAAAATACTGCTAGTCTGAAAAGCACGGTTTTCTTTCAGTGTTGATTTGCCATGTGTGCAGATCGCCATGGGTCTGCCCCTGCACCGCATCAAGGACATCCGTCTGCTGTACGGGGAAGATCCCTGGGGGGATTCCCCCATCGACTTTGACAATCCCTCCATAAAGCCCAATCCCCGAGGCCACGTCATCGCCGCCAGAATCACCAGTGAGAATCCTGAGGAGGTGAGGTCACTGTTCGAAACCACGCTGGGTTTGATGTTGTTGGGTCAGTCCTTCAGCTTTGAACTGTGTGGCCATGGGGGCCAGGATAGCGCAGTGGTTAGAGCATTGAGCTCGTGATCAGTTGGTATGGGTTAGAAGACCCACCACCAAGAGTCGATTCTAGAAGATTTTTTTTCCCCTGGAGTTAACATCAGTACTAACTCTGTTCTCCTGAAAGTCCTTCATTTGAGACTATAGACAGAGGTTTCATGTGCGAATGCACACAGAACATTTTGTACACACGTTTAAAACCAGTTTCACCTTTCAGAAGAGTAAGCCATTGTGTGTTGGTAGGAACAGATAACAAAATTTTACATCTCCGAAGGCAGAGCGCAGCTGCCCTAACTGTGGCCAAACAGTGGCATTCGCCAAATCTCACCATCGATGAACTTCAGAGCTCTGTCCAAGCAATGAAAAAAGAAACGACAAAAAACTTTGTGTCTTTTTGTCAGGATAGGATTTGGTCTCTTGAAAAAGGGCAGACAGAAAAATTCTTCTTTTTAAAAAATATTCTTTTTTTTTTAAGATCACATTTTTAGTTTTACCATTGTGCAACTAGGGAGAGACAGAAAAATGTTGTATCGCATTTGTGCAAAAGTGAAGTGTTAGGACCTGATTTTCAAGTTTGATTCTTGGCATACAGATAAGATACATTATACTGTTTTTACAGAGGAAGAGGTAAAGTGCTGAAAAAGTTCCTGGAAGAAAACAAAACAAACGAAAAGCAAAACCAAAACACAAGCAACATTTTCCAGTTTTCATTAACCTCTATAAGAAAGTTACTTTATTTTCATATACATAACTGATGATTTTTTTTTTCAGTTTCGTGTGTGTTTTTCTTAAAATGATGATGCATTTGTTTATTGAATTTTAAGTTTTCAAAAGAAACGTGGCAGATCTGAGTTACAAGTATAACCATGAAGTCTGAAGGCTGTGAAGTCTGAATGTGTCCACTGAGGCTATAATAATAATAATATAATAATAAAATGGAGGCTTATAAAGCGCGAATTCCCCAAAACATGGGCTCACCGCGCTGTACAATCAAATCGATTTAAATAGGTTACATAGGAATGTGAAAAATTTGACCAGCACAAAAACAAAAAAAAAGTGGCTTGTGGACAGACCTTAAGAAGTGCTACACGCCAAGCATGACTGAGCCAAGCGAGCGAGCGTTTCTAACCAGAACCTACTCTTTCTGTGTGCAGGGGTTCAAACCCAGCTCCGGCACGGTGTCAGAGCTGAACTTCCGCAGCAGCAAGGACGTGTGGGGCTACTTCAGCGTGGCGGCCTCTGGCGGCCTGCACGAGTTTGCCGACTCCCAGTTCGGTCACTGCTTCTCCTGGGGGGAGGACAGAGAGGATGCCAGAGAGTGAGTGCAGGAGACAGGACAAGACCTGTTGTTTGTGTTTTAATAATGATGATATAATAGTAATAATAATAATAATAACACATGGAATTTATGTAGCGTTATATCTTGCAAAAACAATTCAAAGCGCCTGTTTGTGCCTGTTTCCTGTTTGTGTTTGTTTGTTTCTGTACTGATCAAGGTTGGTTGTTGTTTTGTTTGTGTGTTGAATATCTATCTGTACAAGGGATGGTATAGCTGAGTGAATAACTCTGTGGTGGTTGTAGTGGCCACGGATTGTACACTGTGTCAAGCCTGTAGTGTAGAAATCGCGTACGCACGCATGCATGCACGCATGATCGCGCATGCACGCATGCACACACGTGCACACACACACACACACACACACACACACACACACACACACACACACACACACAACACACACACACACACACACACACACACACACACACACCTGCATGAATGCGTATTCCATTATCCTCAGTATAAAAGGAAAAAACCCAAAACAAAAACAAACAAACAAACAAAAAAACACACACAAAAATGACACACACACACACACACACACACACACACACACACACACACACACACACACACACATACATACAAACACACCCACCCAAGCCGCCGCTGTAGTCTAGTGGTTAGGGTGTTGGACTCGTAATCTAAAGGTTGCGGGTTCGATCCCAGCTTTCGGCTATGGCGTTGTGCCCTTGGAAAAGGCACTTTACGGCTATTTTCTCACCCCACCCAGGTGTAAAAGGGGTACCAACCTTGTGTTGGGGGTTAACCCTGCGATAGACTGGCGTCCTATCCAGGGGGGAGTCTATGACTCTCAGTCGCTTAACGCCACAGAAACCGGGATAAGCACCGGCCTGATGAGCCTTAGGCTCGGGACAGACACCCACCCACACACACCTACCCACCTACACACACCTACCCACCACCCACACACACACACACACACACCCCTACCCCACACACACACCCTACACACACACACAAAAACCACCCACTTCAGAAAACTGACTCGAGAATCTCACGCCAACAGAAACCTGGTGGTGGCCCTGAAAGAGCTGTCTATTCGCGGTGACTTTGGCACGACAGTGGAATACCTGATCAAGCTGCTGGAGACCGAGGAGTATCAGGCCAACAACATCACCACGGGATGGCTGGACCGCCTCATCGCCGAGAAGGTCAAGGCCGAGCGGCCCGACACCAACCTGGCGGTCATCTGCTGCGCTCTGCACATTGCCGACAACCACATCGTCACCAGCTTCGCTGACTTCACCACCTCCCTGGAAAAGTAGGCATGCAGGCAGCCCTGGGCTTATGCAGGCTGAGTTTTTATGTATTTTTCTTTAAAAATATTGTGTGTGTTTTCTGCTAAAATCTTGGCTGTTATTCATGGCTTGATTGCGAGTTATCTCTCACCCTGTCAACATTAAACGTATAATAGTTATATTGCTCCTCATTATCCTTCAGTGAAACGTACTTTATATACTTTAAAGCGATGGTTGAATTTTTGTGGGAAGATTTTTTCATGAGGAGGATTTTTTCATGAGGAGGATTTTTTCTAACAAAGATTGTGGACAGTTCTTGGAGTCTGTAGTGAAAGGATAGACAGCAAAGCGTGTGTTTTCCAGTCTCAGTAAGAGCGGACTTTTCATTGCAGGAAAGAGTGACTTACTGTTGTGTGATGTTTTTCAGAGGTCAGATTTTGCCATCTTATTCTTTGAAGAATCTGGCTGATGTACAACTGATCTACGAAGGAGTCAAATACACACTACAGGTAATGTTCTCTTTCAGTTCTTTTACTTTCATTAATCAGAGTAAAGAATTGCATAATCTGAATATAATGATTCATAAGATGCATATGGTCAAGTCGTGATATATATATCTTCGATGAAAATTGACAAACCTATTCCAGGGGCAATTTCTTTTTTGTTTGTTTGTATCAAAACCTTATATTCCTGCATCTGAAATGAGGCTACCATTAATGGTAAACGATTGCATACGCAAAAATCTGACCATTGGTGAACCTTAGAGCTGTAGCCGAGGGGAAGATAAAAAACCAACAAAAACCCAAACCCCAAATCTTTTTTTCTACCCAGCTTTACATTTTTACATGCTTGTTTGAAACACAGGAGTGTTTTCAGCTCTTGTGCTGGTAGTGATCCACTGGGCTGTGCCCAGAGGAACAAGGAGAAAAGTAGTGATGTTCAGTTGTTGCTGTTGTGTGTTCCCCAGCTTAACACTCTGGGGGTCACTCACCCAGAATGTGCCACACTCTGACTCCCTCATCCCACCTGGGAATCACTGCAAGATTGAAATTGCACACTGAATGAGAAGTTTATGTGTATGACTGTTTCCAAGTACCTCACCATATAGGCAGCCATACTCAGACTTCAGGGGATTTTTTCTTCCTTTAAAGGAGAGGGCAAGCTGTTCTGTTAAGAGCTTGTCATGGCTAAAGGCAGTCTCAACACAACATTTTACAACACAACAACATTTTTAGTGAAGGCCTTGGCAATGAGCTGACATCAATAACTGACACAGCTTTTGGCCTGGGCCAGAAACCTGATGTTCAGTAAGACGGTGGTCATGTTGTGTGGTTTGGTGTTGCAGGTGGTGAAGACAGGACCAACCACCTACCTGCTCTGCATGAACAACTCCACTGTCGACATCGAGGCCCACAGGTAACATTGTACAGATGGAAAAAAATCTCACCATGTTCTGTCTGCAAAATCAAGCCTAGTGACATTTTTGTGTCAGATGTTTATTTATTTTTTTTTTTTTTTTATATTGAGGATAATGGAATAAGCACTCTTGTGCTTTTTTACATCCAGTCCCTGTGTGTATGCAGTTTTGTAAATGTCATCTGTTCCCACAGGCACACAATGGCCTACTCTTATGAAAAGCGGAACAGGATGTAACATGTGCGCAAGATGTTCTGCGTGCGTTCGCACACAGGGCCTCGGTTTTTGGTCTCATCCGAAAGACATACATAAAGTAGAAGTGTGTAAGAAATTTCTTACTAAAGGTTTAGATATTAGAAGTAATAACATTCACCATACATGAAAGCACATGTTTAACTGTTGTTCCTTTGGGCTATATGGCCTGCAAAAAATTATTCAAAGTTATTGTTATTGTTATAATCATCTAAAGGTTGCGGGTTCGATCCCAGCTGTCGGCTATGCCGTTGTGCCCTTGGAAAAGGCACTTTACGGCTATTTTCTCACCCCACCCAGGTGTAAAAGGGGGTACCAACCTTGTGTTGGGGGTTAACCCTGCGATAGACTGGCGTCCTATCCAGGGGGGGGGGGAGTCTATGACTCTCAGTCGCTTAGTGCCACAGAAACCAGGATAAGCACCGGCCTGATGAGCCTTAGGCTCGGGACAGACTTTAACTTTACTTATTGTTATAGTAGAGTTGTGTGTTTGTGTGGTGGACAGACTGAGTGATGGAGGGCTGCTGCTGTCACTGGACGGTCTGAGCTACACCACCTACCTGAAGGAACAGGTCAGCTCCTTCCGCATCACCATCGACAACCAGACCTGCACCATGCAGAAAGAGAACGACCCTACCATCCTCAGGTATAGTACAGAGAGAGAGAGAGGGGGGGGGGCGAAGAATGACAATGGTTATCGACAACCAGACTTGCACCATGCAGAAAGAGAATGATCCTACTGTCCTCAGGTATAGCACACAGAGAGACATAGAGACACAGAGAGAGAGAGAGGGAGAGAGAGAGATATATAGGGGGCGGGCAGGAGGAGAGAGAGACAGAGAGAGAGAGAGAGAGAGAGAAGAGAGAGAGACAGAGAGACTCAGAGAGAGAGACAGAGAGAGAGAGGGTGAGGGAAGAATGACAGTGGTTATCAACAACCAGACCTGCACCATGCAGAAAGAGAACGACCCACCATCCTCAGGTATAGCACACAGACACAGAGAGAGGGAGAGAGAGAGAGACAGACAGAGAGAGAGAAAGAGAGAGACAGAGAGAGAGACCCAGAGAAACAGAGAGAGAGAGAAAGATTGATTTGATTTGATTTATTCTTTTATATCGAGGATAATGGAATAAGCACTCTTGTGCTTTTTTAATCCAGTCCCCGTGTGTATGCAGTTTTGTAAATGTCACCTATCCCCATCGGCACACGATGGCCTACTCTGACGAAAAGCGGGACAGGATTTAACGTGTGCGCAAGATGTCCTGCGTGCATTCGCACACGGGGCCTCAGGTTTAAAGTCTCATCTGAAGGACTTTTGGGGAGAGTGGAGTCAGCACTGACTGTGTGTGTTGGTGGTGTGTGGCAGATCTCCTTCAGCAGGCAAGTTGCTGAACTACATTGTGGAAAGGGAGAGAGACAGAGAGAGAGATAGAGAGAGAGAGAGGGGGGGGAGAGAGACACAGAGAGAGATAGAGAGAGAGAGGGGGGGGGGGAGAGAGAGACAGAGAGAGAGGACAGAGAGAGAAGAGCGAGAGAGAGGGGGCGGGAGGAGAGAGAGACAAGATATAGCGCTATATAAATTCCATGTATTATCATTATGATGAGTGTGTGTGTGTTGGTGGTGTGTGGCAGATCTCCTTCAGCGGGCAAGTTGCTGAACTACATTGTGGAGGACGGGGGTCACGTGTTCTCCGGTGACGTCTACGCAGAGATCGAGGTGATGAAGATGGTGATGGAACTGAGGGTCACCGAGGATGGAAGGTAGGTCAGTCAGTCAGTGCTGGAACTGATTGATACCTGGGGTGTGGTGGTTTGTGTGTGTGTGGGGGGGGGGGGGGTGTAGGTTGGGGGGGGGGGGGGGCTGGGGGGGTGGTTGTGTGTGTATGTGTGGTGTGTTTGTGTGGTATGTGTGTGTGTGTGTGCGCGCATTTGTGTATTTGTTTGTGTTAGTTTATTTATTTATTTATTCAGTGTGTTGTTTTATTTATTTATATATTCATTCTGTGTGTGTGTTTGTGTGTGTACTCTCTCTGTCTCTGCCTGTCTGTCAGTCTCCTCTCTCTCTGTCTCTGTCTCTGTCTCTGTCTTTCTCTCTCTCTCTCTCTCTCTCTCTCTCTCTCTCTCTCTCTCTCTCTCTCTCTCTCTCTCTCTCTCTCTCTCTCTCTCTCTCTCTCTCTCTCTCTCTCTCTCTCTCTTTCTTTCTGTCACGCACACACACACTCACACACACACACTCACACACACACACACACACACACCACACACACACACACACACACACACACACACACACACACACACACACACACCACACACACACACACACACACACACACACACTACACACACACACACACACACACACACACACACACACACACACACTACACACACACACACACACACACACACACACACACACAACACACACACACACACACACACACACACACACACACACACACACACACACACACACACATTTTTTTAATATCACTGTTATGTGAAGAGACATAAAATTGAAGACCAACCAACACACACACACACACACACACACACACACACACACACACACACACACACACACACACACACACACACACCACTCACTCACACTGCTGCCTAAGGCTCAGACAGTGCTGTTTTTCTGCTGTGTGCAGCATTCACTTCTCCAAGCGTCCAGGCTCGGTGCTGGATGCAGGCAGCATTGTGGCCTATCTGCAGCTGGATGACCCCAGCCGAGTGCAACAGGTAATAATAATAATAATAATAATAATAATAATAATAATACATGGAATTTATATAGCACTATATCTTGTAAAAACAAATCAAAGTACTTGCATTCAACCCCTACAACACACAAGCAATCAACAACAATTTATAGTTTTAGCAAATTCGAATGTACACACACATGCATGCGCACGCATGCACTCACACACACACACACATGCGCGCACGCGCTCACACACACTTATAAAGGTTATACACTTTGGCAGGTAGATGTTGAAGGCAGGGACAGATAAGAAATGGAAAGAGAAGGAGAAAATCTTAGGTTTGTAATAAGTGTGTCTTGAGATTGGATTTAAAAGTGTCATAAGTAGGCTTTTGCCGGAGGGAGAGAGGAAGATCGTTCCAGATCAATGGACCAGAAACAGAGAAAGAGCGGCGGCCAACGGTAGATAGGTTGAATCTGGGTATTCTTAAGGGCAAAGTATCTGCGGCAGAGCGGAGGGAGCGAGAAGGTGTGTACAAGTGAAAGCTACGCTGCTGCATTATGTCTGGGGAGTAAATTCAAACTGAAGAATCAAACACTCTGTGACGGTCAGTGACTGTGTGCTGTGATGTGGGGAAAATTGACAGCTGTGTGCTGTGATGTGGGGAAAATTGACAGCTGTGTGCTGTGATGTGGGGAAAATTGACAGCTGTGTGCTGTGATGTGGGGAAAATTGACAGCTGTGTGCTGTGATGTGGGGAAAATTGACAGCTGTGTGCTGTGATGTGGGGAAAATTGACAGCTGTGTGCTGTGATGTGGGGAGAATTGACAGCGGTGTGCTGTGACTGTGGCAGGCCAAGCAGTGCGAAAGCTCCCTGCCCCAGACCCAGAACTCGGTGACCCAGGGGGAGCGCCTGCACCAGGTGTACCAGCGGGCGCGGGCGGAGCTGGACAACATCATGGCGGGCTACACGCTGCCCGACCCCTACTTCCTGACCCGCGCCAAGGCCACTGTGGAGCGCCTCATGACCTGCCTCAAGGACCCCAGTCTGCCCCTGCTGGAGCTGCAGGTACGTGTGTGTATATATATATACCTGTTGCTGTGATTATGTGTGTGTGTTGTTTGTTTATTTGTTTGGTCTTTTTTTTAATTTTTTTTTATATTGAGGATAATGGAAGTGTGGGGGTGAGGAGGTGGGTGTGTGTGTGTGGGGGGTGTGTGTGTGTGAGAGAGAGAGAGAGTGTGTGTGTTTGTGTGCGTGTGTTTGTGTGTGTGTTTGTGAGAGAGAGAGAGAGAGTGTGTGTGTGGGGGGGGGGGGGTTGTGTGTGGGTGGGTGGAGTGTGTGGTGTTTGTGTGTGTTGTGTGTGTGTGTGTATATATTATGTATGTGTTGGCGCGCACGCTCTTGTGCATGTGTGGGCATGAGCGTACACACACATGCTGGGTGTGCACCTTACGCGCACACACACACACACTCTCAGTCTGTCTCTATGTCTCTGTCTCTATCTTTGTCTCTCTCCCCCTCTCTCTCTCTCTCTGTCCCCAATCTCTCCTCTCTCTCTCTCTCTCTCTCTCTCTCTCTCTCTCTCTCTCTCTCTCTCTCTCTCTCTCTCTCTCTCTCTCTTCTCTCTCTCTCTCTCTCTCTCTCTGTCCCCAATCTCTCTCGCTCCTCTCTCTCTCCACCCCTATCCCCCCCCCCTGTCTCTCTCTCAAAGCTAAATTCCTCATTCCCTTTAACCTGGAAAAATCATACACACATACAGAAGATGCGCTTACTAACCCAGGAAGGTGTGTGTTGTGACCATTTCAGGAGCTGATCGCTCAGTGTCGGGGGCGAGTGCCTCACCAGGTGGAGCGTTCCATCCGTCGCCTCATGGCCTCCTACTCCTCCAACATCACCTCTGTCCTCAGCCAGTTCCCCAGTCAACAGGTAAGGCACTGCTTACACATGTCCCTGTACGGGTTCGAATCCCGTTCGAGGGGATTTTTCTCCTGGAGTTAACATCATTGCAGACTCCACTCTTCCCAAAAGTCCTTCAGATGAGACTTTAAACCGAGGCCCCGTGTGTGACCGCACACCGAACATCTTGCGCACACGTTAAATCCTGTTCCGCTTTTCGTAAGAGTAGGCTATTGTGTGCTGGTAGGAACAGATGACATGATTGACAAAACTGCATAAACACGGGGACTGGATGTAAAAAAGCACAAGAGTGCTTATCCCATTATCTTCAATATAAAAGAATAGAATAAAAAGAATGTACAACAAGTCAAAATTGCAAACACATGGGGACTGGATGTAAAAAAAAGCACATGAGTGCTTATTCCATTAACCTCAAAATATCGGAATAAAGTAAATATTTTTCAAAAGTAGTCTTTGAAGATGGAATATGGCGTATTACTTTCTTCTCTCGTTCGCTTTACACTTTAAGATGTGTCTGTGAAAATATATGGCATGTCCATTCCAGCTCCTCTCGTGGGCCATACAGCTTGGTCTGTAGGTTGGCTTTTTAATGGTTTTAGGCAGAAAGTTTTAACCAGCGGTAAAGTTGATTGAAAACAGTAGCTGAAGAATGAAAGTATCAAGCGTTGTGTGCTGTGCTGTATCAGATATTTGCTGTCACAGCAGAGCCTCTGTGTTTTGCTGCGTGTTGAGCAGTTGTCAGGCGTCTTATTCTGTACCTCCCTCCCCCCCATGGCGAGGCCTGGGTCCTGTCAGTATAAATATAGCATCCCCACCTTTTGGAAAATGCTGTGTTAAATCTTACATTGGTGCCCCAAGACCACAGGGTAGGTGAAGTTGAAGAAAAGGAGGGAACTGTGTCGTGCCATGCAGAGGCAGAGCATGCATTGGCCACAGTGCTCAAATCCAACATCACTCAGTCAAGAGTGCGATATTTAGCGCGCCCTTTCCTTTCACCTTGTCCAAATGTGGTCAGTTCCTGCTATTATTAGCACCAGCTTTGGCTGGGCTGGGATGGATTAATTAGCAGCTGAGAGGAGCTGAAAGTGGGGGGGGAAACTGACTGACAGCAGTGTGACTGATGTAGCTGTTGTTGGCACAGTGCACAAATCCAACATCACTCAGCAGGGCCTAGTCAAGAGTGCTAAATTTAGCACAATCCTTCCTTTTACCTAGTCCAAGTGTGGTGGTCAGCTCCTGCTATGAATAGCACCAACTGGCCCCATATGGGCTGTGATGGGATGGGAATGATTACTTAGCAGCTGAGAGGAGCTGAAAGTGGGGGGAAACTGACAGTAGGGCCTAGTCAAGAGTGCTAAATTTAGCACAATCCTTCCTTTTACCTATTCCAAGTGTGGTCAGCTCCAGCTATAAATAGCACCGGCTGGCTCGATCTGGACTGGGGTGGGATGGGATGGGAAAATTAGCAGCTGAGAGGAGCTGAAAATGGGGGAAACTGACTGACGTTGCTGTTGTTGGCTGTGACCCCAGATTGCCAGCGTGATCGACAACTACGCAGCCACGCTGCAGAAGCGGGCGGACCGTGACTGTTTCTTCATGGCCACTCAGGGCATTGTGCAGCTGGTGCAGCGCTATCGCAGCGGCATCCGGGGTCACATGAAGGCCGTTGTCCAGGATCTGCTGCGACAGTACCTGCGTGTAGAACTGCAGTTCCAGCATGGTGAGATGCCGTACCTGGAGTGTGTGTAGTGTGTGGGTTGTGTAGTGTGTGTGGGGTGTGTGTGGGTGTGGGTGTGGGTTTGTAGTGTGTGGGTGTGTGTGTGTGTGCATAGTGTGTGTGTGTGTGTTTTCTCTGTGTGTATGTGTGTGTGTGTTTGATGACGATGATGTCATGTTTTTCTGTTGGAGTCGTATCATAATAACGCTGCATAGCATTTTGATCCCAACAGATTCTTTTCCACCAAATTTAGTCTGTCTTCTCTGTGAAAAATCTTTTTATTGCAGTGGGGTGGGTTGTTGTTTTTTTTCTCTTTGCCTGTATTTTTGTTTACCCATGAAAATGTATTATTGTAAAGAATTTTACCAGTAGCAGCTCATCCTGCCATGGGCTCTTTGCTTCCGAGTGTGTTTTTGTTTTTGTTTATTGGATGTCAGTCTATTTGAAAGTCTGACTCCCAGTTTGTCTGGTTTCATCTGTGAAGTTACATTGCTGTGAGTTGGGGTGTGAATGCCTGTCTGTGTTGTATGCACACACACACACACACACACACACACACACACACACACACACACACACACACACACACACACACACACACACACACACATGCAAGCACACAAACACACACACACACACACACACATGCAAGCACACAAACACACACACACACACATGCAAGCACACAAACACACACACATGCAAGCACACAAACACACACACTCACACACGCAAACACACACACACATATGCACGTGTGCGCGCACACACACACACACACACACACACACTACACACACACACTACACACACACACACACACACACACACACACACACACACACACACACACACACACACACACACACACACACACACACACTCTTGCTTGTCTGCTATCACTATTTAGTGGAAGGACGTTAAACTGAAGAACGACATGTTGTTTATGTTGTTGTTGTTGTTGCAGGTTCTTACGACAAGTGCGTGCAGCAGCTTCGGGACAAGAACAAGGACAACATTCCCCTGGTGATGCAGATCATTCTGTCGCACATCGCTGTGCAGCAGAAAAACTCCCTGGTCATTCTCCTCATTGTGAGTGATGCAGCACTCAGGCTTTCTTTTCTTTTCTTTGTTGTGTGTGTGTGTGTGTGGTCTGTGGGCACTGTGGAGTATAAACTATGATGTAAGGTGTGATGTAAGGTAGGTTGTTTTGTGTGTGATATATTGTTGTGTGGGATGATGTAGGGTAGGTTGTTTTGTGTGTGATGTATTGTTGTGTGGGATGATAGGTGAGTGTAGGTTTTGCAGGGCAGATAGTTTGACAGGGTACAGGATGGTGTTGGCTTTTGTATGGTCTGGTGTTATTGTATGGTATTATTTCTAAATGAGGATGCAAGAAGAAAGGTGGCAGTACAATTAGGACGTTCACCTGCCTACCAAGTAAACCATGAAGTTCTGGGTTCGATTCCTGTAACTATACATCACCTATGATATTGACAGTGCATTATTGATTGTTATGCCTCAGTGTTATGATAAGTCCGTGATGTCATGGTGACCCTTTCAGGACCACCTGTTCGGCACACTATACATCACAAGTGATATTGACAGTGTATTATTGGTAGTTATGCCTGTGCGTTGTGAGAAGTACACGATGTCATGGTGACCCTTTCAGGACCACCTGTGCGGCACACTATACATCACCTATGATATTGACAGTGCATTGTTGATTGTTATGCCTCAGCGTTGTGATAAGTCCGTGATGTCATGATGACCCTTTCAGGACCACCTGTGCGGCACACTATACATCACAAGTGATATTGACAGTGTATTATTGGTAGTTATGCCTGTGCGTTGTGATAAGTCCGTGATGTCATGATGACCCTTTCAGGACCACCTGTGCGGCACACTATACATCACAGATGATACTGACAGTGTATTATTGGTAGTTATGCCTGTGCGTTGTGAGAAGTACACGATGTCATGGTGACCCTTTCAGGACCACCTGTTCAGCACACTATACATCACAGATGATATTGACAGTGTATTATTGGTTGTTATGCCTCAGCGTTGTGATAAGTCCGTGATGTCATGGTGACCCTTTCAGGACCACCTGTGCGGCACACTATACATCACAGATGATACTGACAGTGTATTGTTGATTGTTATGCCTGTGCGTTGTGATAAGTCCAGGATGTCATGGTGACTCTTTCAGGACCACCTGTGTGGCAAGGAGCCAGGCCTGACGGATGAGCTGGCCTCAGTGCTCAGTGAACTGACCCAACTCAGCAAGACGGAGAACTCCAAAGTGGCCCTCAAAGCCAGGCAGGTGAGGTCTGCATCACCATCGTGATAAATGGGGGTAAAACACTCTGGCTGTGTGCCCTCTGTTCTATCCTGTGTGTCTGTTTTCTGATTGTTCTGATTGTTTGGGGTTTTTTGGGGTTTTTTAAGTATGCTTGCTGAGTGTGTGTGTGTGTGTGTGTGTGTGTGTGTGTGTGTGTGTGTGTGTGATGTGTGTGTGTGATGTGTGTGTTGTGTGTGTGTGTGTGTGCATGTGCGCGCGCGCGTGCATGTGTGTGGAGGGTGGTGGTGAAAAAACAGCCTCACGTGCAAAAATCTCACCATTGGTGAACCTTGGAGCTCTACTAGCTAAGGAACAAATAAAGAAAGAAGTACAGACAATTTTGAAAGCCATTTGTTATGTATGATGAATTTGCCATGAGAGACATTTGTGCTGCTGCTGCAGGTGCTGATAGCAGCCCACCAGCCTCCCTATGAGCATCGCTACAACCAGATGGAGTCCATCTTCCTCTCCTCCATCAACATGTACGGCCATGACTTCTGCCCTGAAAACCTCCAGGTCAGTTCACCTTGTCCACCCCTGGGGATGTTTGTCAGTTAAAGTCTGTACCGAGCCTAAGGCTCATCAGGCCGGTGCTTATCCCGGTTTCTGTGGCGTTAAGCGGCTGAGAGTCATAGACTCCCCCCCCTGGATAGGACGCCAGTCTATCGCAGGGTTAACCCCCAACACAAGGTTGGTACCCCTTTTACACCTGGGTGGGGTGAGAAAATAGCCGTAAAGTGCCTTTTCCAAGGGCACAATGCCATAGCGGAAAGCTGGGATCGAACCCGCAACCTGTAGATTACGAGTCCAACGCCCTAACCACTAGACTACAGCGGCGGCTACCCCTGGGGATGCCAGGGTATGAATAGCATCCCCACCTTCTGGAAATTCTGTGCTAGAAATTTCCTCTTTTTTTTCTTTTTGTTTCTGCCTTGTTCCTTTTCTTCCTCTCACCTCCTTCTTGTCTATTTTCTGCCTTCTTGGTCCATTCTCCTGCTTTTTTTTTATAAAAAGACTTGAAAGACAACAATTCTCTCTTATGGTGAAGTTGGATGTGTTTTCGTTCATATGACACCAGACAATAATATTTGCTGTCTGAGCGTTTGATGAAGAAGAAGTTGACTTTTCACCCCTCGGGCTTTCTCCTTCTTGCACACACGTTAAACCCTGTTCCGCTTTTCGTAAGAGTAAGCCATTGTGTTCTGGTGGGGACAGATGACAAGATTTACAAAACTGCATACACACAGGGACTGGATGTAAAAATGCACATGAGTGCTTATTCCGTTATCCTCGATATATGAGAATAAATGAAAACTTACAATGACAACTTTTTGCTTGTAATAAATATGTCTACTTTTGCCTACTCTGTTTAGCATTGCATCTGACTTTACTATAACAAGCCCAGCCCAGTGGGGGCACTGACCTGTGTGTGTTGCATACATGTGTGTGTCAGTGAAGGTGGATTTTTTGTGTGTGTTGCATACATGTGTCAGTGAAGGTGGATTTTTTGTGTGTGTTGCATACATGTGTCAGTGAAGGTGTGGATTTTTTGTGTGTGTTGCATACATGTGTCAGTGAAGGTGTGGATTTTTTGTGTGTGTTGCATACACATGTCAGTGAAGGTGGATGTTTTGTGTGTGTTGCATACACGTGTCAGTGAAGGTGGATGTTTTGTGTGTGTTGCATACACGTGTCAGTGAAGGTGGATGTTTTGTGTGTTTTGCATACACGTGTCAGTGAAGGTGGATGTTTTGTGTGTGTTGCATACATGTGTCGGTGAAGGTGTGGATTTTTTGTGTGTGTTGCATACATGTGTCAGTGAAGGTGGACGTTTTGTGTGTGTTGCATACATGTGTCGGTGAAGGTGTGGGTTTTTCTGTGCGTGCAGAAACTGATCAACTCTGAGACGGCCATCTACGATGTGCTGCAGGAGTTTTTCTTCCATCCCAACGACCTGGTCAAGGTGGCGGCTCTGGAGGCAAGTTGATGATGATGATGATGATGATGATAGTGATGATGATGTGGCCGCGTTGTTGTTGTTGTTGTTGCTGTTTCTTGTGGTTTTGTTTCTGAATTTGTAACTGAAGTGAAGAGTTTTGAATTGTGTTGTGTCGGTTTGTGAAGATTATGTTTTAGTGCTCCACTTTTTAAAAAAAAAAATTGTTGTTGTTGGTTTTTTTTTCCATTTTGTGTTCTGTTGTTATTTAGTCATGATTCAGTGATGTTGAGGTCATCATGGCTAACGGTACTTGTCAGTGAGTCTTTTTTTTTTTGGTGGCAGGTGTTGAAAATGGGTGTGTTGTGAATGTGGTGGCAGGTGTTGAAAATAGGTGTGTTGTGAATGGAAAAAAACGACGACAAAAAAAACCCAAAACAAAAAAGGTGTGTTGTGAATGTGGTGGCAGGTGTTGAAAAATGGGTGTGTTGTGAATGCAGGTGTTGAAAACAGGTGTGTTGTGAATGCAGGTGTTGAAAAATGGGTGTTGTTGTGAATGTGGTGGCAGGTATTAAAAAATGGGTGCGTTGTGAATGCAGGTGTTGAAAATGGGTGTGTTGTGAATGTGGTGGCAGGTGTTGAAAATGGGTGTGTTGTGAATGCAGGTGGTTGAAAAATGGGTGTGTTGTGAATGCAGAGTGTTGAAAACAGGTGTGTTGTGAATGCTGGTGTTGAAAACAGGTGTGTTGTGAATGCAGGTGTTGAAAATAGGTGTGTTGTGAATGTGGTGGCAGGTATTAAAAATGGGTGTGTTGTGAATGAACACAAAACAACACCCCCCCCCCCCCCCCCCAAAAAAAAAAAAAGTGTGTTGTGAATGTGGTGGCAGGTGTTGAAAACAGATGTGTTGTGAATGCAGGTGTACATCCGGCGTGCCTACGTGGCCTATGAGCTGCACTCCCTGCAGCACTCCTCTCTGCCGGATGGACACTCCGTGGTGGAGTTCCGCTTCCTCCTGCCTCGCTCCCACCCCAACAGGTGTGTGTGTGTGTGTGTGTGTGTGTGTGTGTTGTGTGTGTGTGTGTGTGTGTGTGTTGTGTGTCTGTGTGTGTGTGTGTGTAAGTGTGTGTGTGCGTGCGTGTGTGTGTGTGTGTGTGTGTGTGTGTGTGTGTGTGTGTGTGTGTGTGTTGTGTGTCTGTGTGTGTGTGTGTGTGTGTGTTGTGTGTGTAGTGTGTGTGTGCGTGTGTGTGTGTGTGTGTGTGTTGTGTGTGTGCGTGTGTGTGTGTGTGTGTGTGTGTGTGTATGTGTTGTGTGTGTGTTGTGTGTGTGTGTGTAAGTGTGTGTGTTGTGTGTGTGTCTGTGTGGGGGTGTGTGGGGGTGTGTTGTGGGTCTGTGTGAGTGTGTGTGAGTGGGTGTGTGTGTGTGCGGCGTGTGCGTGTGTGTGTATGTGCTTGTGGGTGTTGTGTGTGTGTGTGTGTTGTGTGCGCGCGCGTGCGCGCGTGCGTGCGTGCGTGCTGTTCCTAACACACACATTGCCTTCTCCTCCTTTGTCTTTGTGTGTCTTGTCTTTGCTTTGTGCTTTTTCATTCAGAGATGTACACGCTCCCTCTGTCAGTCAAGCAAAAGGCAAAACCTTGTCACAGTGCACAAATCCAACACCACTCAGGCATGAGTGTAGAAACACGCCCCTTCCTATTACCAAGTCCAAGTGTGGTCAGTTCCTGCTATAATTAGCATCAGCTGGCCCCAGCTGGGCTGGGCTGGGATGGGATGGATTGGATAGGGTAGCAGCTGAGAGTGGGAGAAACTGACTAGCTGTGTAGTATGACTCTGTGTGTGTGTATGTGTGTGTATCTACAGGATGATGGTGACCCGGTTTGACTCGCGCAGCATGACCCGAGCCAGCAGCATGGAGAAGGAGTCTTCTGACTCGGACAACTGGGAGGACCCCCCCATCTGTCAGCGCATGGGGGTCATGACCGCTTTCGAGTCCCTGGAGGCCCTGTCCAGGTGTGTGGGCCCTCTGTCCCAGTTAGGACCATAGTTAGGGCTGGCCCCGTCCAGATAGATAGCATGGCTCCTGAAACTTATGCTTTTCCTAAGAGTAGGCCATCGTGTGCCGGTGGGAAAGGATGACATTTACAAAACTGCATACACACGGGGACCAGATGTAAAAAAGCACAAAAGTGCTTATTCCATTACCCTTGATATAAAAGAAGAAATCAATCAATCAGTCAATCAATCAAACTCACGCAGAACATCTTGCACACACGTTAAATCCTATTCCGCTTTTCGTAAGAGTAGGCCATTGTGTGCCGGTGGGAATAGATGACAAAATTTACAAAACTGCATACACACTGGATGTAAAAAAGCATATGAGTGCTTATTCCATTATCCTTGATATAAAAGAAAATATATTTTTAAAAAAACCTCTTATCTGAAAGGCTTGAGAAACTGGCCTGGAAAGTAACTGTTCACTAAAACTTGTCGTTGGTCATGATATTTGAGACCCTGGCAAGATACACAGTGGTTGTATAAGTTTCTGTATTGTTTACGATAATAACTGAGACCGTGGTATGACATGCAGTGGGTCTGTAAGTTTCTGTGTTGTTTATATTTTAGCCCAAGTCCAGGTATAGAGTGATTTTGTTAAAATCCTGTCCATCCAGATGGATTTTCTCCCCTGGGGTTTACAGTGGCACTGACTCTACTCCTGTGAAAGTTTCTGATGGAGGCTTTTAACTGGAGTCTAGGGCACGAACACGTGCAGGAAATCCTGCTCACATGTTATAGTCTGTCCACTTTCTTGTGGAAGAGGAGACCAGTGGCATGGAGGGCACAAACAAACCCAGCATGCATCCTGCAGATGGCTGGGCCCCACCTGGTTCAAACTGCCCGTGACACAGTGCCTGAAAACTTCAGTCCAATG
Organism: Stramonita haemastoma; assembly: GCA_030674155.1. Lineage (NCBI taxonomy): Eukaryota > Metazoa > Mollusca > Gastropoda > Neogastropoda > Muricidae > Stramonita > Stramonita haemastoma. Next base: position 10,144,224 of record CM060333.1, read on the forward strand.
CCCTTCTGAAGGCATTTGTAGAAAAATTGTATTCACAAATTCAAAAATGACAAGTCGTCCAATCCGTTGATCAGGTTATCGCTAAAAAGGATAACTAAGCAGTGAATGGATCAGTTTAACACTGAATGAGTTAATTTACCATTGTCTGTCAAAGTGAGAGGAATGAAAAAAAAAGTTGGAACAAATTGATTAGTTGATTATCAGTTAATGAATAGATCAAGTAAATTACCATTGATATTGGCAGTAAAAGAGAGAGCAAATAAGAAGGTATCCCTTTTTTTGTTGTTTTTTCCCACAGCAACTTTGAGGCACTGATGGACAAGTTTCAGAGTCAGGATCGCCCTGACAGCCCTCTGCTTTCTGACAGTGAGGACATTGCCTCAGTGCAGTCCATGCAGGTCAGTGAGTCCACTATCCCTTCTGCTGCTGATGCTGCTTTGTCTGTGTCACTGTCTGTTGTGGTTTTTCTGTGTGTGTGTGTGTGTGTGTGTGTGTGTGTGTGCGTGCGTGCGTGCGTGCGTGCGTGCGTGCGTGCGTGCGTGCGTGCGTGCGTGCGTGCGTGCGTGCGTGTGTGTGTTGTGTGTGTGTGTGTTGTGTGTGTGTTGTGTGTGTGTATGTGTGTGTGCGTGCGTGTGCGTGTGTGTGTGTGTGTGTGTGTGTGTGTGTGTGTTGTGTGTGTGTATGCACGAGCACTTATGTTAATTTGTCATAGTCTGTGTTGTCTGCTCAATATGTGTGTGTGTGTTGTTTGTACACATGTATGTGTGCATCCTTGTGCATTTGTTTGAAAAAAAAGGTATGTATAGCATATAGAATTTTCTCCTGGAGTTAACATCAGTGCAGACTCCACTCTCCCCCAGAGTCCTTCGGATGAGACTATAAACCGAGGCCCCATGTGCGAACGCACGCAGAACATCTTGCGCACACGTTAAATCCTGTTCCGCTTTTCGTAAGTAGGCCATCGTGTGCTGGTGAGAACAGATGACAAGATTTTTAAAAACTGCATACACACAGGGACTGGATGTAAAAAAGCATATGATTGCTTATTCCATTATCCTTGATATAAAAGAATAAATAAATAAATAAATACTGAAGGCTGCATGTGTGTGTGTGATGGTGTGAGCAGAGCATCTCAGACACGGACGACCCGATCCACATCATCAACATCGCCATGAAGGTGGACAGTGCTGACCAGGACTCCGCCCTTGCTCTGCAGTTCCAGAACTTCTGTAAAACTAAGGTAACTGATGTCCCTGATGGTGTCATGCTGGCTACTGTGACTGACTGACTGACTGACAACTGACTTGTTGGCTGACCAGCCAACTGACCACCTGGCACACTATTTTCTCCCATAACCCCTAGACTGCCCCACCCCGGAAATTTTCTGTGGTGAAATGTGCACTCTATGTGCCTACACCCCTGAAATTTTCCATGGTGAAATGTGCACTCTATATGCCTATACCCAAAAATTTTCCATGGTGAAATGTGCACTCTGTATGCCTACACCCAGAAATTTTCCATGGTAAAATGTACCCTATATGCCTACACCCACAAATTTTCCGTTGTAAAATGTACACTCTATATGCCTACACCCACAAATTTTCCATGGTGAAATGTACACTCAGTGTGCCTACACCTGGAAAATTTCTGTGGTGAAATGTACACTCGATATGCCTACACCTGGAAAATTTCTGTGGTGAAATGTACACTTGATAAGCCTACACCCCAGAAATTTCCATGGTGAAATGTACACTCGATATGCCTACACTCAGAAAATTTCCATGGTAAAATGTGCACTCTATATGCCTACACCCTGGAAGTTTTCTGAGGTGAAGTGTGCACTCTAAATGCCTACACCCCAGAAATTTCCATGGGAAAATGTGCATTCGATTCACCTGCTTGATGCAAACAAGCTAGTTTGCCCCCCCCCCCCCCACCCCTCCCTGACTACAGTTAAAGGGAAAGAACTCCAATATTAATGGAGATCACTTGTTTGTTTTTAGCTTTTGTTTGTGCCATCGATATCTGACTCACCACAGGGGCATGCCTGCACTTGCATTTTCTTTCCTTTTCTCTCCAACATCTTCCACTACTTTTTCTTCTTCAATGTAGTGGTGTGTCTATCTAATGTTTTTTTTGTTGTTCTTTTTCAGGAACAAGCACTGTACGACAGAGGCATCAGGAGAGTCACCTTTGTTGTGGTGAACAAGGTAAGGACTATTGTGATATTCAATATGTGTAGTTGTTCTGGGGGGGAGGCAGGGTTGATATTGATTTAACATTATTTTTGTTATTATGATTTGGCGTGGTATTACTCCTGTTGTTTTGTGCCCAGTTACATTCCTAGCAGAGTACATGGGCAAGATGGAGAGTATTGTTGGCGACATAACACATTGTAAAAAAAAAGTTACCTTTACCTTTTTTATGTTCATAACTCATGTTTATGTGTCATTTGTTTTCTTTCATGTTTCCATGAAAATTGCATGCTGGTACTTTTATATATTGTGCCCTGGGATACTCATTTGAATGTATCTTTTTGTTGTGAGTGTAGATGCTTGAGAATGAAAATTATTGATGTAGATGAAAAGATCCTGCATTAGAAAAGTTGGGATAGTTTTATCAGAATCTGGAAAATCACAGGTTTCTGACAAAGGATTTCAGAATGCTAAAGTCAAGAATGGCTATAAGATGCCTAGATATTGGGGGTGTGTGTGTGTGTGTGTGTGTGTGTGTGTGTGTGCGTGCGTGCGTGCGTGCGTGCGTGCGTGCGTGCGTGCGTGTGTGTCTAAGAGTGTGTGAGTGTATGTGAGTGTGTGAGTGAGTGAGTGTGTGTTTGTGTGTGTGCGTGTGCGTGCATGCGTGCTGGCTACATGCGTGTGTGTCTGTGTAATCTCTGTAACATATTCAACCATTATTCTGTGCCTGTGTGCAGAGGTCCATTCCAAAGTACTTCACCTACAGAGCCAAATTCCAGGTGAGTTACTGTCGATCTCTTCCTTAGTGTGACTTTTTCCAAATCTGTAAAATAGAAGAAAAAAAACAGCCCACAGTTGTGTTGTTTCTGATAACTTTTAGGTTGTTTTTGCTCGTATGTTTTAGATTAAGGTAGCAAGTAAATTGATAAAGAAATTGGACTTAGTAGTCTAAGACTCAAAACTAAGTTTATACACACACAACAAAAAGATTTTCTCTTCATTTCTTTTTTTTTTTGTCATGAAAAATAATTCTTTTTTTTTGTATTTTGTCCTCAAGTAGAGATTACATTATCCTTTGTTTGTTTGTTTTTTTCCTTCACCAATTTAGTGTTAACATTATGTAAATGTTGCTTGTATCTTTTCCAAGATACTGCTCATTTAGGGGTTGTATTCAACTGTGAATGGGTACCTGCCCTCTCTAGGGTCAGGCAAGGTAAAGCAGTGAGAGGGAGGAGATGGGTGCCACTCTCAACATGCTGGCCTCTGAAAAAGCCGAGGTCTCTGACATCTCATTCCCCTAACGACTGCATAGGTTATAGGAACACCTCTACCTTTTACCTTTATTCAGCTGTGATGTTGACGTGTGAAGAAACATTCCTCTGTGTGTGTGTGTGTGTGTGTTTGTGTGTGTGTGTTGTGTGTGTGTGTGTGTGTGTGTGTGTGTGTGTGTGTGTGTGTGTGTGTGTGTGCGTGCGTGCGTGCGTGCGTGCGTGTGTGCATGTGTGTGTGTGTTTCTTCAGTTCAACGTCTATTCACATTAAGTGATTTTAGACCAAAAAAAACAAACAAAAAAACCCACAAAAAACATGTGAACAAGAAAAAATTAACAATAGCTGAAACCAATCCATCCATCCATCCATCCAAAGCCTTTTTATGCCTTCTTGGCATGTAGGACAGCAACAAAGGTTCTCCACTCCTGCCTGTCTTGGGCCAGTTTCTGAATGGTTCCCCAGGCTTTCACCACTGCCATTCATACGAGTATCTTTCGATGACTCTGGAAGCCCGTCGCACCCAGTAGTGTTGAATTTCTTTGTTGCTGTTTCTGTAACAATCTTTTTTTTTTACAGAACGGGGTTGTTAGCCCTGTGTCCAACCCCCTACCTGGGGGAGTGGTGCCACCTTAGTCGCCTCTTACGACATGCCTGGCTGGCGGGCAGGGACCCTATTCTTGTAATGCTTGCTTTGCAAGCATTCCTCGGGAGTCCCACGGGGGAGCTAAAACCAATGCCAGATAACAAAGTTAAAATATAAAACTAACTTTAACAAACTATAAATACTGAATTATCGGACTACTTATTAGCGCTAACACACTGTCCAACAATCGCGATGGTTCAGACAACAACTGATCCAGTGATAGATTAGGCACAACAGGTAAAAGTGGTTTTAGATATCCACAAAGAAGAATATGACTATTCGTTATCTTATCTCCACAAATACAGTTTACATCCTTTGAGTATTTCGTCTTGAAGGCATTTAGTTTAAATCTGTACATGAGGAATAACACATTTCTGCGATTGTACCAACCACAGACTTTGTCAGAAGTTAAATTTATCATATTATTTGTACTGCTATCATAAAGCCGATAACCAGAATCACTGATCTTCTTTCTGAAATGCTTCCAACAAGCGTTTTGCGGCAAGCTGTATCCCTCATGCAAAGATAATGCAACATCTATTTCACGAGTCGTTTCTATACCTTGTCCCATATTTTGCAAGGGTGTCTACTTTTTCATTAAAATAGATTCCACTGTGTGTGTGTGTGTGTGTGTGCAGTTCTGTGAGGACCAGATCTACCGTCACCTGGAGCCAGGCCTGGCCTTCCAGCTGGAGATCAACCGTCTGCGCAACTTTGAGCTGGTCAACATCCCCACAGCCAACTCCAAGATGCACCTCTACCTCGGCAAGGCCAAGGTCGCCAAGGGTCAGGAGGTCACCGACTACCGGTTCTTTGTGCGAGCCATCGTGAGGCACTCCGACCTGGTGACCAAGGTGATGGGCTTTTTTGAAATTTAAGTTTGTTTGTTTTTTTTAATCATTATTCCAAGGTGATGGGCTTTTGTGGATGGAGTGCAGGATTTAAAAAAAAAAATTTTTTTTAGATAGAAAAAGTCAGTTG